>CM076578.1:23184228-23784228 GCA_034641835.2 Pinus albicaulis | reverse complement strand
AATGAACAAATTAAATTTAAATTCAGAGTATGTGTGTTGATTCTGTCCTTAACCAATGAATTTACAATTTTAAAAATAATAAAAATAACCATTGAAGAAAATATTTCATATTCTTTGGAGGACCAAGATAAATTTAATAATTATAATACATAGCAAGTAACACCAAAATTACTGTAGAAACAAGTAAAATTTATATCCTGGAAGTCAAAGAAAAAGTCACCTCTATGGATGCAAGAATTTCCTGAGTCGAGAGTTAATTACCAGTGACAAATATTAAGCAATGTAATTTTATATGGAAAACTGTGTAGAAATTCCTTTTAGATTCAAACTGCTAATTGTAATTTTATAAAACAATAGACTTGAATTTACTCTACCAATTGCGGAAACCAGTTTAAATGATCGTGAAATCATGAAGCATATAAGAGAAAGAATTCAATCAACACATTACACAATGATTTTCCGGGGAATGTCACAGCTAAAAACCCCGCTATTTGTATATTGCATTAGTCAGAAAATATGAGAAGATTACAAATATTTTCTCAAGCCAGAGAAACCTATGCACTATCTCTATCTGTCTCACTGCTTCCTAAACAAGCCTAGGCCAATACTTGACGAAATTTTGGACTGCCCATGTCCCTATTTCCTTGGGAAATTAGCCTCTGTTAATTAGGGAAATCCCCATCCAATATTGCGCAATCCATCTAGGGCATTCCTCTGACTGCATGCACCACATGTATAATTTGGATGATTATACAACTAATAGTACACTTCTCTTGAACTCCAATCTCAACTAGGTAACTCTCAGTTCACACATGAATGACTTATTTATAGGTGATTTATTAGTTAACTAATTAACCATAGAGTAGACAACTCACTACTAGACCTCTCACTAGTTCCTCTAACAATTGGAACTAGTTAAACTGACTTGAACTCAAATAAATTGAATTAATTAATTACAACCTAAAATAAACTCAACTAGGGCTCCTAAAAAGTAGGAACCACTTGACATGACTCAAGTTATACCTTCAACTCGAATTAACTGAACCAACTAAATCAAACTGACTTAGTTAAGTTGTAAAAGTTGTCATGTGATATGGAATTACAATTTTCTTCTATTATTATTATTATTATTATTATTATTTTTTGTAAGTTGGTTAGGACTACATCTTCATCATCATGTCCAATACATATCACCATGATCAGGGCGGAGAATTGAACTGGTGACTTCACATCAAGGAGTGCCTTAACAGAGCACCCGATCACCTTCTATCCAAGATCTCGTGGAAAATTTTCTTCTAATTTAATTCAAGGGAATATTAAATTAAAATATTTCTTGGTGCCATTTTTAACAAACTGTAGTTATCAATAAAATCTCTATATAAAATCATTCATTTAAATCTTCAGAAAATAATATAATAAGAGTAAAATGGCTTCAACAAGTGTTGGCGCCTCAAAAATTTAACAAGACAACTAAACACAATTCTTCCTCAAAAAATTTCACCTATAACTTCATGAGAAACCTCCAAAACAATTCACAGTAGAAATTTCAGTGAGAGTATTAGACAAAAAATATCATCAGAATTCCATTCTTTGTAGGAATGTAGACATAAAATACATCAACAAAATATAGATATATGTTGCATACAAAAATTATTTTCCAAATAAATGAGTTAAATCTTCCACTAATATATATTGTTGTGGTGAACTATGACTCTTTACCATAGACTATCTCTTTGGAAATGGTAAAGAGTAAATATACATCATTGGCTGTATCAAAGCTCTTCTATCACCCACTCTAGATGGGTTTTACTGAACTTGCATAATGGTAGAAGGTTGGTTTTTTTGAATTTCTAGCCTACTCTTTCCAAAAGATAAAATCATGGAAAATAGCCTAATATATTAACATCATCTGATTTGTGGAAGAGCACTAACAATGTTAATTACCTAGAAAGCACTGGTGTTAACTATTAATCCATAACCCTGTTTCCAAGAGTCATCAATATATGGCCAATATATTTAAATACCCACATGTAAAAAAATAGGAGATGTTACATTCCAATCTGTATTCTGGCATTTTAAACACAAAGCCTTATGAAAGTTATGTAACATATATTTGTAGCAGTTTACCTTAAATGAGGATGGAATGGCCAGTCCAGAGTTTAAGTAGTTAAACAAAAAGCCTTATAAAAGTTATGTAACTGATATCTGTAGTAGTTTACCTTAAATGAGGATGGAATGCCCAATCTAGAGTTTAATCCAAATTGGAAGAACATGGGTTTCCAAAATGTGATATATGTAACTCTAACCACATGAAGCATATATAAATTTCTTGGTTAATGCAATAGATTTAACTTTGAGGACATTTACAAATTTTATTTTCCATCAAACAATAGAGTTCATAATTCTCTTTGGGACACTTTGAAATTTACAAAATGACTTTGAAATTAAATATTTATTTCACAAACTAGTTGTTTGTTTTTTAGAAAAGTGTAACTGCATCCAATTGTATTTTAATCCCTTGAAGTCTAATGGCGTTCGATTTTCCCTTTTTTAACTATATGTGAGCAAATGATATGATAGCACAAACTGACCTTAGGATATTATATGTGCACTTGATGCCACTAGAGGGTGTTGTATGCTTCAATTAATTTTAAATAGTGTCAACAAATGATAAATTTTTTCACTCTTTGATTGGTGATTGAACATTGACTAATGCAGTTGCGTGTTATCTTCCTTTCCAAAGTTTCCAAAAAACTATGAATATGTCTCTCCTCTCCAAACCCTACTAGAGATATATATCACCAATAATGACTCGTATATATCTCACTAGTTATGACTCTGATTTGTTGTTGGAAGTCCTAAAAACCATTTTCTTCATTTTTTCCTAATAAACATCAATGTAGTTGTCTGTTTGTTCCATAAACATTGATGTAGTTGCTTGTTTTTTCCATCCACATGATGGGTAAAGTATAAAACATTTTGTCACTTCTTTGAGATTAAAATTATTTTTGACTGCTAGGTTTTATAATGTCAGTGAAATGGAGATGAACTGAATGTTATCTTGCAACTTTGAGGTAATGTCTTGTTTCTCTGGTTTATTTTGGAAAATATTGGTGTAGTTATCTTGCAAGTTTGAGGTAATGTCTTGTTTCTTGTTAATTTTGGAAAATCTTGGTGTGGAAGCGTCCATTAGAAAGGTCTCTCAAACCACTAATGATTTTTTTGTTGGGCCCACCTATCCTTTCGCTCGAAGCACTATAGTTTTCATTGCTGGGGGCATATATCCTTCTCTTTTATTTCAAATATTATTGTATATATATTCGAAGGGTCAAACAACCCAAAAACACTATTGGCCTGATTTTTGCACCTTTTGGTGCAAATGCAAGTTTTTATTATGGTTAAATTTTTATTATATGTAAATGTATTCAATGTAAAATTAACAATTCATCTAAAAATGTGTTGTGAGGTAGGTAAGTGCTTGCCATTTAAGTTGGACATTATAAAGTTGAAAAAAGTGCTTAAAACATTATCATATGCATTGGTCAATGTTAAATTAACAATGGTTAATGGGCAAATCAAATCCTATAGTTTTCCTTTGTGAAGAACTAGTAAATTGAGATGTGAAGTGGATAAATTAATTGTTTGTTTAGGCACAAGGACTTGCATAAATTTTGGTGGGTAGTAACCACTAGTAAGTCACAGATTTACAATTTTACTCCAACATAAGTGCTAAACAAAACATAAATAATGGCGGGAAGTAACTCCTAGTAAGTTTATTTATTTACATCTTATTCCCAATGTAAAGACTTGTTTAATTTATGGTGAAAATTAATTAATGGTAAATATGGCCCATGGCGTATTGGACAGAGGGTGGTCGGATGCCCTGTTAAGGCAATACTAGATGTTAAGGAACCTCAAAGTTGCCAAAAAAAAAGAGAGGTGACTTTAAATATGTTGTTTACACAAGTATGGACTATTTTTAAAGATTTTAATTTTGGATGATATTCTTTCAATGCTTAAGAATAAAAAATCACCACACAAATATTAAAAAATCATGCATGAATATCACAACCATATCCAATAATTATGGTATAAAATTCAAAAAATTTATGGAATAAAATATGTAAGACAGTTATCCACATGGAATTATATTGCGCAAAGGCTACAATAAGACATTCAAGTTATGGTCCAATCAAATATTTAAAAAATAATGTTTATATATATATATATATATATATATATATATATATATATATATATATTGAAGAAATATTTATTTTTCAAAGTTAAACATTATAAATTTAACGGGTCAATGTTAAACTGATAATGGTGGCAGATGGATTGGTAGAGTATTGTTTTCCCAAGGACTAATATGGTCAATGTGTGTCATGTGACAAAATGCAGCCATGTCAAAGGAATTGGGATTTGAGAAAATATGCACTAGAGATATAATCAATTGTGCAAACTCTAAATCGAACTTAAATAATTTTCTTAAAAAATTTATAAATAGTTTAAATAGTTATGCAAACCAATAACAATGTGTGTTTGGAAAGATAAACTATGTGTATTCCATTACCATGGTAATGTATTTATAACATATCAAATGTATTGCAAACTAGTTTACGTACCAAATGTATTGGAGAACAATTTGTTCGCCATGTTGAACTTTTAATTTCTTTTATTTTGTATTTTACATTTTTTTGTACTTTGCAAGTCTACGATACTTTTGATACTCAATATCAATCTAATGGTTTTCTCGTATTTCATTTACATTAGATTTTAAAAAATATTCATAATTATCATATTTTAACTTTGTAAATAAAAATGATTCAAATCAAATCAATTATAAATATGCATTCCATATAAAATTAAATCAATTATTACCTCCATAATTATCAATAAGTAATATATGGATAATATATATTTCACTACAAGTAAAAGACCCGCTGGCGGATGTTTTTGAGGAAACCCTTATAAAAATAGCCCAGACATTCATTTGTAATGGAGGTTACTAGAGGAGGTTGGCGGGTGGAGGTTTTTGCAGATGTTTTTCTTCCGGTGCATTTATCATCCTAAACCGCATCGGTGCGTTCAACTAGAGAAAGCATCGGTGCACACAAAAAATTGGCACACCGGGACATCGTGCGCTCGGTATAAACCCGCATGGTGCGTCTCATTACTGTAGTACACCGGTGCGTCCTATAACCCCACGCCAAAACTGAAACAGGTCGATGCGGTTTTAAGAAACCACATCGGTGCGCCTATAAAACCCATGCATCGGAACAAGGTTAAATTGAATAAAAAAATTACAGCCAAAAATCCACATTTTTCACTTTTCAGTGCTCCAGAGCTCTCAAGCACTGGTGCAAATTTACCTTGTGTGAGGCGCCCTACCATTGGTGCTCCCATTGCACGCACTGTTGCTGTCCATTGCCCACCATCTACATTTCGAATATTGAAAAACGGTGGGAAAATTTAGTTTTGAAAATTATACAGCCAATATGCTTCCTCGACGACCAAATGTACAGTTATGTTCCTTGTTTTTCCATAATTAAACCTTCTAGCAGATTAGTTTTCTAAAATAGCTTAAAAATCACCTTATTTAAAAAGTTAAAAAAAATCCCGCGTGGTGCGCTCGAGCCGTTCGGCTCACACCGATTCGCGATGCTGCCTGTAAATTTACAGGCTGCACCGCGACTGATGCTAACGGTATCTGCACCGGTTCTGGGGCGGTACCAAAACGATGCACCGTCATTTTTTAAAATTAAAAAAAATTGCAGTGCGGTTGGTTACCCGACCGCACCATTGACCATGTCGAATTGCGGGAATGCGGTGCGTTGACGGAAATATCCGCCCCAGGGCAGGTAATTTTGTTAACGCACCGCCTCCCCGAACTTCACATAATCAGCGGTGTGGTCATGTAAACGACTTCATCGTTAACTATGTAGTGATGTCAGGAGGGCGGTGTGCTTCTTAAACTATACGCCCCGAGGCTTATAGTTTGGTCAACGCACCACCCTCTCGACACTAGTACATAGTCAACGGTGCGGTATGTTATACCACCTATTAGTCATTAGTAATTTTTTCTTGTTCAAATTACTAAATGCTTTGTCCTAGATTTCTAGATACAGAATTAAAGAATCACGTGAGTTCTATAAATCTCTTCAAAAAGAAAATTTTCACTATCCTACTTCCCTGTCAAAGCATGGCCAATATATCACCCAGATAAGACCAATCCTGAACTGATGTCCCACACCCTCACTATGTTTGCCACCTTTTCCTATAACATTTTGTCTCTGTTTGCCTAATCCCTCTATTTTCATACCTTATTTCGCCAAGTAAACTAAACTTTTTCCCCTACTCATCAAGTGCCTCAAGCAATGGTGTTGTCAAAACTCCCTGTCTAAAAGCCCTTTGAAGTAAAACAAGGTTTTCTAGTTTTCTAGGATGATAGTGCATAATAGAGTGTCAAAAATCCTATCTCCTCATCCAAACCCCGACTCAAGTTTACAGTAAAAAAACCTATTCCAAGGGCATTACAATGAGTCAAATAGGGTCACCTAGGTTATGCACTATCATGGTTCTGAATCCACTGTTTCCACAGATATTCCGAGGTGAAGTCAAGAGAACAAAGGAATGAAGCTTGTCACTGTCCAAAGAATATCAAAGAGCTCCAAAGATATCCTCTTGATCAAGCAGTAAGCTTGCAAAGGAGCAATTTACCATGTCCAAGATTTTCTACAGGGATGTTTTGTAAATGGTCAACAGAAGAAACAAAGGAAAATAAGGAGACCTAAAAAGCTCATAAAGGCATCCACAGATGGTAGTAAGATACAACAGGCTTAATTTTACAAGGGAGATCATGATATCATGAGATATTGTTATGAAGTGTTGCCCATCAAAAGATCCATGCAGGTCTTAAAAGACAGTGGCACATAAGCAACACTATACATCAATAAAAAAGATCATTTAAAAATTTGTTTGGCTTCAAGCATGAATCTTGTAGAGGGACAACTACCCTTTGCTTATATTCCTGCAAAGAAGACCAAAAATCCATCAGATTAGCCATGAGATAAGGTAAAAAGGGAGGACCATCATTAGAGGACCATTCACAACCTAGAAGAAAGCAACAAAGAGATGACACTGTTTGTTTTTCTAAAGTATCCCTAAAAACTCAGAAGATTGGGAAGATAGACAAAGAGGGTCAAAATAGTGACCAATAAACCTCCTTCATCACAGTAGATGGTTTCAAGGATTTTCAAGCTACCTTATATGGTTTGGTAGACAAGCACTAAACCCACCTCAACAAAAGGTACAATCAGAGGTTAAAGAAGATCAAAAGGGGTAGACATGAGAATAAATACTCCACTACACCAAGGGTATAAAAATGATGAACAATATCAGCCTAAAGAGGCAAGAAATGTCAGTTCAAGGTTCTTTCTCTAGAAAAGGAAAAAGTTAGAAGCATATTCAAATTTTCAAAAGGGGCAAGCATGAGTTAAAATACAGTGAGAAAAAGTGAAAAGGAATGCACATTATTAAAGTGGGTTGTGTTTCTAATTTTCCAAAAGAGGTATAAAATCCCTACTAAGCAACATCTCCCCGCTCCTTTTCTCATTTACACTCACAGAGAGGGTTTCCAATTTTTCTACTAGAAGTCCTTGGGTGAATTTTTCCAGACGTTGCGCTCCTGTAGAGTTGCGTTGTGCACCTATAGCTTCTCCCAGTGTAAATTTGCACTGCGCGCCTAAACATTGGTGCTGCGCTCCTGCGTTTGTGCCTGATGTTCAAACTCTACACGACAGGCCCGTTTAGGAGTGACCCAAACCGCCTGACACTGTGCTGCGCTCCTGCCACTACTGCAGCCGCTGAAAGAGGGCACGTTCAGGAGTGACCCGAACCGCCTGACACCATGCTGCGCTCGTGGCACTGCTTCAGACGCTGAACGAAGTGTGTTGCGCTCCTGACATTACTCCAGACTCTGCATGACAGGCTCGTTCAGGGTGACTCGAACCGCCCGACCACTATGCTGCGCTCCTGCCACTGCTCCAGACTCTGCACGACAGGCCCGTTCAGGGTGACCTGAGCTGCTTGACCACTGTGCTGCGCTCCTGCCACTGTTTTTCATCCTACTTTTTGAGCCATTTTCTCTGCTGTGGAGGCGCTTCAAGAGGTATTTTGAACCTTTTCCTACATATGCATGGTTTTCTAAAGATAAGGCCACTAATAAATTTGAGAATTGGTGTTAGAGAAGGCAGTTAAATCCTAAAAGACAACACTTAACCTACACACTGCTATGCCTTGACCTAGTCAGAGAACTCATCATCTCCTTTGTTCCCTTTCCACATCATTTCACTAGCAGTGCCATTTCTCTTTAAGGATCTTGAGGAAGGGGTAAATAAAGAGAAAATGTCTGAAGAAGAGAATGTTGACATAGATGAGGCGACTCAAAGGCCTAAAAAGCAGCAAAGGAAGGGAGGGATGCCAAATAGGTTTGAACCTATAAACACTGAAGAGTTGATAACCTCCCCTACTATTTTGACCTATTTTCAAGAGTTGGGCTACTATGAATTCTGTACAAAAGGTACAAAAGCTCCAGAGTCACCCTCAGTTGACCAAGCTATTTGCCCTAAGCCTTCATAAACATAAAGTACACCTATTCGGGGTAAAATTTGAGTTGACCACCTATGCCATCTCTAGGGCCACTGGAATGCCTTACATAGGAGAAAGGTGGTTCAAACAAAAGCATATGGATCTAAGCCACTATCGCCCATTCTTGAAACCAAGTTGTCAAGTTGACTGTAAAACTATGTTCCCCTTCTCTCATCTATTGGACAGACATACTCTCCTAATGAAGATCATCATGAAATACCTCACCTGTGAGGGTAGGTTCTCTAGAGTCTATTCATACCACATAAGGCTCCTCATGCACTTCACCAAAACCAAGCTGCTACACATGCCCTAATATCTTTGCAAAAGTATTGAGAAAATGTATTCCATCATGCAGAAAAGGCCTCCATCCCAACAAATGTCAAGCCTTTTTCATCATTCCCTCATCAAAGTGATTGTCTCACACCAACTAGAACAACAAGGCATTCCCTGGGAGGTTTTCATCGCCCACGATGATTTCACAAATCCACAGCCCAATCCTCTGCAAAGTCTACCATCACCATCTCAAAATCCTCTTCACACACCTCCATCACCTTCCATTGACCTTGGTTCATCTTCTTCCCATGAATCATTTCCTCAAATAGACCTTCCTCATCCACCTTCCCCTAAGTAATGAGAAAATGAAGAAAGTAGTGATGACCAAGAAGAAAGCAGTGATGGCCAAGAAGAAAGCAGTGAGGAAGAGGATGATGAAAATGAAGAAAATAATGAAGAAGAGGAAGATGGAAAAAAGGACAATAAAAATGAAGAAAACAACGAGGGCCAAGAAGAAAGTAGTAATGGCCATGAAGAAAGTAGTGATGAAAAAGAAGAAAACAGTGAGGGAAAGGATGATGAAAATGAAGAAAAAGGTGAAGAAGAGGAAGGTGGCAGAGGGGGAGATAGCCAAGAAGAAATTAACAAAGGCAATGACAAAAATGACTGTGTTGATAAGGAAGAAAACAGAGTTGAAACTAATGAGCCTCATAATGAGCAAAAAGGCCAAAACAATGGGTCTTATGATGAATAAAATGACAGTGACAAGAATACATATGAAGACAGTGGAGAGGAGGCATATGATGCAAATGAAGAACATAGTGAGGGAGAGGAAGATACCAAAGAAAACAACAGTGAGGAGGCCTATGAAAGCAATGAAGAACAAAAAAATGACAGTGACAAGAATGGCAAAGACAACCAAGAAACAAAGTTTGAAGTTGTTTTCCGTAGGTAAGAAAATGATGACAAAGGGCCAAGAAATGAAGATAATGAGTAGGGCAGTGAAAGAGAGACCAGCCAAAAGAACTCACCTTGTGAAGAATGAAGTGACCCTCACAGTGATGGAGAGACTAACAAGGGTGCCCAAAACAGTGACCATATAAATAGTGCAAACAGTGATACTAAGGATGAAATTGAGGGTGAATACAGTGGTTCAAAAGATGATGAAGGAGAGGATATTCATGAAGACAAAGACGTTCCAAACAATGATCAAGGCACCTCTAGCATTGCAAAAAATAGAGGATGACATTCCTAAGGATCTTGATAGTGATGATGGCATAAAGGATAGTGAAGATACTAATCAAAAGGGAAGCCAAGAGAAAGACAAGGAAGATGCACACATAAAGATCATCCATGAAGATAAAAACAATCCTAAGGTCACTAGTGAGCAAGCTTTGCAAGTAAAACTTGTTACTCCTCTCACATGCACCTATCACAGAGGCAAAAGAGATGTGTTTGTTGCTTCAAAAAGGCAAAGGGCTATCTCTCCTCTAGCAATCAAGCATCAAGACAAAGGAAAGGGAAATATGGAAAAAGGTGAGAAGAAGGTACATGTAAGAAGGAGCAAAATGATCAAGAAGACTTCCCAAGGGCCTCAATTCATTGATCTAGACAGTGAAAATGAGGACCAAGAGATGAAAACTAGGTTTCTCCTCTTAGAAAAAGATGCACAACTTTAGGAATGGGAAATGGACTTTGACATGGCTCAAAGTTTCATCCACTATTACAAATAGGAAAATAAGCATTTCAAGGAGGTCAAGAGGGGTCTTGCCCTACAAAAGAAAATGACCAAACATTATGCAAGGAAAAGCATGCTTGCTAGTGCCAAGCTAAAGAAGGCCCTCATTGAACTAGAAGACCTAAACAGAGCCAAAGTGTTTGACAGCCTTGGATTATTGGCTGAGGTTTCTCAACAAGTTTCAAAAACCTCTTGAGGGGTATCTCCACAAATTTTGAGAGCAATTGGACAAATTTTTGTTTTTTTGCAAATTTTGAGCATAGGAGCGCAACACACCCTGTGCTGCGCTTTTTCCCAAGGAATTTTCAGGAGGATAAGCTTACATTTTTGGATTCCCCATCACAAGAGGAGTATGATCACCAAATTTCAGCTCAATTGGAGTTGTTTCGACCCCTCAAAAGGGTAAAAAACACTCATTTTTTCACCTTTCTGCCCACTTTTATGAGCATGTGCTGCGCTCCTGGCAGTCTTGGATTTTTCTACTTTTTGGGAAACTTGTAGAGATCATATTGAAAAAATAAATATAGATCTAGAAATTAGACTTCAATGGCTTTCCAACGAGCCATCTCAGAGCCTTTTTCGACATCGGGAAGGCCTCCAAAACACTGCTGCAAAAAGGCCTATTTCTACGCTGCACTCCTGGCAAGTTTTCAAATTTTGACACAGTGTGTTGCGCTCTTGTGTGTGACTGGGAAGAATGTGCATTTGGAAAGTTTTCATAGGCATGTCAGGCCTAAAAGTCAATTTTATTTCCATTTATAGTCGGAAAAGATATTTATTTAGATATTTTTGTGCCTTGGGCTTTGCAAAGCCTCAAGGACAACTTAGAATATTTCTTTTGGGCCAATAGGCTTCTAGTTACTCTCTATGGCTCTCCTCTTCCTTGTTTGTTATATAAGGCATGAGGATTCATTGTAAACTATTGGGACTTGATGTGTTTAAGAGCAATACATGGTTTTATGAGCTTGGAGAAGAAATTTGGTTTTGTGAAGTGGATGAATGGCTTGCTTGGCTTGATGTTGGAGAAGCTTGTTTGCAGGATTCGATAGCTTGGTGAATGGTGATGTTTTCCTAACTTGTTAATGTTTTATTGTCCTCATTTTGTTTCGGTCTGCTTGGTTGCTATAGATCAGAAAATTATAGGTTGAGACATTCTCATGGAAGCACCTCAAACCTCCTGTTTGCTATAGCTTTGATGTTTTCCTCTTTTATTCATCTTAAGGAATTCTTGACTGCTCCTTAGGCCCACTAAAACTTGGTTTTGTTTCATGAAAGGTTATTATGCTAGCTTATAAATATGATTTATGGTATGCCCTGCTTATTTAAAGTTTTCAAAATCCTATCTTGAAGCTTTCCTATGGAATACTGATTGATTAGGTTAAGATAAAGAGGTCCCTTTTCGATCTTGCCCTTTGCCCATGCTTACCAACTTATTTTAGAGTTCCCAATAACTTGATATATGCTATTTAGGAGTTCCCTCTCCATAAATTAAGTTGTTTTTTTATCTTATGTGTTTTCCCAAAAATTGAAGGTGAATTTATAAATTTAGGAGTTCTAATGCTTCTATGTTTCACCGAAATGTTCATCTTACATGTTTATCAGTTTGAGTATTGTTCATAGAGATTAATGGCTTACCCTACCTCATGAGTTATTGCTTCAGACTATATATGTTTAAGACCTCTTAGTTTTTTACCAAACTTAATGTTCATTACACCTCATACATCATCTAAAGGATCCATTAACCTTGCTAAATCGGCCCTGTAATACACTTTGTTTCATCATTTAGACACCCTTGACTTCATCTGACCCCATAACCCTATTGATTTGATAATCTCTCATTCCACCTATCCTACTTATTCATCTTACCCCAACCCAAAGAAAACAAACAAAGCTACACTTAACATCTAGCCTAAAATCAATCATCCGAAGCGAACAAGTTCACATCTTTCGCACAATAGAGAGAGCCCTCTCTGAGTCCAGGAAGGCTAGGTCCTAAGACTCCAAAGAATGGTCTAATGTTACCCTGTCATTTGGTCTACCAATCTGCCAAATCACGGGACACTAACACCACCACACTGTTGACCTTGTAACAATGCAAGGAGAGCGGTGCGCTGAAAATTTTCAAGTGCACCGCCTCCAGTGTGTGACAAAAAAGGACGCACCATTACTGGTGCATGCCTCTTTTTTGTGGCTCATCGACTGTTTTTATTTTTATTTTCAAATATATATATATATATATATATATATATATATGTATATTCCTAAATACATGTATGATTTAATATAGAAATTGTATTTAATATGTCAATCATTCAGCGACGTCAAAGGAGAGAAGAGAGGGAACAATAGCAACAATAGGTGGACCAGTATAACATGGTTCACCTGTGGGAGGCACGAGAGAAGGAGAGAGATGCATACCCTCTCCCTATTACAATAGTCACCCAGGGGCTCCTAAGGGATATAGGCCCTCAAGTTCTATGAGAGGCTACATCCCTAAAGGGCCATGGTGTGTTTTTGTGACAACTTATCCACAGGTGGAATTCCCACCTACAGGCTTTCCGGGTTGGTCCTAACTAGTGGTATGCGCCCACTGAGGAGGACATCTATTTCATTACTGGCCTATCAAGAAGAGGGGTGGATTTTCCCTCGTTCCTAGAGGTACCTATTGGCTATGCAACAGGGAGTCAGTTGGTGTACTCGCATAGATACATTAGTGCGTATATACTGTCTCCTTTAGATTTTCAAGTCTCTGGAGGTCAGTTACGTATTGCTTCATTTGGTGGAGAGGAGGTGAGGTGCCTCTCACTACTGATTTCGACCATTTCACACCATACCAGCGACAAGCAATGAATTAGTTGCTTGCTTCTATTTTATGTTGATTATTTATTACAGGTGCCATGACTTGTGAGGTGGTTTGCCATTTTTTTGCGGCAGTTCTGTACAGATTTAGATAAATTTCATGCTCAGGCACAAGGGAGGGTGAACTTCCCTTTTGCTTCATAGCTGTTTTGTTTATTTTTTGAGGGGTTTCCAAAGATGAGGCCTACTTTTTTTCGACAGCCTCATAGGTCGATGCTGCATGTACAGATGTAGATGTGGGGACAGATGATTCCCAAGAGGGGTAAGTCAAAGTTTTCCGTGAGGATATCGCATGATGAACTGGAGTTGCTAGCCTGTGTTGATGAGCATTCCTTCGTTCTGGTCCCCTGTCCATATGATGGTTTGGATTGGCGAGGGTGTGCCAACATCCTCTTCACAGATGATGGGCCATCGGATGATAGAGATAATATTATTGTTTTATTTAAATTTATTCTAACATGTTCTTTAACTTGTTTTATTAAACTGTTTAATGAAATTGTCTAATTATTGTTGTGTACTTATATATATTTAGCATAAATTGGGTCATTTGATGGCGATGATATGTCACACCACCAAATGATCCAGGTGTAGATCTCGATGACGATCAGGAGATGGGAGATGCCGAGGATCAAGCTAGTGTAGATAGACCTGTTCCTCATGGTGCGCCGATACCACCATTTGTGAGGTGTAGGCGTGACAATAGATCGAGGATGGAGTTGGGCGACCAACTCTGTGCACTGTTTGCGGAGGTGGGAGTTAGGCCCGCCACTATGAGAGAGATACAGGCCGATGCTAGGCTGGTACATATGTGGAGAGGCATGCCGCGTGACATGTTCACCCTGATGCGGCATGTCGTAGGAGCTGCCAGCTTAATTACGAGGTTGAGGAGGACCCTTTGACGTAGGCATGGTCGAGACGTAGTACACGGTCGATAGTCGAGTAGTGACGCCTCATCTAATGATCACGATAAGGGGAGTGATCATTGTTCACCTTGCGTCGCAGATGAGGAGCCTGCAGCATCGACCAACAGTCATGATCATGAGTAGGATGGACCATCCACGTCGAGTCAACCTTCTCAGCCTGCAACATATAGTATTCATGATCATGAGCAGGCTGGACCATCCACATCGAGTCATCATGATCAACAACCTGCAACATCCAGCAGATTTCATGATCATGAGCAGGCTGGACCATCCATGTCAAGTCATCATGATGAGTCGCCGATAGTTGATCCTGATCAGCATGAGGCACCACCAGATCAACAGGGACGTGATGATCGGAATCTATCTGAGCTTGTTGAGGCTACACCATTGACTGAGTAGGCCTCGACTAGTACTACTATTGACCATGACATACCACCAGTTGATATTTGACATTTATATTACAGTTGTATATTTTTGACAATATATATATATATATATATATATATATATATATATATATATATATGTTCATGTTGCAGTTGTACTTAATTTACATGTTGGTGATCATCATGATGTGTATATTGTTAAGTCATGTTAGATATGTTCATTTATTGTGCAGCTTGCAGATAGATGTGTATGTGATAGCAGTTATTTGACATGAGATGTATATTTGATGTTTGTGTTGTGATGATGTTATACAATGCTAATTGTGTTTTGTTAGATGATCATAATCACGATGATTAGATGATGTTAGCGAATTTGTATGTGTTTTTTAGTCGAATATGATGTTTGTACGATGGTTATCATGATCGTGAAATTTATTTAATTTAATATTAAATCATGATATTTATTAAATATTATGTCGTGATTATAATTGAAATTTAAATTTTAATTGTATGTAAAATTGTAATTGTAATTGTATGTAAAATATTTGTAAAATTTTAATCGTAATTGTAATATTTAATTTATTGTGAAATGATTGTAATTGTAATTTTAATTCTAATTGTATATATATAAAATTGTAAAATTGTAATTGTAATTGTAATTGTATGTAAAATTCTAAAATTGTAATTGTAATTGTATGTAAAAAAATTGTAAAGTTTTAATTGTATTAATGTGAAATTATTGTAATTGTATGTAAAATTCTAAAATTATAGTTGCAAATATTGTAATTGTAATTGTATGTGAAATTGTAAAATTGTAATTGTATGTAAACTTCTAAAATTGTAATTGTAACGGTATACTATATGTAAAATTGTAAAATTGTAATTGTAATTGTACGTGAAATTGTAAAATTGTAATTCTAATTCTAATTGCATGTAAAATATTTGTAAAATTTTAATTGTATTAATTTGAAAACTTTAATTGTATTAATGTGAAATGATTTTATTAAAAATTTTAAATTTGTAAATTTGTAAAATTATAAATAATTGTAAAATAATAAATCTAGAATAATATGAATTTTTGTAACGTAATAAAGTTTAGAAATAATGCAAATAAATTCATGTAATTTAGAATTATCATTGTTTTATTATGATCTTACATACAAAAAAAAAAACTGTATACAGTATGCCATTGTTTTTTATATCAACATAATTGCAAATTATCAAGTGAAATATTGATTTTAACATTAACACAATGCAAATTACCAGTTAATTCAATATACATATTATAATGTTTCGAAAAAAAGAGTCTTATAAGCTATAAGGTAATTAAGTCCTCTTATTTATAAAAAGCCATCTTTAAAAGTATAAATATTGATGAAATAACACATGTACCATATCAGTCTCGGTTCTCATGATCATTACCCTCATTAACTTCCAGCTCGCTTGGCATGATAATGCTATTGTTTTCAAAAATATGTTTTGATCTAGGGTCATGTCTTAATACGAACCACCAATCCCTATCCAACACATCTGGGTAAAAAAACACCTGGTTGCATTGTTTGGGGAAAACATAGGGCTCCTTAGCTTCATCCCACATCTTTCTAGAGTTGATACATATCAACCTACTATCGTGATCTTCATTTACATTATTCTGATCAAAGGTGTCCCACCACTTGCACCTAAAAATAACACATTGGAAAGAGGAGAAATCCACTTCAATGATCTCTTGTATATTTCTGACATAACCTAACGTCCCTCGTACTAGGTTTTGATTAGGGTGGCTAGATCGACTAGATTGATCGAACTCGACTTCCACTCCACAGTCTTGTGTCATGTGTCCATCATTGACATTTTTTGTGCGAAAATGGTGTCCATATGCCCACATAGATGGGAACAAATGCACCTATAAAAAATTAAAAAATCATAGTTTCATGTGTCTGATAATAACCCAACAGTTAAAATATGAAATATAGATGTAATTACATTTGAAAGGTGCATTATTAAGTTTCAAATGTACATATAAATTAAATATATTATTATCGAGTTGGTGCACCCAATCCCTACATTTAGCGCATCCTCTTCAGTACACGAGTAACGACTGGTTGCACCATATTTCTCTCTGACTTGGTCAGCAACCCAACTATTGGGGCATATTTTTGGCATATTTTATTTTAAATGATCGGGATAAGGCAAACTTCTACCATTCAACTGTCTGAATTCTTTCCTGTCACTATCCCATTTCATCCTATTTTGTTTATACAATGCAACCCACGGTTGTGTCGCTTTGGAATTGTAAAGAACAAATTTATTGATTGCTTCAACTTCTGCATTCGCTGATGAAATCAAGCCGACATTATATAGTACATAGAGATCAAAATATACATTATATCGAAGTTCAACATGAATATTTACTTTGTGTAAATTTGAAAAATTATAAGTCGCTTACTCTTTATCAAGCGTTTTTTTCCATTCGTTTGGAGCATCTCCCCTTCTCTTTTTTCTTCATCCCTTTCATCGCCCCAAATCACTGCACCTGGTCTGTTGTCGATCTGCTTGATGTACTCACTGGCATAATAGAAATATTCATATGATATGTAACCCTCTGCCATAGACCCCTCGGGTTTTTCCCTTTTTCGAACAAAACCTTTCAATTTCTTCATGTACCTCTCTAAGAAGAACATCCAAAAACAAGAAACCACCCCAACTAATTCAACCTCGTCTACTAGGTGGATTAGAAGATGAACCTGCAAGTCCATGAAACTCGTTGGCAGTTCCTTCTCAAACATAAAAACAATCTCAATTATCTCTTGACACCACTGTGGAATGCTAGCCACATGAATCTCCTTTGAAGTGATCCAACGTACAAATGCAGATAATTTAGATATGGCATGTCCTAGGTCTTGAGGGAATTCATGTTTCACAAACCCACGCACGAACAAAGGATAATGACACTGCAAAGTTATAAACACATGCAATAATATACAAAATTAGTTATGTTTTATGATCCCTGCATGGGATAAAATTTATTAATATAACAAATAATAAAATCATGCTTTTGACATTATACGTACTCTTAGAATATTCAAATGGTCATGTGATTTCAACCCCAACCAATGGTCACCCACAATGAAGCAGTGCTGTAGTGAAGACCCGCATGAAGCATTAGGAGA
The DNA here is from genome assembly GCA_034641835.2 of Pinus albicaulis. NCBI lineage: Eukaryota > Viridiplantae > Streptophyta > Pinopsida > Pinales > Pinaceae > Pinus > Pinus albicaulis. The sequence goes on along the minus strand of CM076578.1, from coordinate 23,766,227 downwards.
ATTTTGAGGTCTAAAATGGGCCTCCTAAGAAAAATGTACAATCAAAATTCACTTGATGAGAACCAATCACATTTTAGGGGATGACATTATCCCTAATGGTTGCGCTGGCATTGATTGAGTTAAAGGTACTTACTTGTCACATTCTCAATGGTGGATAAAAACTCATGGTTAACCATGGTAGTGCTCTAAGTACTTTTAAAGTCAAAGTAAAGTACTCATAATAAATGTCATTTCACACTTTTTGAATAAAAATGTATTATTTTTATTTCATATTTCTTGAAAGAAACAATGCATATCCCTATACATTTATTATATTATATTATATTATTTTTATATAGTATATTAATTACATGTTATTATAAAATTTAAATAATATAAATTTTAATTAATAGCATACAATAATTAAGAATCTATAAATTTATATTTATATTTTATTTTAAGTTATTTAAGTACAAAGGACAAATGCATTAGTTGTTCAATGATAAAGACTTTTTCTTGAAAAGCTCATTCTTATTTATAGTCCCATAAATACAATTTTTTTATTAATTTTATTTTGGTACAACTTTTGAATTGAATTTAACTATGGTTACATGGATTGTGGTGCAAAAAATGAATTGAAAATTCATAAATGTTATTTTATTGGTTTAGCTATTATTTTATTATTTCCTTAGGAGGCCCATTTTAGACCTCAAAATTCCCCTAATGATGGCACCCTCACACCCATTATAACTTCCTTTTCCAAATAAAGATCATCTTTTTTTTAAATCCATGGGACATCACTTTCTTTGAAATACCATGAATTAGAGGGATCGACACCTGCTTTTGATCTTGTACTTTTTAATCATCTTGGCCATTGTTTCTTTTTAGTTTTTGAAGTAATAAGATCTTTCCTAACATCCAATGTGTCACTTTGTTTCGACGATATGTGCCTCCATAAAGAAAATGAAACATTTTTAAATATATGCATGGGATCTAATAAGTGGGTAATCTTAAGATGCTCCCAATATGGGAGGTTATAAAAGATAGATTTCCTTTTCATCCCAATGGGAAATTTCTCAACATAGATGTCGAATAATTCTAGATCATCTAACATAGGCTTCCCATTTGAATCGAACATTTCTATGAACTTCTTCTCCTTCTCCCTCTCATATGCTCTAAGCCATTCAGCTAGTGTCGTTATTGGAGACCTTTGGGTTCTCTCTTGTTTACCATTGAAAGCGGATGCTTCTCTTCTCTAAGGGTTCTTTTGTGGGAGGAATACCCTGGAGCAGTCATACACTGACTTTCGTAGGTCGTTGGACCATCTATCTTTTAGATAAGGTCCACAACATTTACATCCAAAATACCCTTTTGTTACAAGACCTGCGAGATTATTGTATACAATTTATATGCATGGCACATTAAAGAATATCATGAAGACATGTGTGAGGCATGCCATCCCTGCAACATAGCTAATTATTTGCAATAAAAGAGCCTTTGAATCCTTGGGACTATAGGCATGTGCCTCAATATCTTAAAAGGAGGACCAAATGATTTACCCTTATTTTTTTATTTATCATACCTGTCATGCCCACATTTCAAACATATCTCTTTGTCTGCATATTCTCCTCTCTACAGAATACAATCATTTGGACATGCATGATATGATATGTACTCAACACCTAACATTTTCAACAATTTCCTTGCCTCTTCGCAGCTACCGGGCAAGACATTATCACTCAGAAGAACCTTATCTTTGAATAAATTGTAGTTGGTGATCATAGAAAATATTAAATGTACATTAATGTCGATATAATTATTAACGTTCATAAAATTCACCATTTGTAATGTTCATTGTATGATTATATTTCTCAAATTTATATAAGGGATGATTTTATGATAACTCACCTCAAAATTTCTGAGAAACATGCATTCGACAAGCCAAACTTTGCTTAATTCAAGTTGTACAGTAACATCTTGTCCCCAACTTGGTAAACTTTGGCTGACCGCTACAAAGGGAGGGGTGGTGGAAGCAAATTTAAGGCTTTCGAAAAAGGTGTTAGCGATATGAGCATCATCCCCTAGCTGATCATTGTTTTGGAATGCATCTAACAACATTGTCTCCATGGCAGTCATATCCCTTAATTAATCATCCATACCAACCTCTATTTGATTGCCTCCATTTCCAACTTGTGAAGAACTACTATTGCTGTAGTCATTCCTAATTGGTGAATCTGGTCGTAGCGGGAATTGAATCGGTGGTTGATTCAACCATTCTTGGTATCGTTCCTCTCCTATTTTTTCTCTTAATTTAGCCTTCTCTCGATTTTACATTGTCGTGGGGTGCAACGGAAGACGGTAGGTAGGTCGCTCAGCATCACTAGAATCCTAATAATTTCAAAAAATATATTTGAACTTGATTAGTACAAAATTTATGATATCAATTAGTAAGAACGTTGACAATGCATGATTAATTTGTTTGACATTGAAATAATTACATTAATATACCAAACAATTATTATTACCATCATTGTCCTGGTATTGTGGCTAGAAGATGCAATATTGTTACAATTGGCAGGGTGAAGCGGTTGTCCATTTTAATCTACCAAATGCGCTTTGCGGCATGCTGCTCCTAATAAGAGCTTCTGACGTTTTGGATCTGTTTGAATATTTTGTGCATCTGAACTCGATTATGAATCTGCATGAACCCGCAAATTTGTATACATTATAAATTTTATTAAGTTGATTGACATGGAGAAAAAACATAAATTCAATTAGATAATGAAAATATAAATAAAATCTGAAGTAAATATTACGACTTGAGATGTATAGGGAGAACTTCGCGATGGACTTTGAGAAGTATTATGGAACAAGCTGGATTTTAAATAATTTTCCATTCGATATAATTATGATATTTTCTCCCTGCATTTGAGCAAAATCAACAATAAATTTTAGTGCACACACCTAAAAATATTTTCGGTTCCTTAAAAATGGACTTATCGTTATCAGTGCTTATGTACAAATAACCACACCGGTGCATTTTAGTTATTGCGCACTAGTGTCGTGTTATTAACTAACGCCTTGGTGCGGTGTTGTTAATTGACGCACCGGTGACGAAAAGCCGCAAATAGAAAAAAACGTAACTTTATTTTTTTAAGTGAAAAAAAAGAGGTAAATTGAAAAATGGGCGGAAAATATTTTCGAAAATCTAATTTCATAAAACAATTCTTTAAATACTAAACACTTTTCATTATTTCACTATTTTTGCAAAAAAATTCAGCCAGAGATTTGCACGAGAGCACTGTGGAGCAGCGAAATACTTTCGAACAGAACTATTTAGACAACCAGAATTCCAAAACTCTGGTGGTTCAAACCCTATAGCATAGAATTTCAAACGATCTCGTGATTTTTTTTTTTTTTTTACATTTTCTGTGGTATTTTTTACGCAGTAAGTAAAAAATTTAAATTTGTTGTTCATTAAAAAAAATAATAATAAATAAATAAAAGAAGAAGAAGAAGAAGCAAACAAACAAACAAACAAACAAACAAAAACAAAAACAAAAAAAATCCATTTTTACCCTAAACCCTTCATTATTTTTGTTTCTGCCCTTGCTTCTTCTTGTTTCTGTGATTTCAGAATTAGGGCTTTTCATTTTAGATTTATAGGGTTTGTATTGCTATATATATAGGCCTATGATATCTAACCCATGGGACAACTTGCATAGTCGGATCCCAATCCATATCGGCCCTTGCATGAATTAAAAAAAAAAAAACAGTTTTTTTTAATCGGTGCACCCTGCGTAACCTAGCGCATCAGTGCGCTTGCTTATCCCAGGCCACCGCGCACGTACTGTTTGATAAAAAAATTATTATTATTATTATTTTTTAATCCGTATGCTATATGTAAAATAGGGCACTGGTGCATTATTTCATTATAGCGCACCGCGCACGTACTGCTTAGCAAAAACTATTTTTTTAAATTTTTTTGTTAATCGGTTTACCATGTAAAATATAACGCACCGAGTCTCCTTGTTGACAGAGAGCACCATACGGTGGTCCCCTGTTTGCGCAGGGCGTTTATAAAAATAGTCCGCACCGCCCCCTCCACCACACCATATGCTACAAAAAATAGCACTAGACGATTTTATTTATTTATTTATTTATTTTGTTAATCGATGTGGTGGTTAACATATAACGCACTGGTTCACCTTGTTGACATAGAGCACCGTACGGTGTTTTATATTGTTTTGGCAGTGCGTTTATAAGAACACGACACATCGACGTCGGTTCTAAAGAATTTAAAAGTGCACCGGTTTCTTGATATATTTTTTTTTACCTGAAGAATTGATGATTTATTTATAAAATATATTAATGAATGATATGGTAGAGGTTTCATATTGATAAATAAATGGCTGAAAATAGATCAAGTTGTTGGGTGCAAGTTTTGCACTTATTTCCTACATTTGTTTCCCTTATTTTACCTCACGATTATAACTATTGGGACTATCTTTGCCTCTTTTTCCTACCATTCTATCTTAACTCGTGTTGTTTCACCTTATTTTCATTACTCTACCATTTCTTCAATTATTATGATGTATCGTGCCTTTTTTATGACTAATTGAGGATGAATGTTTGGAGAATATCTATGGTCTTTTGTTGTCTTTCCAGATGCCATTTGTAGCACAAAATATCTCGAGCATGAGGCGTACATGAGCAGTTAAAGGTGTGTTGTTATAGTGAGCTTTTACATCATGACGTTGCTACACCATGCTGTTACAAACCCGCTGACGAACTGTTGTTACAGTTGTACCACTGACTGGATCTCGTCAACTCCTGATGCTAACCTGTCCTCTAGTTGTTACGCTATAGTTGTGATTTATCGTGATAGCTGTAGAAGTTATTAAATATTGTATTTTTGGATAACAGCCTCTAGGTGGTTTTGATTGTAATCTATAATTTTCCAGTCAAACTTTTATTAAGAAGTGGTTGTAACCATATGCATTATATTTTGATCAGCATGAGAATCATAAGATTCTCATGAGTGATCCATCCCTCCTTTTTATAAGATATAACCACTATATAGTTCTCGGCCCTTGAGATCGAAAGGTTAGCAGAGAACAACATTACTTTGGCTTTGTAATTTTTCTCATATTAATACAAATTATCCTGTTGTTGTTGTTACATGCATTATCTGATTTAGTTTCCGTTAAGTTCTTTCTCTACCTGCACCCTACTAGGGAGGAAGGGCCCTCCTCTTTAGTAGGGATTGCAGTGGTTAAGGTAGTTGTGTATACGTGTTTCTATTTTGTTTATGTATCAGTGAAAGTGTTGTTGTTTTTGTTTTAGCTGTGAATAGATATGCTTCAATTCCATTGTTTTATATGCTGTTACACATATGAGATCAGAGATACCAGCTGGGTAATTGTTGTGTGGCGCACTAGGACATATTAATTGAGGTGTGATTACAGTATTGTAGATCATTTTATTTATGCATGAGTGTTCCTTATAGCATTTACTTCAACAACGATTTCCTTTATTTGGATTTGCTTCTGGTTGGGTGTATCGGCGCAGACAGTGTAGCTGTCATTGAGATAAAAGACTTCCCTGGATTGATCATTTATGTGCATTGTTTTAGTCATTTAATAGTGATTAATATAACCCAACATTTTGGCATCGTTGCCGGGGATGGCAGTGATGATCTAAGCAAACAGAGTTGTTTGTTAGAAGATAGAGTGTACCCAGTCTGCAATTTTCGGGCAGTAAGATGAGAGGTAAGAACCTGCACAGCACTATAACGAACTTGAGCGGGCTCACCAATTCTACACTGGGGCACTTAGAGGTGCAATTTCCATTTTTTTTTAACGTGTCTCCAATGACACAATTTTCGGGCTGTAAGATGAGAGGTAAGAACATGCGCATCACTCTAACATACCTGAGCGGGCTCACTAATGTGTTGCTGGGACACTTAGAAGTGTGAATTTTTGGGTGTTTCTTTAGGGTGTATTCAGCTATACAGTCGTTGGGCAGTAAGACAAGAGGTAAGAACCTGCGCATCGCTCTAACGAACTTGAGTGGGCTCACCGTTGTATAAAATGAAGCACTTATAGGGTGAATTGATACACATAGGGTCCATGTGTGCCAGTAGGACGATAGAAACATCCACAAACACTCCCCACTCTACTAACTACAAGAAAGATGGGTCATAAGAAGGAAAAGAAGAGTGAAGACTTGGGAAGAAAGACATTCTTTGGAGATCTGATCTCAAAAGCAGAAAATGAATAATCTACTTCATACAGAGACAATAGGAAGATAGGACCATAGAAAGCAGCTACTATATCAAGGCCTGAGGCATTGGTGCCTTCCGTGTCTGGACCTCACCACCCTTCGAACAACATATCCACTACTGATATCAAGACTCTAGATCTGAAACAATAGTGGAAAATAATTGATCAAGATCTGAGAATCGAAGGACAAGGGGAGACCAATGGGGAGCATCAAGGACTTGAGGAACAACATTTAATTAATCATCATTTGGATGTTGGTAGTGCAGTCAAGCAGTTGGTCCTGGAACAACACGATCCTTTTATTTATCAATCTCCAGCATACTCCGAGGTCAGTTCATCCCATCGGGAAGAATCAACCATGGGGGACAAGAATGTCAAGACAGATAGCTCTGTTAATTTTGAATTCCCAATATTAGTAACACGGGATGAGGCTCCTATGAAGAATATTCCTTTGTCATCCCTACCATCCTTTCAAGGGATGGATGTTGAAGATCTTGATACATTTTTGTTTAGAATTCGATGTGTTGTGTAGAGGCTATGACTACACTTCAGACGCCTGGAAGCTGAAATTATTTCCTGATGCTCTGAAAGGGGAAGCATTAAGATGGTTCATGAGACTGCGTTCTGGCACGATTTGGACCTGGAATGACATGAGGGAGGCCTTTCACTTTAACTATCAGGATTACTGTCGAACTAGGGATTTGAAGGAAGAGATCTTCAGAATTGCACAGAAGGAGGAAAAGAGATTGGAAGATTATATGGAGCGATTCCATTACAATTTACAAAGGTCTATGTTCAGTAACTTAGACCTCGAAATTATAAAGCCAATATTATTAAGAGGTATAAGAGATGATTGTCTAGAGCATTTGAATATGTTGTGAAAAGGAGACATATCACAATAATCGATTGAAGAAATAATGAAGCTTTGCCTGCGTATCTCAAGAGGATCGATCAAGGGGAGAAGTTAAGTTCGGGACCCTTCAGTTTGGATACAAAAGTCCACAAGTGGAGGAGAAAATAGAGCAAATATCGAAAAACTATTTGAGTGATCCAGGTGGATATTGGTGGCCACCCGCCTATTCCACTTGGGCCCCCACCATTGTCTCTTTCAGTTTTTCAGTTTTGGCATAACTTACTATTTTTAGCAATTTTTCGGGTCCTGAACTTCCGGAGCCGTTTTGAGGCCCTAAATGACGTTTTTTGGGTATGAAATTTTGTTGCGATTTTGATCATCAAAATCGTCACAAAAAGTGTATTCCTCGGATAGAGCTTTCTAATGATGTATCATGTGCGTCAAACGGAGATAGTATGCCAAAGTTACGTCCCTGGGAAGTTGAAACACCAATTTACCCAAACGGGGCCGATAGTTTTGGCGCTTCATCTCCTAGGGTTAGGTTTTTGGGATGTTGAGGGCTCTCCATTGTTTCTAAATAATAAATAGGCCCTCGAGCCTCATTGTAACTCAGTTCAGAGGTCTGTAGCCACCACATCTCTTCTCAGAGATTCGCTACCAGCACCCTAGCTATTTTATTTCCATTATGTCTGTAAGCATCTTTCTGTTATTTGATATTAATGAAATGAAGTGTTATTTCCTCTGCATCTCTGTATTTATGGTTATGTGTTTATTCTGTTGCGTTCCTGCATAAATCCGGATCAGTGGTATCAGAGCGGTCTGCTTTTTCTCGATCCTTCTTTGCATGTCCCCAACGAGGTTGGGGTATAAGGAGCTAGGGCTTGATCTGGTGGAACCTTTGCAAGATCAGCCTCGCAAACCTCGACGGACGCCCATGGGGGACGAAAAGAAAGATGAGGGAGCGGGAGATCCTATCAAAATATTGCTCGAGGAGGCCCTCGAAAAACAAAGGAATGCGATGATGGATAACTTTGCTCAGATCCTTCAACGGCTACCCACCGGCGGCGCATCTGCATCCAGCAGCCACTCTGGAGGCGCGACTCCTTTTAAGGTACAAGTAAATTTTGACATTCCCATATTTGAGGGTCAAATAGACGGAGATGCCGTAGATAGATGGTTGAATCTGTTAGAAGGATATTTCTCGGTTCATGACTTTTCAGACCGGGAAAAGATTATTTTTGCACTCCTCAAAGCTACCCCACATGTTAAGGACTGGTGGGAAACCTACTGTGAGAACAAGGACCAGACAGAACCCTCTCTGTTCTCGGCCGTACCAACTTGGAATTCTTTCCGAGACACCGTCAAGGAACAGTACTATCCCGTGGGGAGCTATGAGGACAAGTACATACAGTGGACCACGCTGCGACAACAAAGGGATCAAGATGTGCACGAGCTGACGAATCTGTTCCATACCCTGCGCACAAAGTTGGGTATCAAAGATTCAGAGAAACATTTGGTGCTAAAGTATCGCAGTTGTCTGCACAGATACATTCAGGAGGAAATGGAGTTCCTCGACATCTCTTCGCTTGGTACGGCATACCGGTATGCTGCCAAGATTGAGCAGAAATTCAAACAGAAGAAGCGAGACTTTGGATCTGCGAATCAAAAGCAAGGAAAAGGTGCTTCCAAACCGCAAAACAAAGGACAGAGCATGGCGGCTAAAGACAACCCATCAAAGCCACAAGACAAGAACAACACCGTAAAGCCAAAGAAGGACACGGGAAAGTGGCGTGAGTTCCATAAGAGCTCCACTCACAACACAAGTGAGTGTCGGGCCAAGCAGTCGCTAGTGGCCGAGATGAGGGCTTCTGAGTCAGATGCATGCTCCGACTCCGAATCAGAACCTGAAAGGGGAATGAAAAAGGGAAACAGATTATTGATGCGGAGCCCAACGCCACTGTTGCCACTACAAAGGTCCAGAAGGAGGAACCGGAAGATCCAGAGGAGGAGGAACGTCTCTTCCACTCCCAGATGTGGGTAAAGGGCTCCCCTGTACGGTTCATTGTCGACAATGGGAGCCAAAAGAACCTCATTTCAGCAGACGCCGTGAAGCGGTTGGGCTTGCCGACCACAGCTCACCCACATCCATACACCATCGGGTGGCTTCACCAAGGACGAGATCTCCGCGTCAGCCGGCAGTGTCGCCTTCCCTATAGCATCAAGCCCTTCACGGATGAGGTATTATGTGACGTTGCTCTTATTGATGTTTCTGATGTATTATTAGGACAACCATACTTGTGGAAGCGTCATGCTGTGTATGAGTCTCGACCTCGTGCTGTTATTATTACTTTGGGAAATAAGTTGTACGGGATACCAGAGGTACCACCTCCTACGACTATCTCTTTGGTTACTGCAAAACAATGTAGTAAGCTCATTTCCCAAACCAGGAAATTCGTTTTCCTGATGATCCGCCCCAGGGCAAGAAGAAGACTGTGGCCACGACCTCCAGACAGGGCCCCTCTGCACGACAACAACAAATGGATAAGGTCGTGGAGGAGTACGGGGACATCTTCACCTCACCCACAGGGGTTCCTCTGCACTGCCAGGTCAAGCACCCGATTGATCTGACCCCAGGTGCGCCACTACCCAATGGACCGATCTATCGACGCTATGTTCTGGAAAATGATGAAATCAAGAGGCAGATTCAGGAGCTGTTGCAGAAAGGTCACATCAGACCAAGTTCATCGCCCTGTGGGAGCCCGATCGTGTTGGTACAGAAGAAGGATGGGACGTGGAGACTCTGTATTGACTATCGGGCGCTGAACAAGATCACTGTCCGGAATAGGTACCCAATCCCACGGATTGATGACCTTATGGACCAACTCCAAGGTGCAAAATATTTCAGTAAGATCGACCTGAAGTCTGGGTATCACCAAGTACCAATTGAACCCTCTGATGTGTGGAAGACTGCCTTCAAAGCTAAGGAAGGCCTTTTTGAATGGCTGGTCATGCCTTTCGGGTTGACGAATGCTCCAGCAACCTTCATGAGGATGATGGACGACATCTTGCGGCCATTCACCAACTCATTCGTAGTGGTGTACTTGGATGACATTCTGATCTTCAGCAAGACTTGGGAAGAGCACCTTCATCACATCAGACAAGTCCTCCAAACACTGCGGCAACACAAGTTGTGTGCCAATTTGGAGAAGTGCACGTTTGGCATGACCCAGGTTCAATATCTGGGATACATTATTGATGAAAGGGGGGTGCATGTGGATCCGGCCAAGATCCAAGTCATTCGGGATTGGCCAGCCCCGACCACTATAACAGAGCTTCGCAGCTTTCTGGGTCTTGCTAATTTCTATCGGAGGTTCGTGTTGGGATTCTCTCATATCACCAGCACCAAGAATTCGATCACCAAAGGAGAGAGCGAGAGCAAGTGCTTTTCTTCGGAACCTCAACAGAAGGCGTTCAAAGAATTGAAAAATCGCCTATGTTCTGCCCCAGTGCTCACCTTACCAGACTTGCAGCAGCCATTTGAGATCGAGACAGATGCCTCTGACTATGCTATTGGGGCAGTTCTTACTCAACAGGGACATCCAGTGGCATATCATAGTGAGACATTGTCTGAGATAGTTCGCAAGTATCCCACCTATGACAAAGAAATGTATTCCATTGTGCAAGCATGTCGACAATGGAAGCATTACATTTTGGGGAAGGAAACAATCATCCACACAGACCACCGGCCCCTACAGTTCATACAGACACAAGGGAAGTTGCAGAATGATCGCCATCAGAAGTGGTCCACATATCTGCAACAGTTTCATTTGAACATCAAGTACAAGAAGGGTAGCACTAATAATGTTGCAGACTGCCTCAGCCGACCACCGATCATGGCGCTCACCACCGTGCTCAACTCTTGTGGGCACGAGACTTCTGATTGGCCGCTTCTCTATGAGAGTGACCCAGAATTCGGCCACACTTACAAGACACTCTTGGGGGTACACAAGTTCCAAATTTTCACCTCCAAGATGCACTTTTATGTCACCTAGGACACCTTTGTGTTCCTTCAAGCGAGCGTGCCAAGATGATATGGGAAGCACACTACAATCGAGTCGCTGGGCATTTCGGGGTCGAGAAAACAGTAGCAATACTACAGAAGTATTTCTATTGGCCGAACCTTCGAAAGGATGTCGAGAAGCACATCAGATCCTGCACTGCTTGTGCCATTGCCAAACCGACCATCAAGAAGCAAGGCCTATATACTCCACTACCTACCCCTAGTCGACCGTGTGAATCCATCTCCATGGATTACATGTCGGGCCTGCCTTCTACTAAGAATGGAAATGACTGTGTTTTCGTGGTCGTTGACAGATTCTCGAAGATGGCCATCATGGCGGCCTGTAAGAAGAATATCATAGCAGAAGCCACTGCTAAACTCTTCTTTGAACGAGTGTGGGTGCACTTTGGGATCCCACAGTCTATCATATCAGATCGAGATAGCAGGTTCCTCAGCACATTTTGGTCCAGCCTCTGGTCAATGTTGGACACAAAGCTCACCAAGTCCACAGCTTTCCATCCCCAAACAGAGGGCCAGACAGAGGTCGTCAACAGAATGATTGTACACATTCTGCGCATGTACAACTCAAAGCATCCACGCACATGGGACGAGAGCCTCCCCTATGTACAACACAATTATAACCGGGCTCTCCACAGTTCAATTGGCCATAGCCCCTTTCAGGTGGGCTTGGGATTCCAACCACTATGTCCCATTGACATAGCCATGCCGTTTCCAGCTGCTCAGGCCGATTCAGCTCATGTCCAGTCTGAAGTTGACAAAGCAAGTAGCTTCATCGAGCGCATTCAACACATCCTCCAACAGGTTCATGATATATTGGACAGAGCTAATGCGAAGTACAAGCAGCGCCATGATCAACACCGGGTGCCACACCACTTCCAGGTGGGCGACAAAGTATGGCTACATTTGCAGAAGGAGCGCCTCACTGGACCTCACCGCAAGCTTCGCCCGCTCCGATACGGTCCGTACACCATCACCAAGGCTGTAGGTAAGAATGCCTTCGAGCTTAGTATTCCACCATTCCTTGGTCTGCACCCAGTCTTCAATGTGGATCGCCTTCGTCCTTACTTTCCACCTCTACTGGACACCTCGGACATTGCAGAACAACTCACACCAACAGAGTTAAACCCAGACTGCATGGAACAGGTCACCACAGATTGTATCATGGACATGCAAATCAAGAACACTCGTCAACAGCAGATCCAACTGTATCGGGTTGTCAAAGCTGGCCAACTCCTGCACCAAGGAAAGTGGTTCACCAGGGACCAAGTTCAGCAGAAATTTCCTCATCTCATGGAGGAACTTAACGCAATGGGGACCATTGCTTCCTAAGGGGGAGGAATGATCCAGGTGGATATTGGTGGCCACCCGCCTATTCCACTTGGGCCCCCACCATTGTCTCTTTCAGTTTTTCCGTTTTGGCATAACTTACTATTTTTAGCGGTTTTTTCGGGTCCTGAACTTCCGGAGCCGTTTTGAGGCCCTAAACGACGTTTTTTGGGTACGAAAGCGGCAGCGAATTTTCTGATAAAATTCGTCCCGACAGCTGTAGTCCTCGGATAGAGCTTTCTAATGATGTATCATATGCGTCAAACGGAGATAGTATGCCAAAGTTACGTCCCTGGGAAGTTGAAACACCAATTTACCCAAACTGGGCCCATAGTTTTGGCGCTTCATCTCCTAGGGTTAGGTTTTTGGGATGTTTAGGGTTCTCCATTGTTTCTCAATAATAAATAGGCCCTCGCGCCTCATTGTAAAGCAGTTCAGAGGTCTGTAGCCACCACATCTCTTCTCAGAGATTCGCTACCAGCACCCTAGCTATTGTATTTCCATTATGTCTGTAAGCATCTTTCTGTTATTTGATATTAATGAAATGAAGTGTTATTTCCGCTGCATCTCTGTATTTATGGTTATGTGTTTATTCTGTTGCGTTCCTGCATAAATCCGGATCATTGAGGATTTTAAAATCGACCTCCTTAGCACTCTCTTTGCCTAGATCTCTACGGTACAAGTTAAGAAAGCACAAGCAGAAGCTGAAGCAGCCTTAGCAATATTTTGTCCCTGATGCAAAAAGAAACATTTGGAAAGAGAGTGTGGTCTGAATAGCGTCAGCCTGTACAATATCTGTGAATTGGCAAATTCTACGAATCAATGTCCTGAATTGCTCATACTGAAGGTTGTACTTCAAGAATCAAGCAAGGATGTCCAGTCTTCTTATTTTATAAAATCAAAGAGACCATGGCAGCCACGACCTACAGGTATGCCTCCATATTTTTCCTCTTTTTACCCTTGGAATAATGTTTATAATAGTCAATAATATCCATGGAAGTATCCTACTCCTTCCTCAACACAATTTCCCTCACCATGGAACCAGTGGTCATCTCCTCCACCAATGCAATATCCCCCATCGCAACCCAATCCTTGGGGTTAGAATTGGAGAAGTAATGTCCAAGGTCCAGTATCCCCTGCACTACCAATACAACAACAGTTACAACTTCCATCTATTCAAAATCCTACACATTCTTTATAACCCCAATTACCTGTGCAACCTAACCCCAATTCGAATAATAAGGCGGCCCAAAACATCGATGCTCTGGTTACCCTCCAGATTTATCTTATTACTCCTATTGGGCTTAACAAGGTTCAACTTTGAGAGGGAAAAGCAATCAGACCTGAACATACTCCCATTATTATCGAAGAATGTGAGTCACCTATAAAGGATATGGGTGATTCTGAGGAAGTTGTTATACATGTAATAGCTGATACAACACCTGTTGTTACACCTGTAGCGGCCAGCTTAGGAGGGTCTGCTATTTCTACAATAGCCAACCCGAGCACGACTGGTGAACCTGTGATAGTTGACTCAGCTATTAACATTCATGATCCTCCATACCCTCAATGATTAACTGAAACTGGGCCAACCTCACAACCTGAATCCAAATTGATCAAGGAACTGAAAAATTTGTATGTGCGGATTCTGCTGTTACAGACTCTTAAGGAAGGACCTATCTATGCTAAAAAAGTGAGGGATCGGTGTGTCAAAAAGCCTGGAAGAAAATCTAAAGACCATGCTGCTATCCATGTCATGGGGAAACTATATGATCTCCTGATTGATCAACCTTTGTTAACTAACCCAGGGAATCCTACAGTGACTGTCCATATTGATGATCAACCCATAACCAACACTTTGATTGATTTAGGGGCAGCTATTAATGTCATGAATAAAGACATTTTTATCTCCCTAGGACTTCATGGACTTAGACCAACACCTATAGTGCTTGAATTAGTAGATAGGTCCCGTGTCAAGCCCGAGGGAATGATAGAAGATGTGGTTATCATTGTGGATTCTTGGAATTATTCGACTGATTTTCTCATTTTACAAACTAAATCCAACCTAGGGGGTCATCCTTTAATCTTGAGAAGACCGTGGCTAGCCACTAAAGATGCATATATCAGATGTAGGTCCATATCTATGGTGATATCAGATGGGCAGGTCACTCAAAACCTGAATCTTATCTTTCCCTTCCACTCCTCACGCTTGGAAAAGCACAATACTTTAAGGATGAAACATAGGATGATATCGTTAATGGTTTTATTAGTAATTCACTCTCTGTTGCCTCCATTAGAGATCTAGGGGAAGAAGATGAGGTAGATGATGCAATTATTGAACATTTGAAAACCAATCCGCATACTATCAGCAGTCCCGTTGAAATTGAACCCGAGAAATGTTTAAACATCAACCCTAACCTGACTGCTAAACAAAACAGATTGTTGATACAACTTTTACATAAATATAAAAAGGCATTTGCATGGGACTATACAGATATGAAAGGAATCCATCTTAGCCTATGCACTCGCCGTATTTATCTTAAAGAGGATTTCAAACTAGTTATACAACCGTAGCGCCGAATGAACCCCACACTTAAGGAGATAGTGAAAGAAGAATTGCAGAAACTCCTTAATGCTAATTTCATCTACCCCATTTCTGACAGCCAGTGGGTGTCTCTGCTTGTCATAGTTCCAAAAAAGAACGAAAAGTGGAAAGTCTGTGTAGACTATATATAGCTTAACAAGGTTACTTAAAAGCACCATTTTCCTTTACCATTCATTGATCAGGCCATGTATACTCTCTATGGGATTTTTTTTTTCATTCTTAGATTGGTTTAGTGGTTATAATCAAATATAGATTGCCCCGGAAGACCAAGACAAGACAACCTTCACTTGCCCGTGGGGTACTTTTGCATAAAGAGTCCTTCCTTTTGGCTTTCGTAATGCACCAAAAAATTTTCAGAGGGAAATATTGGTTATTTTTTCCGATCTCTTGAATGACTACCTTGAAATATTTATGGATGATTTTACACCCTACAGGCATGGATTTGAGACAACATTAGCTAATTTGAAAAAAGTGCTGGAAGGTTGTGAACAAACTAGTGTTGCTATGAGCACGGAGAAATGCCACATGATGATGACCGAGGGAATTGTGCTCGGACATTTCATTTCGGCAGATGGAATCAAGGTAGATCCTTCAAAAATTGTGGTAATCTCGAAAATCCCAACCCCTAAGACTCTGAAAGAGGTACGTAGTTTTTTGGGACATGCAGGATACTATAAGATATTTATAGAAAAATTTTCAAAGATTGCATCTCCTCTGTTTTCGTTGCTCATGAAAGATGCATAATTTGTGTGGATAGGGAAGTGTGAGTAGGCCTTTCTGAAGTTCAAGAATTGTGTAACAACAACACCTATTTTACGAGGACCAAATTGGAGATTTCCATTCCATATCGCTACGGATGCATCCGACATAGATGTGGGTGTTGTTTTGGGGCAGCTGGAGGAGAAGAAACCTTACGCCATTTATTACATTAGTAAGAATTTAACTCCAGCAGAACTTAACTACACTGTGACTGAGAAGGGATTCCTAGTAGTAATGCATGCTATCAACAAATTTCGGCACTACATCATTGGGTATCAAGTATTTGTAGACACTAACCATGATGCAATTAGATTTTGATGAACAAACCTGTTACTACTGGTAAAGTTACACGATGGTTATTGTTGTTACAGGAATTTGATATTACTATTTTAGATAAACCCAGAGAGGATAATGTAGTTGCTGATTTTATTTCTAGATTAACTATAAGTAACGACTGCTCTGCCACTGAGGATTCTTTTCCAGATGAATATATTTTTTCCATCTCTACTCACTCACCATGGTATGCATATATATCCAATTACCTTGTTGTAGGGAAATTCCCACACCATTTATCTTCCAAAGAAAAGAGGAATATTATACAACAGAGTGCTACCTACTCCTGGATAGAAGGCAATCTCTATCACACCGGGCCAAACTTTAAGATTAGGCGATGTGTTAAAGAAGATGAGGTATTTGAGATCTTTAAGGCTTGTCATAAGGAACCTTGTGGAGGGCACTTCGCTGACAAAAGGATGGGATAAAAAGTACTCTCAACGGGATACTATTGGCCAACTATATTCCAGGATGCCAAGAAGTTTGTGAAGGGATGTGATAGCTGCGAGAGGATGGGCCAACCTCTGAAATCAGATGAGATGTCATTACAGCCTCAGATAGTGATAGAACCATTTGAGAAATGGGCCCTTGACTTTGTGGGGCCAGTTAATCCTTCATCACAACAAAAAACATACATATTGGTCTGCATCGACTATGTCACAAAGTGGGTTGAAGCAAAGGCACTAATTAGAGAAACAGAGTAGGTTGTTTCATACTTCCTGTTTGAAGATATTTTTGTTCAATTTGGGATACCCAGAGAGATTGTGACAGATGGAGGGCCTCAGTTCACATCTCATTTGATGAAGAAACTAGTTGAAAATTATAGAATTCATCACAGAATCACTTCACCTTATCACCCACAAGCAAATGGTCAAGTAGAAAGCACCAATAAAGTCATTGAGGGAATCTTAACAAAGATAGTAGCCAGTCACCAAAGAAACTAGGATGAGAAACTTCCAGAGGTACTGTGGGCTTACAAAACAACATGGAGAAACACTATAGTATTCTCATCATATGAACTAGTGTATGGTAAGAATCCTTTATTCACCATAAAGTTCGAGATAAAGACATTAAGAACAACATTGCAGGTCGATCTGGACTTAAGTACAACATAGGAAAAAAGATTGAATTAGCTCAATGAGTTGGAAGAGAAACGGTTGGCTGTTATTCAATAGACAGAGATCATTTAGCAGTAAAGATCTAGATGGCATGATGGGTTTATTAAGAAGAAGAAGTTCCAGAAAGGATATTGGGCTCTTTTGTATGATTCAAGGTTCAAGTATTTCAAAGGCAAGCTCTGCACCAAATGGCTAGGTCCTTATGAAGTGGACACGGTCTTTGATAATTGACTTTACAATTGGTCACCATCAACAGTGCTAAGACACCGTTACTAGTTAATGGGCACCGTCTAAGGTTATATCATCAACCTGCTTCGAAGGAATCATTTGTTAAAATTATCGCAAAATCCGATCTTCATGTTACAGCAGTAGGGGAACATTCCCCTATGCAACTTGAAATTTGAAATTCCAATAAGTGCAACAGTTGAAAAACACCCTTATAGCAGCTATTACACCTGTTTTAAATAATAATAACAATAAAAACAAAAGAAAATAAAACAAGAATAATAAATCTAACTATGAAAACCTCTTTCCGGGGCGTAGTCAGACAGTTTGTAACAGTTGAAAACCACTCATGTGGCGGCTGTTACACCCATTTTTTTCCCTTCCTAAAACATCATCCTTCCTTCCTGATACATTTTATAAGATGATGTTATTCATTTGAATTTCTTTCTACACCGATTTCTCCTAATCATTATGTTTGTTGAAGAATAATATGAAGGTTGTCTTGGTTGTTACACATGTAACAGTCGATAGCCACGAACATTGTTTCTCATGTTTCGTCGCATAACAACAATAATTGTGCAAGTCAAACATGACCGCCACAGGCACTGAAAGCAGTACGCCACCAATTCAGAATCCTCCTCCACGTCGCTTTAGATATGTCATTCAAAAGGTAACATCGTCATTTATGATTTGGTGATTATTGGAAAAAGTGATGATATTCCCGTGATGGCCATGGGCAACCGTCACCATTAAGGCAAAGGGGAATATATCTTGAAATCATTGAAAAAATCCATAGTCATAAACCGCTATCAAATCCGCATGCACCTAATTAATAGCACAATTACCAATGATGACTAAATCTAGCTGGAAAGAGTGTGTGTACTTAGAACCCGTTACTTTCCATAACATTTATGAAGAGTTGTGTGAGATATGGTTCGGTAATCCGTAAATCTTGTCACCTCCCATCGACCCCCTCGACTGAAGCCTTGTATCCTCATTTCAAACTCGTCATCTAGGATAAGCAGAGATGCTGAGAAGAAGTAAGTAGTGCAGTGACATTATAGTGGGTTGAGTAGTAAGAAGCGAATTCAGAAACAACACCAAGATGGGTGGAGCAGCGGTTAGGCATGAGCCAGATTCTATGGACGCCTTGCAGAATTTTCCAGAACCCTACCAGATATTCAGAGACGCTGGGTGGATTAAGTACTTCCAGAAGCTGGAAGGCTCGGACAAGGTGGTTGCAATCGAATCTGCTCAGAATTTGAATCCAGACCCAAGTTAGGGGCCTGCAAATTGAGGTGACTGAAGAGGTAAATGTCCGAGTAAATATATTTTTATTAGAGGGATGGAGGTGGTTTAACAGAAAAATCAATGACCCCTCCTTGAAATAAGACTTCCTAGAAGGAGAAGAAAAGTTGGAGAAGAAAGGGAGAGGAATTGACAGGTTATCACTTCCTCAGCCATGGGCAGATGTTGCCTTGGGTTTAATCAAATACATCACTTGTGAGGGAAGATCCATGATAATGTTTAATTATCACTTCCCTCTACTCAATCACCTTCGGCACCAGCAAAAGATTAACCTTCCATTCTACTTATTAGGGAAAATTAAGCATATGGCAGTGACAGTAAAGACATCAGCGCATCCATAAGCATATGTGACCAATCACAGACTCATCAAATTGATCGAGCTAGATGCCCTAAGCCAACAAAGAAGGACATGGGAGGATTCAAGTGAAAGAGGCCGAGGACAAGCCGGGGAAAACATGCCGCGACTTCGGGAGGAAGTCAGGTAGAAGCTGAAACCCAGACTTAGCCTACCAAGGTCAAAATTGGGAAAGAACCCATTGATGAACCAATTGGGGATAGACGACCAAAATGGAGGGTGAGAGTTAACTTGCCCATAGAACCTTCGCCCACAGACGAAAAGTAGACAGAAGTAGAAGTATCAGAAGAAGAAAGAGGACCCTCCTTATTAGGTAAGGACAAAACTCATGTCCTACTTTTAGAACTTGAAAATCTAAGAAATGAAAATGAAGAATTGAAATAAAGATTATATGAGGGGAAGAAAATATTGGTGTCTATATGCACGACATGTTTTCAAGAATTAATAGCAGCAAGATATAAGGGCTGTGGGGAAAAAACCAGCCCAATGGAAACAAAAACAGAATGGCGAGAGGCTGTTACACAAGAACGTGCTAAGGATACTGCTGTTACACAAGAACCAACTGTTAAAGCAAAGGCTCCTGTAGTAATTGACCTAGATGTCGATACACAAGAACCTGTGGAGGCCACTACTGTTACAGAAGAAACAACAATGGACACAAAGGCTAACCTAGGAGGAAACGAAGGGGTTGATACACAAGAACCTACTGAGGAAGTTGTTATTACACAAGAACCAGCAGCAGAGGTGGATAAAACCCATTTAACAGAGGCTGTTACACCCACTATTGATGTTGATATTGAATTCAGAAGAACGTCTGGTCCCATCTCGGGATGGAGTTCTGAGAAAATCTTGTTAATTTCTGAATTACAGAAGTGGAAACAGGAAGCAATCTCCCTTTGGGAGGGGAAGATTTCACTGAAATAACATCAGAGGGAGATATGTGCCCTACATGAAAGTTGGATGAAAGAAGAGTTGAAGACAGGATGGGAGAATTATAAGAGGAAGGAAGCTCTGAAGAAGCAGGAGGAACAACTGCTGTTGTTACAGCAGCAGGTTCAGGATCTTACCATAGACAATTAAAAACTTCATAACCTTGCCCTCAATCTGTTGGGGTGCAGGCGGCCTTCATGATCCTACCCCATTTTTCTATGGGAACACTACTTCCTGTTCCAGATGAAAGATGTTATGGAGTACAGAACCTATCTATGTTCTTCCACTCGCACATTATTAGATGTATTTCGTGCCTCTGACTATGATGAGCAAATCCTGATGTGTGAGTTATTATTACACAATATCATTTGCGTGCATGTGAGTATGAAAATGGTGGTGACGATATTATTCTATATGGGGGATCTGCAGTTGCAAGCTTTTGTGTCCTTCATGAAGAATCAGATTGAGTGGAATTTGGCCATCAAATCTATGGATGCTAATGAAGAGAAGATGGCATTATGGATCTTGGTAGAGCCAGGACAAGCCGCTGAGTTAAGGCAGGAATTTAGAAGAATTTTGAGTACTCCTGGGATAAGGGAACCTACTGCCACTTACAGAAGAAGGATTGTGAACTTCTACCTCAGTCAGTTCTCAGTGATGAAGAGTAAAGCCTTGACTGGGTGCTTGAAACACACAGAAGCCAACAGTGTTGAGCTGCTGAAGGGGGACCCATTTTCATTCCATAATTTTTTGGTGGCTGTTACACATGTACCAGCATATGCACAGATAGTAAAATCCCTTGGTGCTTCGTGGCTCAGGTTAAGATTCAAGTTCCCTTTGATCCGGTTTCCAATTGAGGATTATCAGAGTAATTATGAATTAAAAAAGTATGAATTAGAGTCCTAGATACGGCAACTTATGGCTAATCAGGGGTACAGGTCTGCAGATGAAGATACAATTGGCGCTTATGATCTCACTAACTTGCACCAGAGATATTCCCATGAGAGATGAGATTTTTCATGAGGGCATGAAAGTGCTTCAATTGGGGGGAGATGTTGGGTGCCAGTTTTGCACTTATTTCCTACATTTGTTTCCCTTATTTTATCTCACGACTATAACTATTACGACTATATTTGCCTCTTTTTCCTACCATTATATCTTAACTTGTGTTGTTTCACCTTATTTTCATTACTCTGCCATTTAATCAATTATTATGAGGTATCGTACCTTTTTTTAGGACTAAATGAGGATGAATGTTTGGAGAATATCTATGGTCTTTTGTTGTCTTTCCAGATTCCATTTGTAGCACAAAATATCTCAAGCATGAGGCGTACATGAGTAGTTAAAGGTGTGTTGTTACAGTAAGCTTTTACATCATGACGTTGTTACACCATGTTGTTAAAGAACTGCTGATGAAACGTTGTTACAGCTGTACCGCTGGCTAGATCTCGTCTAATGCTGACCTGTCCTATAGCTGTTACGTTACAGTTGTTATCGTGATAGCTGTAGAATTTATTAAGTATTGTATTTTTGGATAACAACCTCTAGGCGGTTTTGATTGTAATCTATAATTTTCCAGTCAAAATTTTATTAACAAGTGGTTGTAACCATATGCATTCTATTTTGATCAGCATGAGAATCATAAGATTCTCATGACTGATCCATCCCTCATTTTTCTGAGATGTAACCACTATATAGTTCTTGGCCCTTGAGGTCGAAAGGTTAGCGGAGAACATCATTACTTTGGCTCTGTAATTTTTCTCATGTTAATACAAATTATCCTGTTGTTGTTGCTACATGCATTATCTGATTTAGTTTCTGCTAAGTCCTTTCTCTACCTGCACCCTGCTAGGGAGGAAGGGCCCTCCTCTTTAGCAGGGATTGTAGTGGTTAAGGTAGTTGTGTATACGTGTTTATATTTTGTTTATGTATCAGTGGAAGTGTTGTTGCTATTGTTTTAGCTGTGAATAGATTTTCTTCAATTCCAATGTTTTATATGATGTTACACATATGAGATTAGAGATACCAGTTGGGTAATTGTTGTGTGGCATGCTAGGACAGATTAATTAAGGTGTGATTACAATCTTTTTGATCATTTTATTTTTTCAAAAGTGATTTCCTTCGAGCATTTACTTCAGCAACGATTTCCTTTTTTTGGATTTGTTTCTAGTTGGGTGTATCGGCACAAACAGTGCGAATGTCATTGAGATAAAAAAATGTCCCTGGATTCGTAATTTATGTGTACTATTTTAGTCATTTAATAGTGATTAATATAGCCCAACACAAGTAACAAAAATATTGATAACACATCAAGAAAAGAAAAAAAGGCAAGTTCTTTGTAAATTATTTACAAAAAATATTATTCTTGAACTATATGTAAGTTTAACTAATATGTATTGTTTACTGTGTATCATGGAGAGCCACAAAATGACGAAGATCGATAAGATTATTTTTTATCTAGGACCAGAAGAGCGTAAAATCTTGATGGAAAAATTGCAAAAGGATGAATAAGGTGAATGAAAAAATACTATCGATCCAATATGAGTTTCTTTTTTTAATTTTCATTAATAATATACTTAAAATTATTAGATAACATGTTTCAAACAATCTATTAATTCACATATGTTTAATGTTCTAAGAAAAGAAAAAAAAATAGAACATGCAAATGAAAATGAATTTCTCCTTAGCTCATATGGAGTGGTGCTAGAGGTTAACGGAAGGGGGAAAAACTTTTTAAAAAGTTTGAGGTATCTAGTGGAATGAATGTATAGACGTTCTTTCCACTTACAATACAAAAATCAATCCAATGATTCCAAGAATGAAATTTTATCTAAACTACAGGAAGAGTTTCCAAAAAATTGGTCAATGAGACATGTCAGACTTTTAATAGAAAAAATGTATAACAACAAAAAAGAAGGAATGAAAAAGTAATATTCCCTTAAATGTTTTTCTAGAATTATTTATAAA
Organism: Pinus albicaulis; assembly: GCA_034641835.2. Taxonomy (NCBI): domain Eukaryota; kingdom Viridiplantae; phylum Streptophyta; class Pinopsida; order Pinales; family Pinaceae; genus Pinus; species Pinus albicaulis. The sequence goes on along the minus strand of CM076578.1, from coordinate 23,743,104 downwards.
TATCATTTATAAATGTCACTTTTTTTATATTTACTTTTCATACATCAATATAAAAATTAAATAGTTTATTGTCATGTTACATTTTTAGGAAGATTATGAAAATCTCAAAAGATGAACTAGTTGATATCAGAAATATGCCAATAGGAATGTCCAAAAATGTGTACAGGAGATGGTCAAAGAAATAGACAAAATTGCATCACAGGAGGAGCCATCTTAACAACAACGTGCTTCAAATGTAATATGAAATCATTGATTTTTTCCATCATTAGGTACAATAAATAAATAATTTAGCATTAAATATTAATTTTCAAGTATTTTCTTGCAGAAAAGAAAAGAAAATGGAACCCATTCAGCACATAAAACCAGATGACAAGGAAGAAAAGGGTTGATATCTAAGTTTGTGAATAATTGTTACTTCCTTATAACAACTTAACTAGATTTCATTTTTGTATATTTTAAGTTGTTTTACAAAAATCATCATTGAATGTCTTCAAATAGGTGCTAACATACAAAGAAGAACCATCAGACGAATTGATTGACATTGGGTTAAATATGGGTTGTGAGTATATGTTGGCATATCAAAAATTACAGATTTGAGGCTTCTGCGATGAGTATTTTGTGTAGAGAAGTTTTCCGGTTTAATCGCATCCATTCTTGTTGATTTCGATGTTTCGAACCCAGCCAACGAGGTTCATCTTCAGGAAAAGATCCATGGGTAAGAACTAATCTCACATTCGAGGTATAAATAGTGATGGAAGATGAGTGGGGAAGCAAGGGAGGCCGACATAAATTGTTTTTTAAATTTAATTAATTAATTAATTTTTTTTTTAATTAGTTAATTAAATGTTGATAAATGTAAAAAAGTTAATAATGTTGTTCCAATTAAGATATTTTATTTTAATTAATTTTTAAGTTAATAATAATGATTTTCAAACCATTACTAATAATGGTGGAGAAAGATTTTTATTTGTTTAATTATTAATTACAGGAGATGAAACAATAATTGTTTAGGGGTTTTTAACTAAGACCTATATATTTATTAAAAGTATTAATTATAAAAAATTTAGTGAAGATTTCTTGTGTGGTTTAATTTGAGTTTTATTTAAATAATTATTATATAGTTATTTGAGTATTTATTTATTAATTAAATTTTAATTTAAGTTTTAGGCTTAGGGTAAGAGTTAATTAAAGAATTAGGAGGGTGAAGGTAATATTAAATTAAGATGAATGTGTGATGGAAGAATTAACGGAGTTAACAACCTCTAAACAATTATTGTTTCATCTCCTCTAATTAGTAATTAAACAAATAAAAATCTTTCTCCACCATTATTAGTAATGATTTGAAAATCATTATTGTTAACTTAAAAATTAATTAAAATAAAATATTTTAATTGGAACAACATTATTAAATTTTTTACATTTATCAACATTTAATTAACTAAAAAAAAAGAATTAAATTAAATTTAAAAAACAATTTATGTCGGCCTCCCTTGCTTCCCCACTCATCTTTCATCACTATTTATACCTCGAATGTGAGATCAATTCTTACCCATGGATATTTTCCTGATGATGAACCTCGTTGGCTGGGTTCGAAAAGTCGAAATCAACAAGAATGGATGTGATTAAATCGGAAAACTTCTCTATATCAAAAATTAATTGTGGAATTTGTAAGTATCTATTGATCTTGTTTTACTTAGCTCTCTTTATAATTAATAGAACAAAAAACTCTTTTATATTAAATATATGATTTTTTATGGGGTATAAAACATGCAGGAAACAAAGTATGGAACTGCGCCAACAGATGAAATCTTGAAAGATGGCATGAAATTTGGTTCTGAAAGAATGTGTATAGTTCATGAGTCAATTATTGTTATGGTACATCATTTCTTTTCAATTTGCATTGATGTGTATTATTTAATATTGCAATTTTCATTATTCTCACCAATGTGTATACACTCGTTACAGTTTATTTTTATGTTTGTAGATGGAAGGTGAAGAAGAAGAAAACAATCAACACCGTGAACAAAACATTCCTGAAAATAACCCAAGTCATTGAAGTAGCTCGAGCAGTGACAATAGTTCAAGCGAAGAATGATGATCGTTATGTTTGGATATCAAAGCAAGGCATTGTATTTTTTGAAATATTTATCTGTGAAATCAGACATTTTGTTTAATGTAATGGACATAGTGTTCCAATTGAAAGATAAAGGGATACCAATAACTGTCCCATTTTGTATGACAAAAACTGTCTTATTCATATATATATAATAAAATATGTTTTAATTTATTCTATTGTGTTCTCCATTGTCGCTGTGAAATGTAACACCACTGATTAAATTTATGGATGATTAAATATTATAATGAAGAGATGTGAAATATGATGATATGATATAACAAATTAATCCAAACATCACATTCAAATGCACTAATAAAAATTTAATTGATATGAATACTGTTATAAGATATGTGGCGTCTTTTGATGAACAATGAATTTTAAAAAATCACAATAATTATGATATGATATAACAAATTAATCCAAACATCACATTCAAAAAAAATTAATTAGTATGAATACTGTTATAAGATATGTGTTGACTTTTGATGAATAATGAATTTTAAAAAATCACAATTATTGCACTGTCACAGGGCGATGTTTCTAAAAAATACAAAATGAACACCGGTGCGTATCAGTTACTGTACACCGGTGCGTTTGTATTATACAACGCATCAACGTGTTTCTACGACCTATGGGCACCACACAAATACCAATGCAAATTATAACTCTCGGTGTGTTTGTGCGATATTGCACACCGGTGCATTTATGTGAGACTACTCACTAGTGCGTTTGTACGCCCAACGGGCACCACACAAATACCAAAACAAATTAGAACAATTGGTGTGTTTGTGTGATACTGTGCACTAGTGTGTTTCTATAATACTATGAACCGGTGTTTTGATACGACCTATGGGCACCACACAAATCCCAATACCAATTAGAACAACCTGGTGCGTTGTATCACCTACAATGTGCTCGGTGCGGTTTTAGACCTTTACGGCCCGATGCATGCACCTTTGACCGCCTCGAGTCAACTGTCTAGATTACACACACCTGTGCGTTCACACCTGAGTAGCGCACCGATGAAAAAAACATCCGTAATAACCTCTAGCCTCCTAGTTTTTTTAGTTGTGTTGAAATTCCGTTAAAAGCTCCGTAAAAACCTCCGTTACCAAAAATGGATGTTGTAGAAAATGTCTTTTTGAGAATTTTGGCCAATTTTATAACACTAAAAACCTCCTTTATAACCTCCACTAGACAATATTTTCCTTGTAATGTTTAACAATATTTATCCTTTGTAGAATAGCCACAAAATATTTTAAATAGTAGTTGAAATAGATGATAAGGCATGTGGTATTGATAAGTCATGATATTGGCCCACAATATTGTAACAAAATCTATTTGTAAGTTAAGAATCTCCGTGGTATACATAAATGGCTTTCGAATTAATCACATCATTAGGATTAGGTCCAGTGGATCCTATTTCCAAGGTCCATCTCTCGTTTATCCAGGGGACAATAGACAAGATTGCCCATGTCCTTAGAAGAAATAATATCTCTGCTTCTTTCAAACCTCTATGCCCTATTAGAAATTATCTTGGGTCTGTTAAGGACCCTATCGACCCTAAGTACATGAAAGGGGTTTACATGATTCATTGTTCAGATGGAACTCCCTATATTGGCGAAACAGGTCGATCCATTAGACATAGAATCTGGGAACATGCTGCGGATATTAAACACAATCAGTCTCGTACCTCAACTCTTGTTGAGCATGTGCAAAAACTCTTGCTAAGCATGTGGAAAAATCCTGTCACCATGTTTGTATTGAGGACTCCAAAGTCGTTGCCAAAGTAGATCACGTCCACCATAGGAAATTAAGGGAGGAAATCGAAATTGAACGACATGCTAAGAATCTCAATCATAATGATGGCTTGAAATTTAGTATGAGTTGGACCCCGGCTCTCGTTAGGTCGCTTTGTTTCCTTTTTTATTAATATATATATATATATACACACAATTAATTAATTAATTAATTAATTCTTATGTATTCATATTCATATATATATATATATATATATATATATATCATAGGGTATAGAAAAAAATGGTCGGAGCTAGGGTTTCGCGTTCTACTGTTGTTGTCGCCACTGATGATGAAGCTCCTGCACTGGCGAATGCTCCACTCTGTTTAGAGGCAAGTGCTATGAAGACACCAATCACAACACTAATCGCACCCCTCAGCCGACTGATACCCCCGCTTGGGTTGAAGGCTTATCAAAAATATGCAGCCGCCGCCAATACGGTGGAAGCTCGCTACACAGACCCTAGAGCTGTGGGAAATTAATCTGTAGAAAACAGATCTACTGCCGAAGCTTCAGCACCAGCGGACGCTTCCCACAAATACAGAGGCTTGACTCTGTTTCGTTTTGGTTTTGCAGATCCCCACAAGGCAGAAGCAGTTGGATTAACCAAAGACACAGACCCTGCCATTGCCCATGCTTGGTGGCAGTGGCGCCTGCCGGATCTGCTTGCTGGGTGCGCAGAGGAATCTTTATTGGCTAGAAAAACCCTGTTTTCTAGTAGCCATCCTCATTTGGCAACCTCCTTCACACCCCAGCAAGACCTGGAGGATTTGAAAAACCAAAGACCCTGTTCGATCTCATCTCATATCAATAATGATCAGCAAAGATTTACAAACCCCTCTGCCCATTTTAGTGACACCCACGAACTGAAGGCGGAACATCCTTACCAACAACCCCCTGGCAGACAGGCAATCTGGGATAGCTCCGCTGCCTTTCAAATCTAGATCTCTCTTCTTACGAGCAGGTACATGCTGCTCTGGGTCAACCCATCGGACACAGTTCAGAATCTCCTGTACATCTTGGAGCAGAAGTTGGGCATTCCCACAGCTATTCAAAGACTTATTTATGGAGGTAAACAACTTGATGCCTCTTCCCCCCTTTCATTTTACAACATTGAAAGAGATGCTACTTTAGTTTTATCCCTGCGTTTGAGAGGAGGAGCTACATGAAATTCCTCCTCTGCTCCAGCTTTCTCCTACAAGGATGTTGTCCATGCACAGCGCAAGAAAGATGCACAAACCCCTGAGACCCCCAAGCCTTTTCTAGTTGAAAAGTTAGAGGAAGTTCCCTCTGTAGATATTTCCCATCCATATCTGGCTAAACAACTCCAAAATTTTGCAGAAACTGCCATCATCTATAGATTCAATGGACTATGGCCTCGCACAAAGGACCTCTTCGAGTGGATCTATGCCAACTTGACCCACCATTGCAAAGTCAGCTTTTGCTCAAAAGGTTTCTTCATAGTACAGTTTGACCATAACAAGAATTATCAATAGGCCCTAACAGAAGGCCCTTGGTTTTGGGGAGCAGCGGGGCTTTTCATCACCCCCTGGTTTCCAGATTTCGACCATGACACAACACTTATCACCAAGACTCTAGTTTGGGTCAGGCTACCCAATCTACCGGTTCACCTATGGTATCTTTCTGTCTATCGTGGAATAGGAAATGCCCTGGGTCGTTTTGTGATTGCAAATTACTCATGGGAGTGCTAAGGACTTTACACACATGCCAGAGTATGTGCGGAAATAGACATAATCAAAGGCTTGCCAGACCAAATTAATCTCAAGATAGGCAATTTTGTATGGACACAAATCCTGGATTATGAGAACACGGCCTTTCGTTGCCGCCATTGTCACCAAACAGGGCATCTTCAGAACTCTTGCCCCACATTTCTTGGAAAAAAAAAGGAAATCAGGCCAAAATCCAAATCCAAAAGTTGGAAACCTTACAGTCTGCCACCCAAGGATGACTCTGAATCTTCGAGCTCAGAGGATGAAGAGTCAGATGCTGAAATGGATCTTTCTCAACAGAAGAATGACTTGTCCATGGTCGTCCCTAAGCAGCCTCCAGATACGACGACTGTTCAGAAACACATGCATGAATCCTCCTCTTCTGATACAGACAAGGAGACTCCTCACTCAGTCAGCACCATTTCACAAATGGTTCTTGCCCATCCACACCAAGCTGGATAGGTAAAAGTCAGCAAAAAAAAGGGGAAAAAACTTCGCTTGGAGGCTTCTGCTCATTCTGGGTAGAATCTTGCTTCTTCGTCTAGCTCTCTAATTATGCTTCATAATAGCTGTGCTTGTCTATTTCTCTCTTTTCGGGACCGAGGTTGATATTTTATCATTTCCGGTAGACTCGCTTCTTGCCCCTCTGGATTGTAGTCTCACATTGTACCATTTTTTTTTTTTTTAACTGAAACTGATAGTATTTTTATTTATTGATGAGGTCAGACTGGGCCGGAGCCAAAGCAGCCTTCATTACATTTCTTCTTGCTATTCCTATTGCAATTTCTATCTCTTGTCATGGGATACATATTTGGACTGGCTCTTTGCTGTTTATGCTGAGTTCTCCCTGAGCTAGTGTGCAGCCTTGGTTGGCATATTTGTCAGGTTCCTTATTTGATTCTCTAAGTATATGATAGCATTTGAAGGTGGTAAACTCTTGTATTATAATCCGGAGCCTTTGAAGGTTCTTGTTTAGGACATCATCATTGAACTTGCCTTCCATGTGTATTTTTTTAATCAATATTTCAGAGTCTCCGAATGCTTGGATTTCTCTGATTCCTCTTTCTTTGGCGATTTGACAGGCTTTTATCAAGCTCAGGATTTCGGCTTGATTGTTGGTCCGCTGTCCTAATCCCCAGCTGTATGTCTCTTTTGAAGATCCGTCCTGAGAAAGAATGAGGCCTCCAGCGCCTGCTGTACCAGGATTTCCTTTAGATGCTCCATCAAAGAAGATTGTCATTATTCCTTGTTTTCGCCACCAACTCTGAAAATCTTCATCTTTTCCTCTTAGTATCCATTCTAGGTTTTTTTGGGGTCTCACTGCACTTTGATTTCTGTTTCTAAATACAAAAGTCCTAAGCCATTTCCTTTTAGCAGGCAGTAGTGTGGATTCGTCTTTTAGCTGTTGGTTGCTCAAGGTTTCAAGGAGTAGGCCTTTTGCTTTGGCTGCTACTATGGTCGGATTCCATCTTACATTATTAAAAATCTGTTCATTCCTAGCTAACCACAATTTCCAGCACACGTACTTTGGGATAGTGATCCATATCCTGACCCATAGTGACTTGCTGTTGATGTTCGAGGGGTAGCGGTCTTTCCATGTCGTGAAGATTTCAGTTGCTGTCAAATTTGCTGGGGTCGCACTGTTCAGTCCATGGAGGATGAGCTCCCATACTTCAGCTGCAAAAGGCCATGCTACAAATATATGGTCGATTGTTTCATCACTCTGTTTGCAAAGAGCGCATCTATGCGGCCCTATTATATTTCTCTTTAAAAGGTTTTCTCCTATTAGTATTTTCCTCTGCATAACTGTCCAGAAAAAGAATTTATTTTTGGGAGCGCCATCGCATCCCACACCTGCATCCAGAAGGCAGGAGATTGCGTACTGTTACGCTGGCTTTGCTATGCATCAAATCCCTTTGCAGAGGTGTATTTTCCTGACGACCCCCATCCCCAGATGTCCGCCACGTTCTGATGCACAGGGGCTGCATCTTTCAGATCGGCTTTGAATCGGTTTGTTTGCTGGATTAAATTGCTTGGAATATCATTAAGCCTCCACGCATGCCCTATTCATCCCACTCCGAGATCTCAGAAATTTGTTTTATGCCTCTTTCTTTTAGCAGATTACGCAGATCAGGATATTCTGTCTTGAGTTCGAACGGATCGTTCCCTATTATTCTGTCGTTCCAGAGCTTGACCTTTCTTCCACTTCCATGTATTCGATATAGATGTTTACTGAAGACTGGTATGCTCCTTTTGCACAACTCCCACAGCTGGGTTCCACGTTTTCTGAATGCGCTTTCCAGTTGTCTTAGCGATGCTCCAGGCAGGTATTTTTATCTAAGCGCTCTGCAGGCTGGGTGATTAGGGTCGATGAACATCTGCCAGAGTATCTTACAGCCAAGGGCTATATTCATTTGCTCAGGATCTCTGATTTGCAACCCTCCATCTCTGAGTGGTCGTTTTACAGTTTCCCATTTCACCAAGTGAAGTTTTCGCTGATTTCCCCTGCCTCCATGCCATAAGAAATCTCTCAGGAGCTTGTTTAACTGCCCTATGATTGATTTTGGGGCCAGCAAGAACGAGGCCTGGTAAATTGGGAGTGCATCGAGCACTGTTTTTATCAGTATAAGTTTGCCTCCGTGGGTGAGCCACTGCCCACCCCAGAATTCGATTTTTGACTTGATTTTTCTCAAGACTTTCTCCCACAGCACGCACCTGTTTATGCCCAGGGTGAGTGGCAGCCCAAGGTAATTAATTTTGTCCCATTTTGAATGACCTTTGAACCCCAATATACTTGCTACTTTCTGAATATCTGCTTCTCCAACGTTCCAACTGTAAATTGCACTTTTTCGTTCATTTATCAAGGCCCCTGAAACTTTGCAGTATGCTTGTAATGTGGACTTGTATGCCTTGGCTATTCTGCAGGAAGCCCCGCCCAGCATAAGTGAATCGTCAGCAAATAGGGCATGATTGATGGGCACCAGTTCTTTCCTTATTCGCAGACCTGGAGCATTTCCATTTGTTTTGTCCAGCTCAAGCTTTCTGCTCAATGTGTCTGCCAGAAGTATATACAGATAGGGAGAGAGGGGGCATCCTTGCCTTAGACCTCTCAAGGCTTGAAAAAAGCTGGCTGGCCTCCCATTTACCATTGCGGCTATCCAAGGCCTACTGGTGCATGCTTTTATCAATTCTACGAACTCTTCTGAGAATCCAAAATTCTGGAGGACTTTATAAAGGAATGACAAGTTGACTCTGTCGAATGCATTGGCCATGTCAAGCTTGACCAGCATTCCTTTCTCTTTTCTTGTGTTGCTGGAATGTATAGTTTCCTGAACTTGGATGACGTTATCCAAGATGTGTCTTCCTTTGACGAAACCTCCTTGTGAGGGAGAGATGAGGTTGCCTAGCAGAGGTTTCATTCTGTTAGCGATGATCTTTGCTATTATTTTGTATGATGCATTACATAATGAAATAGGCCTGAACCTTTCAAAATTTTCTGGATTGGTTTCTTTCGGTATTAATGCTAGGAAGGTTGAGTTTGTGCTGCCTCCCATCTTTGCTTTCTGCAAAAAACCTCTGAACATTCTGATTAAATCCGCTTTTATTATTTCCCAGCATATTCTATAAAAGTGGATTGTGAATCCATCTGGTCCGGGCGCTTTGTCGGGTTCCATGGCCCAGATTATTTTGCTGATTTCTTCCTCAGTGACCTGCTTCAAGAGAGCTATATTATCCTCCTTGGTTACCAATGATGGGATGTTTTTGAGAAACTCTTCATTTTCTTCTTTGTTGCCTTCAGTATTTTTACTATATAGATTTTGGAAGTGTGTGCTTGCAGCCTCTTTGATTTGATCTATTCCCTTGCAAAGCGTCCCATCAGAGGTTGAAATTTCAGAAATGTGGTTTCGAGAGAGGCCTGCTCTAGATTGCCGGTGGAAGTAAGAGGTGTTTCTATCCCCAGATTCTAGCCATAGACTCTGAGACTTTAATCTCCAGTAGTCTTCTTCTATCCTAAATGAGCGGAAGGTGTTGCATTGGGCTGCCTGCTCTTTATCCAGCTCTGCTGTTGTTATGTCTACAGAGTCCATTTCTCTTTGCAGATTTACCAATTGTTGAACTGCTTCCTTTCTTTGGCTGCTGGGTGCGCATGTCGGAATCTTGCTCCATTCTTTCAAAGCCTTCTTGGTGTGCTTTAACCTTTGTTCCCATACATAGCTAGGAGAGCCTATGATTGAAAGTGACCATGATTTCCCGACTGTCTCTTGAAATCCAATTCTTTCTCTCCAAAGCGGGCTGAATCTGAATGGGATTGGGCCCAAATTCTCTTCCTCCTCCATCGAGAGAAGGATGGGTTTATGGTTAGAGGTAAGTTTTGCCAGGATATCTGAGGAGATGATCCTTCTTTCCATGAGTAAAGTGCTTTGTACTAGGAATCTATCAAGTCTTGCTGAGATATGATCTGCACCTGTCATGTTATTTGTCCAAGTGAATATCCCTTTCTTTGGTTTGATATCCAGTAGTTCCCATTGTAGAATTATGTCTTCTACCACGTGTAGCATTTTATCCCTGCTACTTCTTCCACCTCTTTTTTCTTTGCCTTTCATCACTATGTTGAGATCTCCGGCTATGATTATGTTGTTTGGTGATTGGAGTTTCAAAAATTCATTTAAATTTTGCCAACAAATTTTTTTTTTTTCTGTATAGGTTACCGGAACATAAAGATTGAATAAGAAAATAGTTAACTTACTTGCTATGTGCTTCAGTTCAGTGAAGATCCAGTGCTGGGTGGTGTGTGTGTTGACTAGCTTGAATTGGTCCTCCTTCCATAGGGTGGCTATTCCACCTGCAGAACCCCTTGCGCTCACTGTTTTGCCTGAATTCTTTTGCCATTTCTTTTTGTTGATTTCTAGAAGAGTATCCCCTTCAATTTTTGTCTCTTGGAGCAATAGGATCTCTGCTGGTTCCATTTTCATAAGGTCTTTGAATGCTTCAACTTTTGATGGGTTCCCCAATCCTCTGCAGTTCCAAGAGACAATTCTCATTACTTACTATTGGGAGTGGTGCTTATTCCTCCTTTTGGAGGCCTTGTTCTTGTGCTTCTTCCGATTGACATTTCTATTGTGGCCCGACTTCCTTGAGTTTTTTGTCTCTCTGCCTCTTCCTCCCTTGCTTCTCTACGCGACTTCCTTCTTGCTCTTTTAGCAGGCCTCTCCAAGGTCTCTTCTTCTAAGGAGCTGAGTGGATCTATGATTTTCTTCCTAGCTATATCTGCGTATGAGGGAGAAAGGGTAATTTCTGGAGTTGCTGCCTGGTTCCCTTCTGCCTCTTTTCTTTTACCATTGGGGGAATTTTGGTCTTGTTCCATGTTGTCGTTGTTCGGCTCTTCTGTTTCTACTTCCTTGTTAGGATCTATGTTCTGTATTCCTACTGTTGTTGTGGGATTGGAGGTCTTAAATCCAAGATCCTAGAGATCTTGCGGGATTTTGTTTTCTTTTGCATTGCTCTTGCCTCTATTTTTTGCTAATCCTGCTTTCTGCACTTTTGTCCATTGTTCTGCTTTTGCATTTTCCTGTTCCTCTGTGGTCTTTTTTTGCAGTATCTCGCAAAGTGGCCGTAGCCATGACAGTACCGGCATTTGAATGGTAACTGCTCATAGTCTAGCTCTTGGATGTGCGTCCAGTCTGCGACAGTTAATTTTATCGCTTCCAGGAGCCCTACTTCCAGATCTACTTCTACGCAGATCCGTGCGCAGGAGTACTGATCTTTTCTCACTGCTTGATCTATGTACTTTCCCAACGAGTTTCCTATAGTCTATAGTGATTTTTGGTTCCAACAATGTAGCGGAAGATGGGGGAGACGGACCCAAACTGGAACAACCGACGGCACATCCTGATTCGGGTCAAAATATGGGGTCCATTTGTTTAGGTACAATCCTTGTGGCCCCATGAAGTATGGTCCGTTACGGAAAATGAGGTTTTTGTCTTCTACACTTTCGAATACAAAGACGAAGTAGCCTTTTCCGACGAAATGGTTTTTGATCCCTTCGGAGATTAGCGGAGACCAGTTCCTCTGCGCCCATTCCTCTACTGCTTTAGGTGAAGGCCAGAGGCCTGTAAATTGACCAATTAGCCCTCTGTCTGCAAGATTGAGGGTTGATCTGCAAGTCTCTTCGATTGGTAGCTCGACTGAAGGCATGCAATCCAATTTTTTAACAAATTTCTGCTGCATATCTGTCAGCTTTCATTTATTTGCTCCTGAAGTTAGTTTTTTGAATGCCACGAGATCTGGCATGAGGGGAATGGTCTCAGCACCCCCTCCGGAGGCCATGGCTGCTTGCATGCTGACTCTGCCAACGCATGCAGCAGTGTTCAACGCATGCAGAGGATGAATTCCAATGGTCAATTCGGGTCAAAGCTCTCGATTTTTATCATTTTAGACGCTGGAGATCCAACAATTTTGATTCGATGTCTGTCGATCTGTGGTTCAACGCTGGATGTGACTGATTCTTTCTCAGAGCCGAGTCAACATTTGCATGGAGCTATCGCCTGTTGCGGAGCGTTTTTTTCAAAAAAAAATGAGATGAAATTTTAATACAAAGTATCCTCTTAATATCTTAGTTGTACTTTCATTAATTAAAAGGTCGTGGGCTTGGCCCGGAACGGTTAATCTCTCGCGGCGAGCCACGCTCTCGCTCAGGATTGAGCACAGGACCTGTCCGTCTTTACGAGAGCGACCTTACCACTACGCCGCCTCCACAGACCTTTCACATTGTACCATATTTTCACTTAATAGAATTAGTCTTATTAAGAAAAAAATAATAAATAATAAATAAATTAAATTAAATTAAAAATTAAAATTAAAAATAAATTAATTAATTAATTAAAATTAAAATTAAAATAAATAATATATATATATATATATATATATATATATATATATATATATATATATATATATATATATATATATATATATATATATATATATATATAGACACAATTGATTAATTAATTAATTAATTAATATTTTTACCTAATTAATTTATTCATTTTATGCTATTTATTTATTTATTTTATTTATTCAAAAAAAATTAACATTTTACCCCTCCCTATTTCGTATTATATTTAATTTATAATAAACCTATTTTTGAATAAAAATTTAAATTAATGAATTTATTACTTAATTTTAATTCTTAACTAACTAACTTTCTAACGACTAGTTAGGCTAGTATTAATGTTATAATTTTTGTTTTCAATCATTTTACTATATTATTCATTTTATATTATTACTTATTAACCTTTTTAATATTATTTCTTAAATACTTAAAATTTAAATCCTTAAATTTTAAGATTTACCCCTTCCCTTATTATAATAACTAAAATTTAATCATTTTATTAAATTATTAACTTTTCTTAAAAATATTAAAAATTGTTAATATTATATCTTATTACCTAACTAGTCAAATAATGGCTAGTTTCTAATAGCTAGTTTCAGCAACTAAATTCGGGCAATGATGCATCCCTACTATTTATTCAGTGAGGTTTCTTTCTTCACATTGTCGTGAGGATGAATCACATTAGATGGTTCGAAGTGTCGACCTAATCCTAATGATGTGATTAATCCGAAAGACGTTTATCTACATTATGGATCACAAAAGTCTTAGATCTAACAATCTCCATGGTAAACAAATATTCTTACATGTATGAGTTTTTAATGTCTTAATTTACATATTAATTCAATTTTTTAATTATAATAATAATTATTATTAAAAATAAAATTGTAATTTAGTTGATTTTTAGGATTTTTTCAATTTTTGGAATGTGAGATGTATCATGAGGTAAATGTTTTGATGCCTATCATAAATTGGTGCATATCAACCATTTTCCATAAATTTCAAGATATGTTACAATAAATTTATCATTTATTTTTTAAAGTAGTTAGCCCGAAAAATAATGGAAATTCCCGCAATATTATGATATAATCTGACATTTTTCATTGAAAATATGCCTATCAAATTTCAATTTGGGTGCCCCAGGGGTTCTTGATGGTGCTGAATCTATTTCAACCATAAAAAAAATGATTCAAAAGCTCCAACATTCTCATATTTTTAAATTTCTTTTACCAAATTCCAACAATAAATTTGTCGTGCGGGAGTAAAATTTGTTGTGAGGGAGAATTTGTGACTTTAATAGACAACTTCTTAATCTTTTTGTTAAGTAGAGATTAAATTATAAATAAGATAGATAAAAAAACAATCAATTTCAAAGGAAAAAAAAATAATTATCTTATTTATATATAATTTTTATTGTAATTGTTATTTATATAATGTTATATGTTTCTTTTTGTTAAACAAATAGATCATAATAGCAATAATAATAATATTAAACTAAATTTATTTATATTACTAAATTTCATAATATTTTAAATATTTTTTTCTAATTACAAATTTAAAATTAATTAAATAGATAAAATATTTTTCAAATTTAAATAGATGAATATTTTAAGGAATTAAATTTAAATATATAATATATAATAAAAGAGATTAAATCTATGAAAAATGTTTGGGTTTTAAATATTATAACCAAAGGTAATTATTATCATTTTTTTAAATTTTGATTGTTTATTTGCATAGTCAATGTCTTCAGATAAAAAACAAGCCAACCATCGGAGTTTACAAAAGCAATAGAATTTTTCATCAGCTTGAGCCATGTTTCATTCCCATTGCATTAAGTAGTTTTATGTCTTTTGAGATCTCTAGTTTGTCGGACCCTTTCCCATTTTTCCATGTTTCATTCCCATTATATTAAGTAGTTTTATGTCTTTCTGAGATCTCGGCTTTGTTGGAGTCTTTCCCATTTTTTCATTTTAGGAAAGCTATCTTGTTTTTTTCAAAGAGAGCTACATGTTTTAAACTTATTTTCAGATGTAGAAAATACTTATTTGGAGCTAGGAAGTGGATGCAAGATAAAGAATGTATAATCCACTCTGGTTTAAGTTATGGTGAGTGATGCAATTTTACAGTGAGTTATTTTCATCTCATCATAGTTTTTACTAAATTTTTAACTCCTCATATATAATATGTAAAAGAAGATATGTAGAAGAAAAATGGTAAACTTTTTGCATTTTATTAAATTTCTAACTCCTCATATATAATAGGTAGAAGAATGGTAAACTTTTTGCATTTTTTTTGAGTGATGATAAGGAAATTGATTGAAAAGTCAACAAATCTTATTGAAATTGTAATTCAAAACAACAAAAATAAACATTAAATAATGGAAACAAAATTGGTTTAAAATCAAGTAAAAAAACCCATGAAACATAACAACCGAATTTTATATCTCACCTATAATATAATCATTTAAATTTTTTATTTTTTTAAATATTGTTAATTATAATAAAATTTTACAATTAAAAATTATATATTTCAGCCATACTCAATATGAGTATAACAATTATAAGTCTTTTATATGATAAGTTTATTTTTATTGAATGAAAAAAACATATCAATAAAATATAATATAATTATTTAAATGTAAATTAAAAAAAATGCAAAACAATATTATTATAAGGAAATAGGTTGATGGCCCAAGATGTAGAGGTAAGATTTGCAGGAGTGAAATCTCGTTCCTTTATGGACTACCAACTCGTCATTTCAGGTGGCATGCTTTTCCTTGAATAATAACAATGTGATATGATTTTCATTGAATAATGGTGATGAATCAGACTACATTTACAGCTGGTTTGACAACTAAGTTATGATATGTTTTCTCGCTATTAAAAATATTATTAATTATTATAAATTTAAAAAATAAAAAATTAAATATATCATTTCATACTCAAATATTTATTATAACTACATTTTCATATTTATAATATAATAACTATTAGTATCTAATATAGTAATTATATTTTATTGGAAAAAGGACATCATAAAATATAGAGAACATAATTGAAATGATGTAAAATTGAAAAGAACTTTATAACTCGCCTAAATTCATTTTAACTCTAAATTTATCAATTGCCAAGAGGGATCCAATCAATCAAGGTGGAAACCATTTTTTCAAGTGAAAAATTCGAGGAAAGACTTGCACCTCTAGAAATTTGATCCCTCTTTGATAAATCCATAATTAAGATAGATATAGATGGGTTTAAAATATATATAATAAGTGGGGCTTAAAAATTCTTTCACCTCACATCACAAATTTTTTTAACAACATCATACAGCAGGGGTTCCCCACAGATTGGGAAACTATTATGGCAATACCTCTTTTCAAGAGTGGTGACGTCAATAATCCCTCGAATTATAGAACGATAATGATAAACCCTTTGTTTGCAAAGTTATTTGGAAGCATGTTAGAAAAGAAAATCAGCAAATGGGCAGAAGAAAGAGATAAATGTGCTAAAGGGCAAGCAGGGTTTGGGAAAAAAAGGAAGAAATTTTTTGTTGCTTTGTTGATTTCAAAAAATCATTTGACACAATTCCTAGGGAAAAACTTTGGCACAGAATGTAGGAACTCGGGGTTCCAAGACATTTGAGAGAAATTGTGCATAGGATGTATGAAGAGATGAAAGTCAAAATTAGAACTTCAACAGGCATTTCTGAAAGTTTTAGAAGCGATATCAGGGTCAAGCAAGGTTTCCCATTGTCTCCTACCCTTTTTTTTTTATATATTGAAAAGTTTGAAGAGTGGCTAAATTCGCAAGGGGGTGACAATATCCATTTGGGCAAGTTCGTTATAAGGCTTCTTTTGTATGCAGATGACCTTATACTGATTTCTAAATCGGCTCTTGGCTTGCAAGAGCACTTACATTCCTTAACCATTTTTGTAGAAGGGTGGGGATGCAAGTCAATATTAGAAAAACGAAAGTAGTGGTTTTCTCTAATAAAAGAAAGCATAACTAGCGTAAGTTCTACTTTGAAGGCAACATTCTGGAAGAAGTTCCAGACGACAAATACCTCGAAATTGACTTCAAAAAAAATTTAAGTTAGGATGGTTGTAGAAAGAAAAGAACTTTGGGGGGTTTGAAAGCATTTTATGCTCTTCAAAACAAGTGTAGAGAGGCAGAGTTGTGGGACTGGAAAACCACTCTAACTCTTTTTGGGCTTCTAGTATTTCTGGTGATTCTCTACGGTTGTGAATCGTGGGCCAACAACACAATCGAGATGTAGTGGCAACAAATTGAGAAAATTCAGAAGCGTTTGAATACAAACAAATTCAAAATTAAAAGTGTATTTCCTTATGCTATCTTGTTAAGTGAAATAGGGGTTGCTCCTATTGAAGTAATTGCTATAGTGCGAGTCATAAGGTATTTGAAAACAATTGAGAAAATGGAAGAGGGTAGATGGCCTAAGGTTGTGTTTAATGACAAATTGTGAAAAATAAAGAAGACTTGGATGTGGCAAAATAAAAAATGGTTTAGTAAATGGGGTATGTGCTTGAGCATGTGTCCTACAAACAGTAAAGAGATAAAAACTTTTGTTATGGATAAGTTCCACAAACGTACTTGGGAGGAAGAGCTAAGGAGAAAGAAGAAGTACTACATTGAAGTGTTTAACCCCACTCATAATCATCAACAAAAAGCGTACATAGGGGCCAATATTTCTTGGAGATCTAAAATTATTATTGCTCAATTAAGGACTAATTCTCATCAACTCCATTGTGAAACAGGGCGCTGGAAAAGGCCAAAAGAAATGTGGGAAGAAAGAGTATGTATTTTTTTCTCTTCCGGAAAAGTGGAAACATAAAAACATTTCATTTTAGAATGTGAGGCCTTCAAAGACAGCAGGGAAAATTATGCAGGTATTTTGGTGGCTAGCTCTTGGGATAATCTATTCAGCGAAGAGTTTGTCGAGAAGCTAGGAGCGTTATTGTAAAACTCCACACAAAAAGGACCAAATACAAGAGCCAAATGGAGAAGCAATCTGTCCCATAAGCTATTTTTAGCCTCCTGGACGTTAAAAATACTTTTTTTCTTTTCTTTCTTTCTTTATTTTCAACCACAATTTCTTCTTCACTTCATTCCAAAATGTATACCTCTAAAAATTTAATCCGTCTTTAATAAATCTAGAGTTAAAATAAATCTAGACTATAAAATATATATATAATATAATCAATTTTCAACCACAATATTTGTTCACCTCAGTGCCCTTTGTTTTTACCTAGAAAAATTTTCCCCAATTATGTTAACGAAATACCATCATATGGTTCTCATTAGGCCAGGTGCGTAACATACGAAAGATTGTTACTTTCTAAAAAGAATAAACATATGACAAATATGTTACATTGAGCTAAACAAGCGATTAATAATCCAGGAAGTTAGAAATTTTTTGAATATAAATCATTAGGGAAAAACAAGAAATCGTATGCCAAACATAAGAAACCCACAGTTTTGAGATGTGAGATGTTCGAATCAATGTGCATGAATAGCCGATGAAAATGAAATTCAGTTATTTATTTTTACAAGATTATAGAAGTGTTTAGTGCCTTCTTTTCGTATCATGGTGAGGATGTTATGACTTGATAAACATACCTTGAATGTAACAAGCTTATAATGAAATTCAAAGTTCATTTTCACTACATCCTGGAGTTTACATCTGTTGTTGACCGGACGACTTAGGTGGGTTACTCTTCTGTGCCCATTTGCAAGCAATTTAACAGGGGTGGATTACCTTCTTTTTTTCCCTTTTAGTAAGCAAATTTAGGATAAATATTTACCCAGTCAAAGCAGTTTCAAACTTGTATGAAAGATATATTGATAATTAATATTAATGATGGAATATAATCCGACGAGAACTCTATCATAATTCCATAAGAGAGAAAACTGGAAATACAAAAGTCACCCAGAAAAAACAGACTAACCAAAATTGCAAGCTAAACATTATAAGCAACATCGTGGACAAACTCACAAAAAAATAAACTATAACCAAAATTGCAAGCTAAGAATTATCAACAAAGTCTTGGAGAAACTTTTAAAGAATCTATGAAAGTTTTGAATTGCCACTGAACATGAATCTGACATGCTATGCTAGTTGTGCAACGATGTTTACTCTAGGGAATTCCTAAAGAGAGGAAATGAAAAACCATGGAAAGAGAAATAATATTTATTAGTTTCCTATGCAATAAAATCAATTCACCAGTTGCAGTCAAAATAAAGCAACTAAAATAGCTATTTGCTTGGAATTGTGATGTTGAAAAAATGAAACTTGTTGGCACAACCTTTTAGCTTATAGATGTTGATTTTTCATACAACATTTAATTATACACAATAAATTTTGTTTCCCTATAAAACAATATTCTTAAGTCTATTTCTTTTTGGTTTATCAAACAAACATGATCAAAACATAGATGTTAGTGTGAATTCTAATTGCAAGCGTACGAAAAAAGCTCACTTTAGCTGTGCATAACAAACATCCCTAACATTAAATGTGGTTGTCAATTTCCTTAGATCTGCAGTAGGTGATCAGAATAAATGCTACAAAAATCCAGATCTATGCAGTTAAATACATTAAACAACAAAAATAAACAAGAGTTCCTCCATACATCCAATAGACAAGACAACAATTTATAAAGATTTTTTTGTATTATGGCACTTGGGAAGGGAACACAAAAATATGTTACTAGTCCCCCTCAATGATATGGGTTCTTGTATGTCCTCAACGCTTCAGATCCAAGATCTATCTCTCCTGATGGTGCAAAAAACCCAGACAAAATAGAACTCAAATGGAGCTCACAAGCAAAAGTAGAAAAAATATGACAATGATGGAGGATCAAAGTCAAACCAAAAGTATAGATCAAAAGGTGATAAAAAAGAGGTAGTGAATGAATGGAAAACCTTTATATTTATAACAAAATATTGAGTTATTCTAGATGTTGGTGCATAGTAAAAATATCATTAACCAAATCTAGATCCAACTTACTTGGAATATTTTACTATTTTTAGTGGAGGGAAAAAGAATTTAGAATTGGTTAAATCCCTTTATTTAGAAATAATAAATAAATAAATGATTTATTTATTGTTTCAAGGATGAGGTTAAGGAATAATTAAATAAATAATTATTTATTCAATTATTTATAAATGATTTAGTCAAATTTAACAACGAATATTATTAAATAATGATTTAAATAATTATTCCTAGAGAATAATAAGATAAATAATGATTTATCTAATTAATTCTCATGTTTTGGGTTAAATATAACTAAGAATATTAATTAAACAATGGTTTAGTTAATTATCCCTAGAGGGAAATCAAACAAATAAGGATTTATTTAATTATTCCTCTTGGGGTTTCCTGTTTAGACCAGAAATAATTTAATAAACTATGGGTTATTAAATTATTTGTTATAGTGAAAGCAATTTTACTATGGTAAATTTGGTCTTACATAGTGTACTTTAGTCCATCAAATAGTAACAGGTTAGATGACCAAAAATTGGTGTAACAGATTTCCCCCCAACGTGCGAGCGTTAGGAGCTAATCGTATGACCGAAGTACGTTGTAAGAACACAATCACTAGACACCGAAGGGGAGTCAGAGAGAGAGAAATATAAGACAGACTTAAGCAAGAGAGGACAAGACCCTGAGGAGGCGAGACTTACAGGTGTGACAATTCTCTTTTATGAGTGAGTACATGTTCTCAAATGAGGCCCGGGGGGGGTGGCATGCCTATGCTCGCCGAGATGAAAACTTACAAATAATAATGGTGCACCCAAAAAACATGGAACTGAGCTATATAGTACATGTTGGCATAAACATGGGTCAGATAAAAAACATAATGGATCCCACATACATACTGTGCCTGGGACAACAACCAGGACTTATACAATAATATCTGAGTACATGATATATAATAACAACCAAAGAGGCCCTGTAAAACAGGAAAGGACTCTAAAAATATGAATTATACATGAAAACTAAAAAGGCGTTGCAAGTGGCTAAGGTCGGAACCATAAAATCTATATAGTTGCATCCAAGGTTGTAGTAAAGAGGTCATCCGGGTATGTGGGGGGCTACTTGAAGGGCCACCCCCTCATGAGGTATGTAACATCTCACACACACTCGGGAATCACTGGTACAATTTGTTGCATCACTGAACCATCAAGTATACGGATCTCGATCATGCCATAAGGAGTTGGAACTGAGAAACAATCAAGTCAAAGGGAAATAAAGGGTCCCTTTTCCTGATCCGAGGCATTGAACAAGAGTGGAAAATGGAACCAAGGTACACTGCCCTCTAGACCTATCTTTTGAAATGAATAGGTTGATGTCGATAGAAGGAGGTCCACCATAGGTGAGGCAATAAAGAATCCTCAACTAAGGCACGAGGGATAATAGTATAGCGAATGATAGACTGACACCAGGGATGATGGTGGAATTGGGGGGTACTGAGTAGCGGGCTGATGACTTCCGTTGTTAGAGCATAAAGGGCATGGATGACCTGGCAGCTACTGACTCGACTTCGGAGGGGATAGGGGACAGGATGATTGGAGGTAAAAATGGGGGACACGAGAGACATACAAAGTAATGAAGGATGGACTACTATGGCTGGAGACAAAAGGGACTCGCGACAGACTCCATGGATGTGATGATGACTCAACTCAGATGATCTAAACAACAGTGACTCGATGATGCTGCCATACAGAATAGGCTCGGTGGGGACAATAAAAACATGAGTAAAAGATGGTTACTCATGACAGAAATCGACACGAGCATTGACAATTATGAAGGCGAAATGGTGCCCCAAGTACAAGTGTCGCAAGTGAAGAAATTCGATTTTGAGAAGCGGTGAAGTGACCCTTCTTGGAAAAAAGGCTTCCGGGTGAAGTATCAAATCACCAAAAACAAAAGGATACCCATTTGAGTGCTCGGTGAGAGATTTCCAATGGTATTGACAATTCGTCAAACTGAGCTATGGTTTGGTCTCAATTGGTGAAAGAAAATTAGGGTTTTTCTTTTAATAAGGAAATTTCCCTCCAATTTGATTCATTTGCAAGTGTAGTTGTGGTGAATGTGGAGAGGAGGAAAAGGCCATAAATCTTGTGGTGATCGTAGCAGACAAACTGACCATTGGAATCGAGATCCGTGACTTTCAGGTAGGTGACCTTAATTGTCTAAAGGTGGCCTTAATGCTTCTTGGAAGGATGGTCCTGGTGAAGAATCAAGGTAAGAAAAGAATATGAGAATGAACTACTAAAGAAGGTCTAGAACCATCCCTGCCCACCAAGTCAAACAAAGGGACCAAGTGGTGAACATGGTATCACATAAAGGAGAATATTTGAATATAGGGTATCAAACATCTACGATATATGGCTCGCCGGAGAGGCCGGTAGGTCCAATTATCCAAGGAATGGGAGGAAAATTGACCATACCTAGGTTGATGGGGTCTAGTACGAGACTTATGGTAATCATATGAGAAGATGGTCAAGGGTTCCATCATGCCCCCAAGAATGGGATACTACCCCCAAGCATATGTGATGGAGGGGAGTGATCTGGTATGCAAAGGTGGGAATGATGCCCCTAGATACAAGATTTTGTGGAGCGCCATGGTGTTCCAAGTGCTGAAATAATGGATTCAATCCTTCAGTATCATAGGTGCCCCCAAGCATGTTATGTTCATGCCAAATTTATTTAGAAATGTGGAATCGAAACACATTTTTATGATGTGGTTCGCCATTTGTGTACGTTATGGTTATCTTCTGTGGAAATAATGGATAGATGCAGTTCGAGAAAGGGAATGGAGGATTACCAATCTCTTTTGGTACTACATATATGAAACAAATGGACTAAATTTATGGGTTCGCATACATGGTGTCACTATCCCAAAGAGTGGATTTCGATATAATGAACTGGTTCTCACCTAGAAAACACACAGGTTGGTCAACAACAATGTTTAGGGGACTGGGTTTTTGATGTAAGATGAAGGAATGATCAGTGGATCACCCCTAGAGTGATCTGAAGTGATATGAGACTCTAGAGGTTATTCTAAATGGGGAATAATAATGATACTAGAGTCGACACTACTAGATGCACTAGGAGGGTTGTGGAGAATTGCTTCTCCTGGACTCTCAAATATGGGTGCCCCCTTACCCAAACATTGGGTGTCAATGTAATGGCCACAAGGTGTATGTGATTCGAATGCATGTGTTTGACGTAAGGGGGGATATATAAAATCAGGGGTGGTGATTTCTTCCATAATTTCGTCATCACAGTGGAAGATGGGGTGACTCGTGGAAGGATGAGCACATGACGCGGTGAAGATACCTGACTCATTATTATGAGAAGTGAGTTTCACATGCACATCGTCACGAAGGGTGACAAAAGAACAAGTAGATGTATAATCTACCGATGTTGATCCCAAGGTGATCGCTAAAGGGAGGTCAGGAAAAACAGAAGGGGATGCCTCTGAGGGGTCTTCCTCTGTGGATCTCATAGATGATGACAGGTAGAGGATAGTGGCCGAATACTTTTTCATCTCGACATCAGGAGGGGGTATGTCAATGGGAGTGGATGTGTCCTCTGGTTTTGCCGAAGAAAACTCGCAAGTAATGGATAAATGGACTTGTTGCGCTCGGCCTCGAATTGGCGAACTGCTTCCAAGGAGGTGCAGAAATCATTGAGGCGAGGAAAGAGTTGAGTATAGTGGCCATGTAAATGACACAAAGCACAAGGTTGATTTGTGTGGAAAGTCTTGAGTTTCTTGACTGAATTCGGTAAAGTGACATCGACTTCTGGGATATCAGACTCAGGAAACGCTTCGTTGACCATGGGTTTGAGACAAGGCAATTCAAGACAATTGTGTGTAGCATGACCAACAACATCACACAAAGCACACAGAGGTGTATGCTTTGGAAGCTTAGGAGGAGTAGGTGTTGTCAGGGAATCCTTGTCCTTAGGTGCCTTTTTGCAGGATTTTCCCTCCTCACTTGAGGCTTTTGCAATAGAAGTAGATTCTTGTTGAGGTGGCTGAGGCACAAAAGCGAAGGGAGGGGTCATAGCGACCGGTTGGACCAAGGTCAAAGCAGTGTAAGGTTTGAGTTGACCAGGTGGGGTATTGGTTGGGGGATCAATGTACCAGACTTGGATCCCCAGGGTCATGTTGGGAAGGGTCAAGGTAGCCATAACAGGCACCGAAAATACTCTGGAAGGGGGAGCAAGAAATGGTATCTGACCGGAGGGGTAATGGCCAGGTGGAATAGCTCCCAGATGGTTAAGGTTGGGGGGAACCGTTCCATGAGGAAAAAATAGGATCAGGGACACTAGCTACAGATGAAGGCCCTTGAAGAGGAGGTCTTGAAGGTTGAGTTGAAGTACTAGGAGCAGGTTGCAAAGGGCAAGCCTGCTGACTAGTCGAACCAGACCACTTGAGGTCAGACCGAGACGATTGCATCATGCAAACATTTGACGGTCTAGGGTCACAGATAATAGGGGGGAGACCAGGGAATGAACTAAGAAAAGAGGAATCTTTATAGACTCCGAGTGAGACACTGGTCGGAGGTTCAACTGTTTTTTTATTAGCCACCGAAGAAATAATGGACTATGGAGAGGTCTAAGACTTCAGTTCGTAATATGTCAGCTGATTGATAGTGACGATTTTTGCATTGTGAGGAAAGCACATTTTACGGTGAACCACAGATGGGACAAAAAACATCGCATAAGTGTAGCTACGACCCAATAGAATGTTTTATTCTAAAGGGGCATCAATGACTTCAATGTCAACACAAACAGTTTTTCCCACAAGAGTAATAGGACAGTTGTGGAACATACCAAGGGGCTGGGAAGAGTGGCCATCCCACGCACGGAGGGTGATAGTGGAAGGGGCTAGCTCGGGTGATCTAAGCTTCTTCCAAACAGAAGCGGACATCACGCAGGTGGATGCCCCCTCGCCAATGATACATCGGGAGACGTTGGAATTCCGGAACTTGACAGGTATTTGGAAGGCGACGAATGCACGCAGGGGTGGATGCACTAACTTATCAACATCGAAGACAATCAAACGATCATCCGAAGGATCCACAGTGCCCATGGAAGTTAGTATAGCTTTACATTGTGAAGGGCATGACTGGAGGACTTCCAGCATTGACATGGCGGCAGGGGATTGTTCCAATTCATCTACTATACTACAAGTGAGGGCGGCTTTACCGGAAGCATTGTTTCAATGTAACGGTCCTTTTGGGACCTTGGTATGTACCTCTACCTTAGGCTGATGGATCTGTAAAGGATTAGGTGTCGAAATTCGCTCTATGGAACCTAAGGACTGGGGCTCAGTTGCAGACGTAGCAGGAGGCTTGGTGTAATGGCGAAACCGATTCTGAAGGTTGAGATCGGCGGTATTGGCCTAGTCAGGTTGCATCATAAGGATCTGGTAATCAGAGGTACCAGACGAAGGAGGTTGAGTGGTTTCTTTCCCTTCAGGGAGTTGGGCATCCACATATCCTTACTAGGGAAAAGGATTGGTAAACACGGCTGGTTGAGTAGGCACATCATTAGGAGGAACCGAAGCAGAGGCTTATTGTCATCGGGATGTTGCATAAGCTTCCCAAAGTTGACGCATCGAGGTAAAAGGGGAAAATCATGGGTATAGTGACCATGGACACCGCAACAAGAACAATGTTGGAAATGTGTTGTCATTGATGGCAAAGGAGCACAAAGGAGCAACACCTGAACCAACAATAAGACAAACTAGAAGACAAGGAACAGAGGCAGCAGAGAGGTAGCAGAGGTAGCAAAAAGCTAAGTAAGGAGCAGCATCAGTTAAGGAGCAGAGGAATAAAATGTCGAACAAGATTGAATATGATGAGCATTAATTGTAATGTCGAACAATCAGGGGTAAGAGGAATCATATAAAGAAACAATGGAAGTGGTGTTTGATAATTAAATTGTGTGTAACCAAGGAGGGATGACGGATAGAGGTTATAACACGGAGGAAAATCTTGGAAATAACTGAAGAAATCCAAAGAAATCCTATTATCAAAGAGTTAGCATATGAAAGGGAGTGATAATAAACCAACAATGAAACGTTAAGGAGCAGAACCATGTGCTAAGGCGGAACAGTGAGCGTGTATAGTTAACACAGAGGAAGACATTTCTTGTAAAAGAAGAGAGAAAAGGAAGCAAAGGAGATAGGCGGAAGAAGACTGTCAAAATGTAATAGTCAGAGCGAAAGAAGCAACGGCAGAGACAGAGAAAGAAGCACAGCAAAAGCAGTTGAGGCAGAGGTCGAGCAGCAGAGGCAAAGGCAGCAAATACAGAGGAAGAGATGAAACGGACATGCAGTAGAGGCAGAGGTCGAGCGACAGAAGCAGCGTAGGCAGAGGCAGAGGCGGAGCCGTTATTCCGAGAATCACTACCCCAGCTGGTAGATACACTAAACTTATAATATTCCGAGAATCTTACCCAAGCAAAAAGTATATATATATACAAACAAATTCCGAGAATCGCTACCCCCGCTGGAAGATTCACTAAAGATTGAAGCGGAAGCAAGCTTATATGTAGTGCAAGATCTAAATAACCAAAGGTTCTATCAAAAATAAAAGGCTTATGTGGTGGGACCCGTATGAATCGCATTGGAGAAAAAGTTGGAAGCGGGTCATATAAACAAAGACTTGTGATTGCGATTGAAGCCCGGACCCGATGGGCTTATAAACTATGATTAAAAAATGTTTGAGTTCCATTTCCAATCGCATTGAAAAAATGCAGTGAACAGTGGTCAATCATATCGGACAAAAGCAGAACATCGGAGCATGACAATAAAGGATTGCGATTGCGATTGAGTTCCGGACCCGATGGGTCTATAAATTATGATTTTATTGGTTTGAGTTCCAGTTCTAATTGCATCGGCACATTTAAGTGAATAGTGAATGATCGCATCGAAAAAGGGCATCGAAACATGCAAATGGAATTTGCTATTGCGATTAATCACAATCAGAAGAACTTAAAAGTGATTCAATCGCATCAGAGTATTTGAAGTTGCGATTGCGATCAATCGCAATCGGAGTAGGAGCGATCAATCGCAATTGGAGGAGACTCATTGCATCGGGAAGAATGGCAAGTGGGCCCGAAAGAAGTTCTTATATGTTTAAAGAGTTTTTATTATATTACGCCGAGAATTGATTTAAGTCATTTTAAAAGGAAGTTTGTATGTATGCCGAGATTTGAAATTACATTATATGTATATATAAAAGGGCGTTGTTATATATATATATATAAATATAACATTGTTGCGGTGGTATTAAAGTATGCCGCATGGTATGTGGACCCACGGGCCTCGGCTCAAGGTGGAGGGTGATTCTTTATATAAAACAATTGCAATGTATGTATGTTCTGGCCTACGGAACTCGCCACATCACCAAGACACTTGCTGTATGAAAAGCGTTGGAATATGGCCCAGAATTACAGTCAGCAGATTCATTTATATATAAAGCGCTGATATAAAAATGAAAAATGTAGTTACACAAATACAAAATTTACGCAGCAGCCATAAACAGAAAGGCATACAGAGAAGAGAAAGGGAAAAAGACACAGTCAGAGAAAAGACAAATGCGCAGCAAGCCAAGAGACAAAATGAGTGAGCTGGAGTTCTCATTTGTAATTTGAATGTAAATGTTTTATTTAAATTTATATTGTTGTGATGCATTGGCAAGTCTCTGGAAGAGAGAAAATATCCCACTGTAATAATAAAATAAGCACCTACTGTTATATTTTTTGAATGAGCGGATAAAAGAGATGAGAAGGCAGAAGGCAAAGAGACATGGCTGTCCATTTTGAATTCCCAGTAGAATACAAAAAACCATGAAGCTATTTTGTATAAAATAGGGTAATATCCAAGGGGAGAAGGTGGATGAAAATAGAATGAGAAAAGGATAGAGTATGCAGTAGAATTGAAGAAAGTTGAAGAAAATAAGAAAGCTGCAAGAGGTCAGAGAGTGTGAATATAGAGAATGCAGAGTATGAAGAATTGAGGAGAAAAGACATGAAGAAGGAGGAGTTGAGCAGAGAAGAAGGAGGGGCTGAGCAGAGATGATGCAGGGCTGATATGAGGACTGATGAATAGCAGAAGAGAAGGTACAGAACAGAGCTGATATCCAAGGTAAATCAACAAGTGTTTTTCTTTTGAAAGAGTAAGGAAGTTGGAGCTTCCCTATCAAGTTGTAGCTTGATAGATGTGAGTTGTAGCTGACTGAGGTAGGAGCCTCCTGTAGGTTGGTGCCTGCAGAAAATAGATGGAAGTTGGTGCTTCCACATCAAGTTGTAGCTTGATAAAATGTCAGTTGTAGTTGACTAGGTTGGAGCCTCCTGTAGGTTGGTGCCTGCAGAAAATTAATGGGAGTTGGAGCTTCCTTGCAAGTTGTAGCTTGCAGAATTGAGGTAGGAGCCTCCTGTAGTTTGGTGCCTACAGAAAATCAGTGGTGAGAGGGAGTTGGAGCTTGCCTTTGCATCACAACAATAATAAGATGTGGTTTTCTCCCTTTATGGGTTTCCACTTATATCTGGTGTCTCTGTGTATAATGTCTATTTGTTGATGTGGTTTATCTAATCTTCTTAATACATGTTGCTTGCATATTAAGACTGTTGTTAAATTAACAAATCTGCTTGATACTTGTTGCTCACAAAATAAGATTGCTCACATATTAATTTGACCATGAAATGAAGGTGTAAATAAGATTTAAGGGAAAAGTTTTAAAAGTCCATGTATGTGTTAAACTGATTCACCCCCCCCTCTCAGTTTAACTAAGGGTTCAACAATTGGTTTCATAACCAGTTCCTTTGGTGTAAGCTTAATAGCTTGAAGGAGATCTGGTTGAGTCATGGACTATCAAAATGCACCTGTGTTAAATACAACAAACTTTCCTCAATGGAGAGATAAGGTTAAGACAGGATTATTGGCTTATGAACCTGAGGTATGGAAGCTTGTATGTGATGGTTACTGGACAGACTCCCCCACGGTGAAAGAACAATAGAGGAATACCAAGGCAAAATGTGTGATATATGAAAGTCTTCATAACAAGGACCTTGAGTTGATAATGGATCTAGACTCTGAAAAATAAATTTGGGACAGATTGCATTTCATGCATGGAATAGACACAGAGGACTGCAGTGTCAAGAAGGAGAAGAGAATTAAGAAGAAGAAAAATTCAGGTCAAAAGGAAAATATTCAATCAAATGAGGTACTTGCTAGTGTGAATGGTAGTGAGAACCATGAAGAAATTGCAGCTGAAGAAAAAGCCAAACTTGACACAACCTTGACTGAAATAGGAAGATTGAAGCATGAAAACAAAGACCTAAAGACATTGGTGCAAATTTGTGATGAGAAAGAGTATGAAGATAAGAAAGAGATTGTTAGCCTAAAGACTCAACTTGAAGAAGCACGAAAAGTAGAAGATACTCTGCTGCAACAAATGAGAGAGAAAAATCTCAAATGTGAAAAATTGGAAGAAGAAGTAGTGAGCCTGAGAAAGAAATTAGAAAAGACCCAAAGAGACTTATTAATGAATACTCCTCAAATGAAAATCTCTGGACAGTTGGACCAGATTCTAAAGGCTCAAAGATCTCCTCTCATAAAGGTTGGGATAGGATATGTAGGAGAAACTAGTAAGCCCCAGAAAGAAGATAATAGGAAAATCATTTTTGTAAAAGCTATAAAGAACAGTGAAACAACTCAGCAAATTCCTACAGAAGCATAAGCCAGCAAGGTCATGATTTGCAGAGAAACAAATAGAATCAAGCAACAACATGAAAGAACAGAGAATGAGAGGATGAAACAATCAACTGCTAAAGGCTCATATGCTCCTAAGGATGAATTGAACAAATTCGGAAGATGTCAAAGGAGGTTCCTCCCTCCTATGAAAAATAGCACATGTTTCTCTTGTCATAAACCAGAACATAATGCAGCATATTGTAAGACAAAGCCAATCCATTCCAACCAGCAAAGGATGCGGCAAAAGAAAGGAACCCCTCAAGCAAGAAAATGGACAAGACAATCTTTCACCAGGTACACAAATCATTTCCATGGCTACTGTTATGCATGCAATAATTTTGGACATAAAATTGTTGATTGTAAAATGTATTAAAGAAGAGGAACAAAGTATTATACATCAGCTCAAATGTACTTTGACAAAATAAGATGCTATGTATGCCTCAAGCTTGGCCACAAAGAAAAGGACTGTAAACTGCCATATATACTAAAGAACTCTAGACAGATGATGGAAACAAAGAAAATCAATCAAAACTATGAATTTAAAAGAAGTGCATACATTATGAAGAACCCCAATAAAGTATGGAAGGAAAAGAGAAAGGGGGAGCCTATTATCTCAATAACATAACGAATCCTCCATAAGTCTCAGGGGGAGATGCTCTAGGAAGCAAAGCAAAAATCCATCCAGTGACAAATATGAAGCAACATCCTAGGGGGAGAGCAGTTCATATATAGACCCCATGAAAATAGTCTAAGTAGAGAACCTTAGAATGAGAGAAGCTATAAGATTAGGAAGGGAAAAAAAAATCCTCTAACAAAGAACTATAGAGGAAGAAGATTATTTAGCTGACAGATTGATGAAAGAAGAGAAGACAACAAGCAACCATGGTAGTAGAGAGAACATCAACCGTGAACTTGTAGAACTAAGAGTGAATCACATTAAGAAGGATGAGTAAGAGGAGTGGCTATCATAATTATGTAATTACTTCATTCATCTATGAAAAGTCCCCTTTGAGAAATGCATTTAAGTGAGTGATAAAACTCTGAGTGATCTGCCCATGAAGATTCCAAGCAAAGAAATTTAGGATGGCTTCCTGAAGTTCATTATATTAAAATAGTTGAATTGCATGTAAAGAAACAATGATTCTGGAGCAGTTCTAGAAAAGAAAATGCAGTGACATTCCTTGAACAGAATGGCAGAATAAGAAAATGGTTAATAATGATAAGATCAGTTTCAGTATATTGATGGTTGTTGGTGTGAATAGAGAAAAGATCAATAGTAGAAACTATGGGTTCATGTGCAAGCTAAAGTGAAATCTCTGCATATTTTATCAAGGTAATATCAACTAGTACTAGGTACAAGCAGCATGCTTATCAAAAAAATACCAGGTGTTATCAGTGGAGCAGCAATATGGTACAGGTCCTCAGGATCAAAGGATTTTGGCAAAATTACATCAAGGTAAAATTCCCAACGTTATCTACATTCAGCATAAAGAGGTCAATGGCAGTACTAAAGGATCAGTAGCATGTTTACATTTGAAGCATTATATTGAGCTTTGAAGCACACAAAATTATTTCTGGCAATTCACCTCTGAAGAGAGATTGACCATTGACATACATACTCCTTATGTCATAAATAAAACAGCATGGTTGATAAGTGAGACTGACCAATACATTGAAAGGTTTGTCTTGAAAGTACACTGTACACGCAGTAAGGTCATTTGGTCTCTTAGATTGAAAGATATCATCTAATCTCACAATAAGTTGTAAACTCTGACTTGATTCATTGATCACATTAGTAACGAGGACCTGCAGCTATTAAGTGTAATATCACTATCAGCATCCTAGCTCATATCATCACCAACAGGTAAGAAAAGTGAACCTCAGCTATAAAATACATATTGGCATCATCACAATTGAAAAAATGTTGTACTGTAGATGATTATTGCAGAAGAAGACAGACTCCAACTACAACCTTCCTCAATAGATATGCATCGCAGATGAAGATTAGAATATAGACTGAAGTGTAGCTGAAGTAAGCTTGATATGTCACATGGAGCATTCACAATCTTTAAGGTTTGATCCAATGATGCATTTATGATTAGATAAGGTTGATACAATATGTTCCATGAAGAGTCATTATCTTCACTTTCAGCCTTATACTAGTGAAAGGAGACTGTGCTTTGGATTGTATCAATTTACAATGTATATTCAAGTCTAATAATCCGCAAAGTGTTCTCTCAACAAATCTTGTACACCAGTATAGAGCAGCATGGTACAAAGTCAGAAGAAGAATGTCTAAGCACATCTCAAAGAGAGAAAATGAAAAGATAGAATCTACACTAAGAAATTTCCAATCCTTTTCCATTGATGTCAAAGGGGGAGGAAAAGCAGTAATAGAAGAAAGGGTCTTCTAAAAGAAGCCAGACAGAGAAAGACTTGGAGGAAGCATTGGATTATCAGTGGAGGTGTTGCCATCAATGCCAAAGGGGAAGACTGTTGGAAATGTGTTGTCATTGATGGCAAAGGAGCACAAAGGAGCAGCACCTGAACCAACAATAAGGCAAAGTAGAAGACAGGGAACAGAGGCAGTAGAGAGGTAGCAGAGGCAACAAAAAGCTAAGTAAGGAGCAACATCAGTCAAGGAGCAGAGGAAGCAAATGTCGAACAAGATTAAATATGTTCAGCGTTAATTGTAATGTCGAATAGTCAGGGGTAAGCGGAATCATATAAAGAAACAATGGAAGTGGTGTTTGATAATTAAACTGTGTGTAACCAAGGAGGGACGACGGATAGAGGTTATAACGCGGAGGAAACTCTTTGAAAGAACTGAAGCAATCCAAAGCAATCCTGTTATCAAAGAGTTAGCATATGAAAGGGAGTGATAATAAACCAACAATGAAATGTTAAGGAGCGGAACCATGTGCTAAGGCGGAATAGTGAGCGTGTATAGTTAACACAGAGGAAGACAGTTCTTGTAAAATAAGAGAGAAAAGGAAGCAAAGGAGACAGGCGGAAGAAGACTGTCGAAATGTAATAGTCAGAGCGAAAGAAGCAACGGCAGAGACAGAGAAAGAAGCACAGCAAAAGAAGTTGAGGCAGAGGTCGAGCAGCAGAGGCAGAGGTAGCAAATACAGAGGAAGAGATGAAGCAGACATGCAGTAGAGGCAGAGGTCGAGCGACAGAAGCACTGTAGGCAGAGGTAGAGGCAGAGCCGTTATTCTGAGAATCACTACCCCAGCTGGTAGATACACTAAACTTATAATATTCCGGGAATCTTACCCAAGCGGCAAGTATATATATATACAAAAAAATTCCGAGAATCTCTATCCCCACTGGAAGACTCACTAAATATTGAAGCGGAAGCAAGCTTATATGTAGTGCAAGATCTAAATAACCAAAGGTTCTATAAAAAAGAAAAGGCTTATGTGGTGGGACCCGTATGAATCGCATCGAAGAAAAAGTTGGCAGCGGGTCATATAAACAAAGACTTGCGATTGCGATTGAAGCCCGGACCCGATGGGCTTATAAACTATGATTAACAAACGTTTGAGTTCCAGTTCCAATCGCATCGGAAAAATGCAGTGAACAGTGGTCAATCGCATCGGACAAAAGCAGAACATCAAAGCATGACAATAAAGGATTGCGATTGCGATTGAGTTCCGGACCCGATGGGTCTATAAATTATGATTTTATTGGTTTGAGTTCCAGTTCTAATCGCATCGGCACATTTAAGTGAATAGTGACCGATCGCATCGAAAAAGGGCATCGGAACATGCAAATGGAATTTGCGATTGCGATTAATCGCAATCGAAAGAACTTAAAAGTGCTTCAATCGCATCAGAGTATTTGAAGTTGCGATTGCGATCAATCGCAATTGGAGGAGACTCATTACATCGGGAAGTGTGGCAAGTGGGACCGAAAGGAGTTCTTATATGTTTAAACATTTTTTATTATATTACGCTGAGAATTGATTTAAGTCATTTTAAAAGGAAGTTTGTATGTATGCCGAGAGTTGAAATTACATTATATGTATATATAAAATGGCGTTGTTATATATATATATATATATATATATATATATAGATATATAACATTGTTGCGGTGGTATTAAAGTATGCCGCGTGGTCTGTGGACCCACGGGCCTCGGCTCAAGGTGGAGGGCGATTCTTTATATAAAACAATTGCAATGTATGTATGTTCCGACCTGCGGAACTCACCACATCACCAAGACACTTTCTGTATGAAAAGCATTGGAATATGGCCCAGAATTACAGTCAGCAGATTCATTTATATATAAAGCGCTGATATAAAGATGAAAAATGCAGTTACACAAATACAGAAGTTACGCAGCAGCCATAAACAGAAAGGCATAAAGAGAAGATAAAGGGACAAAGACACAGCCAGAGAAAAGACAAATGTGCAGCAAGCCAAGAGACAAAATGAGTGAGCTGGAGTTCTCATTTGTAATTTGAATGTAAATTTTTTATTTAAATTTATATTGTTGTGATGCATTGGCAAGTCTCCGAAAGAGAGCAAATATCCCATTATAATATTAAAATAAGCACCTACAGTTACATTTTTCTGAGTGAGCTTAAAAGAGATGAGAAGGCAGAAGGAAAAGAGACATGGCCATCCATTTCGAATTCCCAATGGAATACAAACAACCATGAAGTTGTTTTTGTATAAAACAGGGTAATATCCAAGGGGAGAGGATTGATGAAAACATAATGAGAAAAGGAGAGAGTGTGCAGCAGAATTGAAGAAAGTTGAAGAAAATAATAAAGCTGCAAGAGGTCAGAGAGTGTGAATATAGAGAATGCAGAGTATGAAGAATTGAGGAGAAAAGACATGAAGAAGGAGGAGCTGAGCAGAGAAGAAGGAGGAGCTTAGCAGAGAAGATGCAGGGCTAATATGAGGACTGATGAATAACATAAGAGAAGGTACAAAACAGAGCTGATATCCAAGGTAAATCAGCAAGTGTTTTTCTTTTGAAAGAGTAAGGAAGTTGGAGCTTCCCTATCAAGTTGTAGCTTGATAGATTTCAGTTGTAGCTGACTGAGGTAGGAGCCGCCTATAGGTTGGTGCCTGCAGAAAATAGATGGAAGTTCGTGCTTCCACATCAAGTTGTAGCTTGATAAAATGTCAGTTGTAGCTGACTGAGGTTGGAGCCTCCTGTAGGTTGGTGCCTGCAGAAAATTGATGGGAGTTGGAACTTCCTTGCAAGTTGTAGCTTGCAAAATTGAGGTAGGAGCCTCCTGTAGGTTGGTGCCTACGAAAAATCAGTGGTGAGAGGGATTTGGAGCTTGCCTTTGCATCACAAAAATAATAAGATGTGGTTTTCTCCCTTTATGGGTTTCCACTTATATCTGGTGTCTTTGTGTATAATGTCTATGTGTTGATGTGGTTTATCTAATTTGCTTAATACATGTTGCTTGCATATTAAGACTGTTGTTACATTAACAAATCTGCTTGATACTTTCTTCTCACAAATTAATATTTCTCATATATTAAATTGACCATGAAATGAAGGTGTAAATAAGATTTAAGGGAAAAGTTTTAAAAGTCCATGTATGTGTTAAACTTATTCACCCCCCCCCCTCTCAGTTTAACTAAGGGTTCAACAAACAAGGCTTATTCATATGAAGAGGCATGTTCTGCTTGGGTTGATCGCCCTGTTGCTGAGTTGCAGTGTTAGATGTATTCCCTTGGGAATTGTTTCATTGATTACCTAGAGTGGGATGGTTTTGGTTTCCTTTCCTCTTAGTTTTAGAAGTGGGAGGATTAGTCTCTCTACTGCGCATACACTTGACCCCTTGGGGGGGTGGTTGCTACTGTGGAGCTTGAGAAGGCATGGGAGGCTAAGGTGCTTGTGCTAGAGGAGCTAGAGCATCGGGATGTGGATACAGATAGTAAGGAGATTGAGAAACATTGGGGTAAAAAGGTTGGGAAATAGTAGGCCCTGGCATCAGAGGATGCGTTTGGGCAAAGGTGTGATGCATGTCGTGTCCTGGATACATGTTTTCGGGAGGGGAAAAAGTGCTAGAGGAGTTGGCCCCTCCCTGAGGGAAACCATAACCCATAGGAGGATGAGTGTACGGATGTGAAAGGGATCCACTGATACCGTCGGTGGCATGACATGCCCCCGGTGCGTTGGCACCACCAGGTCTAGGGAGATCAGGTAAGACGGTATAAACATAACCGGGGCCACCACCCGATGAACCAGAATCAGAGTCGAAATGGGGACTCGGTAGAGGACTAACTTGGACCCTACGTGGTGGAGTAAGTCTTCCTAATGGAAACTGAGGATGAAGGCCTTGGAGTCTCTGGGATAAACGCCTTGGGGGTGCAATGATGGAAAATATACATGGAACCCAATAAGGAAGTGAGGTAAACAAGGGCACGAAGGTGAAGATAAATTAATTACAATGTTTTAGTCTTGGTCTGGCGGTGTAAACCAGGTGCTCTTCGCTTTAGGTGTGCATGTGTGAGATAAGTCTGTTAATTTTAATTAAGCCCAGACGTGTGTATAGAAGGAAATAAAAATAAAAAAAATAATAAAAAAATAAAAAAATAATAAAGAAGAAGAAGAAGAAGAAGAAGATGTTGTATAACTGTAAATAAAACTGAAAGCGACAATAAAATAAACAACTAAAGATGCATAAATTTAAACCTAAAAAGGAGGGCTTCCCAACAACTAGTCTAAGGGTGGGTGAAATCTACTCAAAACACACAATATGGCCAATAGATCTAAGGTCAAGAGGGACAGGGATCTAAAGGTCAGATCTGCTGAAAAGAGGTGCAGAAAACAACAAGAAACTAGAGGGAAAAAATGTTGAAAAATAGGTGGCGAAAGGCTACAAACTAAAGGGAAACGTAGGGGACCCTAAAAGGAGGACCAAACAAAACTGAAAAATAGGTGTTTTGGATGAACAAATAACCAATCTGAAATGCATTTGAAAAGATAGGTTCAAATCTGAAAAAATGGCTGAAAAACACTAAAATCTCAAAAGACCTACTTCAGCTAAACTCCTCCTAAAAAGGTGGAAGCATACTGAATCCCTAAGGGGCTTGGTTCCTACTTAGACAAGTAAAAATAAGCAAGTATAGGTCCAAGACGGGTAAAGACAGAGGTCAGACAACCCTGAACAGTGCCCTCGACAAACCCTGAAAAATACAAAAAAATTCCCGCAAAAAACTGCAGGTCACAGGTTTTCACCTGTTTTTTGCTGAGGTCGCAGTTTTTGGGTAGATATCTGCTACCAAAGAGCTAACTTCGTAAGGTTTGGGCCAAAAAGTGCGACCTGCACTTTTGGCTGTCTCAGAGGCAGGTTTCAGAAAAAAGTGTCATCTATGTCGCGGCTGATACCTATTACCTACGCAAATGGGCCAGAAACACACGAAAGTTAGAATTTTTATTGTTTTAGGGTAAAAAAGGTTAAAAACAACATCAAGAAATGTGTTGATCATCTTAACTCCTTGCTAATTTTTGAAAAACAAACAAGGGGGTCACGCTGTCTTTGAGTTTTCAAGTAATGGTTTCCTTCTGAGAAAGACATCATCCTTGAAGCCTTTCATGATTCCCTGCTCTTTAATTCCTTTCCCTCTGTTGTTCTGGAGTCAATAAGTCTCAGCGATTGCTAAAAATATGTGCTTTAAAGGCCTCTACTTATCTCTTGTATCTCTGCAAAACTCCCCATTTTTCCCCTTTCCATCCCCCCCCCTTTTGGCCAAATCCCCCCTTTTCCTCTATATCGTTGCCCTTTCCCAATCTGGAAATACATTAAAAATGGGCCAAAAACCACTTTTAACATTATATTAAGGCCCTAGCCCCTTTATCGCAAGCCCCAACCACTTCCCCGCATATTCCCTTAGCCTCGGACCGAACGCTGACCCTAAAGGCACTAATCGCATCCATCGCAAAATCGCATTTTCTATTGAAACGCTCAGATCACCCATCGCAGATATTCACGATGCGATCTATCAATCACGCAAACCTTCCGATCGCAGCCGTCCATCCCTCCACCAGATCCAACGGTCACCGCACTCCCTACCAAATCGCACTCGCAATGTTTTATGTGACACCCCGCTGACCTTCCCGATCTGCGATATTGCGATTGCGATACACCCCCGGGCCCCACCTCTTATTTCTCGCATCGGTTCATACATTAAGGGGTTTTTCCCTTTGTAAACAGGAAATTTGTTATATATTGAGTTTACAAAGGATTTCTCATCGCATCGCAAATCCCATGTTTATCACTCCGCTCCACTCCATCTCCCGATTTGCGATTGCGATGCGCACCCCGGGCCCACTGTCAATCGCTCCCAATTCCTTTCAAACCGTCGATCTCCCCCTGAGATCGAACGGTCTAGATTTAACCCACGCCGCAACATTGACTCTGTACCTCCACGTCACCCATTCCACGTGTCTGTCGTATTTTTCCTCCGCCCTTATACATTTCATCCATTTGTGAAATTCCAAATGTTTTACGTTAAAGACTCACACCAGTTTGTCCTCCATCATTTCGTTGCGTTCTTCCGCCACCCTGCATTGTTCCACAATTTCGCCATGTCCGCGCGACCATTTCCATTGACCCCGCCACATCCACCATCCCTGTGCCTAGTTTTTCTAACAAGTTTGTGGATTTTGCAGGGTTTCAGAGATGGAAAACTGTTATAGTTTACAGTCTTGATTGCAGTAGCAGAGCACATCAAAGGACTATTTTTCGGAAGCTGCAATTATGAAGAAAGGTCCAGGAAGCTGTTATGACAAGACATCCATTGAAGAAACAGGGTTAAATTCCATCAAACCCTCCAGAGTCATTCAAAGACGCAGATTGCGCAGATCGAGGCATTAATATTGCAGATAAAGAGTATCAATGGAAGGTAGAGAATTAAAGGCACGTAGTTGAAGATTTTGGGGCCTTGATCTAACCTTTTTGAAGGCCGAGTATCAGACTGAAGATCCTGCAGATCACTCGAAATATTTATGCACGGAAAACAATACCCTCAAGGCTCCATTTCAGCAGAGTTTTTCTCTCCAGGAAAGGACGGAATGTTACATGTGATTTTAATTCTATGCCGTGTTCCTGAAGATATTTTTACCTAGCGCATTTATTTCAGAAAGCCGGCGGCAGAGTACATATAGCGCAGCATAGTCATTCAGCAGTTTGGGCGCGAATGTTTCCGCCATTTTGTCTTAACGAGGCAAATTAAATGTTCTTCACCTACTTCTTTTATTAAGTTTTATTTTCTCCTATAAAACTCCAGAAGAACGAATTATTTAGGGTTCCAGACTTTTATCAGAAAATTGTGCTGTGAAAGGCTTTTTGTATACATTTTGTAAAGCTTTTGTATCAAGGCTCAGAGCCTGTAGGGTCTCAGTGAGGAGGAGTTCTGTCTGTTTAGAGGATTCTGGTCTTTTGATATCTCACAGTATGTAAACTTCTCTTATGTGTTTAATACAATATTTCATTTCATACATCTTCTTGTATCATGTTACTGGAATGCGAGTGGCTCACTGGTTTTAGGTAAGGATTCATCCTAGTTGATGCCCATACTTGAAACAGTCAAGCGCTTTAAATATGGCTCAGGCATGATATACTGTTCCATGTTCATTTCATTCATCTTTCTGCTATATTAGTTGCTTTGGGAGGGTGCTTTTAAAACGCCATTATCATGTATGGATTCTTAGAATGATAAGCCCATATGTGGTTCTGTTGTGTATCTGGGTATCAGACCAAAGTTAACTAATATCCTCTTGTGTTTCTTTCCCTCCATACACTTTCTGATATTTGATTTCTGTGACATATTATTTGAATCGGCCCTCTTTGCAGTAAATTGTCTCTTAACTGTCTGATGCTTTAATATTGGAGCTTTGCATTGTGCCTCTGCAACATTACTTTCCCTGTGACAGTTTCTGTGATTGCTGGTCCCATTTTAAATCAATTTCCTTGTTTAACAAGAGATAGTAGGAGAGCCTTTGGATTGACAACCCAATTTTATTATAGGCCTCCTGCTATGCTAAGATGTCCTAGGCACTGGTCTATGGCAACTCTAGACTGTCTCTAGGGTAGACAATAATTGTTGACATCATCTTTCTGGCGTCGTTGCCGGGGAAGAATTTAAGAATATCTGTTTCCCTAGGCCTCGACAATATTTATTCACTCTCTAATCAGGTGAGCACAGAGAGTTTAAGAGTTGCATATCTCTCACCTTGGCGACTCCACAGTATTATTCATTTGATAAATCTATTGGTAGTCCTGGCTCCTCGAAAGCCACATTTAAGGTTAGATACATCACAGTCAAAGACACCTTCAGTGTCTGACCCAGAAAATATTATACATAGAGGAAGTTGGAAAGAAAAGAAATCAGCCCGTGCTGAAATCCCTGAGTTTTCAACAGAAGATTATCTATCCTCTTCTTCTCAAGAAATCCCACTATAAAATCTCGACTCCACTGAGGAAAATCCTGAATATTACTCGGATAGCCCACCCAGAGGAGGTGCTAGAATTCAAGCCCATCTTCACCCTACCCCTGAGGCTGAAGAAGTTAAAGAAGTTACAGAAGTAGCCCCTGTTAATTGTGAATTGTTTCCATCTACGACTCAGGATACTGTACAGTATATCCCCATTGTTATTCATACTCCACTTCCGCCTACTCCTCTTCCTCCATTTGTACATAAGATTGTTACACAACCCCCACCTCCTCCAATGGCAAATGTTCCTGCCTTCCTGCTGAATAAATATGCTCCCCTGGCATTACCTCAAGTGCTGAATGATATGCCTCAGGATTATTTAAAGGTATTGCCCAGATTCACTGGAGAAAATGAAATCGATGCTCAGAAACATCTTGAGACTTTCTACTCTTTTGCAGAGAACTTTAATGTTGAACATCTAGATGTAGTCTTGAGACTGTTTGTGCAGTCCCTGGACAGTGAAGCCAGAAAATGGTTCAAAACATTTGGAAACCGTTCCATAGCCACTTGGGATGATATGGAAAATACTTTTCTCAGAAAATGGGGAGAAAAGAAAGATCATGGACAGTGTCTTACTGAGTTTAATACACTCAAGAA
Organism: Pinus albicaulis; assembly: GCA_034641835.2. Classification (NCBI taxonomy): domain Eukaryota; kingdom Viridiplantae; phylum Streptophyta; class Pinopsida; order Pinales; family Pinaceae; genus Pinus; species Pinus albicaulis. Next base: position 23,702,696 of record CM076578.1, on the reverse strand, counting down.
GAAATATAATGAAGGGGTGTCAGAATTTATCAAGAGATTTAATAAGCTATATCTAAATCTTTCTGCAGATATGAAGCCTCATCAGAATGCTGCCAAAGTTGTTTTCATAGCAGCCTTTGACTTAGACTTTGGTTTCTCTCTCAGGGAAAGAAAGCCCGCCACCCTAGATGATGCTCAGTCAGATGCACTTGAATTGGAAGCAAACTTTGCTTCCACTAGAAAATTAAGAGGAAAATCTGAACAGGACACCAGAAGAAGAGGCAAAGAGGAAGTATCTACTTCTAATCAGGATAAGGATTTAGATAAAATGGAGGAAATAAGCAAGATGATTAAAAATTTGGTCAAGCTAGAACTGGAGGCCAAGAATACAACCCCCAAGAATTTTTATAATGCTCCAAACAGAGGGTACAATCCTCAGTATAGAAGACCACCATTGCAAATATTGCAGAAGGAAATAAAGGAACAACAAGATCAGGTACCACACCCTCTATACTTGGAAGGTCCAGCAGATAACCTTGCTGAAGATGCTGCATATGAGCTAGAGGATGCAAATCTTGCTTTTTCAAACAATGATGAAATATAATGCCCCTTGCAAGAATATGATTCAGCTGGGTTCTCATTGCAAGAAGAAGAAGAGGAGGCTAGAGACACAGAAGACTCGGAAATTGAGTACTGCTGTAAACAATTTACTGATTTCATGCTAGAAGAATTCAATAGAAGATATGACCTCAGATCTTCTAGTAAGAGGACTCGTACTCTAGAGAAAGAAGAAGAGCTGCCTCAGAAGGAAGCACTTGCTCAGAAGGAGTCAACAGTGCAGAAAGTCACAGACAAATATTTTGTTGATGATGGAGGAAATTTGACACCACTTGATAGTCAAAGAAAGGAGGAAGGAAATTCAGTGGAAAAATTTAATCCATGGAATGAAGAAATCAGATCGCTGGAGATTATGCTGAATAAACATGATTGGATGCAAGAAGAAGAACCTCAATTTCTAAATTGGGGATTGCAGGATGTAAAGATACAAGGGAATGAAGGCAGTGAAGACTTCCTGGGTCTTGGAAGAGACTTAGGATTTCTGAGGAAAGAATTGGTGACTGAATCATCAAGCAAGACCATTGGGTCTTATGATTTCAAAACTGACAGTTCGGCTGTGTTGATAGGTATTGTAGAAGACAATCCATCCTTTGGAGTTGTCTTGGATACAGATGAACTGTCACAGAAGAAGGAAGGTGAGGCAATCATGCCCCATGGGAAGGAAATTGTTATTACTGATAATGACAAGAATGAGTTGATGTGCCTGATAGACAAAGAGGAGACTGGAGGGCAGAATTTTGGAACTGCTATAGTGATGGGAAATCAGAATCCCATTCTGATAGAAGATGAGAATGCAAAATCTGAAGAACTTGATTTGATTTCCAGAAGCAATCAAGAGGGTGAAAGACAATTACTGAAGATTGTCGAAGAAGAAGAAGAATACGCTGAAACAAATGTGCAACATATTGATGAAATGCTTGAGAATAAATGGCTGATTTGTTTGCTGAAAAATTTTAGAGAAGAGAATGAAATTGCAGACACTGAAGTGAAAGTTTCTGAAGTTGTGAAAGAAGCAGGAGTAGATACTAGTTTGCAGAATTTGAATATGCTTACTAGTACACAAGGAGAAATGAATAATTATGCTACTGCAGTTAAAGAATTAAAAGGTAATTTACTTTTTCAAGGTAAATTTGCAGGTGATGAGCAAGAGAATGTTGCTGAGGGAGATATACTAAGAGATATTCAGGAAGTTTGGGAAGCAGCCACATTTTTGGCAAATTGGCAACATTGACAGTAGTAGCAATAGAAATCGTAAGCATCAGAAGACTGATAGGAAGGTGTCTCAGAAACAGCAAACAGTAGCAAGAAAGCCGAGAAATCTTCGCAAAATAAAAACAAGAGCAGAATGTGAAAGCATAGCAGGAGGCAAGTTGCAGAGCACCCTATGGTTATCTCTGACAGGAATTCAGTGCTCCTATCCCGTTTTGTTACTGCTTGACTGGCTGCATTGGCATTATTGTATCACCTAAAAGCACCAGAGGTTTCCAAGTAGAGTAGGGTAGGTAGGAAAATCTCAATAAAGCTCAGTCTGTGAGCATGTAGTTAGTTGTTTTTAATTTCTACAAAGTCTAGCAAGCCAGATAGTCTAATCCTGGCTTGGCTATTTTTCAATTTATGTCTTAGAATGTAGTGAAGAAATCTGCTAGACAGTCTAATCCTAGTAGATGTAGTTTAGGTAGAGAAAAATATGAGACCAACAGTTTAATCTGGCCTCATGGAGTAATAAGGGTAGTAGTAGAATAGGTTTATTTCTCCTGTTTGTAAAAATTGATGAATCCTGAGGTGAGAAGTTGAAATGCTGAAGAACAGGGCCTGCACAAAAGATGATCAGGTGGTCTGCGAGTTCTCGACATGCCCAAGGATGAACGTGTCGTCCCCAGGTGGAGCCAATGTTGATCATCTTAGCTCCTTGCTAATTTTTGAAAAACAAACAAGGGGGTCACTCTATCTTTGAGTTTTCAAGTAATGGTTTCCTTCTGAGAAAGACATCATCCTTGAAGCCTTTCATGATTCCCTGCTCTTTAATTCCTTTCCCTCTGTTGTTTTGGAGTCAATAAGTCTCAGCGATTGCTAAAAATATGTGCTTCAAAGGCCTCTACTTATCTCTTGTATCTCTGCAAAACTCCCCGTTTTTCCCCTTTCCACCCCCCCCCCTTTTGGCCAAAGTCCCCTTTTTCTTCTCTATTGTTGCCCTTTCCCAATCTGGAAATACATTAAAAATGGGCCAAAACCCACTTTGAACATTATATTAAGGCCCTATCCCCTTTATCGCAAGCCCCAACCACTTCCCCACATATTCCCTTAGCCTGGGACCGAACGCTGACCCTAAAGGCGCTAATCACATCCAACGCAAAATCGCATGTTCTATTGAAACGCTCAGATCACCCATCGCAGATATTTGCGATGCGATCTATCGATCGCGCAAACCTTCCGATCGCAGCCGTCCATCCCTCCGCCAGATCCAACGGTCACCGCACTCCCTGCCAAATCGCACTCGCAATGTTTTATGTGACACCTCGCTGACCTTCCCGATCTGCGATATTGTGATTGCGATACACCCCCGGGCCCCACCTCTTATTTCTCGCACCGATTCATACATTAAGGGGTTTTTCCCTTTGTAAACGTGAAATTTGTTATATTTTTAGTTTACAAAGGATTGCTCATCACATCACAAATCCCATGTTTATCACTCCGCTCCACTCCGTCTCCCGATTTGCGATTGCGATGCGCACCCCGGGCCCACTGTCAATCGCTCCCAATGCCTTTTAAACCGTCGATCTCCCCCTGAGATCGGACGGTCTAGATTTAACCCACGTCACAACATTGACTCCGTACCTCCATTTCACCCATTCCACGTGTCTGTCATATTTTTCCTCCGCCCTTATACATTTCATCCATTTGTGAAATTTCAAATGTTTTATGTTAAAGACTCACGCCAGTTCGTCCTCCATCATTTCGTTGCGTTCTTCCACCACCCTGCATTTTTCCACCATTTCTCCATGTCTACGTGACCATTTCCATTGACCCCGCCACATCCACCATCCCTGTGCCTGGTTTTTCTAACAAGTTTGCGGATTTTGCAGGGTTTCAGCGATGGAAAACTGTTATAGTTTACAGTCTTGATTGCAGTAGCAGAGCACATCAAAGGACTATTTTTCGGAAGCTGCAATTATGAAGAAAGGTCCAGGAAGGCATTATGACAAGACATCCATTGAAGAAACAGGGTTAAATTCTATCAAACCCTCCAGAGTCATTCAAAGACGCATATTGCGCAGATCGAGGCATTAATATTGCAGATAAAGAGTATCAGTGGAAGGTAGAGAATTAAAGGCACGTAGTTGAAGATTTTGGGGCCTTGATCTAACCTTTTTGAAGGCCGAGTATCAGACTGAAGATCCTATAGACACTAAATATTTATGCACGGAAAACAATACTCCTCAAGGCTCCATTTCTCTTTAATTCTCCAGAAAGGACGAATGTTACATGTGATTTTAATTCTATGTCGTGTTTCTCGAAGGATATTTTTATCTAGCGCATTTATTTCCGTAGTGCCGCGCCAGAAAGTACATACGCCGCATCATAGTCATTCAGTTTGGGCGCGACAGCCTACATTTTGTCTTAACGAGGAAAATTAAATGTTTTTCACCTACTTCTTTTATTAGGATTCTTCTTCTTCTATAAATGGCCCTAAGAACAGATTATTGAGGGTTCCAGATTTTATCAGAAAACTATGCAGTGAAAGACTTTTTGTATACATTTTGTAAAGCTCTTGTATGAAGGCTCAGAGCCCATAGGGTCTCAGTGAGGAGGAGTTCTATCTTAGAGGATTTCGTCTTTTGATATACCTGCGTTATGTAAACTTCTTGATGTGTTTAATACAATATTTCATTTCATACATCTTTCGTATCATACTGAATGCGAGTGGCTCACTGGTTTTAGGTAAGGATTCATCCTAGTTGATGCCCATACTTGAAACAGTCAAGCGCTTTAAATATGGCTCAGGCATGATATACTATTCCATGTTCATTTCATTCATCTTTCTGCTATATTAGTTTCTTTGGGTGGGTGCTTTTAAAACGCCATTGTCATGTATGGATTCTTAGAATGATAAGCCCATATGTGGTTCTGTTGTGTATCTGGGTATCAGACTAAATTTTACTAATATCCTCTTGTGTTTCTTTCCCTCCATACACTTTCTGATATTTGATTTCTGTGACATATTATTTGAATCGGCCCTCTTTGCAGTAAATTGTCTCTTAACTGTCTGATGCTTTAATATTGGAGCTTTGCATTGTGCCTCTGCAACATTACTTTCCCTGTGACAGTTTCTGTGATTGTTGGTCCCATTTTAAATCAATTTCCTTGTTTAACAAGAGATAGTAGAAGAGCCTTTGGATTGACAACCCAGTTTTATTATAGGCCTCCTGCTATGCTAAGATGTCCTAGGCACTAGTCTATGGCAGCTCTAGACTGTCTCTAGGGTAGACAATAATTGTCGACAACAAAATGAAAAATAAGACGCTGAAGAAAAACCCTAGGGGTTGAAGCAGCTGGTCATGCAGGGATCTGAAAAACGACAGCTTTCGTAATTAAAAACCCTTGTGAAATTGTCAATTGTTAGTGTGAATTCTAATCGCAAGCGTACGAAAAAAAATCACTTTAGCTGTGCATAAAAAACAACCATAACATCAAATGTGGCTGTCAATTTCCTTAGATCTGCAATAGGTGATCAGAATAAATGCTACAAAAATCCAGATCTATGCAGTTAAAGACGTTAAACAACAAAAACAAATAAGAGTTGCTCCTTACATCCAATAGACAAGACAAGAATTTATAAATATTTTTTTGTATTATGACACTTGGGAAGGGAACGCAGAAAGATGTTACTAGACCCCCTTAATGGGATTGGTTCTTGTATTTCCTCAGCACTTTAGATCCAAGATATCTCTCTCTTGATGGTGCAAAAAACCCAGACAAAATAGAACTCAAAGGGAGCTCACAAGAAAAAGTAGAAAAAATATGACAATGATGGAGGATCAAAGTCAGACCAAAAGTATATATCAAAAGGTGATAAAAAATAGGTAGTGAGTGAATGGAAAACCCTTCTATTTATAACAAAATATTGAGTTAGTCTAGATATTGGTGCATAATAAAAATATTATTAACCAAATCTAGATCCAACTTACTTGGAATATTTTATTATTTTTGGTGGAGGGAAAAGGAAGTTAGAATTGGTTAAATCCCTTTATTTAGAAATAATAAATAAATAAATGAATTATTTATTGTTTCAAGGATGAGGTTAAGGAATAATTAAATAATTAATTATTTATTCAACTATTTATTAATGATTTAGTCAAATTTAACAAAGAATATTATTAAATAATGATTTAAATAATTATTCCTAGTGAATAATAAGATAAATAATGATTTATCTAACTAATTCTCATGTTTTGGGTTAAATATGACCAGGAATATTAATTAAACATTAGTTTAGTTAATTATCCCTAGAGAGAAATCAAACAAATAAGGATTTATTTAATTATTCCTCATGGGGTTCCCTGTTTAGACCATAAATAATTTAATAAACTATGGGTTATTAAAAAAATTGTTATAGTGAAAGCAATTTTACTATGGTAAAGTTGGTCTTACATGGTGTACTTTAGTCCATCTAATAGTAACACGTTAGATGACCAAAAATTGGTGTAACAATCGATATGTGGAATTTGGCTTCTGTGATCCATAAATTGTGTATAACAATTTTCAGTGAAAATCACATGTAAGAAAATCTTGTCGACGTGTTTCGAACCAGCCAATGTGGTTCATCATCAGGACAAGATGAGAAATCTGATCAAGAAACCTGTTTAAATAGATAAGGACGGCTCCAACTAGCCATTAGAAAAATGGCTAGTTTGACTGGAAGGTGAAAATAGAATAAATTTTGTTATATTTTATTATTTTTAATTCTATTCTATTTTTTAATTAAATTATATTTTAATTTTAATTTGACTATATTTGAATATAATCTAATATTAATACTTCATCAATAATTTAATATTAATATTATTTTAATATAATTTTATATTTTTATTATTTTAAAACTTAAAATTATATGTTAAAATAATAATAATAATAAATAAATAAATAAATGATGGAAAAAATAAATAAATAAAAATAACCAAAAATAAATAAATAAATAAATACTAAAATAAAACATAAAACATAAATAATATAAATATAAATATAACTATAAATAAATAAATAAATAATAATATTAATATTATTAAATAGGTAATTTTCAAAAAAAAAAAAAACATACTAATAACAATTAAAATAATAAAACAAAATGAACAAATAGGGAGAGAGGAACCAGGAACGAGAGAAGAGGGAACAACGAGAGGGAGCAAAGGGAAAGGGGAAAAAAAAACAACTAAGAGTGAAGGGCAGGGATCCAACATCTGCTAACACTCCACCCATCATCCCTATTAAGGTTAACCGGCTTTTTTTCGATTTCCAAGGCTTCCCTCAACTTTCGGTGGTGGAAATGGTCAATCCTCGCAATTACCTCGGTATCTTCAATACAAATGTGATGATTTGTTTTTTCAGCATGCTTTGCTAAGGCAGGGGACCGAGAGCTACCATGTCTATGTTTATTTCATGTTATCTTAATGAGATTATATATGCTAATATGCTGACATCTAGGAAATATATGCTTTGCAACTGGTTTTTGTGCTTATTCTTGACTGATTTGCAGGTTTTGGAGCACGAGGAGTAGCAGAGGGTTTTCACCCTATGGGATCGACCTAAAACGAAGGACAGACAGGTAAGTTCCACAATCCTCATTTTGTGTGATACTACGCACCTGTGTGTTTATGTGAGACTGCTCATCGGTGCCTTTCTACGACCTATGGGCACCACACAAATACCAATACCAATTAGAAATATCGGTGCATTTGTACGATACTGTTGATCCGGATTTATGCAGGAACGCAACAGAATAAACATATAACCATAAATACAGAGATGCAGCGGAAATAACACTTCATTTCATTAATATCAAAGAACTGAAATTTTCTTACAGACAGAATGAAAATAAAACTAGCTAGGGTGCTGGTAGCTATCTCTGAGGAGAGATGTGGCAGCTACAGGCCTCTGAACTAAGTTACAATGAGGCTCGAGGGCCTATTTATTATTTAGAAACAATGGGAAATCCTAAACAGCCAAAACCCTAACCCTAGGAGATGAAGCGCCAAGACTATGGGCCCCGTTTGGGTAAATTGGTGTTTCAACTTCCCAGGGGCGTAACTTTGGTATACGATCTCCGTTTGACGCGTACCATACCTCGTTAGAAATATCTATCCGAGGACTACAAATTTTGAATGAAACATTGCCTGATCCATGCCTTCCATTCTTAAAAAACAAAGTTGCTTAGGCCCTTTCAAAGGCCCTAAGTTCAGACCCAAAAACCTATAAAATAGTAACCGTGGCCAACTCAAAAATAAAAGAGGCATAGAGCCCTTATGGAATAGGCTAGTGACCACCAATATCTGACTGTGATCATTCCTCCAATTTCAGGGAAGCAATGGTACCATTATGCTAAGTTCTCCACAGACAGAAACATTGAACTTGGTCCCTGGTGAACCACTTTCCTTGGTGCAGGAGTTGGCTAGCTTTGACAACCCGATATAGTTGGATCTTCTGTTGGCGAGTGTTCTTGACTTGCATGTCCATGATAAAATCTGTGGTGGCCTGTTCCATGCAGTCTAGGTTTAACTCTGTTGGTGTGACTTGTTCTGTAATGTCCGAGGTGTCCAGTAGAGGTGGGAAGTAAGGACGAAGGCGATCCACATTGAAGAATAGGTGCAGACCAAGGAATTGTGGAATATTGAGCTCGAAGGCATTATTTCCTATAGCCTTGGTGATGGTGTACGACCCGTATTGAAGCGGGCGAAGCTTGCGGTGGGGTCCAGTGAGGCGCTGCTTCTGCAAATGTAGCCATACTTTGTCACCCACCTGGAAGTTGTGTGGCACTCGGTGTTGATCATGGCGTTGCTTGTACTTGGCATTGGCTCTATCCAATATATCATGAACCTGTTGGCAGATGTGTTGAATGCGCTCGATGAAGCTACTTGCTTTTTCAACTTCAGACTGGACATGAGCTGAATCGGCCTAAGCAGCTACAAATGGCATGGCTACATCAATGGGACATAGTGGCTGGAATCCCAAGCCCACCTAAAAGGGGCTATGGCCGATTGAACTATGGAGAGCCCGATTATAACTATGTTGTACATAGGGGAGGCTCTCATCCCATGTGCATGGATGCTTTGAATTGTACATGTGTAGAATGTGTACAATCATTCTTTTGACGACCTATGTCTAGCCATCTATTTGGGGATGGAAAGTTGTGGACTTGGTGAGCTTGGTATCCAACATTGACCAGAGGCTGGCCCAAAATGTGCTGAGGAACCTGCTATCCCGATCTGATATGATAGATTGTGGGATCCCAAAGTGCACCCATACTCGTTCAAAGAAGAGTTTAGCAGTGGCTTCTGCTGTGATATTCTTCTTGCAGGCCGCCATAATGGCCATCTTCGAGAATCTATCGACGACCACGAAAACACGGTCATTTCCCTGCTTAGTAGAAGGCAGGCCCGACATGTAATCCATGGAGATGGATTCCCAAGGTCGACTAGGGGTAGGTATAGGAGTATATAGGCCTTGCTTCTTGATGGTCAGTTTGGCAATGGCACAAGCAGTGCAGGATCTGATGTGCTTCTCGACATCCTTTCGAAGGTTTGGCCAATAGAAATACTTCTGCAGGATGGCTACTATTTTCTCGACCTCGAAATGCCCAGCAACTCAACTGTAGTGTGCTTCCCATATCATCTTGGCACGCTCGCTTGAAGGAACACAAAGGTGTCCCATGTGACATAAAAGTCCATCTTGGAGGTGAAAATTTGAAACTTGTGTACCCCCCAAGAATTCCTTGTAAGTGTGGCCGAATTTTGGGTCACTCTCATAGAGAAGCGGCGAATCGGAAGTCTCGTGCCCACAAGAGTTGAGCACGGTGGTGAGCGCCACGATCAGTGGTCGGCTGAGGCAGTCTGCAACATGATTGGTGCTACCCTTCTTGTACTTGATGTTCAAATGAAATTGTTGCAGATATGTGAACCACTTCTGATGGCGATCATTCTGCAACTTCCTTTGTGTCTGTATGAACTGCAGGGGCCGGTGGTCTGTGTGGATGATTGTTTCCTTCCCCAAAATTTAATGCTTCCATTGTCGACAAGCTTGCACAATGGAATACATTTCTTTGTCATAAGTGGGATACTTGCGAACTGTGTCAGACAATGTCTCACTGTGAAATGCCACTCGATGTCACTGTTGAGTAAGAACTGCCCCAATAGCATAGTCAGAGGCATCTGTCTCGATCTCAAATGGATGTTGCAAGTCTGGTAAAGTGAGCACTGGGGCAGAACAAAGGCGATTTTTCAATTCTGTGAATGCCTTTTGTTGAGGTTCCGACCAAAAGAATTTTTCTCTCGCTCCTCCCTTGGTGACTTGACTCAAGGGCCAAGTGATATGAGAGAATCCCAACACAAACCTCCAGTAGAAATTAGCAAGACCCAGAAAGCTGCGAAGCTCTGTTATAGTGGTTGGGGTTGGCCAATCCCGAATGACTTGGATCTTGGATGGATCCACATGTACCCCCCTTTCATCACTAATGTATCCTAGATATTGAACCTGGGTCATGCCAAAAGTGCACTTCTCCAGATTGGCACACAACTTGTGTTGCCGCAATGTTTGAAGGACTTGTCGGATGTGGTGAAGGTGTTCTTCCCAAGTCTGGCTGAAGATCATAATTTCATCCAAGTACACCACTACAAATGAGTTGGTGAATGGCCACAAGATGTCGTCCATCATCCTCATTAAGGTTGCGGGAGCATTCGTCAACCTGAAAGGCATGACCAGCCATTCGAAAAGGCCTTCCTTGGCTTTGAAGGCAGTCTTCCACACATCGGAGGGTTCAATTGGTACCTGGTGGTACCCAGACTTCAGGTTGATCTTGCTGAAATATTTTGCACCTTTGAGTTGGTCCAGAAGGTCATCAATCCGTGGGATTGGGTACCTATTCCAGACAGTGATCTTGTTCAGCACCCAATAGTCAATACAGAGTCTCCACGTCCCATCCTTCTTCTGTACCAACACGATCGAGCTCCCACAGGGCGATGAACTTCGTCTGATGTGACCTTTCTGCAACAGCTCCTGAATCTACATCTTGATTTCATCATTCTCCAGAACAAAGCGTCGATATATCGATCCATTAGGTAGCGGCGCACCTAGGGTCAGATCAATCGGGTGCTTGACCTGACAGTGCAGAGGAACCCCTGTGGGTGAGGTGAATATGTCCCCGTACTCCTCCACAACCTTATCCATTTATTGTTGTCGGGCAGAGGAGCCCTGTCTGGAGGTCGTGGCCACAGTCTTCTTCTTTCCCTGGGGGTGGATCATCAGGAAAACGAATTTCCTGGTTTGGGAAATGAGCTTACTGCATTGTTTTGCAGTAACCAAAGAGATAGCGGTAGGAGGTGGTACCTCTGGTATCCTGTACAACTTATTTCCAAAAGTAACAATAACAGCACGAGGTCAAGACTCATACACAGCATGACGCTTCCACAAGTATGGTTGTCCTAATAATACATCAGAAACATCAATAGGAGCAACGTCACATAATACCTCATCCGTGAAGGGCTTGATGCTATAGGGAAGGCGACATTGTTGGCTGACACGGAGATCTCGTCCTTGGTGAAGCCACCCGATGGTGTATGGATGTGGGTGAGTTGTGGTCAGCAAGCCCAACCGCTTCACGGCGTCTGCTGAAATGAGGTTCTTTTGGCTCCCATTGTCTACAATGAACTGTACCGGGGAGCCCTTTACCCACATCTGGGAGTGGAAGAGACGTTGGATCTTCCGGTTCCTCCTTCTGGATCTTTGTAGTGGCAACAGTGGCGTTGGGCTCCACATCAATAATCTGTTTCCCTTTTTCATTCCCCTTTTCAGGTTCTAATTCGGAGCCAGAGCATGCATCTGACTCAGAAGCCCTCATCTCGGCCACTAGCGACTGCTTGGCCCGACACTCACTTGTGTTGTGAGTGGAGCTCTTATGGAACTCACACCACTTTCCCGTGTCCTTCTTTGACTTTGCGGTGCTGTTCTTTTCTTGTGGCTTCGATGAGTTGTCTTTAGCCACCATGCCTTGGCTCGGTCCTTTGTTCTGCGGTTTGGAAGCACCTTTCCCTTGCTTTTGATTCGCAGATCCAAAGTCTCGCTTCTTCGGCTTGAATTTCTGCTCAATCTTGGCAGCATACCGGTATGCCGTACCAAGCGAGGAGATGTCGAGGAACTCCATTTCCTCCTGAATGTATCTGTGCAGACAGCTGCGATACTTTAGCACCAAATGTTTCTCTGAATCTTTCATACCCAACTTTGTGCGCAGGGTATGGAACAGATTCGTCAGCTCGTGCACATCTTGATCCCTTTGTTGTCGCAGCGTGGTCCATTGTATGTACTTGTCCTCATAGCTCCCCACGGGATAGTACTGTTCCTTGACGGCGTCTCGGAAAGAATTCCAAGTTGGTACGACCGAGAACAAAGAGGGTTCTGTCTGGTCCTTGTTCTCACAGTAGGTTTCCCACCAGTCCTTAACATGGGGGGTAGCTTTGAGGAGTGCAAAAATAATCTTCTCCCGGTCTGAAAAGTCATGAATCGAGAAATATCCTTCTAACAGATTCAACCATTTATCTACAGCATCTGCGTCTATTTGACCCTCAAATATGGGAATGTCAAAATTTACTTGTACCTTAAAAGGAGTCGCGCTTCCAGAGTGGCTGCTGGATGCAGATGCGCCGCCGGTGGGTAGCCGTTGAAGGATCTGAGCAAAGTTATCCATCATCACGTTCCTTTGTCTTTCGAGGGCCTCCTCGAGCAATATTTTGATAGGATCTCCTGCTCCCTCATCTTTCTTTTCATCCCCCATGGGCGTCCGTCGAGGTTTGCGAGGCTGATCTTGCAAAGGTTCCACCAGATCAAGCCCTAGCTCCTTATACCCCGACCTCGTTGGGGACATGCAAAGAAGGATCGAGAAAAAGTAGACCGCTCTGATACCACTGATCTAGATTTATGCAGGAATGCAACATAATAAACATATAACCATAAATATAGAAATGCAGCGGAAATAACACTTCATTTGATTAATATCAAAGAACTGAAATTTTCTTACAGACAGAATGGAAATAAAACTAGCTAGGGCGCTGTTAGCTATCTCTGAGAAGAGATGTGGCGACTACAGGCCTCTGAACTGAGTTACAATGAGGCTCGAGGGCCTATTTATTATTTAGAAACAATGGGAAATCCTAAACAGCCAAAACCCTAACCCTAGGAGATGAAGCACCAAGACTATGGGCCCCGTTTGGGTAAATTGGTGTTTCAACTTCCCAGGGGCGTAGCTTTGGCATACGATCTCCGTTTGATGCGTACCATACCTCGTTAGAAAGATCTATCTAAGGACTAAAAATTTTGAATGAGCAACATGGGTCCATGGACCCATGTTGGACCCATGTTGCTCTCCGTTTTCCCAAAAAACATTGTATAGGGCCTCAAAACAGCTTCAGAAGTTCAGGACCTGAAAAACTGCTAAAAATAGTAGACTGTGCCGAAACTGAAAAACTAAAAGAGGCAATGGTGGAGCCCCAAGTGGAATAGGTGGGTGACCACCAATATCCACCTAGATCAACTGTGCACAGGTGCGCTTGTATAATACCCAACACCGATGTGTTGATACGACCTATGGGCACCGCACAAATCCCAATACCAATTAGAACGATCGATGTGTTTGTGTGACACTGCGCACCAGTACGTTTGTATAATACTATGCACCGGTGTGTTGATACAACCTATGGGCACCGCACAAATCCCAATACCAATTATAACGTCCCGGTGCGTTGTATCACCTACAGTGCACCCGGTGCAGTTTTAGACCTTAACGGCCCGGTGCATGCACCTTCAACCGCCACATAATTTCTGAAAAGGGAATCAAAGTAGACACTAAAAGGATTGAAGGCATATTGAAAATCAGCCATCCTAGAAACCTTAAGGAATTTAAATCTAATAACTATCAGTAGAGCGACAATAGACACGACACGTGTCTTCATTTAGTCAATGTTTGAATCGCATTGTTTATTGTCGTTATTCCGACATCATGTGGGACACCTTACATAGGTGAAACTGGTCGATCTATTAATCAAATAATTCATGAACATGTCTTTGACCTTAGACATGGTAGATCCCAATCCTCTGCCTTAGCAGAGCATGCTGAAAAAACAAATCATCACATTTGTATTGAAGATACTGAGGTAATTGCGAGGATTGACAATTTCCACCACCGAAAGTTGAGGGAAGCCTTGGAAATTGAAAAAATGTTGGTTAACCTTAATAGGGATGATGGGTGGAGTGTTAGCAGATGTTGGATTCCTGCCCTTCACTCTTAGTTGTTTTTTTTTTCCCCTTTCCCTTTGCTCCCTCTGGTTGTTCCCTCTTCTCTCATTCCTGGTTCCTCTCTCCCTATCTGTTCATTTTGTTTTATTATTTTAATTGTTATTCGTATGTTTTTTTTTTTTGAAAATTACCTATTTAGTAATAGTAATATTATTATTTATTTATTTATTTATAGTAATATTTATATTTACATTTTTCATTTATATATGTTATGTTTTATTTTATTTATTTATTTTCATCATTTATTTATTTTATTATTATTATTATAATATTTATTTTTATTTTTAACATATAATTTTAAGTTTTAAAATAATAAAAATATAGAATTATATTAAAATAATATTAATTTTAAATTATTGATAAAGTATTAATATTAGATCATATTCAAATATAGTCAAATTAAATTTTGGAAGGGAGATGTTGAGCGCTGGCGATTTTTCTCTTGACCTAGGGTTTCAGGCTCCCAACACTGCCGCCGCAAACTGGTACACGCCGATCTGGAGGAGCTACCATGGATCAGAACACAGTGCTTCCCCTGCTATCCCTCGAGGCGATGCAACTATGGAGCGATGGAACGAGTTTTTCCCCTTTCGCAACCTGGCGATGGAAGGGACGGCATCTATTACCTGGGCCCCCTACAGACTCGACTGGCAGTCTGCGATTCCTTTCACGACTTCACACTTGGATGATGCACCATCCATTTGGACTGTGCAAAACCTCTGCGCTGGTACGCGCCATCGGTGGACTGGTGGGAGTTATGAAGACCACCCGCTGGCTTTTGGGAGGTGTTGTTTCCCTTCCTCCCTTTCACCATTTATGCTACCTCTTTGGGTTGGGATACTCGATGCTCTGTTTTGTCCGCAGGTGAACTGAGCCGGAGCTACAAACTCCATATGCAATCGCAAATAGAAAAAATTGCACCCAATGTGCACCTCTTCGTCGGCCGTTTATACTCTGTGCTGGTCCTCGATGGTGGGCTACTCTGTGACAAGCCAATATCGCATGCGTATAGGGATACCAGATCCTGATGGGACTCCACTGAAGTAGACTAACCAGGAAGAGCTAGAGCCCGGTACCAACATCCCTGCAAATGAAAATCGGGTAAGCAATAATAGTTTCTAGATTTTTCTCAAAACCCCTGAGGGGAACAGTTTATTGTTATGGATAAATGAATCTCAACAGGTTACAGACCTGAAGCAACACATTTGGCAATCCACTGGTTATCCTAGCAATGTTCAGTCACTCATTCATGGAGGGAGATCGCTATAGGACTCCAGTATCTTCTGCGATTATGGCATCTGCCCTGCAGACACCATTTACCTCAATCTGCGACTGCAAGGTGGTGTTGTTGGGAAGCACAGTGCCCAGGGATCCCGGGGAACTACCTATAAGAATATTCTAAAGGGGAAAAACACATCTGATGTTGCTGCTCCTACATCATAGGCAACCAATGTCCCAAAACCGTACATTGTGGAACAACTTAACTAGATTCCAAAATTGCAGATTGAATTACCTGAGATAGATGAGCATAAATCCGTTTACGAATCACAAGCACTCGTATGCAGATTTAATTACTTCTTGCCAAAACCAATGGAGCTATTTCATTTGATCTTCAATAACTGGACGACGAACTGTGAAATACACCTCTGTTCAAAGGGATTCTTCATTGTTAAATTCTTATCCCCCGAGGCCAGAGAACACATCCAAAAGGTTGGACCATGGTTCTGGGGATCCACAGGACTATTCACCACACCTTGGTTTTCAGATTTTGATGCAAAAACCATGGAGGTCTCCAAAATTCCAGTCTGGGTGAGGCTTTACAACCTCCCACTTCATTTCTGGAATGAAGATGTTCTTGGCAGCATTGGAGACATGATTGGGGGTTACATCAAAACTGACACCCAACGCATGGAGGATAGGGTCTTCACCTTTGCATGCATCTGCGTGGAAGTGGACCTCAGCAAGGGGCTTCCAGAATGCATCCTACTGACTCACAAACAACAAAAATGGACGCAGTATCTCGATTACGAGAACACTGCTTTCAGGTGCAGAATATGCAGGAATACAGGGCATTTACAGAACACTTGTCTAGAAGCTAAAAGAGATAACAGAAAAAAGAAAAAGACAGAAAAAGCTACAAAGGACTGGTAATTTCCCTTTGTACCAGAACAGGAGGTGGAAGAGGATGAGACGAAACCCACCACAAAATAAAACAATCAGCCTACTACGGAAGCTGAGACACAAGAACAGGATATGCAAGAGCCTACAAACACGGATCAGGCGACTTTGGACCAGGAGACACCAGAAAGTGGAGGACATAAAAGACAGCATAACTCAAACACATCTGATTTGGATAAGGACAATGGAGCAACCATAGCAAAAAATCAGCTCGTACTTATCACAACCTTGCCATCACCAGGTCCATGGCGAAAGGTTGAAAAGAAAAAAGGGAGGAAACTTTGACTTTTTACTCCTCTTGTATAGCATCTAGATGCAATGTAATTTCCCTGTTCTCTGAAAATCATAGCAAAGTGTAACATGTAATTTTATTTTCATTAATAAAATTACGAACTTTTCCTTTGTGAAAAAAAATAGTCAAATTAAAATTAAATAATTTAATTAAAAAATAGAATAGAATTAAAAATAATAAAATATAAAAAAATTTATTCTATTTTCACCTTCCAATCAAACTAGCCGTTTTTTCAACGGCTAGTTGGAGCTGTCCTTATCTATTTAAACATGTTTCTTGATCATATTTCTCATCTTGTCCTGATGATGAACCACACTGGCTGGTTCGAAACACGTCGACAAAATTCTCTTACATGTGATTTTCACCGAAAATTCTTATACACAATAGATATGGTTTATCACTGCAGCAAATACATACTTCTATCTATGTAAATTAACAAAAAAGCTAATTACAAGATGGATAGTTGACAAAAGAATATGGCACAAGAATTTATTAAAATGGGTTCAGCTGAAATTTAAAAATGCATATAAGATTGACTGTGTTTGTTGGAAGTTTGTTTAAATTTGTTGATTTTAAAGGGTTGGCTATAAATTAACACTTTAAGGTTCTTCTTGAACTGTGAAGTTAATAAAATTTAAAAACTCATTGAAATGACAAAGAAATGAAAGTTTCCTCAAGGTTTTCCCTAACACCAACAATATAGAGGTGTTTCATTTCAACAACCCAAGGAAAATTGCATGTTTCTACTTAGCGTATACCTTTTTTCATTGGATCTCTGATTTCTATAGTAAAAATCTTCACCACAGCCTCTTTCAGACACCTATGAAAAAAGGTTTCTTTAGTTTCAAATCCAAAACTATTTGACACAATTTTTTGTTGTGTCATCATTAACGAAAAAATAGTATGTTGTAATCATAGCGGTGGTAGACATTGTGTTGGTGTACATGCACATAGTTAGCCTTAATTATCTTTAGTTCAACTCTAATTATTGCATGCGATGTGCACTTGTCTTTAGCTAGTTAACATGAGTGCTTACATGTGATGTGCACTTCTCTTTAGATAGTTAACTCAAGTTCTTATATGTGGTGTGCACTTGGCTTTAGTTAGTTAACTCTAGTGCTTGCATGTGGTGCATGTGCACATTAACATAACATAAAGCACACTTAGCTTCAGTTAGCTTTAATTGTCCATAGTTATTGCATGTACAACTAAGCTTAAATTTTGATTTATATATTGATTCTCAGACTAATATTGATGAATAAAATTCATTCTCAATTCTAATTTTTCTTTTTCAATTCTCGCAAGTTTGTGCAATTATTCTTCAGCTAAATCCATATTTATGCTTTAATAATTTTACATGATATCAAAGCTACAGGGGTTTGGATAAGGTGCATGAACAATATTTTGCAGGTTTGAAGAGCAAAGAATTGGAAATTGTTCGAAGATTTGATTTGCAAATAAAAATATTGGAGAACTCACACAATTATTGCTACAACTACAAGGTGAAAATAATGGAGTTCTCATCTTTAGCGATTCTTACTCCGTATAAATACTTCCAATGGAAGTCGAAGATTTTGCTTCACCTTAGAGGTAAAGGCTTGTATCGGATAGTTATTAATATATAAGTTGAACCCAATTCCACTGTTGAAGGTTGAGATTCAACAAGAAGATTCAGAACCCACGCCTAGTGCATTAAGCACTTGGTTTCATTAAGCACCCAAACTAGGGTGTGGCCCGCAGTGCCATTTTTGGGTGCGTGTCTATTTTTATTAACCCTTAATTTAGATGGACATTAAACTATAATCTATTCTCAATGTGGACTTGAATGAGTTAACTGGAAGTGGCAAACTTAGTTAGCTAGTGGATTTCGAGTTAGAGGTTGTTGGTGAGGCATGCACAATATTTCTAGTTGTAACAGAGTTCGAAGTGCAATGGTGCATCAGTTAATGCAAGTTGTAAATAGTTTAAATCAATTAAGTGAGTTAAACTCAGTTGCGCTAGTTGTAACTGAAGATACAAGTAGTGAGAGATAAATTCAATTAAATATTAATAAATTCACATGCAACTAAAGATTTACTATTATTAGCTGCATGCATGTCAGATCCGGTGGAGACCTAGTTGAGGTCTAGGTGAAAGGGAAGTTGACTATCAGTTGTGACATTATTAGCTTGCACACATGCAGCCAACCGCCCAAGGGAAAGCCACACCATATATAATGTGGAAGGCTTTGACATATCTATTGCAAAGCAGTAGCGACCATAGGAACTTGGCGCTCAAAGATAAACTCAAGAAGATCAAGATGGAAAAGGGCGACACTATTCCAAAATATCTCACGAAGTTTGTCCAATATCGAGATGAACTGGGGAGTGTGGGAATAACAGTCGTTGATGATGATTTGGTGAGTTTGGCTCTCTTAGGACTTCCTAAGAGTTGGCACAGTTATGAAGACTCTATCAACGGACGGGAAAAATTTCCAGATTGGGAACGACTGTGGTCAGATTTGGTGCAGGAGGAGTTCAAACGGAACACCAAATATGGCTCTTCATCTGAGCATGAGTATGAAGAATATTTTTCTTTGGATGCAACGGTGAATAAAGGGAAGGGGAATAAATTCCATTCTAAATCTGAGTCCAAAGGCAAGAAGCAGGACATGTCCAAGGTGAAGTGTTTTCACTGTCACGAACATGGGAATTTTGCTACTAACTGTCCACAAAAGAAGAAGAACAAGAAGGTTGTTGGATTTGTAGCTGGTGAGCCCCTTACCTCGCAATTTGAGCCTGACTTCTCATTTATCACATGCATGGTGTCAAGCACATCGGGATAGGTGTGGTATTTGGATAGTGGCGCTTCCTTTCACATGATGGGAGACAAGGAAATTTTTAGTGACTTGGAGGAGAAAGATATTCAGATGCATATAAAAATGAGGGATGATGGACGGTACAGTGCTATAGGGATTAGTACCATTACCTTTAAGAGACATTCAGGTAAACAATTTCAATTAAAAGATGTAATGCATGTACCGGGTCTGAAGAAAAATTTAGTCTTAGTCGCAATGTTGGAGGGCAAAGGCTATGACGTTGTTTTTAGTGATGGAAAAGCTTTCCTGTGACATAAAACAACAAGTCAAGCCAAGAGGAAAGGGATTCGAGTTAAGAATCTCTACGAGTTGGAGGTAGATGGATGAGCAACAATGATGGGCAACGGAAAAAGTGGTGAGTCGGGATGAGGGCGAACTATGGCACAGAAGATTGGGTGATCTTCACCATGGAGCCTTAAAAGTCATGCAGAAAATTTATACTAGAATTCCAATGGGAACACTTGCTCAATTATATCCTTGCAAGGGTTTCACCAGGGGGAAGTATGTAAATTCCACCTTTTATGAGAAGGAGAACCGAGCTTCGGGGATCCTTGAGAGAGTTCACATAAACGTGTGTGGACCATTCTCGGTTGCTTCAACAGCAAAACATAATTACTATGTAATCTTTGTTGATGACTTTTCTCGTAAGTGCTGGATTTTCTTCATGCAAAAGAAAGATCAAACATTCTCTTAGTTTTGTGAGTTTAAGGCACTGGTGGAGAAAGAGTCGGGGAAGCAAGTGAAGGCTTTTAGGAGAGATAATGGTGGAGAATACATCTCTAACGAATTCAATAACTTTTGCAGCAAAGAAGGAATTTGAAGAGAACTCATAGTGCCTCATAACCCACAGCAAAATGGGGTCGTGGAGAGGAAGAAAAAAACGATCGTGGGTGCAGCATGAGTGATGATGCATGATCAAGGCCTACCAATGCATTTGTGGGCAGAAGCATGAAACACCGCGGTTTATGTGAAAAAATTTTGTCCCCATAGATTACTTCGCATGAGTATGCCTGAAGAGGCTTTCACTGGTAAGAAACCTGATATTTCACACTTTAAGATTTTTGGCTCATCTGCTTATGTGCATGTGACCAAGGATGCCAGGAAGAAGCTGGAACCGACAATTGAGATTGGTATTTTTGTGGTGTACACAAAAACACCCCATAATTATCGTGTGTGTTTTCCAAAAAACAGAATGACTGTTGTGTGACGAGATATAAAATTTGATGAGGGGAAATCCATGCGGTTGTCCCTTGAGAGGGAGCTGGACTTGCATGCAGAGGAGGAACTGTTGGTTCCAAAGGATGAGACTTAATATGTGGATAAGCCACATGCGGAGGATCATGGAGTGGAGGAAGCCACTCATGCAGAGCCATCCATCATAAATGGCAGATGGCGCACCACGGAAGTTGATAGGCTGAGAATTGATGCTGCGGAGAATGTAGAAGCCCCTACTTCACAGCACAGACAGAGACAAACTCCTGGCTGATTTACTGGATACATGGCTCTCATGAGAAAATGTATTATGATTGAACCATCTTCCTTTCAAGAAGCAGTGCAGCAGCCAATTTGGGTTGATGCAATGGTGGAGGATTATGACTCCATTGTCAAGAATAGTGCATGGGAGATAGTCCCAAGACCAGTCGACAAATCAGTTGTTGGATCGAGCTAGAACTACGAGGTAAAGAAAGTTGTTGATGGGAGCATGGAGAAATACAAGGCCAGATTTATGGCCCAAGGATTCTCACAGATCAAGGGCATAGATTATTATGAGACCTTTTCACCTGTCGCAAGGTACTCTTCCATAAGATCCATCCTTGAACTCTCAGCGCAGATGGGATGGCGCATTCATCAGATGGATGTGAAAACTATGTTTCTCAATGGGATCATTGAGGAAGAGGTGTACATAAAACAACATGAAGGTTTCGAAATCTTCAACAGTGAGTCGCATGTGTGCAGACTCAAAAGAGCATTGTATGGGCTGAAGCAA
This sequence comes from Pinus albicaulis, assembly GCA_034641835.2. Classification (NCBI taxonomy): domain Eukaryota; kingdom Viridiplantae; phylum Streptophyta; class Pinopsida; order Pinales; family Pinaceae; genus Pinus; species Pinus albicaulis. The sequence continues at coordinate 23,681,234 of CM076578.1, read as the reverse complement.
GCACCTCGTGCTTGGTACACTCAGATAGACAGTTATTTCACCAGACTGGGCTTCACCAAAAGTGAAGCAGATGCAAACCTATACCAGATTGTGGTTAAGGGTAAGCTATTGATCATTGTTCTTTATGTTGATGATTTAATTTTGACTGGTGATGAGCAGCCGATACACTCATGCAAGGAGGATCTTGCAAGGGAGTTCGAAATGAAGGACACGAGACTCCTTCATTATTTCCTTAGATTGGAAATATGGTAGCACGAGGGTGAACTTTTTGTCTCAAGGCAATTATGAAAAGGAGATACTGGGTAAGTTTAACATGGAGAGATGCAAACCCATGGATACTCCTCTTCCAGGAAATTGGAGGAAAGAGGATGCTACTTCTAGAGAGGTAGTGGATGCTACTGTCTACCGACAGTTAGTGGGTTCGCTAATGTATCTAGTGAACACGAGATCGAACATTTGCTATGCAGTTAACCAGCTGAGTCAAGCTATGGTTAAGACTACCAAGCTCTTTTGGAAGGCGGGGAAGCATGTCCTGAGATACCTACGGGGCACATCAGAGTATGTACTTTGGTACAGATGGACAAAGGGAGTGAAGTTGCATGGCTTCACGGATGCAGATTGGGCTGGTATTTCATTGGACAAAAAGAGCACATCAGGAGTGATCTTTAGCATTTGGTCAACAACATTTTCCTGGTACAGCAGGAAGCAACAATTCGTGGCACTCAGTTATGTGGAAGCAAAATACATGGCAACAAGTCAAGCTGCATGTGAGGCTATCTGGATGAGGAAGATCTTGGTTGGTTTGTTTGGTTCTCAGATGGATCCGAAAGTGATTCATTGTGATAATCAGAGTTGCATTAAACTCTTTATTAATATTGTGTTTCATGATAGGTCCAAGCATATATATCTATATCTATATATATATATATATATATATATATATATATATATATATATATATATATATATATATATATATATATATATATATATATATATATAGTACCATAATCTCAGATATTGTGTGTAGAGAAGAATCATGTTGCTACAATACATTCCCACAGAAGATCATGATGCAGATATTCTGACGAAGGCGCTCACTAGGAGCAAATTTGAATACCATAGAGACAGGATTGGGGTGATGGATAATCCCTTTATTATTGACAGGGAGTGTTTATATTTAACAAGAAGATTCAGCACCCACGCCTAGTGCATTAAGCACATGGTGTTGAAAATGGCAACAAGAAACAGTGAAGGAGGCCTCCTAAAACATCTTTCCTGATCCTAGTTGGAGAGTGATCACCTAAACTAGGTGGGGACCACACATGTGATTTTTGTCGAAAAGTATATTTTTAGACTATGTCTATTTTTAGACATATGGAGCATGGTCTAGGAGTTGCGGGATGCTATTCTTGGATGATTGTGTTGGGAAAAATACTGAGAGGGGGGGGGTGAATCAGTATTTACTGCATACTCAAAACTTTTTACTTTTTCATGCTCTAAAACCCATATGCTACTTTTCTGAAGCCAACTAGCATATACACGTGGATATCCTTCATAAAACTTGAGTATACACAGAGACCTAATTATGTCATTAGTTCTTTGCTTATATCATTCCATTATTCATTCATCAGATGTTCCATAAATAGTAAACATGTGCAGTAAGAACAGAATAAACCATCACACCAAGCATCACACATGAACACCAGGATTTTTAGGTGGAACCCCAATTCGGGAGAAAACCACCGCTGCAGTTGCTCAGCCTTCAATATTTTATTATAGAGAAAACATCTTACAACAAATGTGCTGGCGCAGACTTGACCAACACGCAGGCACCCACCTGCGCTCGTTTACCAGCCTCTCCTGGAAGGGAGCTCCAACCCCCTGACTCGTTTACCAGCCTCTCCTGGAAGAGAGCTACGACCCCCCGATCTCGTTTACCAGCCTCACCTGGAAGGGAGCTACGACCCCCTGACTGAAGGCTACAACCCTCAGCACCACCTTGGACCACGTTTCATCAATTTTCACACTGGACCCTTTCCATACTTTTTATCACCAACAGATACTTATCAACACAGATCAGATATCAGAAACACAGCAGAACAAATCAGATATTTCATACCCTTTCACTTCAGACAGATGTTCGCCTAGATGTTCGCCTCATCACAGATCTAAGCCTTCCATAATCAGATCTAGCAAATACAAATGCATTTCAGATCTAGATCCCCTTCTTCATCATTGGTGCATCATACATTCAGATTTATCTTCAAGTGTAACCCTTTCCATTTAGATCTACTTCAAAGAGAAGTATTCATTCAAGCTCAGACATCTTGCACCCACACTTGTGATTTGCACAATGAATTTCTTCTCCTTATATAGGTTTATCTTTTTCAATACCATGGGCCAAAACAATACCATGAGCCTTCAATACCACGAGCCAAACCAATACCATGAGCCTTCAATACCACGAGTCAAACCAATACCATGAGCCTTCAATACCATGAGTCTTCAATACCACGAGTCATCAATACCATGAGCCTTCAATACCACGAGTCATCAATACCATGAGCCTTCAATACCACGAGTCTTCAATACCATGAGTCTTCAATACCACGAGTCATCAATACCATGAGCCTTCAATACCACGAGTCATCAATACCATGAGCCTTCAATACCCCGGGCCCCTGGATTTGCACTTTTTGAGCGCTTTTTCCCATACGCGACTTATCACGTTCTTTTTAGACATATCCGCGTATTCATAGAGACATAATTTTTTCATCATACTTTGAGCACATTCTGAATTCCTTTCTTCATTGCACACTGTAGATACATCATATTTTCTTCATCAAGAACGTATTCTAGCAAGCACAACTTCATCAAGTAAGTTGCCATCATCTTTATCAAGTGGGTTGCCTTTCAAGGACAACACTCAGCAACATATTGCTATCAAACATCATTTCATATCAGATTTACATCATTTACCAAGTCCATCAAGTCAAGAACAACTTCATCAGGTGTATTTCTATCAAGGACAACACATGCCAACAATCTCATGTATTCATCTTCATTCAGTGGGTTGCCATCAAGGACAACACTCTGCATCATATTTCCAACAATCTCCCCCTTTGGACTTGATGGCAACCACGATGGTGTTTGGTTACCACAACAGATAAGTACAATAATAGTACAATGACACCATGTCATTCTCCCTATTTTCCATGTCACTCTCTCCATTTTTGGCATCATTCAAACACCATGTTACTCTCCCCCTTTGACATCAAGGGCAAAGGGCACATCATTATCTTCATTCAAACACTATGTCACTCTCCCCCTTTGACATCAAGGGCAACGGGCGGATCAACAACAACATACTCTCCCCCTTTTCTCCTCATGTAGAAGAAGCGTTCTGCAGATCTGAAGTATACTGAAGTGACCAAGCTCCCCCTGAGTTCATGCTGAAACTTCAAACATATTTTTCAATAAAGTACATGACTCTATGACATTCCTATCACCAATGACTCATACTTACATCAAAGATTCATCCAAGTGGATTTACATAGAAAACTCAAGTACCCAACCAAGTGGGTTTACAAATTTGACTCAGCTACCCAACCAAGTGGGTTTACAAACATGACTCAGCTACCCAACCAAGTGGGTTTACAAATTGACAAGTCCTTACATGACTGAATATTACAATTTTACAACATGGGTCTCAACAAGACCTTTTCACCAAAATATAAATATGACCATTTATGACCAACACCAAGAAGACCTCAAGAGAGATCATATAACATAACCATCATAATGCCAACAATGCATTATACTTAGCAACACTAATGCTCCCCCTGAATCTGTGCATCCAGGAATCTATTTCATATGACTAAGGCTCCCCCTTAGTTTGTGCATCCTGAACACTTTTATCAACAAATCATCAAGGCATCTTCATCAAAACATTAGAAACAGATTTATGAGAACTGGAACACCACCAGAGATACCAAACAGCACTGCAGCTGTGCTGAAGAGAGCTGAACCAACCAAGAATTGTCAGAAACCAACCATACGCGGTTTTATGCGCAGTAACTAGCGTACATACGCGACTGTGTTTCAGGAAACCCGCGTATCCTAAGACACCTTCTAAATTTCAACCAGATCTGATTCTTTGTAAGGCAAAGACAGTGTTCAGCTTCTTTCTGAGATATTTGACTGCTTCCCTGGACTACAGATATAACAGAAAAGTGTAGTTGTGTCTTCAAGCATCATCCAATGGTTGTAGCATAAGCCCATTAGTAACCAAGCCTTCGGATCCTTTGCAGCATCAATACATTCTTTCCAAAAGAGATTATCATACCAGAACATCATCTTCAGATATGTGTCAAGCAATCATCCATGTGGTCCAAAATCACCATGATCTTCAAGATGTAACATGAAGTAACATATGTAGGAAAAAGATCTCAACCATAGCAACCAAACTCTATATGATCAAGACCAAAGAATAAGCAGTCATATTTCCAACAATGCAACCATTAGAATTCAACTTGCTACTCCCCCTAAACCAGTGCTTCTTCCTTAACTTGTGCAATCTGAGACACCTTCAACAGAAAGTCATCAACAACAATCTCTGCATGATCTGTCCTCATCTCTGAACTATAAGACTTTCATCTCAACAATGAATGCTCTTCATCATAAAGCAACCAGGCTTCATCCATAATCTTCAACACAAGAACCCATGCATCATTTCATTATCATGAGTATAACTAGAATGATGCTAACAGTGCAATCATCAGCAGTCAGACTGATGCTCCCCCTGGACCTCTGCTTTAGATCTTCAACTATCAGATAAATTTTCTTATCATCAATGTATACGCGACTGCGTCTTCTGGAACTCGCGTGTATACGCGACTTTAGTTAATGGAACCTGCGTATGGAAAGTGAAGCATAGAAAATTTCCATCTTCCTTCATTTCTTCCTGAGCTTGTACCTCATGTACCTGTCCTTTCTACATCAGATGTGCTGTCAGAAGTAAACATAACCAGAATAATCAAATCAACCATGAGATTCATCATGCATTGCTCCCCTTGTGACGATACATTAATAGATCTCATAATGTATCTCACATCGTTCCTGCAGTCAATCAGAGAAGTAATCTTCCAGAAGTGGATGACTGCAGTAGGGTCTGAATTCCCTACGTTTCTGATCGGTCCTCCTTCTTTTTCCAAATTTGCTTGCGCTTTCCAACTGTCTGCTGAAAATTGTCCACTTTCCCAGATCTGTTCATCCTGCATTATTTTTCTACATGTCCATACTTGTTACAAGCATAACATCTCATGTGGCCAGAGAAATAAACATAAGAATCATAATGAGTATTTCTATTCTTCCTCCTTTTACAATCAGCTTCTTTATGTCCATACTTGTTACATGAAAAACAATATCCCTTGAAGCTACTAGAGTACCTTTTTGAGTAGAACCTGTTTGTAGCGGATGACTGCAGTAGGGTTTGAATTCCCTACGTTTCTGATCGGTCCTCCTTCTTTTTCCAAATTTGCTTGAGCTTTCCAACTGTGTGCTGAAAATTGCCCACTTTCCCAGATCTGTTCATCCTGCATTCTTTTTCTACATGTCCATACTTGTTACAAGCATAACATCTCATGTGGCCAGAGAAATAAACATAAGAATCATAATGAGTATTTCTATTCTTCCTCCTTTTACAATCAGCTTCTTTATGTCCATACTTGTTACATGAAAAACAATATCCCTTGAAGCTACTAGAGTACCTTTTTGAGTAGAACCTGTTTGTTTGTGGCTGAATTGTTCTGCTTCTGCAATTCGCTGCAACATGCCCATGATTATGACATTTAAAACATTCAAAGTTCTTGAATGAATTCCTTCGAGAATTCATGAATGTTGGTTGATCTTTTGTTTCTTTCAACACATCAGGTTTTTCATTGACATCTTCTAAATTTTTGGCACTTCCTTGTGAGCTAGATTCTCCTTTAACAGTTTCATGGAAACCAAGACCATGTTTGATAGCAGGAGACCTTTGATTACTCAGAATATTGTCCAAGATATTAGTACTATCATGAAACCTCAAAAGTTTAACCTTTTCTTCTAATTTACCTTTGAGAATATTTACCTCAACCTCCAAGGCTTGACATTGCTTTGTCATGCTTTCTTCTTTTCTTCTTCCATCTTCAACTTGATCCTTCATCATCATCTTCTTTTGCATAATAACTCTTTTTCTTCTCAAATTGTTTCCCTTTACCATGCTTTTCTCTATAAGGATATTTAGTAGCATAATGACCAACTTTTCCACACTCAAAACATTTGAAGGGAAGCTTACCTTTGAATCTTCCAGTGCCTAGTTGGAGCTTTCTCACAAAATTCGCTTCTTCTTCATCGGATATATAGCTGGATTCTTTGACAACTTCCTTTTCCTTTCCTTTTGTAGATGCCTTAAAAGCAACTTCTCTTACTTGAGAAGGGCCTCCTTGTCTCATTTCAAAAGCAGTCAGAGTACCATGTAATTGAACAATAGTAAGCGATTGCAGATCTTGCCTTTCTTCAATAGCTGAAACTTTAGAGTCAAATTTTGAAGTCAAAGATCTTAAGACCTTTTCGACCAGAGTAGTATCAGCCATGGTTTCACCCAAATTTCTCATCCGATTTACAATATCATCTAGACGAAGAAAGAAACTGGCAACACTTTCATCACTATGCATCTTCAAATTTTCATATTCAATTCTAAGAGTTTGGAGTTTTGCACTTTTTACCTTTGTGTCTCCTTCATAGCTTAGAATGATTTTGTCCCATATTTCTTTTGCCGAATGTAGCTGCATCACTTTAGCAAATTCTGATTCAAACATGCTTCCCAATAAGACATTCACTGCTTTGGCATTGATTTCATACTTCTTTCTTTCAGCTGCATCAGTAGGAATACTTGCCGGGTATTGATAACCTTCTTCCACGATTGCCCATACATCCGCACCAAGACTTTGCAGATATGCTTTTGTTCGTACCTTCCAGAATATCAGATTGCTTCCATTGAATAGAGGTGGCTTTATAGACATTACTCCTTCTTGACTTCCCATTGCGACGGATCTCCTTTAAGCGATCAAGCTTCTGCACAAGGACCTCCTCTGATACCAATTGTTGGGAAAAAATACTGAGAGGGGGGGGTGAATCAGTATTTACTGCATACTCAAAACTTTTTACTTTTTCATGCTCTAAAACCCATATGCTACTTTTCTGAAGCCAACTAGCATATACACGTGGATATCCTTCATAAAACTTGCGTATACACAGAGACCTAATTATGTCATTAGTTCTTTGCTTATATCATTCCATTATTCATTCATCAGATGTTCCATAAATAGTAAATATGTGCAGTAAGAACAGAATAAACCATCACACCAAGCATCACACATGAACACCAGGATTTTTAGGTGGAAACCCAATTCGGGAGAAAACCACCGCTGCAGTTGCTCAGCCTTCAATATTTTATTATAGAGAAAACATCTTACAACAAACGTGCTGGCGCAGACTTGACCAGCACGCAGGCACCCACCTGCGCTCGTTTACCAGCCTCTCCTGGAAGGGAGCTCCAACCCCCTGACTCGTTTACCAGCCTCTCCTGGAAGGGAGCTACGACCCCTCGATCTCGTTTACCAGCCTCACCTGGAAGGGAGCTACGACCCCCTGACTGAAGGCTACAACCCTCAGCACCACCTTGGACCACGTTTCATCAATTTTCACACTGGATCCAACAACTTCAATAGAACAACACTTGTAGACCACGTTTCATCATATTTTCAGACTGAACCCTTTCCAAACTTTTAAGCACGAACATTCATCACCAACAGATACTTAACAACACAGATCAGATATCAGAAACACAGCAGAACAGATCAGATATTTCATACCCTTTCACTTCAGACAGATGTTCGCCTAGATGTTCGCCTCATCACAGATCTAAGCCTTCCATAATCAGATCTAGCAAATACAAATGCATTTCAGATCTAGATTCCCTTCTTCATCATTGGTGCATCATACATTCAGATTTATCTTCAAGTGTAACCCTTTCCATTCAGATCTACTTCAAAGAGAAGTATTCATTCAAGCTCAGACATCTTGCACCCACACTTGTGATTTGCACAATGAATTTCTTCTCCTTATATAGGTTTATATTTTTCAATACCATGGGCCAAAACAATACCATGAGCCTTCAATACCACGAGCCAAACCAATACCATGAGCCTTCAATACCACGAGTCAAACCAATACCATGAGCCTTCAATACCATGAGTCTTCAATACCACGAGTCATCAATAACATGAGCCTTCAATACCACGAGTCTTCAATACCATGAGTCTTCAATACCACGAGTCATCAATACCATGAGCCTTCAATACCACGAGTCATCAATACCATGAGCCTTCAATACCACGGGCCCCTGGATTTGCACTTTTTGAGCGCTTTTTCCCATACGCGACTTATCACGTTCTTTTTAGACATATCCGCGTATTCATAGAGACATAATTTTTTTCATCATACTTTGAGCACATTCTGAATTCCTTTCTTCATTGCACACTGTAGATACATCATATTTTCTTCATCAAGAACGTATTCTAGCAAGCACAACTTCATCAAGTAAGTTGCCATCATCTTTATCAAGTGGGTTGCCTTTCAAGGACAACACTTAGCAACATATTGCTATCAAACATCATTTCATATCAGATTTACATCATTTACCAAGTCCATCAAGTCAAGAACAACTTCATCAGGTGTATTTCTATCAAGGACAACACATGCCAACAATCTCATGTATTCATCTTCATTCAGTGGGATGCCATCAAGGACAACCTCTGCATCATATTTCCAGCAGTTGGTCAAGTTGGTAAAATAGATGGACCTCTATTTTTAGACATACTGGGCGGAGTCTATTTTTAGACTGCTAGTCTAAAATAGATCAATCAAATATTATTAGCCCTTAATAATATTTGGACTATAAACATTATCTTATCCTCTTGGAGCACTTCAGTTCGAGATACAGATGTGGCACATGCAGCTGGCAGAAGGAAATTCGAATTTCCTGTGGGTTAGTTGAGCTATTGCATGTTTGACTTCAGTTAGAACTCATGTGGCAGAGTTTGGTGGAGTTGATGAGACAGTTGATGGAGTTGTGTTCGGTTTAACTTAGTTGAACTAGTTGTATTTAGTTAAACTGACTAATACACTAGATATGAGTGGTGTGAATTAAATATTATTTAATTCACTAATTATTAACTCATAAATCAACTAAATAACACATCAGTTAACTCAGTGCATGTACAGTTCAGTGAAGACCAGTGGTAGAGGTAGGAGAAAGGGTGGAGTCTACTATCAGTTGTGACTATAATGTGCATGAGATTTGCACAATCATTGGAGGAGATTTCCAATGAGGATTGCGCAGTTAAAGCCAATGGAATTCGAATTCATTCCAATCCATTTCTCTCATCTTGGATTGCGCAGTAGAGGCAGGCAAACAGTGGAGGAGTTTTGAACCCGTGACTTGTTCAAAACTGAGCTAGTTTGTGTGTAACTTTTGGAGACAGTACTGAGTACTTGTGAGGAGTATTGTACTGAGATTTTTACATGATTCTTCTTCATTATAATATACAGACAGTAGGGGGTTTTCAGCTGTAAGCTTTCCCCGGTATACATACTGTGTTATATGTGTTGAATTTCTATGTGTGCATGTGAATGTTTTCAATACCGCTTGTTGTTTTTATTTCCGCATGTGATGATTAATGCGTAGAAGAGATTATGTGTTATGTATGAAACTCAAATAGTATGTGACCAGGATAATCTCGGTGAATAATTCAGCAAATTATTCAAATTTCTACATGGTATCGGAGCGATATTGATCATCAGATCTATTATTCGGAAAGTGATTGCATTTTATTTCTTCAGGCAGAGTCTGTAATCGGGCCAGGTAGCCTCCGGATTCATCCTTCTTTGAAGGTGAAAGGTCTGGTAAATGCCCATGCAGTCGATATCTGATTTGGAAATAATTTGTTCTCACGAATTTTAGATCGGAAGCGGTGGAGTTTGGAGCTGTTGGAATTCGAATTGCAGAATTGTTTTTCTTGGTGTCAAAAGCAAAGATGTCTTTCTTCGGATTGCGATTGGAGTATTCCTTGGAAGGCAGCTCGAATTATATTGCATGGAAAGACAGGATGGAGGCAGTGTTAGATGACAATGGGCTATTGGAATTCATAGAGAAAGAAATTCCAAAGCCTACTTCTACGGATGCTGCTGTGATTGAAGCTTGGAAAAAGAAGACAGCAAGGTGTCGAAGGATTCTGTTGGAGGGCGTGAAGGATCACATAGTATCCAGCCTGCATGGTAAAGCTTCTCCATTATTGATGTGGAAATCTTTGACAGAATTGTTCCAGAGCAAGAGCGACCAGAGGAAGTTGGCGCTCAAGGATAAACTCAGGAAAATAAAGATGGAGAAGAATGACACTATTCCGGTATACTTAACCAAGTTTGTCCACTGCAAGGATGAGCTTGGGAGTGTAGGAGTTAGTGTGGATGATGAGGACTTGGTGAGCTTGGCTCTCCTTGGTCTTCCAAAGAGTTGGCATTCCTATGAGGATTCTGTCAATGGTCGGGAGAAATCGCCAGGATGGGAGCGACTTTGGTCGGATCTTGTGCAAGAGGAGATAAGGCGAAATACCAGGGATGGATCTTCATCAAAGGTATCTGATGAAGAATATTGCGCTTTGGATGCCAAAGCAAGGAAGGGGAAGGGCAAGGAGAAGGCTTCTCAATCCGGTGCGGATGGTAAAAAGCGTGACATGTCCAAAGTGAAGTGTTTTCACTGTCACAATCATAGACATTACGCCACGAATTGTCCACAAAAGAAGAAGAACAAGCAGGCTGTTGGAGCTGCAGCTGGTGAGGCTCTTGCCTCGCAATTTGAGCTGGACTTCTCATTGATCGCATGCATGGTGTCTAGTGCATTGGGATCGGGGTGGTATTTTGATAGTGGCACTTCCTTTCACATGACGGGAGATGTGAATATTTTCAGTGACTTGGTGGAGAAAAATCTCCAGATGCATGTTGAGTTGGGCGACAATGGATGATACAATGCGACCGTCATTGGTACCATAACCTTTCAGAGAGATTCAGTGAAGGAAAATTTTTCCTTGGCTGGCGAAGATCTTCTGTATAGTGGTTGGGATTCGGGCAAAGTCTCTACGAGACTTGAAGTAGATGGGATGTCTGGACTATCTGTTGGGCAGGAAGAGTATGTTTGAAGCAGAGAGGGAGCAAGTTTTGCATGCGAGTAATAGTGAACCTCAGGATGTGGAGCAGCCACAAGATGAGGATCATGGAGTGGAAGAAACCACTCATGCAGAGAAATTTCGTGCCAGATGGGCAGAGGGAGTGCATGCAGCTATACCACCAGGTGAGAGGTGGGGCGACATGCATGAGTAATCCCAGGTGGAGATTTCAAGGCAGGATTCATGGAGATGGTGTGGATCTCATGAATTGAACCTGGCTACGAGGTGCCCACAGCACAGCAGTAGCAGATCAGTTGGATTGATGCAGGCAGATCAAAGTGACAGTGTCGGATACTGGAGCGCGAATCAGAGTTGACAGCAAGTGCATGGGTGCAAGAGTTCAACAGCGCAGTGGTTCCTGATGACATGTGCAGTAGCTAAGCATAGGTCAAAGACTTTGATGATAGATGCATCAGACTGATTGAGTTGTTTGGAGCCTATTCAGTTTCGGAGATGTTGCATGCAAAGGGTGCATGGTGCATGCATGGAGTTGCATGGTGCATGCATGAGTTTGCATGGCGCATGTAAAGGGTGCATGGAGAATGCATGGAGTTGCATGTCGCATGCATGGAGTTGCATGGCGCTTGTGAAGGTTGCAGGGTGAATGCATGGAGTTGCATGTTGCATGCAAAGACATTCCTTTCTTGTTGAGAGGGAGTGTTGAAAATAGCAACAAGAAACAGTGAAGGAGGCCTCCTGAAACATCTTTCCTAATCCTAGTTGGAGAGTGATCACGTAAACTAGGTGGGGACCACACATGTGATTTTTGTTGAAAAGTCTATTTTTAGACTATGTCTATTTTTAGACATATGGAGCATGGTCTAGGAGTTGCGGGATGCTATTCTTGGATGATTGGTCAAGTTGGTAAAAATAGATGGACATCTATTTTTAGACATACAAGTCGAAGTCTATTTTTAGACTGCCTGTCTAAAAATAGAACAGTCAAATATTATTAGCCCTTAATAATATTTGGACTATAAACTTTATCTTATCCTCTTGGAGCACTTCAGTTTGAGCTACAGATGTGGCACATGCAGCTGGCAGAAGGAAATTCGAATTTCCTATGGGTTAGTTGAGCTATTGCATGTTTGACTTCAGTTAGAACTCATGTGGCAGAGTTTGGTGGAGTTGATGAGACAGTTGATGGAGTTGTGTTTGGTTTAACTTAGTTGAACTAGTTGTATTTAGTTAAACTAACTAATACACTAGAGATGAGTGGTGTGAATTAAATATTATTTAATTCACTAATTATTAACTCATAAATCAACTAAGATATTTATATCATTGTTCGATTAATATGCACGGTTCGGTGAAGACCGGTGGTAGGAGATGGGAGAAAGAGGTGGGATCTACTATGATTTGCAAATAGTGTTGAATTTGCACACACATTGATTGAGATTTCCAATGAGGATTGCACGATTAAATCCGAAGGGAATCAATTCATTCAATCCATTGCCTCTAATATGGATTGAGCAGTAGAAAGCGAACCAAACGGTGGAGGAGTTTGAACCCGTGACTTGTTGGCCGAGCTAGTTTGTGTAACTTTTGATCCGATCTTGAGTACTTGTGAGGAGTATTGTGCGATATTGTTACATGATTCTCATTCATTATAATATACGAACGGTAGGGGGTTTTCAACTGTAAGCTTTCCCCGGTATACATACTGTGTTATATGTGTCGAATTTCTATGTGCGCATGTGAATGTTTTCAATACCGCTTGTTGTTTTTATTTCCGCATGTGATGATTAATGCGTAGAAGAGATTATGTGTTATGTATGAAGCTCAAATAGTATGTGACCAGGATAATCTCGGTGAATATTTCAGCAAATTATTCAAATTTCTACACATGGTTTCATTAAGCACCCAAACTAGGGTAGGGCGCACAATGTTAATTTTGGGTGCATGTCTATTTTTAGTATCCCTTAATTTAGATAGACATTAAACTGTAATATATTATCAATGTGGACTTGAAAGAGTTAACTGAAAGTGGAAAACTCAATTAGATAGTGGATTTTGAGTTAGAAGTTGTTCGTGAGGCATGCAGAGTAATTCTAGTTGTATTAGAGTTCGAAGTGCAATGGTGCATTAGTTAATGCAAGTTGTAAATAGTTTAACTTGGTAAATTGAGTTAAACTTAGTTGTGCTAGTTGTAACTGAAGATACAAGTAGTGAGAGATCAAGTGAATTAAATATTAATAAATTCACATGCAGTGATCTTACACGCAACTGAAAATTTACTATTATTAGTTGCATGCATGTCAGATCCAGTGGAGACCCATTTGAGTTCTAGGTGAAAGGGAAGTTGACTATCAGTTGTGAAATTTTTGGCTTGCACACATGCAGCCAACCACCCATTGGAGTGCCCATGATACTTTCACAGTAAAGGCAGGCTAGAATTACTATCTTTTATGGATCTTGACCATCATGGATTTCGCAAGCAAGGCAGGCTGTCAGGAGGCTGGAAATTGACTAAGTATTGGTCAATTTTTTGTGAGGACAGTGTGAGACAGATAGCTCAATCATGGAGGCTCTTGTGAGGAGATAAAGGCATTGTATTTAATTCATGATCCATGCTTAATATACAATAGAATATAGTGGGGTTTTTAGCTATAAGCTTTCCCCGAGAAATTATCTGTGTTGTGTGTGATTTGATTCTTCTTCATGTTCATGTGATTAGCGATTATGTTTTTAATTCCGCAAAATATTTGGAGAAGCGATTCAGTATTTAACTTTAGTAAATTGGTAGATCGGGTGAATCCAAGATATACATGCTTGTTGTATAATTTCTACATTGAAAAATCCAAATACTTCAATAGGATGGATGAGGCTTTTGGTCTTCTATTGTTGTACATATCTCCAACATCGTGTTTCCATGTGGACACATGCAACACTCCGAATGATGTTTGGACAACCTTGGATAATTTATTTGGAAAGCAGGATGAGATGCGGGCTCATATTCTCAAAAATGAGCTAAATTCCTTAGATCCAAATAGCTTTGAGAACATTCAAGATTTCTTTGCAAAATTTAAATCATTGCTTCTACAACTACATGATTGCGGGATCGATAAATAAAAATAGGAAGGTCAATTGATCCTTTCTATTTTGTCTAAATTAGGCCCTAAATATGTTGTTTTCGTTTCTACATTTCATATAGTTAGACTTGCAACTGGAGAAAAATGGAAAATGCCCAAATTTGATGCATTTATTGAGTCTCTTATTCATGAGCAAGATAAGCTCATAAAAATGGGTTCATTAAAGTCTCCAAATGCACATGCACTTTCTATGCATGAGAAAGGAAATTCCAACTCGAAACCAAATCAGCAATACAAAGGCAAAGGAAAGGTAAGAGATCCAAATCCAAGAAAAGGAGGAAATCCAAAACCTCCAGATGATTCTTCCAACTCCAAGGGTAAGAAGGGAAAGAAAGGAAACTTCAAGTGTCCTTATTGTAATAGAGGTTATCATCCTAAATCCTCTTGCATGTAGAAGACTATTGATCTCATGGCAGAGACTCTTTAGCAAAATAATCTTGGTCATCATATTCTAGCAAGTGCCAAGAAGGAGACGTACGAAAAACCATCAGAAACAAGGGGTAATGGGCATGCTTTTATTTCTCTTCATTCTACACTGCAAGAATGGATCATCGATTCAGGAGCTTGACATCATATGGCTTCTTCAAATGAATCCTTTTCTTCTCTACATGCATACTCAGTACCTCCTATTCTCATGGGGGACAATTCTGCAGTTGAAGCAACTGGACAAGGAAGAGTGTAATTCGAAGATGGAAGTTTTGAGAATGTCTTACAAATTCCAAGGCTTTTTTTGAATCTTCTCTTAGTGTATCAGATGACACACACACATACCGGAAGGAAAGTGGAATTTACCATGGATTCCGTGAGCAATTATGACATGCAAACCAACTTGAAGATTGCATCTGGCAAGGTAAATGATCAATATCGTTTGTATACATTTTCTAATTTTATTCCTCAATTAGATTATATTTTGCTAATTACATGTGCAAATGAAGAAATTAGGATTTGGCACGAGAGATTTGGGCACTTGAATTTCAGATATATGCAACAACTTAGCAAGCAAGGGTTGGTCAAAGGTTTGTCTACCATTGAATTTTCAAATGGTGTTTGTAATGGATGTGCTCTTGGAAAGCATCCACAAGACAAGTTCGAGAAGGGGCATGCATGGAGAGCCTTTTCACATTTGGAACTTGTACATAGTGATCTCACGCGTCCATTTCCAATACTTTCAATGAAAAAAGCATGATATGTGTTGTCATTTATAGATGATTACATGAGATTCACTTGAGTTGAATTCTTGAAACTCAAGTCTAAAGTTTTTCAATATCTAAATATTTTCAAAGCACATGCGGAAAATCAATCTAGAAAACACATCCAGGTACTTCACACAAATAATGGGACAAAATATGTCAACAAAGATATCAAGAATATTTATAATGAAGCAGGCATACATTTGCAGTGTACAGTTCCTTACACTCCACAGCGAAATGGGGTACTCGAAACAAAGAATCGATCTTTGAAAGAGATGGCCAATTGCATGTTGCATGCAAGATCTCTTTCGTCAAAATTGTGGGTTGAAGTTATCAATTGTGCCTCATACATCCAGA
Source organism: Pinus albicaulis (assembly GCA_034641835.2). Classification (NCBI taxonomy): domain Eukaryota; kingdom Viridiplantae; phylum Streptophyta; class Pinopsida; order Pinales; family Pinaceae; genus Pinus; species Pinus albicaulis. Next base: position 23,665,271 of record CM076578.1, on the reverse strand, counting down.
ATAGATCTTCTCATAAATATGTTACTGGAAAAACACCTTTTGAGGCTCGAACTGGCATGCAACCTGAAGTCAGTCATTTCCACATTTTCAAATCTCAAGCACAGACCCACATTCCTACAGAGAAGAGAAAGCCTTTGGAGCCTCAAAGTAAAGCATGAATGTTTGTTGGATATTCTGATGAAGTCAAAGGGTACAGATTGCTTGATATCAACATTGAAGAGCTCTTTATTGAAAGGAGTGTAAATTTTGACGAAGATATTTTGCATGCACCAGCAGATGAACTTGTTACCAAGTTTCCATCACCACTCATTGATGAGTATGCAGATGAAACCTCATATCAGAATTCTGATGAAGATGAGCCTTTTCATGTGACACCTGTTGGACCACCAGTTGTTGAACATTGAGATCATACTTCCTCATGTAGTTCGGAAGATTCTTGACCACCTTCAACACAAAAATGGTGTAGCACGAGTGATCTCCCTGATGATATTGCCTCTATAGCTCAGTTTGAGGAATATCCACAAGAACTCTTAGCTATGGATCCATGCATGCCCATGCATGCTTATATGATGCATGCATCTGATCCAAAAACTTATGCAAAAGCAATTGTACATCTTGAATGGGAAGTGTTAGGGTCCTATAATAATAAGATTCATAATTTTGAATTGACTTTGATTAGTCTTATAATATGTAAATACTTTGCATGTTGCATGCAAGATCTCTTTCGTCAAAATTGTGGGTTGAAGCTATCAATTGTGCCTCATACATCCAGAATAGATCTCCTCATAAATATGTTACTGGAAAAACACCTTTTGAGGCTCGGTCTGGCATGCAACCTGAAGTCAGTCATTTCCACATTTTCAAATCTCGAGCACAAACCCACATTCCTATAGAGAAGAGAAAGCCTTTGGAGCCTCAAAGTAAAGCATGAATTTTTGTTGGATATTTTGATGAAGTCAAAGGGTACATATTGATTGATATCAAAATTGAAGAGCTATTTATTGAAAGGAGTGTAAAGTTTGACGAAGATATTTTGCATGCACCAGCAAATGAACTTGTTACCAAGTTTCCATCACCACTCATTAATGAGTATGCAGATGAAACCTCAGAACAGAATTCTGATGAAGATGAGCCTTTTTCTATGACACCTGTTGGACCACCAGTTGTTGAACATTGAGATCATACTTCTTCATGTAGTTCAAAATATTCTTGACCACCTTCAACACAAAAATGCTGTAACATGAGTGATCTCCTTGATGATCCTGCCTCTATACCTCAATTTGTTTTCCCTCTATACCTCTATGCCCATGCATGCTTATATGATGCATGCATTTGATCCACAAACTTATGCAGAAGAAACTGGACATCTTGAATGGGAAGTGTTAGGGTCCTATAACAATAGGATTCATAATTTTGAATTGACTTTAATTAGTCTTGTAATATGTACATACTTTGATTTCTGCAAAATTGTTTTCACATATTAGAAAAATAAAAAATGTAAAGAGGGTAAAAGTCCTAAAAGAAAAATCAAAGGACTTGAAAGGAAAAAAAAAAAAAAGAATAGAAAATGAACCCCAAACAAAAAGGAGATAAAAATAGAACATAAAAGTGTTGCAAATTCAAATGCCACTACTATTTACTTCACTTTGAAAAATAATATTGTGTGAATCTTGTTAAAAAATGCCACAATACATGAAAGTCAAACTGCTTAATCTTGACTTTTCATGCTTTAAATTTCATGTTGATATATAGAGAATAAAGATCTGGCCAAACTATTTAATCTTGGCAGATCAGTAGTTAGGTAGAAAATAATAAAAAGCTCAACAATTTAATCTGAGCCCTTGGAAGAAATAAGGTTAGGATTAGTTAGTTTGTTGTTTAAAAGAAAAATGAATAAGGGTATGCAAGCTCAAATGCACCCATGTAAATGAAGAAAAAATGTTAGGGTAGCAGAGGGGTAGGTAAAAGCAGTTTACGAGGCAGAGATAATAGAAAAAATTAGTCATTTCATTTACTAACTCCCTTTAAAAATCATTCCCCTTGTAAAAATACCCCATCCCCTTCATTTTTACTCCTTCCCCTTATTTCACTCATTTTTCCTCATAAAACCTCTTTTCCTAAGTTAAAATGTATATTTTCATTTGGAAAAGTAAAATCCCTTTTACTAATTTCCCTTTTCATTCAAAAATACACCAAAAAAACCATAAAAATACATTAATCCTAAGTTTGAAAACATATATCGGGTCCCACTAAAAAAACTCACCCCGATGTTATTTTTACTTAGTGTATTTTTACATTTCCCCTGTATTATACAAATCCCGCACTTGTTTACATTAGTACATTATTAATATTTAACATTATGTATTAGCTCCCATTATATACCCTTTAATCCTGTATATATTAATTCCTTATATATATATTTCCCAACCCACGTTTTATTTATAACATATAGTTTTATTTTCCCACATGTTATATATCTCGGGCCCACTTATTATTACTATCCCGTTTATTATAAAATCTCACTTTCCCTAACCCCATTAGTTAATATATTAAACTCTGCTTATTACAAAATCCCGACCCCATGTAATTAAACCATAGCTTTTATATGCATATTAATCAACCGCATAGCATAATATCTCGAGCCCCACTCCTATTTAATCCCGAAGACTTCATCGCATCATCTCGTCCGTCAGATTATAACTTACTAGATCCAACGACCAGCATTGCCTATCGCACATTTCATAGCCTGATCGTTAACATACCCCCAACCATGCGAAATGTGCAGTTTGTGGGGCTCTCCTTCATGCTACATGGCGCCATTTCATTTTATTGCATCAACCCAAAAAATACCGCTCGACCACTTTCGTTCATGCGAAAACCACTAAATGGTTTCTCTTGCCCGTTGCGCAAACCACCATGTCTATTCAAAATTGATCACACATTCAATGTAATTACTGTAGATTAAAAATGCATATAAACCACCCGATTGTGCCTTTTCATCCTTTCCGCTACAATTTTCCGCAAAAGAAGCATTGCAGACCGAAAAGGTAGATACCGACCCTGTTTTAAACCGAAATTCAACTAGAATCCAACCAATTCACTGCTACAACTGTGCAGAAGACATTTAGAAGCACTATAAAGACCTCTGAAGCTTCAGAAAAGCTTTCTGCAACCCCAAAACCATTCTGCAAATCAAATCTCCATCTTTCTTCAGGTATTCCTTAACGTACTAAGACCTGTGCTTACAGAAAAAGAGAAAAAAGTAATTGAATTAGCATAGAAGCCTTAGCAGACCAAAAGGAACCTCTGTAGTTTCCTAAATTCGTTGTTATACAGACCCTATGCATTTTTTCACAGATTCTGAGGCCTAAGACTATTTTAATCACAGAGATTGAATAATTGAAGAAGTTTAGACCTCTGCAGACCTGAAGAAATCCCTCTTGCTTCCCAAATCATTTTTTCTGCAAACCCTAGACCTAATTTCACAGGATTCCAAGACCTAAGACTTTTTTTATTACAGAAAGTAATAATTGACCAATTAGCTTCTTAAATCAATCTGCAAAACTGTTATAATCTTTCTGAGGTGCTCCTAAAGGCCTAAATCTGTTTTTTCTAAATCAAAAAGTAATAAATTGATAAATAAAACAGAACAATGGCTTCCAAAGAAGTAGTAAGTGTCAATCCTCTAAAACCTCCTGTTGTGGATGTAGAACACACTCCCCTGGCTGTAAAGATTTCAAGATTAATGACACAGCCACAAAATTTAACCTTCTTGAGCTCCATTGCTGGAGCCATGAAAAATCCATAGATCAGGCTGATGAAGCTTTTATTTGGGAGTCTAATTTTCCAAAATATGTTTTCCCACAGACTTTACAGTGCCCAGAAGTGATTAGACTATGTCAATCCTACTATTTCCCTGATCAAACAGCCATAATAAACTTTGAAAAAAGAAATCTTGTTTACCATTACTGTTGATTCAATCAATCAAATGCCCCAAATCCAATCCAAGCCAGATGAAGTTCCTTTTTCCATTGAAGCTCTCACACAGTTATACCTGAATCTGGAATTCCCCACGAGGTTCCAGATATTTCAAACTTTCATGCCTTCTTCTGTAGAAATTCCCAAGATAAATCCTCCTTACCCATCTGCAAATTTTCTGAAAGAACAAGACATATATCTCCATGTTGTCATTTATTCTTGGTTATTTCACAAATGAACATGTTGATGCTGCAGTGCTAAGTTTTTTGTCTACTTTCACACCTGGTCAACCTCCTGCTACCATCTTTAATTTTTCCCAATACCTTGCTGATAATATTCATGAACATTTGGTCAAAATGCCTTCTGAAGGTGTTTTCAAGTATTCCTAAGTCTTATTCCACATGTTTTTATACTTTCAGTCAGAGAAGTTTTCCATAAACTTTCAGAAGCTTGATATTGAAGGAAACCCACAGTCAGTCATATTTTGGACTCCTCTTAACAAAAAAGATTCCACACAGACCACCTATACAAAGTTTATTGATTCCTTTATTCATCCTATGGTCAATTTTTTGAACAGTAGTAGGCAGCTCAGAATTAGTGAGGAAATTAATAAGGTCCTACAGTTTTCATAACATAATAGGACAGGAGATTGGTATTTGTACCAAAACCATACTGAGATAAGAGTATATGGATCAAATATCATTCCATATAAACTGCCCAAATACCTCCTAATGAGGTTATTTTCCCTTGAGTACATAAGGCAGATCATTAATTCTGACGCAATCAATTTCCTGGCAGCTAAGAAAAAGACACAGTTCAAAATTAAGAATCAAGTTGGCCCTTTCATTTGTAACAATAGAGATGCAGGTCCAGAGGCTGAAAAGTGTTTACAGGAGTTTAAATTTAGTTAGTGTTTTCTATGGTACTATGATCTTCTAGGAGTAATAAGTAAAATGAGAACTAAATGCAAATTGACTCCTTATGTACATGAGAAGAAACCAAAAAATGAGAAATACTCTAACCAATCTGAATGGTTGGATAACACCTTGATTGAGGCAGAGAAACAAGGTGATACTAGTCAAACCTTGCAAAATCCAGCCTAAGAGGATAAAATCTCAAAGAGAAATAGAGAGGAAGGATCATACACTGCAGAGACAACTACTAAAACTAAATTTAAATTGATGTACAGGAAGAAAACTAAGTTAAATCCTGTCAATGAAGGACTAGAAACCATAGAAGTGATTGATACAGAAACAACAAAAAAGGATAATGCACCTGCTACAGTGATTGAAGAAGAACATCAGCCTTCAACTTCTAAAACTCAGCTTATTCAGAAGCAACACATTGTTGAAATTTCATCTTCCAGCAAACCAGCAGAGAAGGAGATGGACATTATGCAGAAATACAGAGAAATAAAGATGAAAAATGAAGCATTGAAGACTGATATATACAATCAGTATTGGAAGCAGTCATCCAGTGACCAAAGTAGATTGCTTTCTTCTTTTGACTATAAGACTAGGAAAATGCAGATGAATTTCCTGCAGCCTAAAGTCAAGCATCCTAAAACACCAGAAGATTACAAAAAATCATCATATGAAGTTCAATCAGATGACCTTCATCCCATTGATCAGATAGAATTCCAAAAACAGGCTGGTGAAATGCTTTATTCAACAATGACAAACAAGGAAATGAGTGTTCAGACGCTCCAAAATACTCTTGCAAATATCAAAGATCAGCTTAAGTTGGAAAAGGAATCCTGTCAAGCTAAGGAGAATAGAATCAAATCACTGGAATATTTGGTTATTGAAGTAGGATTTGATCCTAGTAATGTCAAAGTTGCAGATGAATTGATTAAGAAGAAAAATGTAGACATTGTTGCATTAAAGAAGCAACTTAACCTCCCTCCTACTGAACATCCTCAAGCAAAGGAGGTGTTACAAGATGAAAATTAGAAAGATGAGATGATGATTATCATATTACAATTGACTGCACAAATTAAAGAAATGGAGAATGAAATGGACAAGTTGGTCCAGGAGAAAAAGGATAGAGCAGAGGAAGTTCCAGTCACAATGATTCATGTAGTCACCACAATTGTGCCTTCCACACTAGAAAAATGATTGGCTCCTACAGTCCCAATGGCTACAGCACTTCCATTCACCTCAACAACAACTTCAACAATGGAGTCTTCAACAACAGAAGCACAACATACATATGAAGCAAGCAAGTTAGTTAAAGCAATGCAGGACATGTCTATTTAGACAAATGAAATTAACAGACTTAATTAGAAACTTAAAAGTCTTGAAGATGAAAATAAAATTGCTAAAATAATGCACAAAAATGAACAGAGGGCTAACAGGTTGAATGAGCAATTGAAGAAGTTAGAGAAAGATCTAACACTAAAATAACCCATGACACAAGCTGAGCAGCAGCTATGGGCCAATATCATTGAAGCAGTCAATGATATTTGGCCATCAATACAGGTTATATATGAACAGAAAGACTTAGTCAAAATAGCAAGATAAGCCATCCAAAAGATAAAAGAAGAACTTGGCAAGAAACCTAAAGAAGCTCTTGAAATCATCAAATTTCTTAATTCTAAGAACATGCAAGAGCTAGAAGAAATTGGAATTAATGATAGGACAAAAACCATTCTAGAAGTTAGGAAGGTAATTTCTAAAAAGAATCTGATGATACAGTTAGAAAAAAAATTCCAGAATATGGAGATTTCCTTTTCAAGGTTCATGATGAAGTTTGATGTCCTAAGGCAAAATGGCCTTCCAAATCCATTAGTTATTCATGATAAACTAATGAAGCAGGTTGATTATGATAAGAAGATGAGAGAAATTGCCAAGGATCAGGCTAATCTGCCTTCCTCACAAGGTATTCCAACAGGGAAGGTACTTTACAAGAATTTTGAGAATTTTTTTAACCTACAGCATGAGGTGAAACACTTATTTATAAATAAACCTACATTCTCAAAATTTACTGAAGCAGATGAAATATTCAGGAGGATGATGAAAATCAAATTACCAGAGACAGAATTCTAGGAAAAGATGACTAATTTATTGTGAAAAATATAACATTTAAAACAGAGCAGTAAAGATAAAACATGGCAGTCACAGTTTATAGTGAAAATATCACAGTCAAAGAGTATCACAGTAAAAGAGTATCAGTTTAAAGTTAAAGCTAAAAGTCAAATTAGAAATTACAAAGAAGAGTTTAAACTGTATCAGTTGAAAGGTCAGAGTGAAAATAAAAAAAGAGATAAAGCTTCCAGCATAGAGGACACTCCACTGCCTAATAAACAGCCCTCATTGACCAATAGCAAAGAGAGAAATCAAAAACAAATTGAAAACATTAAACAATAATTTCAATAAAAAAAGTGACAGCTAGCATTAGTTAGAAAGTTGTCACTATCTTCTTGCATGAAGATATGTATTTTTCCATGAATAATTCCTAAGTTTTTTTTAGGATATTTTGTAAATATTTTTCATATAAATACTTCTCATTTGGAAGTATTGAGGGTGGATTAATTGATGAACATTTCTAAAGTTGTATTATTCTGAACCTAAGGGTGATTGTATCAATTTCAAGTCAGCAGACTGGACTAAAGCAATAAAGCATCATTTTACACGATTCATGTGTTGGGCCACTTTAGTGAAGTATTTTCACTTGTTCTTTGTCAATTTCTTATGTTTTTCACCAATACTTGTATGTATTTCTAAATCTAAATGATATATCAAGAATGTTATTTCAGAATATGTTAAAAGCACTCTATTTTGAATTGTTTATCATTTATATGTTTTTCTACTGATATCCAGATAAAGGAATTCTTAATTTCTCCCTTATTTTGATTGACCTCTGTCTTTTCACTCATTATCCGGATTTGAGAACCCTTAATTGCTCTCTTACCTCTATTAAAACCATTTTCACCATCAGCCTTGAAGATCTAAAGTAACTGAGCTATCTTGCCCTGTAAACATTTCCCTTTAGACCTTGATCCTGATCTGACTGCTTGATACATTGACTACATTAGCCCAATGGAATATAGAACTACATCTATCCATATGAGTAAGTGATTTCACCACCAAACCAAATCCAAAATCAAAACCCCACGTAATCCTACATAACTAGCCTAAAATCAAACTTAAATCAACAAAGATAAATCATATAGAGAGAGCCCTCTCTAAGCATTAGGAAGGCTAGATCCTAAGGCTTAAAATTAGGTTTGTGGTTACCTCTAATAATCTTTAAAACACAAAAAATAATAACAACCCTGGAGAATTATTGGAGTGACAACATATTGGCGACCATACTGGGGAGACTAACCCATCCTCAATGTTTAAAATAGATCTTAAAGGAAATATTTTTACTTATCTTTTCACCTTAAGATTGTTTTGAAGGGTTGTTGGTAAATTTTTCATTAAAACAGAAATTCTGGCTTCTAGAAGAGTCTACTATACCAGGTCTAATCCAGATCCAGAACCTGCTGTCATAGTAGATAACCCTAACATAATTGTTAAGAAAAATTAAAAAAGTAGAAAGTTTAGATAATAATTATTCATTGATTAAAGCAAATTATCTTCCAAATAAATTATCAAGTTTACAAGACATTGAATTTGATTTAAATTTTGAGAAATATTTGTTTAGAACTAAATCAGAAAGTGACATACATAATAGTGTAATAGATCCTGATTTCATTTCATTCATTGAAAGTAAGAAGGAAACTGTTTCACTAGATTCAGATGAAAAAGTCTTAGAAGTTTATGATAAACTTGATACTATAACTGCAAATTTGATTAAGGAAATTGATGAGGCTTATATTCAACATTTAGTTGAATTGAATGCTTTATCTACCTATACCCATAAACCTTCTACCAAGCATTTAGAATCTGTAGGTTCATCCTTGTTTACTACCACCTCATCTATTATTTCCACCACACTTCAGTCCACAAAATCCTTCTTTCCTAAACTTCCACTTCAACCTAGAGTTTTATTTCCATCCCAAAATACCGCAAGTTTATCCTATAGCACTGCTGCTGCATTTTCAAGTACTTCAACCACATTTCCCAACACCTCTTCTAGCATCCCAACTACATCTTCAAGTGTTCCTACCTCATCTGCAAGTACTTCAAGCTCATCAACAAATACTTCAAGCTCATCTTCAAGTAATTCAACTTCATCACCAAGTACTTCAAACTTACCTCCTAGCCAAGCTAGAATCCAAGCCATGGCTGCCAGATATGCCCCATTGGTCCTACAAGCCGCTCTAAATTCCATGCCCCAATACTACCAAAGCAAAATCCCTCAATTTGATGGAACAACTCACTACACTGCACAACAGCATGTTACTAAAATGACAGACTACTTTCAATTGCATGAATTAGATGATGTTGATGTTCAAATGAGACTTTTTGCTCAAACTTTAGCTGGTGATGTTAAGAAGTGGTTTAAAGGTTTTCCTACTGGTAGTATTGTTGATTTAGCTACTTTCCATAAGATGTTTATTAATAGATGGGAGAAAAAGAAGAATCCATTACGAATTTTGTCTGAATTTGAAAACATAAAAAGAGTACCAAATGAAACAGTTTAGGACTATTGTACAAGATATAACAGTATTCACAATGCAATCCCTTCCAATCTTAAACCTCCTCTAGACTCTGCCCTTATCAAATTACCTGATGGATTTGATACATATATGGCTTACCAACTGAGAGAGAGAAACCCAGAAACCTTAGAGCGGATGCAAAGTAATTTTGTAAGTGTAGAGGCAAACTTGTTAGCCAAGAAAGCTAGATTAAGAAATGAAAGAAGAGTGACAATAAAAGAGGAAACATCAACCTCAGATTCGAAAATAGATAACTCGGAAAAAACATTAGAAAGAATGATGGATAGGTTAGATAATATGGAAAGGAAGCCACAATGGGATAACCAACAACAAGGCCCTCAAATAAGAAATCCCAATTTCAGGAAAAACACCATCACTGGTAAATCTAGAGAGTCAGCACCTGATCAAACAATAAGACCACCTTTCCAAGAGAATTATGCTAAAAATTATCACCAAAATGAAGATGATGAAGACAATCAAATCAATCTAATGGGCATTAATTATGATAACACCATTTTTTTTACACAAGAAGAACAGGAGTTATATGAATTACAACAGCTACAATTAGATTCTGGTGAGTCTTTTGATTATAAGCAAGGTTATGAGTTTGCAATTAATGAATTTCATAAGCAATATAACCTTAGGAGTAAGAAAAATGTAGATGCCCCTACTAAGAAATCTACCCAAACTCAAACAAAGAAAACAGTAGAGGCTCCTACCAACAATCTACTACAAATTCTTCCTAGGGAAACCCAGCAAAACTTTAGTTCAACTCAGAAGAATTCAAGTCCTAATCAGAAAATCTCAAGTCCCCAAATTACACCCAATCCTAAGATTGTTGATATTAAAGATATTGATGTTCAAACTTCAGCTGATCCTCAAAAATCTGCTGCTTCTAAGACAACAACTTCTGCTAAAAAAAAAATTTGGATCCAAAAACATCTGCTACTGATCCTAAAACAATTGCTGCCAAAATAGTTGTTGAAACCTCAAAACCTGCCAAAACTTCCACTGCATCTCAAATTGTCCTTGAAAAGAAAATTAAAAGCAATAAAATAGTGGGAACACAAATAGAACATGAAAGACCAACTATAGAAAAAGAAGAGAACCATACCCAAACTGCAGTTACAAAAGAAGAAATAATTTAGTTAGCAAAATCACAAGCACCATTCAACATCCAAGCTGAAATTGCCAAACTGAATATATCAATTCCTTTAACAAAATTGGTTAAACGTGACCTATACAAATCACATATCAGTGAAACTTTAAACATGAATGATGGAGAAGATTCTGTAAATTTGAGTGATGATCAACCAGAACTAATTTTTGGTCCTGAAGTAAATGGAAAACACCAAGAAGGAGGAGTTCCTCCTTTGTACATTAGTTTGATTGTTCATGATCATATTTTACATAATGCTATGCTAGACTCAGGAACTTCACATCACTAGACCTTATAAATATATCTTCTCATTTGATTCCAGCAAAGTGAAATGTCTAGGCTTAATTAAAGATTTATGTGTTACTTTAGTTCAATACCCTGGAAAAAGCATAGTCAAGGATATTGTAGTAGCTGACATCCCTCCTAAATATGAAATGTTGTTATCTCGCTCATGGGGAGCTAAACTGTAGGGATCTCTACAACTAGACATGTCTTATGCCATTATTTCAGTATTTGGCCAACCCAAGAAACTTTACAGAGAGACATTGATGAAATACATGGTTAGTAGTGTAGAAATACCCTAAAAATATCCCATTTATTCTACACCTACTGATATGGACTCCTTCATTTTATGTAATTCTGAAACTAGTATAGAAAACAACACTGAATTAAAACATAAAGAGAAATACCCAAACATTGAAAACATATTTCATGAATCAATGTGGCATCTAGACTTTGATGGATCAGTAAATAAATTAGGAGAAGGAGCAAGAGTTTGGATACACAACATGGAAAACAATCATGCAGTAGGTCATGCCTTTAGATTAAATTTTAAATGTACAAACAACATGGCTGAATATGAAGCCTTAATTTTAGGACTCCATATTGTTAGAAATTTAGGAGGAAAAAGAGTTTCTATCATTGGAGATTCTGATTTAATTGTAAACCAGATTAGAGGAGAATATTATGTGTATAATCCTAGATTAAGCCAATATAGAGAAACAGTTTTAGATTTGATGAAAGAATTGCTTGAGTGCGAATTTGCTTTAATTCCTAGAAAACAAAACATACAAACACACAGTTTGGAAACTTTTGCTAGTACCTGTAATCTACCTTTTCAACCAAATCATCAATATACAACAGAAGTTAAACACAGGCCTACTATACCAGATAACCTAAAATATTGGCAATTTTTTTCACAGGATGAACAGATTTATCAATTCATGAATGTTGAAGGAGAATTTCAGAATTCTAACATAGACACAGACTGTACAGTAGATGATAAAATACATAATGAGATAGATTTATATAACTTAGATTTCACTAAACCCACTAAATTCACTCAAGTAGAAATAGAATATTTAGAAAAAGTAGAGATTGAAGAATTAGCAGATGATGATTCTGACATTTTAAACCTTAAGAATATTTTTTTACCTAAGGGATTAGCCCCATTAGAAGATATTTTTGATTCAAATGACCTTGCAAGAAAACCAAAGATGGAACCATTAAGATCAGATATAGAAGAATGCAATATAGGAACAGAACAAAGGCCTAAACTAATCAAACTTTCTAAAGCCTTACCTCAAGAAGAAAAATTGAAATACATAGCTCTGTTTAAAGAATATCAAGATGTATTTGCATGGAGTTATGAAGACTTAAAATCTTATGACACTAGCATAATACAACACAAAATACCTATAAAAGAAGATAAAAAATCTTTCAAACAGAAGCTCAGAAGAATCAATCCAGTTTTAATGCCTTTAATTGAAAAATAGGTTAAGAGAATGTATGAAACATATCAGATAATTTCACCTATCAGATATTCTGATTGGGTTTCAAACCTAGTTCCCACTAGGAAGAAGAAAGGGGAAATCAAACTTTGTGTTGATTTCCAGAATTTAAATAAAGTATCCCTAAAAGATAACTACCCTCTCCCCAAGATGGATCATATTTTATAGAGGATGGTTGGTTCTTCCAGGATTTCATTGCTTGATGGATTCTCTGGATATAACCAGATTTAGTTCAACTAGAAGACCAACCAAAGACTACATTTACTACTCCTTAGGGTACTTTCATGTATGTGAAAATTCATTTTGGATTAATGAATGCAAGAGCCACTTTTCATAGAGCTATGGATATAGATTTTTCTAAAGAAATTAATGATTTTCTTGTGATATATCTAGATGATATAACTATATTTTCAAAAACTGATAATGAACATCTAGATCACCTCAGACAAGTGTTTATCAAATGCAGGAAATTTGGCATTTCTTTAAATCCCAAAAAGACTCTTTTTGGACTTGAAGAAGGCAAACTATTAGGGCATATTATATCAAAAGAGGTAATTAGGATAGACCCAGCTAGAATAGAGGCCATTCTGAACATAAGCCATCCTAGGAATATTAAAGAATTGCAGGCTTTCTTAGGTAAAATCAATTTTCTCAGAAGATTTATTTCAAACTTAGCAGAAATAATTAGAGAAATTAATAACATGTTGAGAAAAGACTCAGTACTTAAATGGACTATAGAGGCCAAACAATCATTTAAATCAATCAAACAAGCTTTGACAAGAACACCAGTCCTAATAAGTCCTGATTTCAAAAAAGATTTCATTATTTTTTCTTTTGCTTCAGAACATACTATTGTTGCAGTTTTACTGCAGAAGAATGATTAGGGCTATGAACAACCCATTGCTTTTTTCAGAAAATCACTTAGAGATGCCACTTTAAAGTATAACATAATGGAAAAGTGGGAACTAGATTTAGTGAAGGCTATCAAAGAATTTAGAGTGTACATCTTGTATTCACACATCATAGCTTATGTTCCAAATTCAGTAGTAAAGGACATTCTGACTCAGAATGGGCCTGATGGTAAAAGAGGCAAATGGATTGCCGCCATTTTGGAATATGACATAGAAATTAAGCCCACCAAACTCATTAAGGGTCAAGGTTTAGCCAAACTCATGGCTGAATCAAATTTTCATGCTTTAGATATAAATTTTATTGCCCAATTAGATGATCAAGAAGAGATGGCGACTCCACAGATAAGTGAAGCCTTTTCAGATTCACCATGGTATGCAGATATCATATTTGTATTACTAAATTTACAAGCTCCTCCTGAATTATCAAGAAATAAAGCTAGATTTTTAAAGTTAAAGGCAATAAAATTTTGTATCATAGATAATGCACTATTTTGGAAAGATCATGGTGGCATTTTATTGAATTTTTTTCTTAAAGATGAATCTTATAAATTTATGAAAGAGTTTCATGCAAGTGCCTGTGGAGAACACCTTTATTGGAAGTCAACTACAGATAAAATCTTGAGAGATGGTTTTTACTGGCCTACACTGTTTTCAGATGTGAAAAAGTATGTGACCTCCCGTCACAAATGTCAAATCTTTGAAGGGAAGAAAAAGCTACTACCTTTACCCCTTAAACCCATCTCCACTGAAATGCCTTTTCAGCAATGGGGTCTTGATTTCATTGGTGAAATCCACCCTCCCTCATCAGCCCAACACAAATGGATTTTGACAGCCACAGACTATTTCACCAAGTGGAAAGAATTCATTCCTTCTAGGCAAGCCACTGATACTGTCATAATCTCATTCTTAGAAAACAACATAATATCAAGATTTTGATGCCCCCAAAAGCTCATTATTGATAATGTAGTTGCTTTCAAGTCTAAAAATATGATTGATTTTTGTAATAAATACCACATTACCCTTGGTCATTCCACTGCTTATTACCCTCAAGGTAATGGTCTTGTTGAAGCCTCTAATAAAAGCCTTGTGAATATCATCAAGAAACTACTATAAGACAATACAAAGACATGGAACAAAAGGTTAGTTAATGCCTTATGGGAAAATAGACTTACCACAAATAAATCTATCAGTACATCTCCTTATCAGCTTGTTTATGGGATGGATGTTGTTTTTCCATCCTCTTTAGGAGTACCAGTAATGAATATAATCCATGAACTGCAGGTAGAAACCAATGATATCCAGAGAAGGATAAATCAAACCATATACTTGCAAAAAACCAGGGAAGATGTCTATCTCAAGTCTCAAGTTGTTTAAGAAAAGATTAAAAAGATATTTGACAAGAAGAATAAGGAAGATGATTTTTATATAGGTGACAAAGTTCTTAAGTGGGATTCCGGGAGAGAAGAGAAAGGTAAAAATGGGAAATTTGATTTCTTATGGAAAGGCCCTTATGTCATTTATGGTTATAGAGGAAACAATGCATTCTTTTTTAAGGATTTGGATGGATCAGATCTGCCAGGTGGACCTATCAATGGTAGAAGCATTACTATTCCCCAGGATAAAAATAGTTCACTTTGTTTACTTTACTCATTATATATAACATTGCAGAGTTTAGATTGGATTGGATGTTTTTCTAGCAAAGTTGAAGCTCGTGTTTGTCATCAGTATTTTTTACTTGTTAGTGATGACTAGTTCTCATAGCCAAGTTTTCTAGCAGCTGATCCAAAAATTTGTCATATTTGCCAGCTGGGAAAACACCCATAAAACTTTTTCGCCCTCCTACATTTTCAGTCCGCCCATGACAAGATGAAACCCCATTATCAAATCCTACCTAGCCTCAACCATACTAGTCTGCCCACTAGCTCCAAAGATACGATCCAAATATGTTCAAAAAAATTGTCCCCTAAGTTAGGAAGTGGCGCTTTAAGGCATTTCACCCTTGGCAACCATCAAAGAGCCAAAAACCTCCATCTGCTTTAGACCATTCATAAGAGACCTCCCACTTTGCTAATAAAGTCAGTCACAGCCCTAAGTCACACCACTTATACACAGTTAAGTCTCAGCAATGCATAGACCATGATCTCAAGCTGATTTTAGGTGTTTTACATTGTTTGTGGATTTTACAAGCACACGGAAACAGGTCAGCATCTCAGAAGACAATTCTTGGCTCCACATGAGAATAAAGCTACTTCTCAATGTGATCATGAGCCTGAGATGCATCCACAGGGAAAAGAGTTATTCATCAAACTCTTGCGACCTCATTTACAGCCTGAAAGAACAGCAGAAGAAAGACAGCATTGTCAAACAAACTTGTAAATTTGTCATGGCTGAGAACCTCCTTCATTTATAAGTAGAGGGTTAAGGCGCCTCCTTCATCTACAAGTAGAGGGCGATGGCCAAGTGTTTGAATTAAAGAATTGTAACTGACTGTAAGACAGGTTTTGTTTTCAGCAAACAGTGAAACTGTGACTAAGGTCAGGCAGCCTTTATATACTGAGACAGAAGGTTGACAAAGCACAGATATTTTGCCAAGTGAGAGGCCTCCTTCATTCATAAGCAGATGGCCAGAGCATTAATTGATTTCAAGGTCTGTTTGAACAGAGAAAAATGTGAAGAGAACAAAGAGGAAAAGCAGGGGTACCACTGCCATCAAAGGAGATCAAGCTCATCTCTTAACAAATTTTCTCTCAAAGGACAGTCTGCAGCTCCAACAAAACCAAATTTGAAGAATGGTTGATAAGGTGAATCATTGCAGAGGTGAGAGGACATAATAGTGATTATGTTTCAAAGTACTGGTCTGCTCCATTTATAAAAAGGTGCCTTTCAAATGGGCTTATCATGATTGACAAAGAAAATCACGGTTTATCTCCTCAAGAAGCATTACCACTGAAAACAATTGTTCATGATATAAAAAAAGGGGGCTTGGACATACTTCCGGGTTTTGAAGAAAATCTTAAGAAAAATATGGGTCTTCATTATTTAAGGGTCAGGAACACCACATTGGTACTTTTTGAAGCAGAGGAAAGGGTTAGATAAAACACCCTACTTAATGGACAGAAAATTACAAAGTCTGAATATGTGCAACTGAGCCTTGGCACCTACAGTTGGGGGAAAGCTGATGAGACGCATGGAGGCATAAGCTCTTAACCAAGTTGAAAAAGACAGATCATCTCCTTGCAAAATGACACAGAAGGTTTCACTGCTCTTTAATGTGTTCGGAGTGGATTTTCTATGTTAAATGTTGCCAAAAGGTCAGCATGGCAGTAGTCACTTCTTCAAATATGCAAACATAAAAAACAGAGTTGAATCCTTGGAATGAGATTATAACTACTTACAACTGTCAAGACAGCGTGCACGGACCTTATCAATAAAATTCCAAAGATGGACCCCCCTCAGCAAAAGTTAGGATCATTCAGGTTTCAAAAAATAAGTCTAAGCATTGTTTCAAAAAGCAAAACTTTCGAAACCCTTACAAAGACTAACCGAGGAATTTGATTTCATTTTGCAAATGACAAGTGACCGTTAGTTTTCGTGCTTTTCAAAGGGATAAGAACCGTGGCAAAATCATTTTGAAGTCCCCACGCACGAGCAAGTATCCCTTTACAGTTTTCAAAGCGGAAAAACAAAGTTTTCAAATCATTTTTTGGGATTTTGAGAGTATTTGCACCGCGCGGCACTCCTGTGCGAGCGCATGGCACTCCTGTAGCCGTGGGTCACCAGGGCCCGACAGTGACTCGACGACCAAAAACCTGCGCGACGTTCCTCACTGCGAGAGTGTCGCGCATAATTTCAACCTCCAACACGCCTTCAACTTGCCTCCAAAGTGACTTCGACTCACGAAAAATGTTTTGCATCATGTTTTGAGGTACTTTGCACAGCTCCCCCTTGAATTCGCGTTTTTTAGATGATTTTTGGGGCCGAAGAAATTAGGTTTGAAACAAGTTATGTTAAGTAACTATGTTAAAAGAGGAATAGGGTATTTTGATTCAAAATCTGAGTTTGAAATAGCTCAGATTCACCAGCAGAAAGCATATCCAAAAAGGTGGTTCCTTCTTAGTGTTTCAAAAACCTATAAATACCCTCCAAACAGTCATTCCTTAGTAAGGAAGCAGTGTGGTCAGTTGAAGGTGTTTTGGTCAAAACCTTGTATGAAGACAATAGAGTATAAAGAGGGAAAATATCATGTCTGAAAACAGGCTTGTTGGTTTTTGACTGCTGGAAGACTTTTGTTACCACCATAGAAGCATTTCAAACTATGCCACCTCATCCTATAAACAATAAATCCTGAATTGTGTTTTGCCTTTTGATTGACTGATAAACATATATTGGTGAGCTGCATGCGAGGGGTTTAATGTTTTGATCAAAGAGGATTTTATTGGCATTGGACTGCTACAGGTTTTTGTTACCACATCATAAGAAACTTTTCAAACTCTGTCACCATATCTATAAACAGTGACTTTGACTGTGTGGGTCTCCTTTGTTAGACTATGGTGTAATGTTGAAAATAATGATTGAATGGCATACCAAGAAAAGGAAAAAGGTCTTGAACTAAAATCTGGGTTTTCACCTTCCTCTAAAAAGGCAAGGGTGTCTTATATCCTCAAAGCATCAAAGGGCAGGTTACCCTTGCCACATATACAGGAAAAGATCATTGTTAACTATGTCTACTGATCGACTATCTTTTTGTTCTTCAAGCTCATTTGTTAAGTTGATATTCAGATGGTTGGAAAGGCCACATTTCTAATGGGTAGGGGTTTTATATTGAAAGAGAGCATTTTGCACTAACATCCAAACACATTGTTTCCTTATTAAAGAAGTGGGTTGACAGAGTTTGGTTTAAAGAAGCCATTTCAAAGACAGTGAGGTAGTTTGGTGTTTCAAGAGCACATTTAGCCCAAGATGCCACCCAGGCAAGGTAGCAGAAGTGGTTTACACAAGAGATATGAGCCAATTTCTACCGGGGAAGTAAATGCACATCCATCCATCCTTTTCAATTTTCATGAGGTGGGGTGTTTGGATTTCTGCCAGAGGGTACAAGAAGAAAAAATTTTCCCGCCCTTAACACACTTATGCACCTTGAGGTTCAAAGGCAAACATTTCCAAGTGGCAGGCCTTGATTTCAAGTTCTCCCCGAGGTCGGTATCTAAAGCCACTAAAATCCCATATCTTGGCGAGAAATGGTTCAAGCAAGCCTATCTAGACTTGGATGACTACAAGCCTTTCATCAAACCCGAGCACAGAGATGCATGCACTGCTTCTTTTCCTTCCTCTCATCTTCTTGCCAGCTATGCTCCTCTTATGAAGATCATAATGAACTATTTCACTTGTGAAGGAAGATTTACCCGAGTTTTTTCTTACCATGTCCAACTATTGATGCACTTCACTAGAACTAAACAGCTCAATCTCCCTTACTTCTTGTGCAAAAGCATTGAAAAAATGGCCTCTTTAGTCCAGAAGAAACCTCCCTCACAGCAAGTAGTTTCTATTTTCCATCATTCTCTGATTAAAATCATCATCCTCCACCAGCTGGAGAAGAAAGGGGTTTCTTGGGATGTTTTTATCAGTCACCCGGATTTCTCCATTGTCCCTTCGATCCATACATCTCCCACATCGCCTACTCATCGCCCCTCACCTTCCTCTAGTAGGCCTACTCCTAGAAGGCTCAGATTCACTACAGAGCAGTCAAGATAGCATGGAGAAGGAGAGGGAAGTGGCCAGCAAAGAGAAGAGGGACATGAACAGGCAGAAAAAGATGAGGAACAGCAGGAAGAAAGTGATGGAGGATAGCAGCATGATAGTGATGAAGGTGAGCAGCAGCAAGAGCAAGAAGAAGAGAGTGCTGATCAACAACAACTCAGTGGTGATGAACAGCAGGAACAAATGGAAGGGTAGGATCCTGGACAGCAGTTGGAACAGCAGCCTGAACCACAAAATGAACAGATACTTGAAGGACAACAGCAGCATGATGTTAGTGATCAAAGACAGCATGTTGTTGGTGAACAGGAGCGGCAGTTTGAGCAACATGGTGTTGAGGGGCAGTAGCAGTCTCCTCATGAAAAACAGCAGTCCCCTCATGATACACTACAGCCTCCTGAAGATGCACAACAGCTTCAAGAGGAAAGGCGATTTCAAGAAGGTGACAAACAAGATGACAAAGGCAAAGCAATTATGTTTTCCTCTCTTGAAAAGACTAAGCCCAAGACATCAAGAAAGAAAGTTCCCAAGGTTGTCACTCCAAAAGTGACAAGAGCTCCCCGGAGCAAAATAAAGTTGTCAAAGGAGGCTATCACTGATTTGCCTAGGAGGAAGAGCGCAAGACTAGCCTTCAAGGACAAAGGAAAAGGCAGTGTTAGACTCCGTCTTGTCAGTCTACTGTCAGAGGCAAACTCACCAAGGTTCAATAAGTTTATTATTTCGAGAGTTTTATCATTATTAATAATCAAGGATGACTCTTCTCCAAAACCCTGTTTTGGAGAAGAGAATGTCAGATTAGTAGTTTGTAATAATTTGTTGGAGCATAATTGGCAAGCAATTCAGGCGCCTTGCATCAGATGCTAGATTGAAGTTTTTCAGTACGCAAAATGGTGGAAAGGTTATCAACTCGAAGAC
This sequence comes from Pinus albicaulis, assembly GCA_034641835.2. Lineage (NCBI taxonomy): Eukaryota > Viridiplantae > Streptophyta > Pinopsida > Pinales > Pinaceae > Pinus > Pinus albicaulis. The sequence goes on along the minus strand of CM076578.1, from coordinate 23,645,156 downwards.
AAAGGAACTGATTGAGAAGAGTGCAACGGCTCAGAGAATTCTGCTTGTTGCTGTCATGATGGGCACTTGTATGGTGATTGGTGATGGAGCGCTGACTCCTGCAATTTTAGTGATGTCAGCTGTGCAAGGAATTCAGTCTGCAAGGAACAGTAACATGAGCCAAGGCATTGTTGTACTTGTGTCATTTGTAATCCTGTTACTACTGTTTCTTTTTCAAAGACTCGGTATAAGTAAAGTTAGCTTCCTGTTCTCACCCATAATGATTGTCTGGTTCGTGACCAACATCATGATAGGACTATATAATATTGTGACATATTATCCTGCAGCATTCAAGGCATTCAACCCATATTATATATACTATTACTTTCATGAATATCACAAACAAGGATGGGTGATGCTTGGAGGTGTAGTCTTATGTATAACAAGTGCCGAGGCCATGTTTGCAGACTTGGGCCATTTCAACAGGAAGTCAATCCAGCTTGCTTTCTGTGTGTTGGTTTACCCATCTCTGCTTATCACATATACGGGACAAGCGGCATATTTGATAAAGAACCCAGGGGACCTAGGCTCTACATTTTACAAAGCAATACCACAGCATGTTTATTGGCCAAGGTTCATTGTTGCCACTTTAGCAGCCATTGTAGCCAGTCAAGCATTGATTACAGCAACATTCTCAATCATAAAACAGTCCATGGCTCTTAGCTGCTTTCCTCGAGTGAAGATTGTGCATACCTCACAAGATTACGAGGGTCAAATCTATTCACCTGAAGTTAACTATGTTCTCATGGTTATTTGCCTTGCAATTGTCGTAGGATTCCGGGATGGAACACAAATTGGCAATGCATATGGGGTTGCAGTGGTTGGGGTCATGTTCATTACGACGTGCATAGTAACCTTGGTCATGCTTGTGGTTTGGAACATGAATATTTTGCTTATACTACCCTTCACTCTGTTTTTTGCTTTATTTGAAGGCGTTTATCTATCATCTGTATTGAATAAGGTGCCACAGGGAGGTTGGTGTCTCTTCCTAATTGCAGCAATTTTTATGGCCATAATGTTCTCTTGGAACTATGGAAGGCAGAAAAAGTACAAATATTTAGCACGGAGAAGACTCAGCATAGAAGGTTTGAATGGATTGGTTGCCAGGGTAAATTCACGTGTACCAGGAATTTGTTTCTTCTGCAGTGACCTTATTTCCGGGTTACCACCGATTATTGAGCATTATGTAACGAATGTGGGGTCTCTGCATGAAAGTTCTTATCATTGTCACCATAAGAATGGTTCCAGTCAAGACAGTGCTTTTGTCGGAGAGATTTATGGTTGGAAAACTAGAACCAAAGGGTGTATATAGATGTGTAGCCCAATATGGTTACAAAGACGCCCCAAACATGGCAATCACAATATTTAGTAAATATGATCCATAGCTGGGCAAACAAGTTTCATTTCCTGCATACAAGTCGAGATTTGGAGATTGGAAAGCCGAAATCAAGTTTTAAAGCCGCGTTGACTGGGTTTGGAGGTCGAGCGACCCACCTGGGCATCGAGCGACCCACCTGGGCGTTCTTCGTGGTGTAAAAATACAACGTGAGCGACCCACGCAGAAGAGGAGCGACCCACAGAACAACAGCACCCAGAAATTTCATGTCTCATGGATTGTGGGCATTGGCGCAATTCTAATCGCCTTCATTCCTCTTCGCCCATTCACTTCATTCCTCAGGCTTTATCTGTGTGAATTCTTTTTCTACCTGGCAGCACCCTTATCAATGTGCAGTTTATGCGTCCGAGAGGTGTACTTATATTATCACCCAAGCAGTTCATTCTGTTTTAAGACAAAGAGCTCGTATAACTGACATAGAGTTGAAATTTTTTTAGAGTATGGAAATTCTCCTTTAAAACCGGGAAAGAGGCCAACGCATTTCCAGAACATTCGGGAGCAGTGCAAAGTGGCATCCTAAGATGCAATTGCCTATGCTTATTTTTAGTAATGGGATTGACACCTGTAATGCCACCTCTTCATCAGATTCAACAGATTCGAGTAGAAGGAGCGCTATTCCATCTTCTGAGCGCTAATTATTTCTTTTTAGGTTTATTTATTAATAATAATAAAACAAATCCCTGGTCTTGGGGTCGATTTGTTTTTTCCCTTAGCAGCATTTATTTAATGTATTGAAAATCATTTTGTAAAGTGGGGGTGAGAGAGTTCTGAGAGCTAAGTATAGGAGAAAATTAGAGTTTATTTGTACAGTCTTAGACAGAGATTTTAATAAAAATACCCAGCTCTGGCTTCTGAGATTCCTGTGGTAGGAGATTTAACATTTGTGTCCTCTTTTGTTTCATATGTAGCCTGTTATGTGTTCATGTCATTTCATGATCATTTCCAATTGAACAAATGAAGTGTTAAGGTAGAATTCATATTTGGTATGCTCTGCCTTTAAATTTGTTCATATTTAATGTTTTCTTCTGTTCGACAAGGATTCATCCTCTATGCCCTTGTCGGCTCCTCAACAGTCTTGCCATTCCATTTAATCTCAATTTGATTGTTAAATTTCTTGCTTACCTTGCCTCAGGAGATAATCTGTGTTTTTTATTATATTTCTCTGTTCAAGCTGTCTTTGCCTCACACAGCCCAGAAACCCCATCATTTATTAAAAACCTCATCCATATCACTTTACTAGCCTAAGATTAGCATTCCTTATCAGTCATCTCAGCCCCTTGAAGATCCTTTTGCTGAGTTTGACCCGGAGAGAGCCCTCTCCTGTCCTCGTAGGGCTAGCTACGAGGCTAAGGTTGGTTTGATGTTGCCTCGAGCCTCGCCTCTTTCAGCCTGTGGCAGATTTGAGTGCTAACAGGCAGGATAGGAGAAGGACACGAGCATGGGAGCACTTTGGATGCCATCTCAATCCAAAGTGACGACAGTGACAACGAGGCCAGATTCTTGAAAACCTTCTAATCCATAGAGAGGGCCAAATTGATACGTTAGAGGATGACCTTCATCGGGCAAGAAACTTTAATCAATTCTTGCAGATCCAAAATAGCCAAATGAGTGCCCATATGGCTGTCTATGAGGCACGAGCAATCAAATACAAGAAAGAAGTTGCCAAAGCCCAAGCAAGGATAGATGAGCTTGTAGGTGAGTTTGATGAAGAAGAAGAAGAGGACCAGCCTAGGCAAAGGAAGCCTAGAACCATAAGGCTTAGAAAAGCTCTTGTGAGGCAAAAGGAAGAGGAACAAGCCCTTCTTCAATCCACTCCCCTCACTGCACTACTTGAGCAAGAGATTGAAAACAATAAGGAGGCATGGCTAGAAAGAGCCAATAAACATTTGGAGATGAAGCTTGAGAAGGCCAACAGAGAATTAGAGCTGCAAAGGAGGATGAAAAAGCATTATCAAAAGCTAAATCAGTTTGCCCAGCACAAGTTAAAGGCCACTCAAGAGAAACTAAAGGCGGCAAAAGGGAAACGCCCGGCACGGAAAGAGAAGAAAAGCACATCAGCACTTGACATTTTGGCTTCAGTTTCGGAGCGTGTTTCCAAGGACCCTTGAGGGTCATGCACACCAATTTTAGGCACATTTTGACATTTTTTTGTTTTTTGGCATTTTTGAGTTTTTGGTCAAAAACTCATAAATTCGCCATTTCATTTTAAGGATTCGTCAAGGGAGGAGAATAGTATCATTGGATGCCATAATTTCATGAGCACACCCTCAGCGATTTTCAGAACATTTGGAGATCATTTTCCCCCTCAAAACGGCGAAAAAGGCTCGCTTTTTGCACACTCTGCCCGGTCTATCAGCAGACTGTAATTTTCTGGCTTTTTACACACATGTGCAGTTTTGGAGGACTTCTAGGCATCGGATCGGGAAAATTTCACTTTTTTCTGGAAAGTAGACACTCAGAGCTTTCCAACGAGCTATCATGAGGCTCATTTCAACATCAGGAAGGCTGCCAAATGTTTCCGGCAAGTCAGGGGACCTTTTTCTGATGTAAATTTGAAATATTTTTGTAATTTTTGAACCTCTAAAATATGCTTTTTCCAAATGTCCGTTTAGCTATTTTTGCACATAAAAAATTATGCAAAGTAAATTAAATTCCATTTTTTAGCATTTTTTAGATATTTTATGAGATATTTTTGTGCCTTGGGCTTTGCAAAGCCTCAAGGACAAGTTTAGATATTTTGATTAGGCCAATAGGATGGCAAGTTGAACCATGAGGTTTTCCTCACTTGAGCCTATATATTCCAAAGGCTTTCATTGTAAAAAGAGGCTGAACTTGAGAAGAGAAGCAATATATTGGTCATATGACCTTTGGAAGAAATACTTGTGTTATGCTTTTGGATTGCCTCTTGGATGTTCTTGGATGAATGATGAAGGATTGTTGATGGATTCCATGACTTGGTAGAATGGTATAGTGTTTCTTTCTGTGTTTTGTCTTCTAGTTTTCATTCATAAATATATGTTTCTTGCTTGCTATAGATCAGTAGAGAACAAATTTGAGACATGCCCTTGGAGGCACCTCAAATTTCCTCTTTCTTCATAGCTTTCATGTTTTCTTCTTCCTTAGTTACATTAAATAATTCTTAACTGCTCTTTAATAACTTGAGGACATTGTTGCTAGTTTCATTCATAGTTTCTATGCATGCTAAGTAGGATGTACGGTATGCCCTGCTTACCTATGGTTTTCCATAGTCTCATCCATGAAACTATCTCTTTGACTGATTAGATTATCATCTTGTTGAACCAAGGAGGCCTAGTTTCAATCTAGCCCTTTGCCTAAAACTATGTGAATCTTGTTGTTCAAAGTGCCCAATAACTTGAAGTACTATGTTTAGGCGTTCCGGCATAGTGTTTCGAGTTGTTAGTCTGTCTTGTGTGTTTTCCCCAAAGTCTGATAGCCATTTCCCAAAGTTAGAGGGTCTTATACTTCTATGCATGGCTTTAATGTTTATTTCTATGTATTGATTAGCTTATAGTTACATTTTGCATGATTAATGGTTTTCCCTACCATGTTTATGTCTGCTATTAAACTAGTTATGCTTGAAATCCTTCGTCGTTCACAAACTTGATGTCCATTTACTCCATTTTTCCCAAAGATCCTTTTTACCTTGAATCAAATCGGCCCTTCAATAGCCTTGTATCGTCATCTAATAGCTTTCTTGACCTTTTGACCCCATAGCCCAGTTAATCTATCATCTTGTTATCTATTTTATATCTTTGATCAGTTTCATCCCTCACAACTTAAAAAACCAAAAAACTTACTTCATAACTAGCCTAAAATCAGAACACAATAAGCAAACAAACAGATATCCCTTACACATATAGAGAGAGCCCTCTCTGAGTCCAGGAAAGCTAGGTCCTTGGGCTCCAAAGCTTGGTTTGATGTTACATTGTCATTTGGCTTGCCAATCAGCCAAATCACGGGAACCTAACATAATGGCGATCACGATGGGACTTTGAGTCAAAACATCCTAGGTATCCCTTAGGAACTCTCAAAATCTCAGTCAAACTTAGAAGAGTAGAATCTGGTTGTCTCACCATCCTAGCAAAATGATGAGTCAGTTATAGGAAACTCTTCCAAACCTCAGGACTATATAAAACTCAAAAAACCCCAAAACACTCCCTTAGATTGGTTTTTGACAGTATTGGCAGTGGACCATACACATATACCTCAAAACAACTAAAAATCCACCTGGCGACTCCACTAGCCTCCAGTAGGCCTTACTATTTTACCGAACTCTAGGTTACTATCCGTTCAACCTATCCCATCGCTCACTAACATAGCGGGAGATGGTGGGACACTGAGTACATGACAGTCTAGCAAACTCTTATAGACTCTTTAGTCCTTTAGATACTTAAACAAGCAAGCAATCCATAAGATCATTTAGAGTAAACTCTTTTTGTTATCACCACCCTAGCAAAGTGTCAAAACAAGTTTAGAATACTTTAACAAACCATAGGCTGCGCATAAGAACTCAGAAAAATCTTAAAAAACATTTCCAGATTAGTTATTGGTGGTGGACCATAGCTATATCTTCACAAAAACAACCAAGTTCCACCTGGCGACTCCACTAGTTCATCCTTTTGGTTTTTACCATCCTTCACTTTAGTATAACCCAGAGAGGCCATCCATCCGAAACTTCCACAAATACCACCCTCTCTAAACTCTAGACTCGAAATATGGCTTCACGAAGAATATACACCAGATCTCACCCAGACCCAAATCCCCCTATCATAGTAGATGAACCAGAGAAGATTCTGTGGCAAGCTTCCGAAACTGACAATCTAGCTTCTGATAGATCCATCCGTAAAACAAGATCAGTACCTGAACATCTTACTATCTTACAGATTCCTATTTTGACTTAGAGTCGTCAAAAACTCTTTTTAGAAGCAAGTCCCATAGTAAGATAAACCTTGACGATCTTGAATCCCTAGACCCGCCACAGAGTCCTAGTAGAGAAGCTTCACCCTCCACCCCTCCCGACTTTCAGCTTCTCCATCACTTTGGTTCATACCATTCCAGATCTGCTCAAAACCAGGTCATTAGTCCAAGTACATCCGCCACACCTATCCAAACCACTACTGTTCAAACCACCTCAACCCATCCCACAAGCCCTCATCTTATACATCATCCATTAGCTCCCATCATGGCAGCCTGGTACGCACCTTTGGTGCTGCCACTACCTTTGGCTCCTCTCCCAAATAAATATCAAGACAAAATCCCACACTTTACTAGAGAAGATACTTCCACAGCTCAACAACATATAAGTAGGATGAGCAATGCTTTTGAATACCTGGAAGTACAAGATGAGACCGTCAGAATGAGAATATTCGCCCAAAGCCTGGGTGGGGAACCCAAAACATGGTTCAAAATCTTTCCTCCAAACACCATCCACAACATCCCAGAACTATGTCAAGTCTTCAGAAATAGGTGGGAAGTCCGAAAGAACCCTATTCAAATCCTGTCAGAATATAACAACCTAAAACGGGAAAATGGGGAAAGTGTCCAGGCTTACTGCACTAGGTTCAACAGTGTGTATAACTCCCTCCCACCTCATTTCAAACCCCCACTTGGTTTAGCCTTAGAAAAATTCCCCGAGGGTTTTGATCCAGACATGACATATCATCTTAGAGACAAGGATCCCCCTACCTTAGAGGAAATGCAACAAATAGCCATAAAAGCAGATGCCAACTTAGCAGAAAAAAGAGCTAGGACTAGATCGGAAAGAAAATTCACATATAGAGATGACGTCTCCATTTCATCTCCTTCCCTAGATCCTAGAATAGATGACTTAGTCAAGACCATGGCCAAAATGTGGGAAAGGATAAATGAAAAGGTCCCTGTTAGGGACAATTAGCCAAACCCTCCAAACAAAAACCGGAACCAAAATTTTAGGAGGGAGCAGCCTCAAAATAGACCAAGGGAAAATGACCAAAAAATTAGGCCACCATTCAATGAAAATTATGTAGAAGAAGATGATAGGGATACAGAACCCATTGATGAAAGTCATTTGAACCTTATAGGGTCCGATAATGAGAGTGAGGTGTATCTCACGGAAGAAGAACAATCATTCTTCTCTCCAAATCAGGACGAAACCAACTATGAAGATCTTGATGATCCTGCCATAGACTTCTAGAATGCCATAATAGAAGCTCACAGGCAATATGACCTTAGAAGCAGGAAAAATCAAGATAACTCCAAGAAAAGTAGCTCGGACACTGCTAAAACCACTGATACTATCCTTAAAAAAGCAGTCAACAGCAACAAAATCATAGTTGGGAAAAATGAACAAAATAAGGATAGAATTACCCAAACTAACCCTGACTCAGATACTCCTAGTACTTCCACAAAGGTTCCCGAAGTAGCTGTGGGGAACAAAATCCCGAAACAGACCCAGCAAATTCAGAACATAGAGAGGGTCATGGTTGAAAAAGCTGAAACAAACATGTCCAAACTTCAGCTACCTTTTAGCTTTGAGGGCGAGATCGCCAAGATCAAGATCACCATGCCTCTTACCGAGATGATCACCCAAAACTCTTACAAGTCCCAAGTTTTGAAAGTCCTAAATATGGGAAGCGATGCCAACACCCTTAATCTAGCTAATGACACCCCTGAAGTGTTGTTTGGTCCGAAAATAGAAGGAAAATTTCAAGAGGGAGCTACTCTTCCCTTTTACATCAGTTTAAATATCCATGACCAAATCCTTCACAATGCCATGCTAGACTCCGGCGCCTCGCATAATCTTATGCCTAAGGTTGTAATGGAAAGACTAGGCCTGGAAATCACAAGACCATTCAAAGACTTTTATTCGTTCGATTCAAGTAGAGTCAAATGCCTAGGTTTGATCAAAGACCTTTGTTTTAGTCTAGCCCAAATACCTGCGAAACATCTAATCATGAACATAGTAGTCGCGGACATTCCCCCCAAGTACGGAATGCTTCTATCCAGATCTTGGGGAGCCAAGCTCCAAGGGAACATTCAACTGGATATGTCTTTCGCCACCATTCCTGTGTTTGACCAAACAAGAATACTCTATCGAGAGTCACACATGAAATACATGATTAGTAGCCAAGAGAGACCAGATAATATTCCAATGTATTCCGTGCATTCCGACCTGAACTCGTTTATTCTCTGTACTGACGAATACATTGAAGAACAATCAGAAGAAACTGAGACAAACTTACTCCCACCACAACAGCTGCCCCTAGTTCTCTATGATGAACTAGATACTCAAAACTATCATGATCATAGGCAGTTGTGTCTTGAGGAAAGTAGGTATGTCTCTTCTGAAATAGGAATTGAGCAAGAAGCACAAACCCTCATGTATTATCAAGCGAATTACTCAAACCTTGGTCAAACATCAGCAGTAACCTTCGGAAAAAAATTTAGGATAAAAGCATTAGAAGACTTACACATCACAAACCTGTTTTGAACTCAGGAGCAGGGAAGTTTAATTTTTCTACCATACCTCAAAGACTTACCACCACATAACTCTTCCACTACAAATGAAACTTTGACTGTAGCCATAGCACCTCAAAATCTAGGAAAAATTTCTGATAAACTTCTTATAAGCAAAGATGATAGCTGCAGTCAAAGCACACCTGAGTTACTAAAATTAGCTCATATTCTGTCTTTTCATAAAAATCTTAGAAATGCTAGAATCAACAATCTCATGCAGAATACCAATCCATACAGAGAAAACAGGGAAAAACACTGTGCCACTACCATTCCTTCAAAAAATAACTTTGACAAGAGAAAATATAACAATCTGAACCAAGCTGTAATAATCAGAGATAAGATAGCTGGTCATAGGGTCTGTATTGATTTTATAAATACTACTGCAAGTCCCTATAACAGAAATTTTGTCCTTTCTACCCAAGATCATGATATACAAATTAAAAGTGCTTTTAATCATGTGTTTTTACAAGATGATATTTCGGGTTATAATCAAAAGATTCCCTTGCAAAGTAGACAGCTTAAAGATTTTTTTCAGTATGCTGGAGGTTGTTCTAGTTTCAGACTCAAAATTGCAAAACCACCGGATATCAGAAATCTGTTCATGAAAGCCATGTTTCCAATCCTGAATTTCTGCATTTTTGCATATCTTGATGATGTCATTATCTATTTCAAGAATGAACAAAAGTATATTCATTACTTAAGGAAGATGTACAGTAAGGAAAGGAGTGGAAATCAGATATACAAAGAAGTACAGTGGGAAGATACCAGTTTATTTAAAGATTCTTGCATGAATCCCTATGTCATGTTGGAGAGAGAAAACTTTCCAAATTTCTCTTTTCAGGAGTTAAGTGGGCCGAGGGCGAGAGGAGATCCTTACGAGGATAAGATGCTTAAATTTCGTCATTTCCAAGATTTCTGAGTTTGAAACACTTTCATTCATTGTATATACCACTGTGTAAAAATAGATAAAACAGAAATGCAAAAAACAGTAAAAAGTAGAAAAAGAGGGCAGTTTCTAAAAAGCAATGGTAAAGCCCCATGTTCCAAAAAAATAGTCCTTCGGAAAGCGAGCAAGTCTAAATGCCGCTACTAGTACTTCAATGTCTTGTTCAGCTATCTAGCATAATCATAGCTGAACATGTTTAAATTTATTTGTTGATAAGTCAGTGAGTGAAAAAGATGGTCAACATTGTGTAAGCTTGACTTATCAAAGAGAGTAGATTAGGAAAAGATATTGGTTCCACACGCCCAAAACAGAACCAAAGAGGGAAGCGGGGATGAAAAACAAATTGTGCATCTTAGCCCTGTTTTCCTACTTTCCATTTTATGCAAAATAATATTTTTGTGCAGCTTGTCTTTCATGCCGCAAATGCATGAAAAATCAGATTGTCTAATCCTGATTTGATCATCTTTTAAATTTCGTGTTTTAGATTAGAGAACAAAATCCTGTCAAACAGCTTAATCTTGACAGTTGATCTAGCGTAGGTAGAGTAATGAAGGAGTTCATCAGTTTAATCTGAACTCCCGGCAGATATAAGTGTAGAAATAGATAGGTTCATTTTACAAAAAGAAAAAATATATATTGTCAAAAGGCTGTTAGTTCAAATGCGCCACAAAGAAGAAAAAATGTTAGGAAAGATAGTGGGGTAGGCACAAATATCATGGATACTAATCATGCTGTCTCTTTTCAGAAGTAGCATAGAAGAAGAGTGAAATTTGCGCCAATGGGTAAGGCACCGGTCTTCATAAGCCAGAGATCTGAAATTCTGGACACCTCCTGAAAAGGAGCTACCCTTCCCAAATGGAGCCACTGTTAGTCATCGGTATTTTTTACTTGTTAGTGATGACTAGTTCTCACAGCCAAGTTTTCTAGCAGTTGATCCAAAAATTTGTCATATTTGCCAGCTGGGAAAACACCCATAAAACTTTTTCGCCCTCCTACCTTTTCAGTCTGCCCATGACAAGATGAAACCCCATTATCAAATCCTACCTAGCCTCAGCCATACTAGTCTGCCCACTAGCTCCAAAGAGACGATCCAAATCTGTTCAAAAAAACTGTCCCCTAAGTTAGGAAGTGGCGCTTTAAGGCATTTCACAACCATCAAAGAGCCAAAAACCTCCATCTGCTTTAGACCAGTCATAACAGACCTCCCACTTTTCTAATAAAGTCAGTCACAACCCTAAGTCACACCACTTATACACCCTTAAGTCTCAGCAATGCATAGACCATGATCTCAAGCTGATTTTAGGTGTTTTACACTGTTTGTGAATTTTACAAGCACATGGAAACAGGTCAGCATCTCACAAGATAATTCTTGGCTCCACATGAGAAGAAAGCTACTTCTCAATGTGATCATGAGCCTGAGATGCATCTACAGGGCAAAGAGTTATTCATCAAACTCTTGCGACCTCATTTACAGCCTGAAAGAACAGCAGAAGAAAGACAACACTGTCAAACAGGCTTGTAAATTTGTCATGGCTGAGAACCTCCTTCATTTATAAGCAGAGGGTTAAGGCGCCTCCTTCATCTAAAAGTAGAGGGCGATGGCCAAGTTTTTGAATTAAAGAATTGTAATTGACTGTAAGACAGGTTTTTTTTTCAGCAAACAGTGAAACTGTGACTAAGGTCAGGCAGCCTTTATATACTGAGACAGAAGGTTGACAAAGCACAAATATTTTTCCAAGTGAGAGGCATCCTTCATTCATAAGCAGATGGCCAGAGAATTAATTGATTTCAAGGTCTGTTTGAACAGAGAAAAATGTGAAGAGAACAAAGAGGAAAAGCAGGGGTACCACTGCCATCAAAGGAGATCAAGCTCATCTCTTAACAAATTTTCTCTCAAAGGACAGTCTGCAGCTCCAACAAAACCAAATTTGAAGAATGGTTGATAAAGTGAATCATTTCACAGGTGAGAGGACATAATAGTGATTATGTTTCAAAGTACTGGTCTGCTCCATTTATAAAAAGGTGCCTTTCAAATGGGCTTATCATAATTGACAAATAAAATCTGGGTTTATCTCCTCAAGAAGCATTACCACTGAAAACAATTGTTCATGATATACAAAAAGGGGGCTTGGAAATACTTCCGGGTTTTGAAGAAAATCTTAAGACAAATATGGGTCTTCATTATTTAAGGGTCAGGAACACCACATTGGTACTTTTTGAAGCAGAGGAAAGGGTTAGAGAAAACACCCTACTTAATGGACAGAAAATTACAAAGTCTGAATATGTGCAACTGAGCCTTGGCACCTACAGTTGGGGGAAAGCTGATGAGACGCATGGAGGCATAAGCTCTTAACCAAGTTGAAAAAGACAGATCATCTCCTTGCAAAATGACACAGAAGGTTTCACTGCTCTTTAATGTGTTCGGAGTGGATTTTCTATGTTAAATGTTGCCAAAAGGTCAGCATGGCAGTAGTCACTTCTTCAAATATGCAAACATAAAAAACAGAGTTGAATCCTCGGAATGAGATTATAACTACTTACCACTGTCAAGACAGCGTGCACGGACCTTATCAATAAAATTCCAAAGATGGACCCCCCTCAGCAAAAGTTAGGATCATTCAGGTTTCAAAAAATAAGTCTAAGCATTGTTTCAAAAAGCAAAACTTTCGAAACCCTTACAAAGACTAACCGAGGAATTTGATTTCATTTTGCAAATGACAAGTGACCATTAGTTTTCGTGCTTTTCAAAGGGATAAGAACCGTGGAAAAATCATTTTGAAGTCCCCACGCACGAGCAAGTATCCCTTTACAGTTTTTAAAGCGGAAAAACAAAGTTTTCAAATCATTTTTTGGGGTTTTGAGTGTATTTGCACCGCGCAGCACTCCTGTGCGAGCACATGGCACTCCTGTAGCCATGGGTCACCAGGGCCCGACAGTGACTCCACGACCAAAAACCTGCGCAACGTTCCTCACTGCGAGAGTGTCGCGCATAATTTCAACCTCCAACACGCCTTCAACTTGCCTCCAAAGTGACTTCGACTCACGAAAAATGTTTTGCATCATGTTTTGAGGTACTTTGCACAGCTCCCCCTTGAATTCACATTTTTTAGATGATTTTTGGGGCCGAAGAAATTAGGTTTGAAACAAGTTATGTTAAGTAACTATGTTAAAAGAGGAATAGGGTATTTTGATTCAAAATCTGAGTTTGAAATAGCTCAGATTCACCAGCAGAAAGCATATCCAAAAAGGTGGTTCCTTATTAGTGTTTCAAAAACCTATAAATACCCTCCAAACAGTCATTCCTTAGTAAGGAAGCAGTGTGGTCAGTTGAAGGTGTTTTGGTCAAAACCTTGTATGAAGACAATAGAGTATAAAGAGGGAAAATATCATGTCTGAAAACAGGCTTGTTGGTTTTTGACTGCTGGAAGACTTTTGTTACCACCATAGAAGCATTTCAAACTATGCCACCTCATCCTATAAACAATAAATCCTGAACTGTGTTTTGCCTTTTGATTGACTGATAAACATATATTGGTGAGTTGCATGCAAGGGGGTTAATGTTTTGATCAAAGAGGATTTTATTGGCATTGGACTGCTACAGGTTTTTGTTACCACATCATAAGAAACTTTTCAAACTTTGTCACCATATCTATAAACAGTGACTTTGACTGTGTGGGTCTCCTTTGTTAGACTATGGTGTAATGTTGAAAATAATGATTGAAGGGCATACCAAGAAAAGGAAAAAGGTCTTGAACTAAAAACTGGGTTTTCACCTTCCTCTAAAAAGGCAAGGGTGTCTTATATCCTCAAAGCATCAAAGGGCAGGTTACCCTTGCCACATATACAGGAAAAGATCATTGTTAACTATGTATACTGATCGACTATCTTTTTGTTCTTCAAGCTCATTTGTTAAGTTGATATTCAGATGGTTGGAAAGGCCACATTTCTAATGGGTAGGGGTTTTATATTGAAAGAGAGCATTTTACACTAACATCCAAACACATTGTTTCCTTATTAAAGCAGTGGGTTGACAGAGTTTGGTTTAAAGAAGCCATTTCAAAGACAGTGAGGCAGTTTGGTGTTTCAAGAGCACATTTAGCCCAAGATGCCGCCCAGGAAAGGTAGCAGAAGTGGTTTACACAAGAGATATGAGCCAATTTCTACCGGGGAAGTAAATGCACATCCATCCATCCTTTTCAATTTTCATGAGGTGGGGTGTTTGGATTTCTGCCAGAGGGTACAAGAAGTAAAAATTTTCCCACCCTTAACACACTTATGCACCTTGAGGTTCAAAGGAAAACATTTCCAAGTGGCAGGCCTTGATTTCAAGTTCTCCCCGAGGTCGGTATCTAAAGCCACTAAAATCCCATATCTTGGCGAGAAATGGTTCAAGCAAGCCTATCTAGACTTGGATGACTACAAGCCTTTCATCAAATCCGAGCACAGAGATGCATGCACTGCTTTTTTTCCTTCCTCTCATCTTCTTGCCAGCTATGCTCCTCTTATGAAGATCATAATGAACTATTTCACTTGTGAAGGAAGATTTACCCGAGTTTTTGCCTACCATGTCCGACTATTGATACACTTCACTAGAACTAAACAGCTCAATCTCCCTTACTTATTATGCAAAAGCATTGAAAAAATGGCCTCTTTAGTCCAGAAGAAACCTCCCTCACAGCAAGTAGTTTCTATTTTCCATCATTCTCTGATTAAAATCATCATCCTCCACCAGCTGGAGAAGAAAGGGGTTTCTTGGGATGTTTTTATCAGTCACCGGGATTTCTCCATTGTCCCTTCGATCCATACATCTCCCACATCGCCTACTCATCTCCCCTCACCTTCCTCTAGTAGGCCTACTCCTAGAAGGCTCAGATTCACTACAGAGCAGTCAAGAGAGCATGGAGAAGGAGAGGGAAGTGGCCAGCAAAGAGAAGAGGGACATGAACAGGCAGAAAAAGATGAGGAACAGCAGGAAGAAAGTGATGGAGGATAGTAGCATGATAGTGATGAAGGTGAGCAACAACAAGATCAAGAAGAAGAGAGTGTTGATCAGCAACAACTCAGTGGTGATGAACAACAGGAACAAATGGAAGGGCAGGATCCTGGACAGCAGTTGGAACAGCAGCCTGAACCACAAAATGAACAGATACTTGAAGGACAACAGCAGCATGATGTTAGTGATCAAAGACAGCATGTTGTTTGTGAACAGGAGCAGCAGTTTGAGCAACATGGTGTTGAGGGGCAGTAGCAGTCTCCTCATGACAAACAACAGTCCCCTCATGATACACTACAACCTCCTCAAGATGCACAATAGCTTCAAGAGGAAAGGCGATTTCAAGAAGGTGACAAACAAGATGACAAAGGCAAAGCAATTATGTTTTCCTCTCTTGAAAAGACTAAGCCCAAGACATCAAGAAAGAAAGTTCCCAAGGTTGTCACTCCAAAAGTGACAAGAGCTCCCCGGAGCAAAATAAAGTTGTCAAAGGAGCCTATCACTGATTTTCCTAGGAGGAAGAGCGCAAGACTAGCCTTCAAGGACAAAGGAAAAGGCAGGATAGGAGAAGGACACGAGCATGGGAGCGCTTTGGATGCCATCTCAATCCAAAGTGACGACAGTGACAATGAGGCCGGATTCTTGAAAACCTTCTAATCCATAGAGAGGGCCAAATTGATACATTAGAGGATGACCTTCATCGGGCAAGAAACTTTAATCAATTCTTGAAGATCCAAAATAGCCAAATGAGTGCCCAGATGGCTGTCTATGAGGCACGAGCAATCAAATACAAGAAAGAAGCTGCCAAAGCCCAAGCAAGGATAGATGAGCTTGTAGGTGAGTTTGATGAAGAAGAAGAAGAGGACCAACCTAGGAAAAGGAAGCCTAGAACCATAGGGCTTAGAAAAGCTCTTGTGAGGCAAAAGGAAGAGGAACAAGCCCTTCTTCAATCCACTCCCCTCACTGCACTACTTGAGCAAGAGATTGAAAACAATAAGGAGGCATGGCTAGAAAGAGCCAATAAACATTTGGAGATGAAGCTTGAGAAGGCCAACAGAGACATAGAGCTGCAAAGGAGGATGACAAAGCATTATCAAAAGCTAAATCAGTTTGCCCAGCGCAAGTTAAAGGCCACTCAAGAGAAACTAAAGGAGGCAAAAGGGAAACGCCCGGCACGGAAAGAGAAGAAAAGCACATCAGCACTTGACATTTTGGCTTCAGTTTCGGAGCGTGTTTCCAAGGACCCTTGAGGGTCATGCACACCAATTTTAGGCACATTTTGACATTTTTTTGTTTTTTGGCATTTTTGAGTTTTTGGTCAAAAACTCATAAATTCGCCATTTCATTTTAAGGATTCGTCAAGGGAGGAGAATAGTATCATTGGATGCCATAATTTCATGAGCACACCCTCAGCGATTTTCAGAACATTTGGAGATCATTTTCCCCCTCAAAATGGCGAAAAAGGCTCGCTTTTTGCACACTCTGCCCGGTCTATCAGCAGACTGTAATTTTCTGGCATTTTACACACAAGTGCAGTTTTGGAGGACTTCTAGGCATCGGATCGGGAAATTTTCACTTTTACTGGAAAGTAGACACTCAGAGCTTTCCAACAAGCTATCATGAGCCTCATTTCAACATCAGGAAGGCTGCCAAATGTTTCCGGCAAGTCAGGGGACCTTTTTCTGATGTAAATTTGAAATATTTTTGTAATTTTTGAACCTCTAAAATCTGCTTTTTCCAAATGTCCGTTTAGCTATTTTTGCACATAAAAATTTATGCAAAGTAAATTAAATTCCCTTTTTTAGCATTTTTTAGATATTTTATGAGATATTTTTGTGCCTTGGGCTTTGCAAAGCCTCAAGAACAAGTTTAGATATTTTGATTAGGCCAATAGGATGGCAAGTTGAACCATGAGGTTTTCCTCACTTGAGCCTATATATTCCAAAGGCTTTCATTGTAAAAAGAGGCTGAACTTGAGAAGAGAAGCAATATATTGGTCATATGACCTTTGGAAGAAATACTTGTGTTATGCTTTTGGATTGCCTCTTGGATGTTCTTGGATGAATGATGAAGGATTGTTGATGGATTCCATGACTTGGTAGAATGGTATAGTGTTTCTTTCTGTGTTTTGTCTTCTAGTTTTCATTCATAAATATATGTTTCTTGCTTGCTATAGATCAGTAGAGAACAAATTTGAGACATGCCCTTGGAGGCACCTCAAATTTCCTCTTTCTTCATAGCTTTCATGTTTTCTTCTTCCTTAGTTACATTAAATAATTCTTAACTGCTCTTTAATAACTTGAGGACATTGTTGCTAGTTTCATTCATAGTTTCTATGCATGCTAAGTAGGATGTACGGTATGCCCTGCTTACCTATGGTTTTCCATAGTCTCATCCATGAAACTATCTCTTTGACTGATTAGATTATCATCTTGTTGAACCAAGGAGGCCTAGTTTCAATCTAGCCCTTTGCCTAAAACTATGTGAATCTTGTTGTTCAAAGTGCCCAATAACTTGAAGTACTATGTTTAGGCATTCCGGCATAGTGTTTCGAGTTGTTAGTCTGTCTTGTGTGTTTTCCCCAAAGTCTGATAGCCATTTCCCAAAGTTAGAGGGTCTTATACTTCTATGCATGGCTTGAATGTTTATTTCTATGTATTGATTAGCTTATAGTTACATTTTGCATGATTAATGGTTTGCCCTACCATGTTTATGTCTGCTATTAAACTAGTTATTCTTGAAATCCTTTGTCGTTCACAAACTTGATGTCCTTTTACTCCATTTTGCCCAAAGATCCTTTCTGCCTTGAATCAAATCGGCCCTTCAACAGCCTTGTATCGTCATCTAATATCTTTCTTGACCTTTTGACTCCATAGCCCTGTTAATCTAACATCTTGTTATCTATTTTATATCTTTGATCAGTTTCATCCCTCACAACTTAAAAAACCAAAAAACTTACTTCATAACTAGCCTAAAATCAGAACACAATAAGCAAACAAACAGATATCCCTTACTGATGCAGGCATAGCCTGCACTCCCAGAGTCTTCATCATTGTCTATCTATGTTTATAAACATACATACTCTATTTTTCCCAACTCCTAATCTCAATCTCTTTCAAATTCACTCTTTATGTGGAAGCTCTCTTAAACACCTGTTGATAAATTTCATGATTCATGAAACTCAATAGAAATCATTCAACCAAATGTGCCCTTCATTACATGCCACAGCCTCCATCATCATAATGGAACTCCAATGTTTACAAATTTCATTGCAATTTAATAATACTGTTTGGATTTTAAAGTGGCAATCAATATGTGCGCCTTACTCCAAATTCATAACCGCACAATCCAGACAATTGTATCTGAATTTCATACCTGGATATCTGCATCTTTGACCAGGAATGAACTTCACTCCAGCGCTGTACCATCTGAAACTATCTTCCATTCTATTTACCTCCTTGGATGCTGCAACCTTAACTGCACAATTCTCGTTATTTGCCAACACACCTTTCTCTGCCTTCAATTTCACCTTGCGTCTTCTAGATTGATTATTGCTCTGGCAATTTCAATTGTGCGTACAACGCTTCCATCCACAGTATCAAATAGTTATTTGATATATATTTGACTTCAAAAATTTTTAACTTCCAAAATGTCCGACTGCACAGTAATTATGTTGTTCCACCCTTTTCATACCATCGCTTCTGTGGTCAATCTACAGTTAACTGATTTCAACGCAGCTTCATAATTTATTCATTTAAATTAGAAACGATGCTACTCATACCTGTACATGCTTTTCCTAAGAACGTTCTTGCCCCAATATCAATCGAAGACTTTAGGTCTCAGCGCCTTCAATATGCGCCTCATGTGTGAACTTCGCCCTCTGCCTTCAACGCATCATGGCATGACAACGAATCGGCTTCTGAAATTACAAATCCGCTGTCATGATGGATTGATTCCACGAACTTAATTAAAGTCAAATTGATCTCACATGCTCCCACGCACAATTGTGATTCGATCTGAACATTCATTAGCACAGATATCGTTCTAGATAAAGTTCTGCTCTTTTCACAGCATCGAAGAGATTTCATAAATGATTACAACAGTTCTCATACCATTATTAATTCAATTCACAATTACCAGGTTCAATTCTGGTTCCACATCTTACCAGATCGATTAGCCATAAATCGATTTACCAACACAGTAAATTGCCACTGTTTCCCTAAACGCATGCCATTTACCTCTGAATTTATACAGCGTGCAATTTTTCTCCCATTCGCACTCGAGCCACCATCAATATATAGCGTTCAGTTAATAATTCAACCAACACATTCATTCTGGAATTGTGAATTTCGTATCTTCTAATGACAGCGTTCATGATGACAAATACAAACTTATGGATTCAATTTCAAATTTGAATAATCATTACAGCAAATAGGGGTTTTAAATCAACACTCTGTGCTCATTGATTTCTTCAATCGATTCTCATAGATTTACCACTCTATTTATGAACTCCACAGATTTGTATTTGCTGGCGCTCCATAAAATTTTCCTCCGCATTGATATCAATCAAAAACACAGATTGATATACAATATACAACATAATCTATCTCCTGAATGTCAATTCCACAACTTCAATTAAATTTCCACTTTGAAGTTTCAACACAAATGATTATCGATTTCCACAAATCGATGTCAGCAAGTCTTTTACCACAGAATTATCATTTCTTTATTCTAGATTTTAATCATTCATAAAGACTCAGCTAAGGCGCAGGATTTAACTCTTAATCACAAATTTAACACTCTCAAACCATAACCAACATTTGAAAACTCCCTTATGCAGAATTTAACCATACATAAACCAGTCCATTAAGGCGCATAACTCAAAATCACACTTTCATAAAAAATTAACATACTTACAAACTGATCTTCTTGGCCAAATATTCAACGTTCTTGGCCCTTACAAATTGCCAAAGGCTTACAGCCTTGGCTGTTCTCAATTACTTTTATCCTCACTCACTCACAATCTCCATGTATTTTCCTCTAAAAACCCCCTCCTATTTATACAATTTTAAAAAAATCATTTAATTAAATGCTCAATCCCTTCAATTCCTCAACAAACCCCTAAATCTCTCAACATCCCTAAAGGATAGATCTTTATCCCTAAAATCCTTCAACTAATTAAATTCCCTCATATCCTTTTATAAAAAGATATTTACAAAAATCCTCACCTTCTCCTATTTTATTCAAATTAATTAATAAAATATTAAAAATTATCACACCCCCTTTTAACATATTTACAAAATAAAAAAATACCCTTGATGCTCCTGCATCACTTACACATATAGAGAGAGCCCTCTCTGAGTCCAGGAAAGCTAGGTCCTTGGGCTCCAAAGCTTGGTTTGATGTTACATTGTCATTTGGCTTGCCAATCAGCCAAATCACGGGAACCTAACATAATGGCGATCACGGTGGGACTTTGAGTCAAAACATCCTAGGTATCCCTTAGGAACTCTCAAAATCTCAGTCAAACTTAGAAGAGTAGAATCTGGTTGTCTCACCATCCTAGCAAAATGATGAGTCAGTTATAGGAAACTCTTCCAAACCTTAGAACTACATAAAACTCAGAAAAACCCCAAAAAACTCCCTTAGATTGGTTTTTGTCAGTACTGGTGGTGGACCATACACATATACCTCAAAACAACAAAAAATCCACCTGGCGACTCCACTAGCCTCCATTAGGCCTTAATATTTTACCGAACTCTAGGTTACTATCTGATCAACCTATCCCATCGCTCACTAACATAGCGGGAGATGGTGGGACACTGAGTACATGACAGTCTAGCAAACTCTTATAGACTCTTTAGTCCTTTAGATACTTAAACAAGCAAGCAGTCCATAAGATCATTTAGAGTAAACTCTTTTTGTTATCACCACCCTAGCAAAGTGTCAAAACAAGTTTAGAATACTTTAACAAACCATAGGCTACGCATAAGAACTCAGAAAAATCTTAAAAAACATTTCCAGATTAGTTATTGGTGGTGGACCATAGCTATATCTTCACAAAAACAACCAAGTTCCACCTGGAAACTCCACTAGTTCATCCTTTTGGTTTTTACCATCCTTCACTTTAGTATAACCCAGAGAGGCCATCCATCCAAAACTTCCACAAATACCACCCTCTCTAAACTCTAGACTTGAAATATGGCTTCACGAAGAATATACACCAGATCTCACCCAGACCCAAATCCCCCTATCATAGTAGATGACCCAGAGAAGATTCTGTGGCAAGCTTCCGAAACTGACAATCTAGCTTCTGATAGATCCATCCGTAAAACAAGATCAGTACCTGAACATCTTACTATCTTACAGATTCCTATTTTGACTTAGAGTCGTCAAAAACTCTTTTTAGAAGCAAGTCCCATAGTAAGATAAACCTTGACGATCTTGAATCCCTAGACCCGCCACAGAGTCCTAGTAGAGAAGCTTCACCCTCCACCCCTCCCGACTTTCAGCTTCTCCATCACTTTGGTTCATACCATTCCAGATCTGCTCAAAACCAGGTCATTAGTCCAAGTACATCCGCCACACTTATGCAAATGACAATTGACCGTTGGTTTTCATGCTTTTCAAAGGGATAAGAACCGTGGCAAAATCATTTTGAAGTCCCCACGCACGAGCAAGTATCCCTTTGCAGTTTTTAAAGCGGAAAAACAAAGTTTTCAAATCATTTTTCGGGGTTTTGAGAGTATTTGCACCGCGCGAAACTCCTGTACAAGCGCGCGGCACTCCTGCGCACATTTTTTCCATAGCACTACAAAGGCGCGCGGCACTCCTGTAGCCGCGGGTCACCAGGGCCCGACAGTGACCCGACGACCAAAAACCTGCGCGACGTTCCTCACTGCGAGAGTGCCGCGCATAATTTCAACCTCCAACATGCCTTCAACTTGCCTCCAAAGTGACTTCGCCTCACAAAAAATGTTTTGCATCATGTTTTGAGGTACTTTTCACAGCTCCCCCTTGAATTCATGTTTGTTAGATGATGTTTGGGGCCGAAGAAATTAGGTTTGAAACAAGTTATGTTAAGTAACTATGTTAAAAGAGGAATAGGGTATTTTGATTCAAAATCTGAGTTTGAAATAGCTCAGATTCACCAGCAGAAAGCATATCCAAAAAGGTGGTTCCTTCTTAGTGTTTCAAAAACCTATAAATACCCTCCAAACAGTCAGTCCTTAGTAAGGAAGCAGTGTGTTCAGTTGAAGGTGTTTTGGTCAAAACCTTGTATGAAGACAATAGAGTATAAAGAGGGCTAATATCATGTCTGAAAACAGGCTTGTTGGTTTTTGATTGCTGGAAGACTTTTGTTACCACCATAGAAGCATTTCAAACTATGCCACCTCATCCTATAAATAGTAAATCCTGAACTGTGTTTTGCCTTTTGATTGACTGATAAACATATATTGGTGAGCTGCATGCGAGGGGGTTAATGTTTTGATCAAAGAGGAGTTTATTGGCATTGGACTGCTACAGGTTTTTGTTACCACATCATAAGAAACTTTTCAAACTCTGTCACCATATCTATAAACAGTGACTTTGACTGTGTGGGTCTCCTTTGTTAGACTATGGTGTAATGTTGAAAATAATGATTGAAGGGCATACCAAGAAAAGGAAAAAGTTCTTGAACTAAAAACTTGGTTTTCACCTTCCTCTAAAAAGGCAAGGGTGTCTTATATCCTCAAAGCATCAAAGGGTAGGTTACCCTTGCCACATATAAAGGAAAAGATCATTGTTCACTGTGTATACTGATCGACTATCTTTTTGTTCTTCAAGCTCATTTGTTAAGTTGATATTCAGATGGTTGGAAAGGCTACATTTCTAAGGGGCAGGGGTTTTATATTGAAAGAGAGCATTTTTCATTAACATCCAAAAACATCGTTTCCTTATTAAAGCAGTTGGTTGACAGAGTTTGGTTTAAAGAAGCCATTTCAAAGACAGTGAGGCAGTTTGGTGTTTCAAGAGCACATTTATCCCAATATGCCGCCCAGGCAAGGTAGCAGAAGTGGTTTACACAAGAGATATGAGCCAATTTCTACCAGGGAAGTAAATGCACATCCATCCATCCTTTTCAATTTTCATGAGGTGGGGTGTTTGGATTTCTGCCAGAGGGTACAAGAAGTAAAAATTTTCTCGCCCTTAACACACTTATGCGCCTTGAGGTTCAAAGGCAAACATTTCCAAGTGGCAGGCCTTGATTTCAAGTTCTCCCCAAGGTCGGTATCTAAAGCCACTAAAATCCCATATCTTGGCGAGAAATGGTTCAAGCAAGCCTATCTAGACTTGGATGACTACAAGCCTTTCATCAAACCCGAGCACAGAGACGCATGCACTGTTGTTTTTCCTTCCTCTCATCTTCTTGCCAGCTATGCTCCTCTTATGAAGATCATAATGAAGTATTTCACTTGTGAAGGAAGATTTACCCGAGTTTTTGCCTACCATGTCTGACTATTGATGCACTTCACTAGAACTAAACAGCTCAATCTCCCTTACTTCTTGTGCAAAAGCATTGAAAAAATGGCCTCTTTAGTCCAGAAGAAACCTCCCTCACAGCAAGTAGTTTCTCTTTTCCATCATTCTCTGATTAAAATCATCATCCTCCACCAGCTGGAGAAGAAAGGGGTTTCTTGGGATGTTTTTATCAGTCACCCGGATTTCTCCACTGTCCCTCCGGTCCATACATCTCCCACATCGCCTACTCATCGCCCCTCACCTTCCTCTAGTAGGCCTACTCCTAGAAGGCTCAGATTCACTACAGAGCAGTCAAGAGAGCATGGAGAAAGAGAGGGAAGTGGCCAGCAAAGAGAAGAGGGACATGAATAGGCAGAAAAAGATGAGGAACAGCAGGAAGAAAGTGATGGAGGACAGCAGCATGATAGTGATGAAGGTGAGCAGCAGTAAGAGCAAGAAGAAGAGAGTGCTGATCAGCAGCAACTCAGTGGTGATTAACACCAAGAACAAATGGAAGGGCAGCATCCTGGACAGCAGTTGGAACAGCAGCCTGAACCACAAAATGAACAGAAACTTGAAGGACAGCAGCAGCATGATGTTAGTGATCAAAGACAGCATGTTGTTGGTGAATAGGAGCAGCAGTTTGAGCAACATGATGTTGAGGGGCAGCAGCATTCTCCTCATGACAAACAGCAGTCCCCTCATGATACACTACAGCCTCCTCAAGATGCACAACGGCTTCAAGAGGAAAGGTGATTTCAAGAAGGTGACAAACAAGATGACAAAGGCAAAGCAATTATGTTTTCCTCTCTTGAAAAGACTAAGCCCAAGACATCACGAAAGAAAGTGCCCAAGATTGTCACTCCAAAAGTGACAAGAGCTCCCCGGATCAAAAGAAAGTTGTCAAAGGAGCCTATCACTGATTTGCCTAGGAGGAAGAGCACAAGACTAGCCTTCAAGGGCAAAGGAAAAGGCAGGATAGGATAAGGACACGAGCATGGGAGCGCTTTGGATACCATCTCAATCCAAAGTGACGACAGTGACAACGAGGCCGGATTCTTGAAAACCTTCTAATCCATAGAGAGGGCCAAATTGATACATTAGAGGATGACCTTCATCGTGCAAGAAACTTTAATCAATTCTTGCAGATCCAAAACAGCCAAATGAGTGCCCATATGGCTGTCTATGAGGCACGAGAAATCAAATACAAGAAAGAAGCTGCCAAAGCCCAAGAAAGGATAGATGAGCTTGTAGGTGAGTTTGATGAAGAAGAAGAAGAGGACCAGCCTAGGCAAAGGAATCCTAGAACCATAGGGCTTAGAAAAGCTCTTGAGAGGCAAAAGGAAGAGGAACAAGCCCTTCTTCAATCCACTCCCCTCACTGCACTACTTGAGCAAGAGATTGAAAACAATAAGGAGGCATGGCTAGAAAGAGCCAATAAACATTTGGAGATGAAGCTTGAGAAGGCCAACAAAGACTTAGAGCTGCAAAGGAGGATGACAAAGCATTACCAAAAGCTAAATCAGTTTGCCCGACGCAAGTTAAAGGCCACTCAAGAGAAACTAAAGGAGGCAAAAGGGAAACGCCCGGCACGGAAAGAGAAGAAAAGCACATCAGCACTCGAAATTTTGGCTTCAGTTTCGGAGCGTTTTTCCAAGGACCCTTGAGGGTCATGCACACCAATTTTAGGCACATTTTGACAATTTTTGGTTTTTTGACATTTTTGAGTTTTTGGTCAAAAACTCATAAATTCGCCATTTCATTTTAAGGATTCTTCAAGGGAGGAGAATAGTATCATTGGATGCCATAATTTCATGAGCACACCCTCAGCGATTTTTAGAACATTTAGAGATCATTTTCCCCCTCAAAACGGCGAAAAAGGCTCGCTTTTTGCACACTCTGCCCGGTCTATCAGCAGACTGTAATTTTCTGGCTTTTTACACACAGGTGCAGTTTTGGAGGACTTCTAGGCATTGGATCGGGAAAATTTCACTTGTTCTGGAAATTAGACACTCATATCTTTCCAACGAGCTATCATGAGCCTTGTTTCGACATCAGCAAGGCTGCCAAATGTTTCTGGCAAGTCAGGGGACCTTTTTCTGATGTAAATTTGAAATATTTTTGTAATTTTTGAACCTCTAAAATTTGTTTTTTCCAAATGTGAGTTTAGCTATTTTTGCACATAAAAAATTATGCAAAGTAAATTAAATTCCCTTTTTTAGCATTTTTTAGATATTTTATGAGATATTTTTGTGCCTTGGGCTTTGCAAAGCCTCAAGGACAAGTTTAGATATTTTGATTAGGCCAATGAGGATGCAAGTTGAACCATGAGGTTTTCCTCACTTGAGCCTATATATTCCAAAGGCTTTCATTGTAAACAAGGCTGAACTTGTGAAGAGAAGCAATATATGGTCATATGAGCTTTGGAAGAAATACTTATGTTATTCTTTTGGATTGCCTCTTGGATGTTCTTGGATGAATGAAGAGGATTGTTGTTGGATTCCATGACTTGGTAGAATGGTATAGTGTCTCTTGCTTTGTTGTTTGTCTTCTAGTTTTCATTCATGAATACATGTTTCTTGCTTTCTATAGATCAGTAGAGAAAAAATTTGAGATATGCCCTTGGAGGCACCTCAAATTTTCTGTTTCTTCATAGCTTTCATGTTTTCCTCTTCCTTAGTTACATTAAAGAATTCTTAACTGCTCTTTAATAACTTGAGGATATTGTTGCTTGTTTCATTCATAGTTCTATGCATGCTAAGTATGATTTACGGTACACCCTGCTTACCTATGGCTAGTTATAGTTCCATTAATGAAATTTCTCTTTGACTGATTATATTGTCATTTTGTTTGAACCAAGGAGGCCTAGTTTCGATCTAGCCCTTTGCCTAAAACTATGCAAATCTTGTTGTTCAGAGTGCCCAATAACTTGAAGTACTATGTTTAGGTGTTCCGGCATAGTAATTTGAGTTGTTTGTCTTCCTTAAGTGTTTTCCCCAAAGTCTGATAGACATTTCCCAAAGTTAGAGGGTCATATACTTCTATGCATGGCTTGAATGTTTATTTCTATGTATTGATTAGCTTATAGTTACATTTTGCATGATTAATGGTTTTCCCTACCATGTTTATGTTATCTATTAAACTAGTTATGCTTGAAACTCTTTGTTGTTCACAAACTTGATGTCCATTTACTCCATTTTTCCCAAAGATCCTTTCTACCTTGAATCAAATTGGCCCTTCAACAGCCTTGTATCGTCATCTAATAGCTTTCTTGACCTTTTGACCCCATAGCCCAGTTAATCTAACATCTTGTTATCTATTTTATATCTTTGATCAGTTTCATCCCTCACAACTTAAAAAACCAAAAAAATTACTTCATAACTAGCCTAAAATCAGAACACAATAAGCAAACAAACAGATATCCCTTACACATATAGAGAGAGCCCTCTCTGAGTCCAGGAAGGCTAGGTCCTTGGGCTCCAAAGCTTGGTTTGATGTTACACTGTCATTTGGCTTGCCAATCAGCCAAATCACGGGAACCTAACAACCCGGAGAGAAGGCCCTAAGCTTTGAAAGACAAAATATCATAAGTATGAATAATGTAGAGCTCAGAAAATAGTTCCAAGGCAGAAACATAGTCAAAATTTAGAGGCTACTAGTCTCTAAGTTCTTGACATTTCACCAGGAAATGACATCCCCATGTGGAGCCACTGTTAGGGTCCTATAATAATAGGATTCATAATTTTGAATTGACTTTGATTAGTCTTGTAATATGTACATACTTTGCTTTCTGCAAAATTGTTTTCACATATTAGAAAAATAAAAAATGTAAAGAGGGTAAAAGTCCTAAAAGAAAAATCAAAGGAATTGAAAGGAAAAAAATAAAAATAAAAAAGAATAGAAAATGAACCTCAAACAAAAAGAGATAAAAATAGAACATGAAAGTGATGAAAATTCGATTTCCACTACTATTTGCTTCACTTTGCAAAATAATATTATGTGCAGCTTGTTAAAAAATGCCACAATACATGAAAGTCAAACTATTTAATCTTAACTTTTCATGCTTTAAATTTCATGTTGATAGATAGGAATAAAGATCTGGAAAAACTGTTTAATCTTGGCAGATCAGTAGTTAGGTAGAATATAATAAAGAGCTCAACAGTTTAATTTGATCCCTTGGAAGAAATAAAGTTAGAATTAGTTAGTTTGTTGTTTAAAAGAATGAATAAGGGTATGCAAACTCAAATGCACCCATGTACATGAAGAAAAAATGTTAAGGTAGCAGAGGGATAGGTAAAAGCAGTTTACGAGGCAGAGATAATAGAAAAAATTGGTCATTTCATTTACTAACTCCCTTTCAAAATCATTCGCCTTGTAAAAATACCCCATCCCCTTCATTTTTACTCTTTCCCCTTATTTCACTCATTTTTCCTTATAAAACCCCTTTTCCTAAGTTAAAATGTATATTTTCATTTGGAAAAGTAAAATCCCTTTTACTAATTTCCCTTTTCATTAAAAAATACACCAAAAAAACCATAAAAATACATTAATCCTAAGTTTGAAAACATATATCAGGTCCCACTATAAAAACTCAACCCAATGTTATTTTTACTTAGTGTATTTTTACATTTCCCCTGTATTATACAAATCTCGCACTTGTTTACATTTGTACATTATTAATATTTAACATTATGTATTAGCTCCCATTATATACCTTTTAATCCCGTATATATTAATTCCTTATATATATATATTTCCCAACCCACGTTTTATTTATAACATATAGTTTTATTTTCCCACATGTTATATATCCCGGACCCACTTATTATTACTATCCCGCCTATTATAAAATCCCAATTTCCCTAACCCCATTAGTTAATATATTAAACTCCGCTTATTACAAACTCCTAACCCCATGCAATTAAACCATAGCTTTTATATGCATATTAACCAACTGCATAGCATAATATCCCGAGCCCCACTCCTATACAATCCCGAAGACTTCATCGCATCATCACATCCGTTAGATTATAACTAACCAGATCCAATGACCAGCATTGCCTACCACACATTTCATATCTCGATCGTTAACAGACCCCCAACCATGCAAAATGTGAGGTTTGCAGAGCTCTCCTCCCTGCTACGTGGCACCATTTCATTTGATCGCATCAACCCAAAAAATACCACTCGACCACTTTCGTTCATGCGAAAACCACTAAATGGTTTCTCCTGCCCGTTGCGCAAACCACCATCTCTATTCAAAATTGACCGTGCATTCAATGTAATTACTGTTGATTAAAAATGGACATAAACCGACCAATTGTGCCTTTTCATCCTTTCCATTACAGTTTTCCGCAGAAGAAGCATTGCAGATCGAAAAAGTAGATACTGACCATGTTTTAAACTGAAATTCAACCATAATCCAACCAATTCGCTGCTACAACTGTGTAGAAGACACTCATAAGCATTATAAAGACCTCTGAAGCTTTAGAAAAGCTTTCTGCAACCCCAGAACCATTCTGCAAATCAAATCTCCATATTTCTTCAAGTATTCCTCAAAGTACTAAGACATGTGCTTACAGAAAAAGAGAAAAAAGTAATTGAATTAGCATAGAAGCCTTAGTAGACCAAAAGGAACCTCTGTAGTTTCCCAAATTCATTGTTCTACAAACCCTATGCATTTTTTCACAAATTTTGAGGCCTGAGACTGTTTTAATCACAAAGATTGAATAATTGAAGAAGTTTAGACCTCTGCAGACCTGAAGAAATCCATCTTGCTTCCCAAATCCTTTTTTCTGCAAACCTTGGACCTAATTTTACAGGATTCCAAGAGCTAAGAATTTTTTTATTACAGAAAGTAATAATTGACCAATTAGCTTCTTAAATCAATCTGCAAAACTGTTATAATATTTCTGAGGTGCTCCTAAAGTCCTAAATCAGTTTTTTCTAAATCAAAAAGTAATAAGTTGATAAATCAAACAGAACAATGGCTTCCAAAGAAGCAGTAAGTGTCAATCCTATACAACCTCTTGTTGTAGATGTAGAACACACTCCCCTGACTGATAAATATTTCAAGATTAATGACACAACCACAAGATTTAACCCTCTTGAGCTCCACTGTTGGAGCCATGAAAAATCCATAGATTAGGCTGATGAAGTTTTTATTTGGGACTCTAATTTTCCAAAATATGTTGTCCCACAGACTTTTCAGTGCCCAGAAGTGATTAGACTATGTCAATATTGATATTTCCCTGATCAGAGAGCCATAATAAACTCTAAAAAATAAATCTTGTCTACCATTACTGTTGATTCAATCAATCAAATGCTCCATGTTGATCAGCGGTTGTCATTGATGTTAACCCAAGCAGCACCAGGGGCTACCCCAATATTGCATGGGAATTTTTACCTACCAAATTAATATATTCTAGGTCAATAATGATTTTGATAGTTTCTTCTTGTCGATATGTTTCCGTTGATATATGGCACGCCACGTAATTCTTCACGGTTTGAGAGATATTCATGTTTGAAGTTTGTACCCCCAATTAGTGGGCTAAAACCCCATGGCGTTGTGGCATGGTTCATTGAAAATTCATAATTAATATTTTTTAAGCTCCTAAAATCCCTCCCACATTCACTTTTTGAAGCCCCTCTCAACCTAAGAATTTATATAAATTGTGATCCTCATATCCTCCTTATGCAAGGGATTTCGCTATCTCAAACAGGTCATCGTGGAATTTTCGCTCTAAATTTTTTTCTACGAAGGTTCAAAAGATAAAATTTTTATGAGGCGAAGCTGAAATCCTGAGGAAGCACCTACAAAAATTTCAAATCAAGGTGCACAACATTTTTGGAGATATGATCTATGCAAGTCAGTGTTTTTGCAGGCTCCTGAAATTCATGTCAAAGTAGTGACCTTGGGAAAATCATCATAACTCTCTCTCTAAGTATCATATTGGAATTTTGTAAAAATTGGAAGATAATGCACGAAATTTAGTTTTATCTCTATCAATTTTAGAGCCGAATGAAGAAATAGTGACACGTGGCACATCGTACAAGTTCGCTCTACTGAAACAGTCCATAAGTAGGGCATTGTGAGAGATTGGGCATAACTCTCTCTTGAAGAATCCAAATTGGGTCAGACCTTTGGCATTGGAAAGATGACTCAAAGGACTACTACAAGACTGAAAATCACATATTGGGGATCTGAAATAATAGAGATACACCAGATTCAATATCGAGCTCCTAGAAGGAAATGAAAAAACTAGATCATGTGTTGTCAAGGGCTGTAAAGGACCAGACTTTCTAGGGCAGCAAAGCAAAGCAAGGTGCAGTAGAGGGTAGCATGACAAGAGCAGTAACCAAGGTGCAGAACAGCAGCAATAATTTCATCACATGATGTCTTCAAGTGGGCAGCATTGCATACAGTCACTGTAAAGGTATCATTGTACTAAGTCATTGTAAATACATTATTGTAAAAATTGTACTCGTGTCTATCTGCCAAGACTTGAAGAGGCAGTGTCGGGAGGTCTAGGATCATCATTAGGTGGTTGTTTCATAGTTAGTTTTATGTTCTAGTGTGTCTTCTTCTTGTACATCATTCTATATCATTGTAGAGTGGACCATTTTCCCTGGTACGACAGTCCATTCTTCTTTTATTCTTCTACAGGGTGGTAGGGTGGTGCTAGGGTGAGTTGTAGCTCATTGGGTGTTGGGGCATCCATTCAGTTGACTACTGAAGAATCTCGAGCTTTGGAGTATCCATCTAGTGGGAGTTGGAGAAGAATGCTTTTCTAGATTCTAGGAAGTTGGAGCTTTATGTTCAATTGGAGTTGAATATTAAAGAATTATTAGAAAATCATTAGGTGTTTTGTGTCCCAGAGTGGGTTTCCACCTTAAAAACTGTGTGCATTTGTGTTCCTTTTGTTTACTGCTATCATTGTACAAACACTGACAATAATTTAAGATTAACTAATGCTCTAATTGAAAGGAATATTGATTCACCCCCCCCCCCTCCTCAGTATTTCCAACAATTGGTATCGGAGCTTGGTTCCTTCAATAGCAATTTAATAGCTGGAAGGAGGTCATGGAGCATACCAAGAATGGTGTACCTTTGTTCTATGAAAATAATTATTCACTCTGGAAAGGAAGAATGGAGGCCTGTCTCTTGGCGCAAGGTTA
The DNA here is from genome assembly GCA_034641835.2 of Pinus albicaulis. Lineage (NCBI taxonomy): Eukaryota > Viridiplantae > Streptophyta > Pinopsida > Pinales > Pinaceae > Pinus > Pinus albicaulis. Next base: position 23,613,587 of record CM076578.1, on the reverse strand, counting down.
CGAAGTATGGGACATTGTTCAAAATGGATTTACATCAACTGCGGATGAACAAGGTAAGAAGAATTTGGTAAAAGATGCAAAAGCAAAGAATATTATTATCGGTGGACTTATTTAATCTGCTTATCATAAGGTGTTGGATTTTAAAACCACCAAAAATGTATGGGACAAGCTTGAGAATATATATGCAAGTGACTCAAATGTCAAAGAAGCAAAGCTTCAAATCTATAGAGAAAAAATTGAGCAACTCAGAATGAAATAAGATTACAACATTGTTGCATACTTCCAATACGTTGATGAAATAACCAATACTCTGGAAGGATTGGGAGAGCCAGTTGACGAGAAGACTATTATGCAAAAGATTCTTAGAACGTTACCAGGGAGATTCAACCCAAAGGTATCAATCTTAGAATGCAGTGCAAATCTGCACAAACTCAGCAAAGAGGAATTACATGGAGTTCTCATAGCATATGAAATGAGACTTGATGAAGAAGAGGGTACTTCGCATCTAGAAACTGCGTTCGTTGCATCTAAGAAAACCAGTAAGGACAAACAGCCTTCAATTGAAATGACATGCACCTGCAAGTGTGAAGAAAAGGGAGATGATGGAGAAGGTCTTTCAAATGAAGAATATGCTTACTTTACGAGAAAAATAAAATTTGGTAAGGGAAAATTCAAAGGTAAACTTCCATTGATATGTTTCGGCTGTGGTGAGGTTGGGCATTTTGCAGCAAAATTTCCGAATAGAAGTGATGGCAACTCAAAAGGAAAGAAAGGCTTTAAGAAATTCAACAAGAAAGAAAAAAGGAAAGGATCCAAAAGGAACTTTCTCTCTAAAGAAGATAGCTCATCATTCAATGAAGATAGTAATAGCGAAGAAGAAGCAAATGGGAGAGTATTGTTTATTTCCAAGCACAATAAACAAGAGGTTTCAAACAATGAAGAAGAAGGGTTCACCATAGAAGAAATTTCTAAGGAGCCAATCAGGCTTATAAAAGAGCTCAAGGCTGAGAAAATTCATTCCGATACTCTTGAAGAACAAGTTTAAGGTCTCAAAATTGAAGTTGAAGAACACAAATGTATTGAAGGGTCACTTCAAAAGAAGTTGGAAGAAAGCAACCAAGAAAGAAGAGCATTAGAATCTGAAGTAGTCTCTCTATGTAAGGAAGTGAAGAAGGGAAAAATTGTCCAAAACTATGCCAACAGCTCAAGGGCATTGGAAGAAATCATCAACAATAAATGATCTTACAACGACAGAACTGGCCTCGGTTGCAAAGAAGAAGAAGCAGGTCCTTCTACAACAAAATACAATGAACCTATGAGATATGACATGCATGTAGACTTCATTGGACAAGATTCGCGAGCACATCTTTGGAAGACGATTCCTCGATGAAGATTTCCATCCAACTACCAACATATTTTTCATAGCTATTGTTATTCATGTGGAAAATTTGGTCATAAAGCTATAGAATGTCGCACATACCCTAGGAACCAATACAATTCCAGGAGATCCTTCAAATATGAACCTCCGAGGGCTCAACGAAACATCAATAGATTTGAACATTTAAGAAATAATATGGAATGTTACAAATGTCAGAACTTTGGACACATAGCCAGAGACTGCAGACTTTAAAATCCTTCAGAAGAATCTTCGAAGCCACAGAATGAATGAACATGGAAGAAGAAGAAGACTGATAATTTTGCTCTCGCTCTCAAGGCTCAAAACAATAAAGATGTGTGGTATGTTGACAACGGTTGCTCAACGCATATGACTGGAGATAGAAGGAAATTTGTATCTCTGAAAGTGAAGAAGGATGGAACCGTATCCTTTGGAAATGATGGATCTTCAAATGTTATAGGATCAGGTATCGTCACACTCAGAAGAAAAGATGTTATAGACAAGAATGTTCTTTTGGTTGAAAACATGAATCACAATATGCTCAGTGTTCGACAAATGTGTGATCAAGGACACACAATGCTATTCAACTCCACAAAATGTGGAATCAGGAAAGGCAGGTATGGTAAAATTGTGGCTACAGCAAGTCGAGCTCCAAACGACATATATGTTATGGATGAAGCAACTAAAGCATGTCTATTAGCTAAAGAAGATGAAAGCTGGTTATGGCACAAACGAATGGGTCACATAAAATTTGACAATCTTGTCAGGATAAGAAAAAAGGAAACAGTACGAGAAATGCCGAAAATCTCAAAACCTTCCAACACACTATGTGAGGCCTGTCGGCACAGCAAGCAGACAAAAGTCCAATTTAAAACAAAATAACACTTTGCATCACATCCATTGGAATAGATACATACTGATCTATGTGGTCCTGTGAGAAAAAAAGGCTTACATGGAGAATTATATTTCGTGTTAATGATATATCAATATACTAGGATGACAACCGTCAGTTTCCTAAAGAAAATATCTGAAGCATTTGAGTGCTTTAAGATCTACAATGAGTTGGTCAAAAATGAAACTGATTTGAAAATAAAATTTCTAAGATCAGACAATGGCGGAGAATTCACTTCCAAATTATTTCAGCAATACTGTGAAGAAAATGGAATAAAAAGACAATTTTCAACAGCACAAACACCTCAGCAAAATGGAGTTGCTGAAAGAAAGAATAGAACCATACAGGAAATGGGTAGAACAATGTTGAAGGACTCAAAATTGGATGAAAAATTCTGGGTTCAAGCAATTGATATGGCAGTCTTCATTATCAACCGAAATCTTCTCAAAAATAATTGCAACAAGACCCCATATGAATTATGGAAAGGAAAACCAGCTAATGTAAAATATTTCAGAATCTTTGGAAGCAAATGTTATATCAAAAGAGAAGATAAAAACTTGGGTAAGTTTGAATCACGTGTTGATGAAGGTATCTTTGTTGGTTACTCACGCAAAATAAAGGCCTATAAATGCTATAATCTAAGACGGAAAAAAATAGTGGAGAGAATAAATGTTACATGTGACGAAGGTGGTGTTATAACCAACAATGATGAGGATCTAGAATCTTTGAAACTTTAGATAGAGGCTGAAAAAGACACAGAGAAAATTCTAGAACAAGAAGCAACTATCAACCAGGAAGAAGTAAATAATGATCATCAAGATATACCAAAACAACTACAAGAAGCTCCTCCAAAGAGAACAAAAGAATGGATTCAAAAGAACCATCCATCAAATCAAATCATTGGTGACATAAATGAAGGTCGACAGCTTCGTTCATCACAACAAGCTCACATTTCTTTTCTAGCAACCTTTGAGCCTAGTAGTTTTGAGGAAGCCAGCCAGAATGAACATTGGGTAGCAGCTATGAATGAAGAATTGGATCAAATCAAGAAGAATAACACCTGGGAATTAGTTCCACGACCAAAAGATAAAAATGTCATTGGGACAAAATGGGTGTTCCGGAAAAATTGAATGAAGATGGACAGGTTACCAGAAACAAAGAAAGATTGGTTTGCAAAGGCTATGCACAAGTGGAAGGAATTGATTTCGACGAAACATTTGCACCAGTTGCTAGAATGGAAGCCATCTGAATGTTTCTCGCCTATGCATGTTCAAGAAAAATCAAAGTCTACCAAATGGATGTGAAGTCAGCATTTCTGAATGGTGAATTAGAAGAAGAAGTTTACATCGAACAACCTGAAGGTTTTCTACTATTATAAAAAGAAGAATATGTTTGCAGGGTAAAGAAGGCTCTATATGGTCTCAAGCAGGCTCCCAGAGCATGGTATGCTCGTCTTGATGGATATCTACGTCAACAAGGGTTCAATAAACGTACTGTTGATAGCAATTTTTATGTACAAATAGATAAAGATAATTTAACAATCGTTGAGGTATATGTGGATGATATAATATTTGGTAGCAATGATGATCGACTAAGTAAGAAATTTTCTACAAGGATGAAAATTGAATTCGAGATGTCTTTACTTGGTGAGTTGACATACTTCTTAGGGCTTCAAATATCTCAGCAAGAGAAAGGAATATTTATATGTCAAGCTAAGTACATCAAGGAAATGCTCAAGAAATTCAAAATGGAGGATTGCAAACCCATCCTTACTCCGATGGTAACAGGTTGCAAATTGAGCATAGTCGACTCATATAAGAATGTGGATTAGAGGTTGTACAGATCTATGATTGGTAGTCTTCTATATGTAACAGCCTCCTGGCCAGATGTTATGCAAGTAGTTGGACAAGTAGCAAGATTCCAAGCAACACCAAAAGAATCACATATTATTGCCATGAAAAGAATTCTTCGATATCTAAAGGGCACATAATAATATGGCTTGTGGTATCCCAAGGGTAACAATATTATTATTCAAGCCTTTACAGATGAAGATTGGGCAAGAAGCGTTGATGATCATAAGAGTACTAGTGGAGAAGCATTCTATCTAGGTGGTTGTCTCGTATCATGGTTGAGCAAAAATCAAACATCAATCTCGTTATCTACAGCGGAAGCAGAATACATTGCAACGGCATCATGTTGTACTCAAGTCCTTTGGATGAAACAAACTTTGAAAGATCTTCAAGTATAATTCAGTGAGCCTATTCTCGTATTCTATGACAACACCAATGCCATCAAAATCTCCAAGAATCCTGTCATGCATTCAAAAACAAAACACATTCCGATAAAATATCATTTTGTTAGAGAACAAGTCGCTGAAAAGAATATCAAAATTGAGTATGTTGGTACAAAAGAATAAATCGTTGATATCTTCACTAAACCTTTACCTCGTGAAGCATTTGAATATCTTCGCCATAAGCTTGGGATTCTTACAAGTTCTCATTATATTTTCCTTATTCATAATATAAAGGGGGTGTTACACAGCATTTTGTCACTATCCCTGCAATCCCCATCTCGCACATTGGAGGGTCATTTCTGTGACTAATAAGAAGTGGCATGCCTTGCAAAGACCATCATTGCATCTATTTACATGAGAGAAATATTCCTTCTGTTAACAATTCCCTGAGCAGAGCTTCAGAAACCCTTGTTTTTGCCTTGGCGCGAATAGTCAGTTCTGCCCTCGCGCCGATGAGGAAGATTAACACTGGGCCCCGCGCCAGTTGGCACTCTGTCCTAGTTAGCCACCCACGCCGAGCTGTTTATGGAATGTTTTTTAAAAATATAGGTGGAGATTCCACCCTAGCAACTTCAAGGATGAGTCATTGGGAGTGGTTGGACTAAATAACCACGGACTCCCTCCTTTATTTTATGATTTCCACCTCTTATGGGAACCTCCTAAAGGATAGGCCTCCCTTCCACCTTTGTAGGGATCCTACCTCCTCCTTTCCTCTATAACAAGAAGTTATCTCTCCTTGCATAAGCTAGCTGAACATGGAGAACTGAATATACTATAGTTGAATTATTGGAGAGATAGAACAAGAAGGAACTTCGTTGAGAGAGCTTAAGTCCAGGCCCTCATCCCGTCCAAATCCCCTGACGAGTATCTGAGAGGCGCTTCGGCTGAACCTCGCTAGAGGAGACTGCAACGTCAAAGCTTTGGTTGTACCTCTTCCTTCTATCAATATATACATGACTATTGTTTGGTTCCCATTTTGTATTATGTCACTTGTTTAATGCAAGATGTTTAGCCCTCTTTGACTGGCTAGTAGTTGTGAATGAAGTTATTATGTCATATGATGTTCTTGTTTACTGTTCTATGTGCAGGTATCCGAGCATGACTGCAGAAGGATTGTGACTTGCCGAGGTGGGAGCGAGAGGCCACCACCATTACAGCTGAGACGACAGCATTGGACTCTAGGTAGGTCGATCTATCATGTCCTCTGTTCATTCAGTAATTATGAACCTACACTCTAGCATGTCTCTTTGTTTCTAGACCCACTCTAGGGCTAGAGGGATCATCTATGTCCACAGAGAGGATTTACCTGCTTAAAAAATTGGCGACTTCACTGGGGATCAGTGTGAGTTTGTTGTTTTAGCTTGTTGGGTCGTTTTCGGTCATTGACTTGCTTGTTTGTTTTTCCTAGTTTGCTTGCTTGTTTGCCATCCCCTATTCAGCTCCAGAGTGTCAAGATTGACCTCTGCTCATTGGTTTTTCCCTTTTCCCATAGTTATCTGGCTTGGCGTGCTTTTCGCTTGAACAGTCACGCCGATTGGCGCAGGTTGATTTTTTTGCAGTCGTGCCAACCCATGTTTGGCACTGAATACCGCCTCACAGTCGCGTCGAATCCTGTAGGATTTGGTTTGACCTCCTTAATGAGTCTTTTGGTCAGTGTTGCTTGACTTTGGGTTATTTTTTGTGTGTAATTGAGCCTTTGGGACTGTTTTGACTGCTGTATGCTTGTTTTTCTCAGTCGTTTGTCTATTTTCCTATCAGTGTAGTTTAAGACCTTAGGGTTTCTGAATGTCTTCATGCACTGAGCCTTCTGTTTGGAAATCAAGTCTCTTTGATTGTTGTCAGTCTCATTCCCGGGTTGATTGCGCTAATTTTTCTTGATCCTTTTGAGTGTTTTCTTTAGTTGAATGATCATTTTGTTTTCGATTGATTCTTCTCCTTGTTGCTCCAAGAAGAGATTACATTGCTTGTTTTGGGTCGCTTTGAAAAATTTCTTTTCGTTTGGAAGATTGCTGCATTAGTTCGAGTGCTTTCTTGTGTTTGTTTTGCATTGATTGAGTCATTCAATTTTGATTCCTACATTCGCAATACTCAGGCTAGTGTTTGTTTTTTTTTCATGTAATTAGTGCATTATGTACTTCTTTTCATTGAAATATATATATATATATAATATTTGCATTCTTTCCTCTGCATCGAAAGTGAAAACTTATTTTGCATAACTAGCAGTTGATAGTCTAGGAAAGAATTTCATTTTCGTCTGATTGCATTAGATGCATTAGTTGATTTCTTCACATATTCTTATTGTTTGCTATATTTTGAAGGATCTCTATCCTTCTTGTAACTAGCATTCATTAAATGAAAGATGGTGTTCTTTTGCATATTGTTTTCATTTAGGAAATTTGAGATCCAAATTCGATAGGGCCTTGAAACTGAAACATAATCCAAGATCAACTTTAAAATTCATTCAATTAACCTAAGGAAGCATTGAAACATAACGCAACATTTTTAGTGGTCTAGGCTAGAGACGTGTTCCGACGTCTTAAAACCTAGTAGTTGTCACTCGCCATCTGGCTTTAGACAGTGCTAGTACAGACTTGTGCTCCTTGTACCATCGAGTATATAAAGGGAGACCCCTCTAGGTTGTAATCCTTTTATCCATAGGAAGCAGAGTCAGCCACCTTGTAACCGTGATACACCGAACACAACATTCGAGGAGACTAGCTGCACGTACATTAAGTACTTGGTCATTTCTCTTTCATTTGATCACCAAGGTGTATATGGCAGTTCACAAAAAATTGGTACACCCTCTTGCTTAAAGTACCTGAGTAGTCATTTTGATCTTTTCATGACTCCTTAAAAAGAGAAAAGATCGTGTACTTTCACACTCGTTTAAAATTGAAAGTAACTAGAGTCATATTTTGCCTGTTTCTTGACTCTTAAAATATGAAACAGCGAAATCTGGTTTCAATGTCATAAAATTAATTACCCACAATCACACACCCATTAAAAGTTTTATTACTTGGCTTGTTTTTGTTTTCCTTAGATTTTGATCTTGGAGCCTTCGATTGGTTATCTTTTTCCTTCCTGTTTTGCTTTACAGTCACAGTGGCGGAACCACCAGTTTCATCGTCCTCACTACCTCCTAGTGGTGATTCTTTTCTGGACGTTTCTTTTGAAACTCCTCAGTCCACTAGGTCTGCCGAATTTTCGCAACCTATTCTCCCGTCTGTCCTACCTCTTTCTACTCGATCTCCCCCTAAAGAGTTAATTGAGTTCAATTGGCCTCCTTCTGGTGCTTGGTATGGTTTTTGGGAAGAAGGATAATTTCCTCATCTTACATCGGGATCGCCATTTTTAGCTGATGTTGTACCTCCTAGTCCTCGTAGTCTTTTCGAAGATCTTACGGCGGAGTCAGACATGGATTCATCTAGTCCTGTTGGCAGTGAAGGAATTCCTGTTTCTACAGGAGAATATCAACTTGTTCCTTAATATCTCCCTCATGTTTCTATTTAGTCTTATCCACCATCAGTGTCACTTCCACTTGGATATAGGTCTTTGAGTCATATTATGTCTGGTGTTGCATCCAGAGCACAATCTAGTACATCAACTCCTCCTCATAGTTCGGTCCTCCCTTCGTTAGGACTATCACCTTGGACACCTGGTTCGTCGATTACTGTTACATCTGTTCCAGTTCAACCTACTGTCTGTCTAGCTTCATCCACATCGATTATTATGAATCAATCGTCAAGATCTTTTCACACTCGCGGGTCTATTTTTCTCAATCCTACGTGGCCTGTCAATCCCGGTCCGGGTAGATCACAATCTCGTGCCATAGAGGCCCCACCTGCATCTTGTGCAGTTTCCACTGCCCCAGTGATTCCTAGTGGCCTTAATTTTGAAGAGTATCTGTTGGTTGTTCAACAGCAAAGCTCTCAGGGTTCTCAGCAGCCCCAAGCTCCTGGAAATCCTCAATTCCATCACTATGATGCTGTCGGTAACCCTATATATATGTTTCCGCATCATTATGAAAAATATGGTAATCATATCTATTTGCCTCCTATTGATCCTCATCAGGCTGTTTATGATCCTTCTCAGACCGTTACTCATCTAGTACCTACCTTACCTGTGCAACCTTCTAGCTTGCAAGGACAACCCTCAACGGCACAACCTTTGGCTCCGCAAGGCTCTACCTCTGGTCCATAGGGACAACCTTACGGTCCACAAGTCCAACCTTCAAAAGGTCAACCTTTGGTCCAACAAGGTCAACCCTCTGGTCTTTCTGGTCAACCTCAGTATCAACCAGGACCATCTCATGCTCCTGGGGGGAAAATCTATCCACTACAGGGACAACCTATTGTACCACAACTACAGCCACATGTTCATTATGGCCAAAATTTTGTGCAACAAGGACAACCCTACGGTCCTCCTCCGGGTCAACCTGGTTATCAGGGACAACATGGTCCATCGCAACCACCGGGCCAACCTATCCCGCAAGGGCAATCCGGTGACCTTCAGTATTTAGTTCATCCAGCTCAGCAGCCAATTCAACCTGCTCCTCAGCCGGTTCAATCAATTCTACAGATAGTTCTACCTATTTATCCAATTCAGTGAGGTCCACCTCTTTAGCAGCCCGCTCAACCTGCTCAGCAAGGTCTGCCTTCTCAACCACAAGGCGCTTATTACCCTCCAGGTCAATATCAGCTGGTATATAGTGCGCCCCAAGGTTTTTACCCTCAAAATCAACCTTCATTGGTATATAATCAACCTCAAATCCATGCTTACATTCCGCAACAGAATCCATACATTGCTCAGCAGGGACCTCAATGGTCTACTCATACTCAGTATCTTGGTCCTCAACCCCAGTATCAACAGAATTATCCTGCTTCTAACCCCTATGGTCAGAATCCTCCAGGGCAGAATGTGTGGGGGCAGAATTCCTCTCAGATTGGGTGGAATGTAAACACAGGTCCTTATCAAAGACCTCCAATGACTTTTAATCCTCAATTACCATTTATTGCTACATTGGAGCTACCAGATGTGTCAAAGTTAACGAATGATCCCATTCTTCATAACCCATATTGGCCTCCGGTTCCGACCAAGATTCATGGTGATTGCCCTAAGTTTTAGGGGAAGTCTGGAAAAGACCCCCAAGCACATGTTATGACTTACCACTTGTGGTGTTCCTCTAACTCTTGGGTGGACGATTCTATTCGACTTTGTCTTTTCCAGCGAACTCTTACTGGCACCACTACAAAGTGGTACATTGATCTATCTCGTGGCATCTTCCAAGACTGCAATTATTTAGCTATGGCATTCCTTACACATTTTCAATTACCGATCTGATATGAGACCGAGACGCACCTCCTCACTTCATTGAAACAGGACCTAGCTACTCATATCTCGAATCATATTCATGAGTGGCGGCGGCGTCGTCGCATGATCAAATTTGACATTCCTGATCAGATTTTGACTCATTGGTTCACCACCTCCTTTTTCAATCAGATTGCGAAAGACATAGTTATGGGGGCATGTGTGACCGAGGAACAATCCATTGCTTACGCTCAGTACCTTGATCTTGTATACTCTCAGTCTAGCGCATTGTATGATATCTTTCCTAATGCTCCCAAACCTAGAACTTCTAAACCACCAGTGACTCCATCCTTCGATGGTATTATTGGTTCCATATCTCAAACTTCTCAGAAGTCTTCTTCTTCAAACTCTGGGAAGCCGAAGTCTACTTCTTCCACCAATGTTGATACTCAGTCCACCTCGAATTATGGTAAGCCCGCAAAAGTTAATTTCGTTCAGGCCAATCCGGCGAATAATGCTTCTAAAGGTAAAAATAAGGGTAAAGGTAAGGCCAAAGTCGATACCCCGAAACAGGATTCTCAAGAACCTCATGCTGGTGATGGTTCTCAACGCAAGCCGACGTACCCTTGTTTGATATGTGATGAAGAGCACTTCACCAAGGACTGTCCTCGACGGTCTGAAGTGAGTCGGTTGCTCAAAGTCACCTAGGGAACTATGGCCATTCTTAAAGAGCCTTTTCTGTCTCAGCAGACCCAGATGGTAGAGAAACCTCTGTCCTTTACCCCATTTGGCTCTCAGGTGTTCACGATGAACGATTCTGCATCCGTTTCTATTGCTACTCGATCGAAAGATTATACTAGATCGCATCAGGCAATGGGGAAGGAGATCGATGATGGTCCTCCTCCTCTGCCTGTTTCTGGCCCTCTTGAGATTGAAATTCCTAGTGTCGAATCCGTTGTACAGACACCTTCCAAAGGTGTACTCCGTAAGTCTTCTTACAATCCCAATGCCTGTGCCACTCACCATTGTAGTATTGTTGAGGATTTGGCTCAGGCACTGTCTGCGATGTCAGCATTGGAAGTACTTCAGATTTGTCCATCTCAACGGAAGGCTTTGTTGTCTGTGATTGGTGGGGTTGATCCTGCTGATACTAGCCTTCTCACTTTCGATTTAGAGAATTTCGTTCCATGACTTTCGCATCAGATTGCGCTTATTATCCAAGTGGTTATTAATGGTCTCAATATCCATCGAGCAGTTGTGGATGAGGGTGCATCAACCTATGTCATGTCAACTTATTGCTGGAAAGCTATTGGTTCTCCAGCCCTAAATTCATCGCCAAATGCCCTTGAAGCATTTGATGGAAAGGAATCAAAGCCTTAAGGTGTTCTCTCTAGTTTACAGATTACTTTGAAAGGGAAGATAGTCAATGTCGAGATAGAGGTAGTTGATGCCAAACTCAATTATAATCTTCTCCTCGGTCACAGTTGGACTCACGCCATGCTGTGCGTTCCATCCACTCTCTTTCACATTCTGAAATTTCCACATGAAGGAAATATTATTACTGTTGATCAATTTTCCTTCTTCACCTCTTCTTCCGAGAACAGCATTCCATATGTTGATCGGATTCCTACTCCCTACAAGAGCATAGGAATGGGTCTTTTCAAGGATCCTACCCTCATGGGTATTTTTCCTCTTCCTCCACCAAACACTGCTCAGATCAATATGATCTCTCGATCTAATGACCCATGGATTATCCCTTCGCCTGAACAGATCAATTCTTTCAGAGATTCGATGTCGTTGAGTCTGATTGAGATTGACTATTGTGAACTCATTGCATCTTTGGATACTCCATCCTCTGACCATGCTCCTTTAACCATGTCTCTTGACATTTATTCTTAATCCCCCTAGCTTGGCGATTCGAATTCCCCTAATCCTTTGAAAGAAGTGTTTCCCTCCAATGAAGCCATCGTGGAAACCATGTCTCTCGAAGATCTGTCGTGGGACGATAGTCATCATCGTTCCTCGTTCATGCCTATCCTTGGGGCCATGTCTACATGTCTTGAGTGTTTTGCATCTCAGGTTCCTTCTCCTCCGCTTCAAATGCATGTTCTGACGCATGATGTTTTTACGGAAGGTAACTTGAGTAATATTACAGAGACGATGCCTATTGACATTTCCGGTAAACAGGGAATCGTCGAGAACATCCATATTGGGGTCACTTGTTCTTCATATGAAGTACAAGTTTACACTAGCCTTTTTCGCAAGTTCCGTGATGTCTTTGCATGGTCTTAAGAAGAAATTCCTGGCATTGATCCTAGTATAGTGGTGCATGAAATTCCTACTTACCTGGTTTTGAAACCTGTTCGTCAGCATCTTTGTCCCGTGCACCCTAGAAAATTTGTTGCCATTAAAGGTGAAGTTGAAAAGCTTCTCAAAGCCAGTTTCATTTATCCAATTCCATTGACAAGAAGGGTCTCTAATATTGTTGTTGTAGATAAGAAGTAGGTAACAATTCGAGTTTGGGTTGATTATCGTGATATTAATCGAGCTTGTCCCAAGGATAATCATCCTACTCCCTTTATCAATCAAATCATTGACGATTGTGCCGGGAGTGAGATTTTTTCCCTCATGGACAGTTTTTCTGGTTATAATCAGATTAACATTCTCCCAACTGATCAAAATAAGACTTCCTTCATCTGTCCTTGGAGTACCTTCACATATAAAAAGCTCCCTTTTGCCTTAAAGAATGTTGGGGCCACATTTCAACAAGCGATGTCGTATTCTTTTCACGGTATTCGTCACATTGTTCATCCTTATCTAGATGACCTTCCGGCTCATTCAGCTAAGTGTATGGATCATCCTGACCATCTTCGTCAGATTTTTCTTTGTTTTCGAAGCTACAACATTCGGCTTAATCCGAACAAGTGTGCCTTCTACGTTGATTCCGGTAGACTTTTGGGGTTTATCATGTCTAAAGATGGAATTCCCCTTGATCCACTCAAGGTTGAGGCTATTATCAATCTCCCCTCTCCCTCCTCATTGCATCAATTGCATAGTTTGCAAGGGAAGGCTAATTTTCTACGTTGTTTCATACCTAACTATGTAGAAGTGGCTAAAGGATTTAAACGGTTATTAAAACAGGGCGTCCCATTCTGTTGGGATGAAATTTCTCAGAAGTCCTTTGATCCACTGAAGACATTGCTTATAAACGCTCCTCTGTTGCATCCTCTCAATTATCATCCTGATTTTTCCCTCTATTTAGCTGTCGCTTTCAGTACGATTGCCATGGTTCTGGTACAAGACAATGATGACGGTAACGAACACATTATTTATTACTTGTCTCGTAACCTTCTCGATCTTAAGACACGCTATGCACATGTCGAGAAGTTAGCGTTAGTTGCAGTTCAGGCAGTTCAATGTTTTCGTCATTATATTATTTTGCGTACTGTGATTGTGATTTCTAATTACAACCCTATGACCTATATATTGTCTCGACAATTGCTAGGGGGGAAATACTTGAAGTGGATTTTCATCCTCCAAGAGTTCGATTTGGAATTTGCTGCAGCCAAGTCGAAGAAATCATTAGTCTTTGTTGATTTGAACTGTTCCCTCCCTTAAGACTCTGCTACATCTCGTTCTGAGGAATACATTCCAGACGATATGATTTTCTTGATTAGCACCCTTGATCCTTGGTATGGTGATATCATCATCTATCTCCAGACTTCTACTTTCCAATCTGAGTTGACGAAGGATTCCCGTCGACGCATCCGACACCAATCGCAACCTTATCGTATAGTCGGAGATACTCTCTATCGTGTCGGAGTGGATTCCATACTCCGTCGATGTTTGACTCTTGAGGAAGCTGAGAAAGCCCTAAATGATTGTCACAGTGGTGCCCGTGGCGGCCATATGTCTGGTTATGCCATTGCATAGAAGATTCTTCGTGTTGGTTATTTCTAGCCTTCTATCTTCAAGGATTGTATTGTCGCGATTCGCAAATGTCATGATTACCAGATCTACCAATGCAATATGTGTGCGCCGCATGTACCTCTTCATACTATCATTACCATTGGTCCCTTTGTGAAGTGGGGCATTGATTTTATGACGTGTAACCCTCACTCGGTCGAGGGGCATGCCTATATTATGACAGCCATGGACTACTTCACCAAATGGGGCGAAGAAATGCCTACACTTGCCGTTGACGGTACGACAACTGCTCAATTCATATTCAATCACATTATTGCTAGGTTTGGTGTCCCTCAAGCCATCTTCACCGATCATGGTTCCCATTTTCAGCATTATATGGTAGCGGAGTTGACTTCTAAGTTGGGTCTGCGTCACGATAGCTCAACGCCATATTATTCTCAGGCCAATGGCAAGGTCGAAGTCGTGAACAAATTTCTTGTCACCATGCTTCAGCATACGATTGGGATCCACAAATCCAATTGGCATCTCATGTTATTTTCGGCTCTTGGGCGTATCGAACCTCAATTAAGAATGCAATCGTATTTACTCCTTTTCAGTTGGTTTATGGTCTGGAAGCTACTCTTCCGATTGAATGTGAAATACCTTCACTCAAGTTGGTTGTTGAATTACTACCGAACACTTTGCCAGAAGAAGAGCGTATCCTTTACTTAGAAAGGCTAGATGAAAACCGTCGCTTTGCTGCTCTGAAAGAAGCGGATCAAAGCTCATTTTGACCAATCGGTTTCCCCTCATTCCTTCATTGAAGGAGACCTCGTCCTCCTGTACAACCAAGCTCATGATAAGATAGGGGCATGTAAATTTCAACCCATGTGGCATGGGCCCTACATTATTATTGTTGCAGAATGGGGCTTATGAGCTCATTGATTACAAAGGTCATCCTCTAGAACAGCCAAGAAATGGGTTGTATCTCAAAAAATATTATGCATGAGTCATTCATAAATGATTTGTGTACATAGGTGTTGTTTTCATTTCTATACATGTTATGCTTTGGTGTGCTTTGTGAGAATTTTTTCTTCTTATTGGGTCTTTCTTATTGTGCAGATGTCTATTACCCCTTATGTCGGTTTAGCGGATGGTGCTTCCCGCAGTACTAGGAATTTGTCTTCAGCAGCCTGGGTAATTTATGATCCTGTTGGTGAGTTGATAGATCTGCAAGGTATTTGTCTAGGACGGACTACAAACAATGTCGTTGAATATAGTACTGTCCTTGAACTATTAACTGAGGCAATCAACCTCGGCATACGCAAATTACTTGTAAATCTAGATTCACAGCTTGTTGTTCTTCTGCTCAATGGTCATTATTCGGTTAGAAACTCGTACATTCTGAGATTGTATTTACTTGTTTTTTGGTTGGAAATACATTTTGATTTTATTACATATCAACATATTCCTAGATGAATGAATGCATTAACTGATACAGTGGCCAATATTTTATTAGATAGACATTTGCGTAATTTGTAAAATCATCATCATATGTAAAAGATCCATGTAGGAAAATAGATGTATATATATATATATATATATATATATTTGTGTGTTTGCATCAGTGTGCATCATAAATTCAAAAAATATGTGTGTTTATGTTACATCCTAAGACACCATGTCTCTCAAAATATGCAGATATAAAGCCTAAGGTGTCTAATCGGCGTGATGCTCATGGTAGCATGTCATTTCCCATACGAGCCGCCTCAGTAAGTGGTGAATGCGGCTTAGCACCCCTATAGTATGTCTCTGGTACGCATGAGGAATATCGTCAAATCGTGCATAATTCGGGACTCCACATGTGATCCCCTCTAGGTTGCACATGATCTTTTCCTCCTCGCCTCACTCAACATGAGGGTCGAAATTGCGAGAGATTCGCCTCGCTATCAAAGACATGCCCGCGGGTCTCTCTGGGCCAACATCTGTAAATGCATGGATTTAATGTCAGAATATACATAGTTAAAAAAATTCATAACACTCATGAAAATTAAAAATGAGTCTTACCCAAATCTTCATCCCAATCCTCTCCCTTCGGGAGTGGGAGGTCCGGATCACCAGTAAAATCTGTACCAAAGTAGGGCCAGTCCTCCACGACGATCAACTGTCGGCGGAGTCAATCAAAAAATTCCAGTCTCCAGGACATATGTTGACCGCCCCTTGCTCTTGGCATCAGAGATGCCCATCGGGCCATCCGTGGTTCTCTTGCTGGTGGTGTTGGGACTATGACCTTCTGACGCTGAAAAATTGGTAGTCGTTCCAGGAAGAATGATACCAAGATAGACCCATAACCGAATTGCTTCAATTTGGTCTTCTTACATTTTGTTAGCTGGCATTTCATGTTGATTGTCATGGCCTCTGCCCAGTTGTATATGGTCAGTGTCAAGAAGTCTACAGCAAGAAGCAACTGTGTCTTTCTTGCTTCGTGCGGTGCTTGCGATCCCTCAGCTCGTGTGATGGTATGTAGCACTACTTTTAGTGCCAAGTCCGAGATAGTCTGGATATCGACTTTCCCACTTCTTGATCCCTTCCATGCCCCTGGACGTACCCTATCAATCACCATGGACATGTTCTCCATGCAAGGCCGAGTGCCAGTTAGGATTGGTGTTGCTCCCCTCTGCGATAGTCCTGTTATGAAGTAGACATCAAAAACATCAATCTCGAGTTCCTGATCTCGAAGGATGAACTTTTCCTGATTCTCATCCCATATGCTAATCAAATACTGTAGCAGCTTCGGTTGAGCTCAAGGACACGGTGTCAAGAAGAAATTTTTCAGTCCACAGTATCTGAGAGCTTCCATGCATCTCTCATTTCCCATGGCAAGCTCATCCTCTTCGTTGCGTTCCTGTTATTTTGATTCGATTACCATTTTTCCGCTTTATACCTACAAACATGTTCATATGGACAGTATTAGCTATTTTAGAAGCTTAGATTTGTAAAAAATTGGGCCCTTAACTTTCATTTTTAAAGCAAACATGGTCTGCGTGGTTGGCACGACTGTTTCTCAAACAGTCGCGGCAATGGGCGCGCCCAAGTTCAGAAAAATGGGCGATTGGTGTGAGTTCGTGCCCGAAACTTGCGCCAACCGCCGTGCCCTAAAATTTACATTTTCCCCCTCATAAATCAAAATTGAAGGTTGCAGGCAATAAAAGAGGACTTAAAATGAAGGGAATGATGTCGTCTCTTACCTGGAACTGACGGATTCGAGATTGGTCTGCTAGATCGTCCGCTATCGTCGCCGCAAAATCGTAGTGTAAAATGGTTAACTATTGCTCCACAAGAGTTAAAAAGTGAAAAGTAATTATTTTTACCATTTTTATCATTTTATAACTTTTCACAAGCCTAATTAGGTTTTAAGACATGTTTTTCGATTATTTTGTTATATTATTTCGAGAAATGGGTTTTACACGTGTCTCTTATGCAGCAACAGGTTTTCACGCAATAGTAATGAAGTAACTAGTTATATTTTATACTTTTTCAGACTCGGTAAATACATGAAAAAGTCACTACTGGAGTCATCTTTCAGCTCTTTTCTGACTCTCTAAAATTGAAAAGATTGTTGAGATTCTTGTAATTTTGAACTCGTTAAATGGTTGCAAAACTATATCTACCCAGTATATGTTTACCCCTTTTTCGGGCTGGGATAGATTATTTATGAAAAAGGAATACCTTAGCCTATTGCGACTAAGAGGTTCTTTCAGATATTGTTTTCTACCTTTTCGGATTTGAGAGACTATTTATGAAAAGGGCCATGCTAAAGTCTTATTTTCTGCTTCTTTTCAAACTCTCTAAACATGAAAAGATGTTGAGTTCTCCCTTTGTCAGACTCGTTAAACCTTGATGACATCGGACTTCGTCACCATGACGTTACTCGAGTTCCTCCTTCCTAGGGCTCGTAAAATGTACTAGGTTGGATTTGTCCAAATGAAAAACTTACATTACAAGCATATGTTATCCCCTTCAAACTTGTTTTAAAAAATAATTGGGGTAATCGCCAGAAATGGTGGGGGAAAATGGAACCAAGTTCTAGTTATGTTGGCAGTGTCTCACTCTTGAACATGGCACTTGTCTGCATTTGTGTCGAGTTGGTGACATCTCATTTCGTCATTTTTTCCTCCATGGGTTTGGGTAATCTCTTTTGACCTCTCATATGCTCTTTTCCATGTCATCGTGACCTTAGATCCTTTGATGTCAAATACTGCCAAATCCAGTGTCGTGTCGTTGATATGTTCAAGAGAAGTTTGCCTCTGCAATTTTCAACCTCCCTCTGATTCTCTGTTGGTCCTGATTCACTATCATCATGTTCCTCTATCTCGTGTCGATGATGTGGGAAACATTATGGCCCTCCTTCGACCAGGTCACTTCCTATCGACTTCAGCTCATTATCCAAGAATCTGATCTAGAGACTCTCTTCCGGTACCTTGGATCCTGCATGCGTCAATGGAAGGTTCTTCATCATTAGCCTTCGATCGAATGATTCTGTAGGTGTTCGACGTCAGATCACTGTTCACATTTCATGGATTGTACCTTTCGTACCTTGAGGGCCACTATCATTATTGGTGGTTTCTCTCGCGTCTGTTAATAGCTTTCATCATTGGCTGGTAATTAGACGATTTTCTTGCATATTCGACTTCAGCTCATATATTCACATGCTTGAAATTGTACTTGTTCAGGTCGAGATGGAGCGCAAGACCCTGGGTTTTGTCTGATAAAATCCAGGTTGCAGGTTCTTTTGGATTATCATGACTCTTTTGATTAGGATGGTTGCAACCATACCTGAGTCTATTTGTTGATCCTTACTGTTGGATGGCTGCGTCCATACCTCGGATCTCAGTTTTTATATTATGGATGGTTGCGCCCATACCACATGTTCATGTATCATAGATATCAATTGTATTTGTAATTGCAGGTTTTCCGTTAGTGGTGTTTAGTTCGAACGCGTTCTCATAAAGCATTTCACCCCTCCCTCTCCCTCGGACTTCATGCTTTAGGGGGCATCTGTTACACAACATTTTATCACTGCCCCTGCAATCCCAATCTCGCACATTGGAGGGTAATTTCTGTGACTAATAAGAAGTGTCATGCCTTGCAAAGACCATCATTGCATCCCTTTACATGAGAGCAATATTCCTTCTGTTAACAATTCCCTGAGGAGAGCTCCAGAAACCCTTGTTTTTGCCTTGGCGCGAGTAGTCAGTTCTGCCCTCGCGCCGATGAGGAATATTAACACTGACCCCGCTCTAGTTGGCGCTCTGTCCCAGTTAGCCACCCCCGCCGAGCAATTTATGGAATGTTTTTTAAAAATAGAGGCGGAGATTCCACCCTAACAACTTTGAGGATGAATCATTGGGAGTGGTTGGACTGAATAACCACAGACTCCCTCCTTTATTTTATGGTTTCCACCTCTTATGGGAACCTCCTAAAGGATAGACCTCCCTTCCACCTTTGTAGGGATCCTGACCTCCTCCTTTTCCTCTATAACAAGAAGTTATCTCTCCTTGCATAAGCTAGTTGAACATGGAGAACTGAATACACTATAGTTGAATTATTGGAGAGATATAACAAGAAGGAACTTCGTTGAGAGAGCTTAAGTCCATGCCCTCATCCCGTCTGAATCCCCTGACGAGTATCTGAGATGTGCTTCGGCTGAACCCCGCTGGAGGAGACTATTGAACCCCGTCAAAGCTTTGGTTGTACCTCCTCCTTCTATCAATATATATGTGACTATTGTTTGGTTCCCATTTTGTATTATGGAATTTGTTTAATGCAAGATGCTTAGCCCTCTTTGACTAGCTAGTAGTTGTGAATGAAGTTATTATGTCATATGTTGTTCTTGTTTATTATTCTATGTGCAGGTATCCAAGTATGACTGTAGAAGGATTGTGACTTGCCGAGGCAGTAGCAAGAGGCCACCACCATTACAGTTGAGATGACAGCATTGGACTCCACGTAGGTCGTTCTATCATGTCCTCTATTCATTCAATAATTATGAACCTACACTCTAGCATGTCTCTTTGTTTCTAGACCCACTCTAGGGCTAGAGGGATCGTCTTTGTCTGCAAAGAGGATTCACCTGCTTAACAGGGGGAGTGGAAGTGTGTACAGGTCCGCAGGATGGTTGTGTGTCAGGGGGAGTTACCTTTTGTCATTGATTTCAAAGAGGGAGAGAATGTTGTAGAAAGAGGTGTTATGATCGCGGGGGGAGTACTTGTGTTTCCATCAATGCCAAAGGGGGAGATTGTTGATCAGCGGTTGTCATTGATGTCAACCCAAGCAGCACTAGGGGTTACCCCAATATTTCATGGGAATTTTGACCTACCAAATTAATATATTCTGGGTCAATGATGATTTTGATATTTTCTTCTTTTCGATATGTTTCCGTTTATATATGGCACGCCACGTAATTCTTCATGGTTTGAGAGATATTCATGTTTGAAGTTTGTACCCCCAGTTAGTGGGATAAAACCCCATGGGGTTGTCACACGGGTCACTAAAAAGTCATAATTAATATTTTTTAAGCTCCTAAAATCCCTCCCATGTTCACTTCTTGAAGTCCCTCTCAACCTAAGCATTTATATAAATTGTGATCCTCATATCCTCCTTATGCAGGGGATTTCGCTATATGAAACAGGTCATTGTGGAATTTTCGTTCTAACTTTTTTTCTACGAAGGTTTAGAAGCTGAAATTTTTATGAGGTGAATCAAAAATCCTAAGGAATCTCCTGTAAAAATTTTAGATCAAGGTGCGCAATATTTGCGGAGTTTTTGCAGGCTCCTGAAATTCATCTCAAAGAAGTGACCTTGGGAAAATCGTCATAACTCTCTCTCTGGGTATCGGATTGGAATTCTGTAAAAAGTGGAAGATAGTGCATGGACTGCAGTTTTTTCTCTATCAATTTCAAAGCCAAATGAAGAAACAGTGACATGTGGCACGTCATACAAGTTTTCTCTACTGAAACAGACCATAATTAGGGCATTGTGAGAGATTGGGCATAAATCTCCCTTGAAGAATCCGAATTGGGTCAGACCTGTGGCATTGGAAAGATGACTTAGAGGAATACTATAGGACTGAAAATCACATATTGGGGATTTGAAATAACAGAGATACACCAGATTTAATATCTAGCTCCTAGAAGGCAAGAAAAAAACTAGATCATGTGTTGTCAAGGGCTGCAAAGGACCAGAATTTCTAGGGTAGCAAAGCAAAGAAAGGTGTAGTAGAGGGTAGCATGACAAGAGTAGAAACCAAGGTGCAGAACAGTAGCAATAAGTTCATCACATGAATTCTTCAAGTGGGTAGCACTGCATACAGTCACTGTAAAGGTATCATTGTACTAAGTCATTGTAAATACATTATTGTAAAAATTGTACTACTGTCTATCTGCCAAGAGTTGAAGAGGCAGTGCTGGGAGGTCTAGGATCATCATTAGTTGGTTGTGTCATAGTTGGGGTTATGGTCTAGTGTTGGGAGGTCTAGGATCATCATTAGTTGGCTGTGTCATAGTTGGGGTTATGGTCTAAAAAATTTTCTGAAAGAAAGAGACATATCATCTCCATGTTGTCTTTTATTCTTGGTTATTTCACAGATGAACATGATGATGTTGCAATGCTAGGTTTTTTTTCTACTTTCACACCTAGTCAGCCTCCTGCTACCATATTTAATTTTTCCCAATACCTTGTTGATAATATTCATGAACAGTTGGTAAAAATGCCTTCTGAAGGTGTTTTCAAGTATTCCTCATTCTTATTCCACATGTTTTTGTACTTTCAGCCTGAGAAGTTTGCCATAAACATTCAAAAGCTTGATATTGAAGGAAACCCACAGTCAGTCATATTTTGGACTCCTCTTATCAGAAAAGATTCCACACAGACCACCTATACAGAGTTTATTGATTCCTTTATTCATCCTATGGTCAATTTACTGAACAGCAGTAGGCAGCCCATAATTAGTGAGGAAATTAAGAAGGTCCTACAGTGGTCAAAACATAATAGGACAGGAGTTTGGTATTTGTACCAAAACCATACTAAGAGAAGGGTATATGGATAAAATCTCATTCCAAATAAACAGCCCAAATACCTCCCAATGAGGTTATTTTCCCTTGAGTACATAAGGCAGATCATTAATTCTGATGCAATCAATTTCTTGGCAACTAAGAAAATGACAATTCAAAATCAAGAATCAAGTTGGCCCTTTCATTTGTAATAGCAGAGATGTAGATCCAGAAGCTGAAAAGTGTTTACAAAAGTTTAAACTTAGTAATAGTTTTTTGTGGTACTATGATCCTATAGGAGTAATAAGTAAAATGAGAGCTAAATGAAAATTGACTCATGTACATGAGAAGAAACCATAAATTGAGAAATACTCTAACCAGTCTGAATGGTTGGAGAACACCTTGATTGAGGCAGAGAAACAAGGTGATACTAGTCAAACCTTGCAAAATCCAGACCAAAAGGATAAAATCTCAAAGAGAAACAGAGAGGAAGGATCATACACTGCAGAGACAACTACTGAAACTAAATTTAAATTGATGTACAAGAAGAAACCTAAGTTAAATCCTGTCAGTGAAGGAGTAGAAACCATAGAAATGATTGATACAAAAACAGAAACAAAGGATAATGCACCTCCTACTATGATTGAAGAAGAACAACAGCCTTCAACTTCTAAAACTCAGCTTATTCAGAAGCAACACATTGTTGAAATGTCATCTTCCAGCAAACTAGCAGAGAAGGAGATGGACATTATGCAGAAATACAGAGAAATAAAGATGAAAAATGAAGCATTGAAGACGGATACATACAATCAGGATTGGAAGTAGTCACCTAGTGACCAAAGCAGATTGCTTTCTACTTTTGACTATAAGACTAGGAAAATGCAGATGACTTTCCTGCAGCCTAAAGTATAGCATCCTAAAACACCAAAATATTACAAAAAATCATCATATGAAGTTCAATCAGATGACCTTCATCCCATTGAGCAGATAGAATTCCATAAACAGGCTGGTGAAATGCTTTATTCAACAATGACAAACAAGGAAATGAGTGTTCAGAAGCTCCAAAATACTCTTATAAATATCAAAGATCAGCTTAAGCTGGAAAAGGCGTCCTCTCAAGCTAAGGACAATAGAATAAAATCACTGGAATATTTTTTTATTGAAGTAGAATTTGATCCTAGTAATGTCAAAGTTGCAGATGAATTGAATAAGAAGAAAAATGCAGACATTGTTGCATTAAATAAGCAATTTAAGCTCCCTCCTACTGAACATCCTCAAGCAAAGGAGGTGTTACAAGATGCAAATCAGAAATATGAGATGATGAATCTATTATTACAGTTGACTGCACAAATCAAATAAATGGAGAATGAAATGGACAAGTTGGTCCAGGAGAAAGAGGATAGAACATAGGAAGTTCCAGTCACGGTCATTCGTGTAGTCACTATAGTTGTGCCTTCCACACTAGTATAATCATTGTCTCCTATAGTCCCAATGGCTACAGCACTTCCAGTCACCTCATCAACAACTTCAGCAACAGTCTTCAACAACAACATCACAACATACAGATGAAGCAAGCAATGCAGGACATGTCTATTCAGAAAAATGAAATTAACAGACTTAAAGAACAGCTTAAAAGTCTTAAAGATGAAAATAAAATTGCTAAAATAATGCACAAAAATGAAGAACGGAGGGCTAACAGGTTGAATGAGAAATTGAAGAAGTTAGAGAAAGATCTAGCACTAAAAGAACCCCTGGCACAAGCCAAGCAGCATCTATGGGCCAATATCATTGAAGCAGTCAATGATATTTGGCCATCAATACAGGTTATATATGAACAGAAAGACTTAGTCAAAACAACAAGATAAGTTATCGAAAAGATAAAAGAAGAACTTGGTAAGAAACCTAAAGAAGCTCTTGAAATCATCAAATTTCTTAATTCTAATAACAGGAAAGAGCTAGAAGAAATTGGAATTAATGATAGAATAGAAACCATCCTAGAAGTTAGGAAGGTAATTTCTAAAAAGAATTTGATGATACATTTAGAAGAAAAATGCCAGAATATGGAGATTTCCATCACAGGGTTCATGATGAAGTTTTATGTCCTAAGGAAAAAAGGCCTTCCAAATCCATTAGTTATTCATGATAAACTAATGAAGCAGGATGATTATGATAAGAAGATGAGAGAAATTGCCAAGGATCACGCTAATCTGCCTTCCTCACAAGGTATTCCAACAGGGAAGGTACTTTACAAGAATTTTGAGAATTTGTTTTACCTATAGCATGAGGTGAAACACTTATTTATCAATAAACATACATTCTCAAAATATACTGAAGCAGATGAAATATTCAAGAGGATGATGAAAATCAAATTGCCAGAGACAGAATTCTAAGAAAAGATGACTGATTTGTTGTGAAGAAAACAATAGTTAAAACGGAGCAGTAAAGATAAAACATGGCAGTCACAGTTTACAGTGAAAATATCACAGTCAAAGAGTATCACAGTCAAAGAGTATCAGTTTAAATTTAAATCTAAAATTCAAATCAGAAATTACAAAGCAGAGTTTAAAGTGTATCAGTTGAAAGGTCAGAGTGAAAATCAAAACAGAGATAAAGTTGCCAGCATAGAGGACACTCCACTGCCTAACAAATACCCCTCGTTGAGCAACAACAAAGAGAGAAATCAACAACAAATTGAAAACAACAAACAGTAATTTCAATAAAAACAGGGACAGCTAGCATTAGTTAGAAAGCTGTCACTATCTTCTTGCATGAAGATATTTTTTTTTCCATGAATAATTCCTAAGTTTGTTTTAGGATATTTTGTAAATATTTTTTATATAAATACTTTTCATTTGGAAGTATTGAGGGTGGATGAATTGTTGAACATTTCTATAGTTTTACTATTCTGAACCTAAGGGTGATTGTATCAATTTCAAGTTAGCAAACTGGATTAAAGCAATAAAGCATCATATTACAGGATTCGTGTGTTGGGCCACTTTAGTGAAGTATTTTCACTTGTTCTTTGTTAATTTCTTATGTTTTTCACCAATACTTGTGTGTCTTTCTAAATCTAAATGATATATTAGGAATGTTATTTCAGAATATGTTAAAAGCACTATGTTTTGAACTGTTTATCATTTATATGTTTTTCTACTGATATCCAGATAAAGGAATTCTTAATTGCTCCCTTATTTCGATTGACCTCTGTCTTTTCACTCATTATCCGGATTTGAGAACCCTTAATTGCTCTCTTACCCCGATTAAAACCATTTTAACCATCAGCCTTGAAGATCTGAAGTAACTCATCTATCTTGCCCTGTAAACATTTCCCTTTATACCTTGATCTTGATATAAATGCTTGACACATTGACTCCATTATCCCAATGGAATACAAACCTACATCTATCCATCTAAGTAAGTGATTTCACCACCAAACCAAATCCAAAATCAAAACCCCACGTAATCCTACATAACTATCCTAAAATCAACTTAAATCAACAAAGATAAATCATATAGAGAGAGCCCTCTCTGAGCATTAGGAAGGCTAGATCCTAAGGCTTAAAAATAGGTTTGTGGTTACCTCTAATATTCTTTAAAACACAAAAAATAATAACAACCCTTGAGAATTATTAGAGTGATAACAAGAAGCATCAATGGATGAGGAATATAACTCTCTCATTGAGAACCATACTTGGGATTTGGTTCCGCTACCTTCCAATCGTAAACTTGTGAGGTGCAAGTGGGTTTACAAGACCAAGAAAGTAGCAAATGGCCAGGTTAGTAGATATAAGGCATGGTTGGTAGCAAAAGGTTTTCAACAAGTACATGGTGTTGACTGTGATGAGACTTTTGGTCCAGTGGCAAAAATGGATTCAATTCGGCTAGCTCTCTCCATTGCAATAGCAAGAGGATGGGAGGTGCATCATATGGATGTGAAGAATGCCTTTATTCACGGTGATCTTGAGGAGGAAATATAAATGGATCAGCCATAGGGATACATGCAAAATTCATCTCCGGTATGCAAACTAAAGAAGTCTCTCTATGGCCTCAAGCAGACACCTAGAGAATGGTATGCAAA
Source organism: Pinus albicaulis (assembly GCA_034641835.2). Classification (NCBI taxonomy): domain Eukaryota; kingdom Viridiplantae; phylum Streptophyta; class Pinopsida; order Pinales; family Pinaceae; genus Pinus; species Pinus albicaulis. The sequence goes on along the minus strand of CM076578.1, from coordinate 23,587,664 downwards.
TATGGATTCCTATTTGTTATCTCAAAATTTTGTACGCTGAAAATCTGATTCCAATGTTTATTTTTTGAATAAAATTGACTCCTTGTTGATCATAGTACTCTACGTAGATGATCTTTTGATAACAGGTAGTTCATATTCTGTCATTACTGAGATTAAAATTGCATTGCATAAGTTGTTTTATATGACATACATGGCTTACTAAATTTATTCCTTAGACTAGAAATCAATCATAGTAGTTCTAGGATTACCATTTCTCAAACAAAGTATGCTAGAGATATTTTGGCATGATTTCACATGAGTGACTGCAAGCCACCAGCCACACCTTTATTGTTAGGGATAAATCTTGAGTATGAAAAGACACACCATTGCTTGATTTCACATTGTACCGTCAGCTTGTGGGAAGCCTTCTTTACCTCACTCACTCTTGTCCCAATCTCTCATATGTCGTAGCATCATTTTCCAGATACATGCAGGAGCCACATGAGTTACATTGGAAAGCTACAAAGCGCATCCTTCGATATGTCCACAGGACAATCACATATGGGATTCATTATGCAGAAAATTGTTCTTTCGATCTCATCAGGTTCACAGATTCAGGTTAGGGTAGTGACAACATTTATCCCAAGTCCACCTCTGGTTATGTACTTAGTTTGGGATCTGGCCCAATTTGTTGGTCAAGCAAGAAGCAGACTTCCATTGCTTTATCATCAGCATAGGTTGAGTACAAAGGAGCATTCAATGCCACTATTCATGCCATTTGGCTACAACATTTCCTATCTAAGCTTGGAATCAGTGTCCATTGTCCAACTGTCATCTGGTGAGATAATCAAAGTATGCTAAATTTTTTTAGAGATCCAGTGCAGCAGCTGCAGACCAAACACATCAATATCCACATGCACTTCATTAGAGATCTCATTCATGATGGGATCATTGATCTTCAGTACTGTCCTAGTTCCGAGCAGACAGGTGATATCTTCACCAAGGCTTTCACTGGGAAGAAGTTTCGATTTCTATGATATCGTCTCGGGGTGAAGGACACAACTACCTAGGAGTTGTCTGTTCTCTAATTTTTGCATTATATTTTGAGGGGGGAGGGGGGGTTTCTTCCCAATGGGTTTTCCCTCTTTCCTCTTTTCATGCATTGTATATGGGGACTGATTCATTTTTCATAACACTCACCTAAGCTATGCTTAAGGGGGGGTGTTGGTGTACATGCACAAAGTTAGCCTTAATTTGCTTTAGTTCAACTCTAGTTATTGCATTCGATGTGCACTTGTCTTTAGCTCGTTAACTAGAGTGCTTACATGTGATGTGCACTTGTCTTTAGCTAGTTAACTCGAGTGCTTACATGTGGTGTGCACTTGGCTTTAGTTAGTTAACTCTAGTGCTTGCATGTGGTGCATGTGCACATTAACAGAACATAGAGCACACTTAGCTTCCGTTAGATTTAATTATCCATAGTTATTGTATGTACCACTAATCTTAACTTAGTTGCTTTATATATTGATTCTCAGACTAATATTGATGAATCAAATTCATTCTCAATTATAATTTTTCTTTTTCAATTCTCGAAGGTTTGTGCAGTTATTCTTCAGCTAGATCCGTATTTTTTCTCTAATAATTTTACACATTGACATGGCAGCCCATCTGGCTATTAAGCCTCTATAACAAGCAACCCATCCACCTTCCTTCACCAAATTTCTAACAGTCTGTGTAATAGTGGGTTTTATATTTTCTTCTCCTTCAAGGACTTGCGAGTTTTCAACCTTGTTTCGATAGTGTCGAGCAAATTTGTCATAAGGGTAACAAATCCCCTTCTCATTGGCACACTAAATCCTTGAACTGTGACCACTATTTTCGTAACTGGGGTAGTGAATTCTTGCTCCTGTTTCACTCCTCCCGTGAATAACTCCCAGTGTGCCTACCCAAAGAAGCCACACACCATTCGGTCGAAACTAGGATGCTTAACATTGATGAACCCAAATAAAATTGAACCCAAGCCTTACGACAGAGGGGAAAAGGGCTTCAAACAACTCAGCTACCCATAATGGCTATGCCACTTCAATAATTAATAATTAGTTGAAATATGAGGCAAGTCGCGAGTACCCTGATAAAAAACGGTGTTGAAAACCGTTAATCTTGTAGCCGACCCAGAACAGGCGCAGGATCCAACCTCTGATTTCACACTACAGATTTGAATCTTCACACTCCACACTTCTCCCTCAGGCAGACAGGGAGCCACCACGCAGCTATGACAGACTCCTTCCTCAACAAAAACGCAGTAAGCGTTTTCCAAGCAGCTTCTAGGCACACGCAGCCTTGATCGGCCTCCTTCTCCTCAACGCAGGTTCAGCTGGCAGCTTTATCAGTCAAGCTACCTTTAATCATGTGCAGCAACAACCAACCCACGTAGCACACAACTTCCAAGCATATGCAACCAGCACAATCGTTGTTGCTGTAGACCTCGGTTCCGCGACTAGTCGAAGAGATACATCACAATTTTGCAACGATGCGAAAAATGAAATTCGAAATTACTCTTTCGCTTGCCTGTGACTCGTCGCAACTACTCTTCAACTTCCCAGTGACGATGTACCATCCCTCAACTCAGCATACAGACCTCTCTTTCCTGCAGCTCTGATACCATGATTAAAAAAATGGATTTACATTAGCTAAATGACTCTGAAGGTAAGATACCTGGAGAGTGTACAAACACTCACACAATCTATTGCAACCAATCAAGAGAACAACCTAGTATATATAGGCGTTCTCACAATCAGGTGGTTTGAACCACTCCCTGAATATTAGGATCTGAGATCTAAAATTAGAGTCTCAATCCTATCTTAACTGTATCTTTCTCCATTAATTCTAACATACCCAATATCATTAGCTTCTGCCTAATCACATCTACAGGAGTCCAAACCAACTGTGTTGCCACAACATCACTCAACCCAGCAGCAGCATTGGTAATTGCTACTACTGTTGGATCAAAAAATCCCAATTGAATTGTAACAGTGCCTACGACACTCTCGGTGATTTCTAGGGCACCCATATAAAGGGCTCTGGCATATATAAATTTCTCGATCTCTATCTTTCCACTACTCACCATCTTCTTTCACTGCAAGAATCTATCGCGTAGATATCCCACTGAACAGGGTCTACCATAGGCCCGAGCAAAAAACCCCTCAGTAGCAAAGGCATCCCCTTGAATCTGAAACAGCTCTGATACCAAATGTAGGTTTTAACCTTGTATAGAAATTATCTGCAAATGAATTCTTAAAGACAGAAAACAAACAATATCGAGAGCATAAAACATAAAACAGATATACACAGAAATTTTTCCCCTATATCCCAAAACTGAGACTACCAGCTTGATTTTTCGTTATATTCCTTTTAGTATTACAACACATACATATACATGCCGAAGCATTCATAAACCCCAACCCATTAGCCCTGGATTAGAACATAACCATAGTTCCCTTGACTGGATCTACAAAATACCAGGGGTCGAATACCATCATGCCCCAAAACCTTGTACAAACCCATGCACAAAACCGTAGGCGGGTCCGCCTATTGAAAAATAAGGAGAAAAAAAATTACAGGGCGATGCCCCGTACCCCACGGAGGGGGCTACCTACCCCCTGAAAACCCTTGTGACCCCCCTACTATGCCCAGCGCAACGTATAGGGGGGCTATCACCCCCCTGTGACCCCCCTCTCACGTTCAAATAATCATGGAAAGAGTAAAACACAAACCCAACAATCGCTTAATGACACATCACAACGAAATTGAAACAAAAAATGACATAATCAGCTCAATCCTTTGTATTAAGTTTAAAAAGAGAAAATGTGCATCATGGATCTATGATCCAACCCAGAAAAAGGTGATACCAAAATTATTACAGTTTACAACAAAATTCGCTACAACATCGTTAGTTATCCTCTATCAGAAAACTACATTAAATACATATTCTTGACTTACGGTTGTAACATAAAATATAACAACAGTTCAAGTTAATCCTTTCGGCTGTTATCAAAATGCTAAACTAAGATGCACAACCTAAGTCCTGGTCTTCATATCCGGTTCCTTCTCTACGCTCTGAGTCCATAAAATGATGAACTGATCCTCTTGATGAGAGATGTGCATGGTTGTTGAGATGTCTCGACCACGTATGGCAACTCTAACTTATCGTTGACAGCTGCCTCGAAAGTGCAGGAACCGTTGGCCAATATAGGAATCATTCTTGCACCAATCCATCTTCCATGTAGATTAACACATTGCCTCATCAAATTACTTTAGGAAATAAAATATATGAGTTGCGAAAGCTATTTAGGATATAAAATCTATTAATTAATAACTAATTCTATGTATAACCTTTAATATGAAAAACATAATGAGAGTGCAGGAATGAGTATAAGTGAAGGAATAAATGGGTTCCAAGGTTAAAATAGAGGTTTAGGTGGTGAGTTCATAGTAGGATAGGGGTTAAAAAATAGAACAATTCTGCCAACCAACAATGGTTTATGTCATGTGTTGGTTTATTGATTAATTTTTCTATAGATGCAATTTTAGATTTAGAAATATGATTTAGACCAACCTTTTCTTGAAACAAAGATTTAGAAAATGCACAATCTGAAGAAAAAATTGGATGTTTATCCTTGTACTCTCAATCACATGAATATTGGCATGGTTGTTGTATGCTTTTATCAGTCCCAGGAGAGACATCAATATCACAATCTGCTTCATTTTCAACTAAGGGAGAAAGCTTTGTCTGTTGGAAATTTTAATGAATGTCATGGGAGATAGCTTCTACTTTTTGTTCATGATGTTGAAAATTATTTTCCTCCAAAGCCTATAGTATCTCATCATCCATAAATTGATCATATTCATAAAAAAATTCCAAAGCCTCAATAAAATCATCAAAATGTGTGCAACAACCTTTGACTAGCAACAAAGAAAGATGATCTGGATTTATGCAGGAACACAATAGAATAAACATATAACCATAAGTACAAAGATGTAGTAGAAATAACACTTCATTTCATTAATATCAAAGAACTGAAATTTGCTTACAGACAGAATGGAAATAAACTACTAGTGCGCTGGTAGTTATCTCTGAGAAGAGATGTGGCGGCTACAGGCCTCTGAACTGAGTTACAATGAGGCTCAAGGGCCTATTTATTATTTAGAAACAATGGAAAACCCTAAACATCCAAAACCCTAACCCTATGAGATGAAGCGCCAAAACTATGGGCCCCGTTTGGGTAAATTGATGTTTCAACTTCCCGGGGACGTAACTTTGGCATACGATCTTCGTTTGACGCAAACCATACCTCGTTAGAAAGAACTATCCGAGGAATACAAATTTTGAGTGAGTAACATCAATCCATGGACCCATGTTTCTCCTAGTTTTCCCAAAAAAAACGTCGTTTAGGGCCTCAAAACGGCTCCGGAAGTTCAGGACCCGAAAAACTGTTAAAAATAGTAAGTTGTGACAAAACTGAAAAACTAAAAGAGACAATGGTGGGGTCCCAAGTGGAATAGGCAGGTGACCACCAATATCCACCTGGATCATTCCTCCCCCCTTAGGAAGCAATGGTCCCCATTGCGTTAAGTTCCTCCACGAGATGAGGAAACTTCTGCAGAACTTGGTCCCTGGTGAACCACTTTCCTTGGTGCAGGAGTTGGCCAGCTTTGACAACCCGATACAATTGGATATTCTATTGGTGAGTGTTCTTGATTTGCATGTCCATGATACAATTTTTGGTGGCCTGTTCCATGCAGTCTAGGTTTAACTCTGTTGGTGTGAGTTGTTCTGCAATGTCAAAGGTATCCAGTAGAGGTGGGAAGTAGGGACGAAGGTAATCCACATTGAATACTGGATGAAAACCAAGGAATGGTATAATACTGAGCTCGAAGGCATTGTTCCCTACAGCTTTGGTGATGGTGTATGGCCCATATCAGAGCGGGCGAAGCTTGTGGTGGAGTCCAGTGAGGTGTTCCTTTTGTAAATGTAGCCACACTCTGTCGCCCACCTGGAAGTTGTGTGGCAGCCGATATTGATCATGGCGTTTCTTGTACTTAGCATTGGCTCTGTCAAATATGTCATGAACATGTTGGTGGATGTGATGAATGCGCTCAATGAAGCTATTTTCTTTTTCAACTTCAGACTGGACATGAGCCGAATTGGCCTGAGTAGCCGTAAATGGTATGGCTACGTCAATGGGACATAGTGGCTGGAATCCCAAGCCAACTTGAAAGGGGTTGTGGCCAGTTGAGCTGTGGAGAGCCCGGTTATAACTATGTTGTACATAGGGGATGCTCTCATCCCATGTGCGTGGATGCTTTGAATTGTACATGCGCAGAATGTGTACAATCATTCTGTTGACGACCTCTGTATGGTCATCTGTTTGGGGATGGAAAGTTGTGGACTTGGTGAGCTTGGTCTCCAACATTAACCAAAGGCTGGACCAAAATGTGTTGAGGAACCTACTATCCAAATCTGATATGATAGATTGTGGGATCCCAAAGTGCACCCACACTCGTTCAAAGAAGAGTTTAGCAGTGGCTTCTGCTGTGATATTCTTCTTGCAAGCCGCCATAATGGCCATCTTCGAGAATCTGTCGACGACCACGAAAACACAGTAATTTCCATGCTTAGTAGAAGGCAGGCCCGACATGTAATCCATGGAGATGGATTCCCAAGGTCGACTAGGGGTAGGTAGTGTAGTATATAGGCCTTGCTTCTTGATGGTCAGTTTGGCAATGGCACAATCAGTGCAGGATCTGATGTGCTTCCCGACATCCTTTCGAAGGTTCGGCCAATAGAAATACTTCTACAATACTGCTATTATTTTGTCGACCTCGAAATTCCTAGTGACTCGACTGTAGTGTGCTTCCCATGTCTTCTTGGCACGCCCGCTTGAAGGAACACAAAGGTTTCCTAGGTTACATAAAAGTGCATCTTGGAGGTGAAAATTTGGAACTTGCGTACCCCCCAAGAGTGCCTTGTATGTGTGGCTGAATTCTAGGTCGCTCTCATAGAGAAGCTGCCAATCAAAAGTCTCGTGCCCACAAGAGTTGAGAACGGTGGTGAGCGCCACGATTGGTGGTCGGCTGAGGCAGTCTGCAACATTATTGGTGCTACCCTTCTTGTACTTGATGTTCAAATGAAACTGTTGCAGATATGTGGACCACTTCTGATGGCGATCATTCTGCAACTTTCCTTGTGTCTGTATGAACTGCAGGGGCCGGTGGTCTGTGTGGATGATTGTTTCCTTCCCCAAAATGTAATGCTTCCATTGTCGACAGGCTTGCACAATGGAATACATTTCTTTGTCATAGGTGGGATACTTGCGAACTGTCTCAGACAATGTCTCACTGTGATATGCCACTGGATGTCCCTGTTGAGTAAGAACTGCCCCAATAGCATAGTCAGAGGCATCTGTCTCGATCTCAAACGGCTGCTGCAAGTCTGGTAAGGTGAGCACTGGGGCAGAATAGAGGCGATTTTTCAATTCTTTGAACGCCTTCTGTTGAGGTTCCGACCAAAAGAATTTTGCTCTCGCTCGTCCTTTGGTGACTTGACTCAAGGGCCAAGTGATATGAGAGAATCCCAACACGAATCTACGGTAGAAATTAGCAAGACCCAGAAAGCTGCGAAGCTCTGTTATAGTAGTCGGGGCTGGCCAATCCCGAATGACTTGGATCTTGGCTAGATCCACATGCACCCCTCTTTCATCAATAATGTATCCCAGATATTGAACCTGGGTCATGCCAAACGTGCACTTCTCCAAATTGGCACACAACTTGTGTTGCCGCAGTGTTTGGAGGACTTGTCGGATGTGGTGAAGGTGCTCTTCAGTCTCAATCTCAAGGAAGACCTAATGTCCAGTGTTGGTGCGTTGACAAATGAATTGGTGAATGGGCTACAAGATGTCGCTCAACAACTCAGTGAAGGTTATGAGCATTCGTCAACCCGAAAGGCATGACCAACCATTCGAAAAGGCCTTTCCTTGGCTTGCTGTGCCTTCTTCACACATCTAGGTTCGATTTGTACCGGTGATACCCCGTACCTTTAAGTCGATCTTGCTGAAATATTTTCACTACCTTGAGTTATCCAGAAGGTCATTAATCAGAACAAGACTTATTTCCCAGACAAGGACGCACAACTCTTGTGTATATACAGGGGAAACTTCACTGTTGATTCTCACTTTGCATGATCAAGCTTCCCACAGCGATGAACTTGGCTTTACGTATTGTGTCAAGCAAGATCTCGAATTTGCCTCCTGATTTCGTCGTTCTCCAGAACAGAGAGTCGATAGATCGGTCCATTGGGTAGCAGTGGACTTGGGGTCAGATCAGTTGGGTGCTTGACGTGACAGTGCAAAGGAACCCTTGTGGGTGAGGTGAAGATGTCCCCATACTCCTTCACAACCTTGTCCATTTTTTGTTGTCGTGTAGAGGAGCCTTGTCTGGAGGTCGTGACCACAATCTTCTTCTTGCCCTGGGGGAAAATCATCAGGAAAATGAATTTCCTGGTTTTGTAAATGAGCTTACTGCATTGTTTTGCAGTAACCAAAGAGATAGTGGCAGGAGGTGGTACCTCTGGTATCCTGTACAACTTATTTCCCAAAGTAACAATAACAGCACGAGGTCGAGACTCATACACAGCATGATGCTTTGACAATTATGGTTGTCCTAATAATACATCAAAAACATCAATAGGAGCAATGTCACATAATACCTCATCTGTGAAGGGCTTGATGCTATAGGGAAGGTGGCACTGCTGACTAACGCGGAGATCTCGTCCTTGGTGAAGCCACCCGATGGTGTATGGATGTGGGCGAGCTATGGTCGGCAAGCCCAACCACTTCACAGCGTCTGCTAAAATGAGGTTCTTTTGGCTCCCATTGTCGACAATGAACTATACCAGGGAGCCCTTTACCCACATCTGGGAGTGGAAGACACGTTCCTCCTCCTCTGGATCTTTTGGTTCCTCCTTCTGGATCTTCGTAGTGGCAACAATGGCGTTGGGCTCCGCATCAATAATATTTTTCCCTTTATCATTCCCCTTGTCAGTTTCTAATTCTGAGTTGAAGCATGCATCTAACTCAGAAGCCCTCATCTCGGCCACCAGCGACTGATTGGCCCGACACTCACTTGTGTTGTGAGTGGAGCTCTTATGGAACTCACACCACTTTCCCGTGTCCTTCTTTTTCTTTGCGGTGTTGTTCTTTACTTGTGGCTTTGACAGGTTGTCTTGAGCTGCCATGCCTTGGCTTTGTCCTTTGTTCTGCAGTTTGGGATCACCTTTCCCTTGCTTTTGATTCGTAGACCCAAAGTCTCACTTCTTCTGTTTGAATTTATGCTCAATCTTGGCAACATACCGGTATGCCGTACCAAGTGAGGAGATGTCAAGGAACTCCATTTCCTCCTGAATGTATCTATGCAGACAACTGTGATACTTTAGCACCAGTTGTTTCTCTGAATCTTTGATACCCAACTTTGTGCGCAGGGTATGGAACAAATTCGTCAGCTCATGCACATCTTGGTCCCTTTGTTGTTGCAACGTGGTCCATTGTATGTACTTGTCCTCATAGCTCCCCACGAGATAGTATTGTTCCTTGATGGCATCTCGGAAATAATTCCCAGTGGGTACGGCCGAGAACAGAGAGGATTTTGTCTCGTCCTTTTTCTCATAGTAGGTTTCCCACCAGTCCTTGACATGGGGGGTACCTTTGAGGAGTGCAAAAATAATCTTCTCCCGGTCGGAAAAGTCATGAACCGATAAATATCCTTATAATAGATTCAACCATATATCTACGGCATCTACATCTATTTGACCCTCAAATATGGGAATGTCAAAATTTACTTGTACCTTAAAGGGATTCACACCTCTAGAGTGGCTGCTGGATGCAGATGTGCCACAGGTGGACAGCCGTTGAAAGATCTGGGCAAAGTTATCCATCATCGCATTCCTTTGTTTTTCGAGGGCCTCCTCGAGCAATATTTTGATAGGATATCCTGCTCCCTCATCTTTCTTTTTGATGCAAGCCTAGAGCTTGCAATACCCAGGATCATCAATAGCCATGTATATAAGAATGCACCTCAACTTTTTCCCAAATCAAAAAACCTCAATCTACTACCATCTCATATCAACATGTGGTAGCTTTCCAATATACGCTCAAATTTATTCAACAATATCTCATATATTAGCAATCTCTCATTCACTCTCCTTCAAACAATTTCATAACTTTTCAACCTTCAAACAATGTTCAAATGCCTCCTTAACCATACACTAATTCATATACAAACATGCATGGCAATTTCATCCTATATGAAGGCAACAATGATTATGAAACCTTTATTAATACACACCATCCCAAACTTTACTCAAAAGTTCAACCATTTAGTTACAAAGCCAAATCCTCTCAAAATCGGACTTCATAATCAAATGCGCCTTTGTTCATTACCATTCCTCTATGATTAAATCATTTGAAAGCAAACAATTCCCATATCACTCATTATAGATTGCGCCCTTATATTCAATCTATAAATATAACCCAGTGATTAATTCTCAGTTGCTTGTCAACTAACATTGAACGTATTCACAATTCAGCTCAGCAGATGTCAGCAATGCACTTACCTTGCTGTCCTGCTCTTCAACGCTTTGACTTCCCTTTTCCAATTGTACAAATGGCAAGGATCAACTTTGAGTTCATTTTTTTTTTTGTGCGCCTTTCTCTTACAGCGTGCCCAGTGATTACAGGTATTTCCTTCCAATACTTTCAATTGATTTTGTCAAACGATTCCAGATCTCAGTTTACTAACTGAGTTTAATTCAAATTCAGTCATTCTTCAAAAAATCTCAACTCAGATTTAAATCTTAAACCTGGCAATTTACCTTACCTTTGTTCAGAATTTCCCCTTCCACGATTCCACTCTTCAACTCTGCATTTGAATTTCTTCAACTATCTGGCAATCTCTGTGTTTTCCTCAACAACTGAAGATCCATATCAATTACAACAAGCATTTTTACAAATCATTACAAATTGTTTGCGCCCAACTTGGAACAGATTCTGTTTGCAATTTATCAAACGGATTGGAACAGAACTCATCGTTCTCAACGCATTTACTATCGAACTCAATTTTATTATATATCCTTGTATTAACATTCAAATGTTCACCAACATTCACATCCAAGTTCAACAACAAATGCGCCAACATTATTGAACCAAATATATATATGAGTGCCCATTCTGCTTAACCATTTATAAAATCGAATGTCAGAATTCCATTCAACGCTTTACAACTGAATATTTTTACCATTGACACTATTTCAACAGAGCATCCTGCTGTCTTCGTTTAAAAACTCATTGGTAATTAATACCATTGTTGGACTTAATTGTGCCTTCCACAAACTCACAATACATAGAAGATTCGATAGCAAATTTAATTCACTTTCATACCTGTATACTGCACCCTTTCAACTCAATTAGATTGCAAACAAAGATATTACCGTGGCTTCAACAATTACTGCTTACTGCGCCCTTTCAACTCGATTAGGTTGCAAACAGAAGTATTACCGTGGCTTCAACAATTACTGCTATCGACTGGTTCAGCAATTTCACGTATTCATTAATTTGTGACTTAAAATATTCATACCAACACAATGCGTATTCAAATAACAGCAACATAAAAACCAACATTCCAACAGAGTTGTAAAACATAGCTTTGCGCCATCAATATTTAATTCCCAATTATGAATTTGCCATCCACTCTGTCTTAGACCATTACTGTTATTTCTCCAATTGGAAAACCTGTTACAATCTTGCCACAGAAACTCACAAATACTACAAAGGCGCAAATAAGTCACATAGGAAACAGGATCGATTCAAAAGCGCATATAAATCGATCTTAAATTCTCATTATTTCACACTTCCTTTTGGTTGATTTTTCAACAATGGATATCTCAATCATACATTTAACCAGAAATATGTATAATTGCACAACCAATCAATGTATATAAACTGAAACAAAACAACGACTTACAACTTTTTCTGGCCAGATATTTCAATTCTGTGGCCCTTACAATTTTGCTGAAGGCTTACAGCCTTGCTGTACAAGCCTACTCTCAATCTCACACTCTCTTCACAATCTCAATGTTGTTTTTCTCACAAATCCCCTTCCTATTTATACAATTTTAAAAATCATTTAATTAAATGCTCAATCCCTTAAAATCCTCAACAAACCCCTAAATCTCTCAACATCCCTAAAGGATAGGTTTTTATCCCTAAAATCTTTCAATTTATTAAATTTCCTCATATCCTTTTACATAAATCCTCACCTTCTCCTATTTTATTCAAATTAATTAATAAAATATTAAAAATCATCACACCCCATATTTACAAATTAATATTATCATACCCCATATTTACAAATGGAGAAAAAGGGTCTTGATGCTCCTGCATCAGACTCCCCATGTAAGAAAATTCATGACCACCTGGTCATAAGTCTGGATATCTCCTCTTGGATCCCAAATTTTATTTTGTAATCCTTCCGTGCTTTTCGATTGCTTCACTATTGTTGTCATTTGCTGTTGTCTTCCAGGTTTCCATATTTTGTGTTGTAATGCTCCACTTGCTCTGCTCTTGCAATCTTTCACTGTCATTCTCTTGTTGTCGCTCCTTTTCTTTCTTTCGGCTGTCTTTCTCTGGGATGTTTTTATCATTAACCTCCTTATCAACTCAATTTCTATGTCCAGTATGTCCTCTGTCTGCTGATTGTTTCCATCCCTTGATTGCTGAACTCTCATTCTTGCTTGCTCTTCACTTGTTTTGATCACCTTTTCTGCTGCTGCTACTATAAATGTTGCCTCACATGTTGCTTTAGCTGTCAATATGAATGTTGCGGCCTCCCAATCTTCCTGTCCCTCTGCAACATTCCTTTGCTTTCCATCTGCAATTTCTTTTTTATTATTATTTATGACAACCGCTTTGTCATCCTTCTTCAGCAATCTATCCCGGACATTCATCCTCTGTTCTTCCAATTTCCTCCTTTGAAAGTCTAATTCTCTATATAACTCAATGATTTTACTCGGAGTAGACTTTGGAAATTTTACACGATCTTCCATTTCCTCACATGGTCTTTCTTCTGCTAAATCTTCCTTAACATCCTTCAGTAGATGTTCGTCCTCTTTTCCCAAACCTGCAATCACACACAAATCATTAGTTTTAAAATCACAAGACCTTACGGTCTTATTTGATACTTCAGTCATCAAATATTCGGGCTGCTTTGAATCATTCATATGATTCAACTCCTCCAGCTCTTCATCACTTTCAAAAAGTAATGGTCCACTCTCTGGGTAACATAACGAAACTTCAACATCTTCTTCAGCATCTTCATTTTGCTGTAGCTCAACTGTTTCAAGCTTCTCTATCCTCTGTCTGGCATCAATAACCTGTTCAAGTTCCCTTAGTTCCTTTATCAACTGCCTATTTACCTGATGATTCCACTTCTCTTGTAGCCTCTGCCACTTCAACTTCTTTCTCATGACATAACCACGCTTCTGGTCTTCCTCATTTCTTTGCAACATCTCCATTAACACCTCAAGCTGAACTTCTATCTCAGCCTTCTCCCTCTCATATTCCTCTTTGCTTAGCTGTCTCTGTATGCCAACTGCCTTGGCATCCTTCTTCTTTTGTCCTCTGCTGTGGTTTATTTCAGAACCTCTGTTACGACTGTCATTAGTCATCATCCTTTCCATCTCTATGAGTCCCTCACTCACTTTACTATGAGTTGCACTAAAGCCTCTTCAGCAGCAAGTCCTGTCCTACCGCCACTTACCTCACCAAGCTCTCCTCACTCAGTCTTTTGGCAAGCAATTGGTTCTATCTCTGGAACCTCCTTTGAGCACTTCTCTTTGCTCTTCCTGGCTTCAACTCATCTGCCTGTTCACAACTGTCTTCCTTATCCAATCTCTATTGGATTTCCTCAAGGTTCTGCCACCTAGAAACTTTCACCAGCTTCTTTTATCTGTTAGCAATTCTAAACACACTGCCTTTTGGGAGTTGCAATAATACTTCAATGCAAAGACTACAATATTCTATTCTTCAAAAACATATCATCTTACCTCCAAGATCTCGTCTGATCTTGTCCTTCCATTCTCCTGCACTTCAATTACCTTCAGAATCTCACCACTCCTGCAAATCTGTTCCAGCAAATCTTTATGCTTCCTCTGCAAAATTTCACTGTCAATCAGATTTTAAAATCTGATCCTCTCTTCCAATCTTCTGGCTTTATCCGGAAAACTTCAGCTGTCAGCAATACTTCCTTCTTTGCTGAGTTTCTTCTTTGCTGCAACCATCAATCCTCATTTCATTTCTTTGTCAGTAAATCTCAAATCAAAATTAACCAAACACAATACCTGTACGATCCAAGTGAATTTCCATTCCCAACATCGTTGTGGATTCTTTCTGTCTCTGCAATCTCTGCTTAATTCTGCTTTACCTGCCTCTAAGAACTTAACTGTTCTTCTTCATTCACCCAGCTGTACGTTGGTTGTTTGAATTTTAGATTAGAATCTGATCCCCTTTACCTGCATTTTATTCACTTGCAATTGTATATGCTACATTTTAGATTGAAAATCTGATCTTCATCATTCATCACCCATTCAAAAATACATTTCAATTCAACAAACCTTCTGTCTTCAGACAAACATTCTTCATTTCAACAGAGCCAGGCTCTGATACCAAAAATGATGCAAGCCTGCAGCTTGCAATACCCAGGATCATCAATAGCCATGTATATAAGAATGCACCTCAACTTTTTCCCAAATCAAAATTCTCAATCTACTACCATCTCATATCAACATGTGGTAGCTTTCCAATATACGCTCAAATTTATTCAACAATATCTCATATATTAGCAATCTCTCATTCACTCTCCTTCAAACAATTTCATAACTTTTCAACCTTCAAACAATGTTCAAATGCCTCCTTAACCATACACTAATTCATATACAAACATGCATGGCAATTTCATCCTATATGAAGGCAACAATGATTATGAAACCTTTATTAATACACACCATCCCAAACTTTACTCAAAAGTTCAACCATTTAGTTACAAAGCCAAATCCTCTCAAAATCGGACTTCATAATCAAATGCGCCTTTGTTCATTACCATTCCTCTATGATTAAATCATTTGAAAGCAAACAATTCCCATATCACTCATTATCGATTGCGCCCTTATATTCAATCTATAAATATAACCCAGTGATTAATTCTCAGTTGCTTGTCAACTAACATTGAACGTATTCACAATTATTTGTATTTCATTGAGATGTAAATGGCCACTTACCTTCTTGTCACACTGATCAACGCACTGACTTCCCTTTTCCAATTGTACAAATAGCTGAGATCAACTTCAAATTTTATTTTTTTTTTTTTTGTGCGCCTTTCTGCTCTTACGGCGTGCCCGGTGATTACGAGTATTTCCTTCCAATACTTTCAATTGATTTTTTTCAAACGATTCCGGATCTTGATTTACTAGCGAGTTTAATTCAAATTCGATCATTCTTCAAAAAAAAAAATCTCAACTCGGATTTAGGTCTTAAACACGGCAATTTACCTTACCTTTGTTCAGAATTTCCCCTTCCACGATTCCACTCTTCAACTCTGCATTTGAATTTCTTCAACTATCTGGCAATCTCTGCGTTTTCCTCAACAACTGAAGATCCATATCAATTACAACAAGCGTTTTTACAAATCATTACAAATTGTTTGCGCCCAACTTGGAACAGATTCTGTTTGCAATTTATCAAACGGATTGGAACAGAACTCATCGTTCTCAACGCATTTACTATCGAACTCAATTTTATTATATATCCTTGTATTAACATTCAAATTTTCACCAACATTCACATCCAAGTTCAACAACAAATGCGCCAACATTATTGAACCAAATATATATATGAGCGCCCATTCTGCTTACCCATTTATAAAATCGAATGTCAGAATTCCATTCAACGCTTTACAACTGAATATTTTTACCATTGACACTATTTCAACAGAGCATCCTGCTGTCTTCGTTTAAAAACTCATTGGTAATTAATACCATTGTTGGACTTAATTGTGCCTTCCACAAACTCACAATACATAGAAGATTCGATAGCAAATTTAATTCACTTTCATACCTGTATACTGCGCCCTTTCAACTCAATTAGATTGCAAACAAAGATATTACCGTGGCTTCAACAATTACTGCTTACTGCGCCCTTTCAACTCGATTAGGTTGCAAACAGAAGTATTACCGTGGCTTCAACAATTACTGCTATCGACTGGTTCAGCAATTTCACGTATTCATTAATTTATGACTTAAAATATTCATACCAACACAATGCGTATTCAAATAACAGCAACATAAAAACCAACATTCCAACAGAGTTGTAAAACATAGCTTTGCGCCATCAATATTTAATTCCCAATTATGAATTTGCCATCCACTCTGTCTTAGACCATTACTGTTATTTCTCCAATTGGAAAACCTGTTACAATCTTGCCACAGAAACTCACAAATACTACAAAGGCGCAAATAAGTCACATAGGAAACAGGATCGATTCAAAAGCGCATATAAATCGATCTTAAATTCTCATTATTTCACACTTCCTTTTGGATTTGAATTTTTCAACAATGGATATCTCAATCATACATTTAACAGAAATATGTATAATTGCACAACCAATCAATGTATATAAACTGAAACAAAACAACGACTTACAACTTTTTCTGGCCAGATATTTCAATTCTGTGGCCCTTACAATTTTGTTGAAGGCTTACAGCCTTGATGTACAAGCCTACTCTCAATCTCACACTCTCTTCACAATCTCAATGTTGTTTTTCTCACAAATCCCCTTCCTATTTATACAATTTTAAAAATCATTTAATTAAATGCTCAATCCCTTAAAATCCTCAACAAACCCCTAAATCTCTCAACATCCCTAAAGGATAGGTTTTTATCCCTAAAATCTTTCAATTTATTAAATTTCCTCATATCCTTTTACATAAATCCTCACCTTCTCCTATTTTATTCAAATTAATTAATAAAATATTAAAAATCATCACACCCCATATTTACAAATTAATATTATCATACCCCATATTTACAAATGGAGAAAAAGGGTCTTGATGCTCCTGCATCACTTTTCGTCCCCCATGGGCGTCCGTCGAGGTTTGTGAGGCTGATCTTGCAAAGTTTCCACCAGATTGAGCCCTAACTCCTTATACCCCGACCTTGTTGGGGACATGCAAAGAAGGATCGAGAAAAAGCAGACTGCTCTGATACCAATGATTCGGATTTATGCAGGAACACAATAGAATAAACATATAACCATAAGTACAAAGATGCAGCGGAAATAACACTTCATTTCATTAATATCAAAGAACTGAAATTTGCTTATAGACATAATGCAAATAAACTAGCTAGGGCGCTGGTAGCTATCTCTGAGAAGAGATGTGGCGGCTACAGGCCTCTGAACTGAGTTACAATGAGGCTCAAGGGCCTATTTATTATTTAGAAACAATGGAAAACC
Source organism: Pinus albicaulis (assembly GCA_034641835.2). Taxonomy (NCBI): domain Eukaryota; kingdom Viridiplantae; phylum Streptophyta; class Pinopsida; order Pinales; family Pinaceae; genus Pinus; species Pinus albicaulis. The sequence continues at coordinate 23,570,072 of CM076578.1, read as the reverse complement.
CTAAACATCCAAAACCCTAACCCTAGGAGATGAAGCGCCAAAACTATGGGCCCCGTTTGGGTAAATTGGTGTTTCAACTTCCCGTGGACGCAACTTTGGCATATGATCTCCGTTCGATGCGAACCATACCTCATTAGAAAGATCTATTTGAGGACTACATATTTTGAGTGAGAAACATTGGTCCATGGACCCATGTTGCAACATCGGTCCATGGACCCATGTTGCTCCCATTTTTCCCAAAAAAATGTCGTTTAGGGCCTCAAAATGGCTCCAAAAGTTCAAGACCCGAAAAAATGCTAAAAATAGTAAGTTGTGCCAAAATTGAAATACTAAAAGAGACAACGGTGGGGCCCCAAGTGGAATAGGCAAGTGACCACCAATATCCACCTGGATCAAAATATGATGTTCTTTATATCTCTCATAAAATACTGTATGAAAATCTCTAAGAAATTATAAACAATTACTTGGCAAGATTTCATACCATGATTGTGCATTTCCCTCCAAGGACACCATAAATATCTTTGTTAACACTGGAAAATCGTACAGCAGAAAACGACATCAATTAATGTCGATCCCAAGGATTTACAGGACAGGGATACATTATGGAATCAAGAAGTATTTAAAATCTCTAAGGTTTTCAGAAAATCAAATTTCAACTAGTCATAAATGCTCAAATGCGCTCTTTTTCCTTTGAAAAGAGCGCCTTCTGCGTGCACTAGAGCCCGATAAGCGCGCATTCCTCGAAGTGGAAAAAATTCACTTTTTGGGACCACAAGCAAGCAAAGGACAGTTTCTTCTTATGTGAAAGCGGCCTACGGACAGCACCAGTGCCTCCTTAGGCCTTGTGTGAGCACACAAAAGCATATTTCAGCACACAATGGAATCATGCCCCTCCCTTGGGTCACCATCCACCATGTACCAAGGGAGGGAAGGAGGATTTGAAGCTCACCTATAAAAACCCACCAAGAGATGAACAAAGTGTGATCACAAAGTTATGCTGGCCAAAGTTTCCCAAGCAACACCAGCATCGTGTGTGAACCAAGGAGCTAAAGCAAGAGAGGACTCGATGGTTGGCCACCCAACATCTTAGTCCACTACAACAAAGAGAGAGAGAGTTAGACTGCGTCAAAAGGTGGAACTTGAAGGACAAACATCCTTGCATCAGGTCCTAGAGCCATTGCCTAGGCCCTTTGGCAAGTGGGTAAGATTTTGTTTTCATTCCAAGCATTCAATAAGAAGAGGCCATCGAGTTGTTGTTTACCTTGCTACTGTTTGGAACTCTCTATGTAGCTTCTTTTGTGTTTTTATTTTTAGTTTTTTAACAGTGCATACTTTAGTGTATTACTTCATTTAAGTCTTATACTTCTGAGCTCCCCCCAGATACTGCCTATTACCTATAGTTTAGAGGGTAGACCACACTCTCTAAACTCGTGCGATTTCGTACACCCGTGTGTTGAATCCACCACAACAGGATTGGCGACTCCACTAACGTGTTTCAAGTTTATGTGGTTGTGCCTTATTTTGTAGGAGACCCTTAGTCTATGCTGGAGTGGAGCTGACAGTCCTTTGACCCATCTTGCAATCCCTAGACTCACTGCGCTGACAGATTGAATAAGGCAGCTCCTAATTTTTTTTTACTTGTTGGAATTTTGTGCACTGTTTTTTCATACAGATGTGCAGGGTGCGCGTTTAGAGGTGACCTGCGCGCAGGAAAGCGCCCCTGTCAGAGGTTTTAGCGCGCAATTTGCAGAGAGAGTTTTTCTCCCTATCTTCTGCATTTTTTCTGCTTGTAAGTGTGTTGGGCAGCCCCTAATGTATCTGCCAACACCTGTGTTGATACCCCACATCTTTTGAAGACTGATTTTTGCTGCTTTTTGCAGGCATTTAGTTAGTTTCCATTTAAGTTGGTTTTTTTCAAAAAAGTGTTTACATAGTTTAAGTAGGGGGCCAATTAACCATTGTTTTCCGAACAATTTATGTTTTTTGCAAATTCTGGTATGCACACTTATTTTAACTAGTCCAAGTAAGTGGCTCATGACCACACATGCATAAGCTAGTGTAGAAATTGTGTAGTTTAACTTTCAATTTTTGCATTTAGGAAATTGCGGGACTAGGATTGAATCGCAAGTTAGAGCAAGTAATCTTTGTTGTCTTTGCACCATTGGGTTACCCTAGACAAGCATATGAACACTCTACATTTTTGATTCGCCATCTCCCTTTAGTCACTCAGATAGACTAATTAGGAGGTTTTGGAAGTGGCCCATTCTCTGCAAATGCTTTTTATTTGAGCAAGGAACAACATCACATAGTATAACTAGGGGACTTTTGTAAAGGATCACCGATATCCATACGTTCAAATTATGAGATTGTTCACCATACGCTCACACACATTCACCCACTAAGAAAATAAAGCCACCTAAAAATAACTTAAACCATCTCACTAAATTCTCCCCACATGGGCCACAAGAGAAATTATAGCTTAAGTTAGGATCAAGGGGGTAGGCATCCAATAAGCCGCCTTGATCACGCTTCACATTTGAAACATAGAAGTTGTGTTTTTAGGGAGCTTTAAAATCCACCTATCAACCCACGCAAAAGAAAACCCAAGCGCGGCAGAGACCTAATTCAGAGGGGGTTAGGCTTAGGCACAGTTCGTGCAGTATTATTTTGGGCTACCTGACCCGACTGATACTCGGTACTGTTAACTGACTACCAAGAAGCACAAGACTCGAACGCTCACATGGGATGGTGGTTCTTAGTGGCCAAATCTAGGGCATCCTTTACCCTATAGGTGATGGTGCAGGCAAGCGCCAGACCCTCTACCCTTACCTTGGTTTATTCCCTTCGGGTGACTAGGGGCATCGCCAGTTCTTTCGGGACGTTGTGCCAGCACTCGCAAGAAATCCTCTCAAGGCCCAATTTCTTTTGAGTGTGTGAGGACATTATTAGGTCTTCTAGGATTTTTGAGTATCACGTGCAAACAAAAAAAACCATTCTTTGCTTGATTGCTCACATAGATTAAATTAAAGGAAAATAATTTCATTTTTTCTTTGTTTTATGTATGTGGCCCTAAATTTGTCATGATCATAGACTCAATCCCCTCAAAATTATTTTCCAAAACATAACCTGGACGACCCTCAAGCAGTTCCAATGGAACCTCGTCGGTCCAGGCGTCTTTCGAACCTCCCCCCATTAACGAGAGGGGTTCCAGGTCTTTCGTCGTTTAGGCATCAAAGACAGAACATTGCCACAGTGGTTGGTTCCTCCTTTCTTGGAGAAACCTTAGTTGGGAACCCTAGCCAGCCTCCCAACACCACACCGCACATCACTCCCCCCTTGTCCCCTAGGGGGCAGAAGAGTGCATCCCATACGGGAAGCCAGCTGAATTCACAACCGGGTACATCACAGACTAACCCTCGTTCTAACCAGAACTTTGTGTCTTCACACGTTGCCATGGTGTCAACCTCTCAGTCACCCTTCTTAGCGGCGTTAAATCTACCATATTTAACCAAGCTCACCAATGACCCCATCGTACACGACCCCAATTAGCCTCCCATGCCCATGAATCTCCCTTCAGACATACCAAAGTTTGAGGGCAAGCAAGCGGAAGACCCTGTTTGGTCAATTTAGTGTGTCCTAAATTGCTACATTAATTTATCAATCCGGGATTCGTAAGCTGATGAAGTGTGGCGCACTATATGTGCAAGATAACCTATTTCTTAACTTTTTGTCGTTTTTGGTTTTCTAATGTGAGATGAAAAAAATAAAAACAAGTATGGTTACGATTTGTTCAAGGAAATGATATCCTTTATAATGATTTACCAACTTGAAACTTCAAAAGGAATTTGAAACATACAATGACAAAACTTGAAAGGAAATGAAAATGTGCTGCTGAAATGAAAATGTGCTGCTAGTCTAATAAATCAAACGATGAACTACTGATCATGAAATTCATTATTCTTGTTGTTGTTCAAACACAAAAGAAACTATGCTGAAAGAAATCAAAAAGTTGCAACAAAGTAAATCTAAATCAAATTACATCAACTTATCTTCTGATCCCTCATCATTAGTCCAGCTATGATTTTCGGAGGTAACCATAAACAATTTGAGTAACCTGATATCTAACTTGCAGAAAGTAAACTAATTTCAAACTACACATTCATAATTCAATCCCTCACCATCAGTCCAGCTGTGGCTTTCGGAGGTAACTGAAGATGTCATGAGCAATTTAATATATCTAACTTGCAGAAAGTAAACTAATATCAAACTACACATTCATAATTCAATCCCTCACCATCAGTCCAGCTATGGCTTTCGGAGGTAACTGAAAATGATATGAACAATTTGATATATCTAAATCTAACTACTGAAACAAATATGCAAGATTGAAATAAACAAAGCAGTACTGAAATTAAACAGAAACTAGGAAAAGTAAATTAGCAGCAGAACAATATTAATTCCATGTCATAAGTCAAAAAGTTATGCAAATGCCCAGGATGCCTATTTATAACCTAAAACAAGAACACTGATCAGTTAACAATAACACAAAACATGAAAGACAGAATTAAAATGTAAAGCATGAAAGATTATAAACAGAAATGAAGCATATATACTATGAAAGATGCAATGTATAAACATATGAATGAATTATGGCACAATGAGCTTAAAGAAATAAAACAAGAACTATACAATAATGCACAAAACCTCAGCTGTGCAGGGGCCCTCTACACCAGCCTTGGCAACAGACTTCAAGTACGAATTACGCTTAGAAATAGAGTCTTATTATATATTAAAATGCAGTCATAACAGCAAGGTGATATTACGGCACAGTGGCAACGTAATTACATTACAGAGCTATCTGGAGGCTAATGGAGACTAATAAAAACTAACTCTTATGCGTATGCAAACGCGTTATTTATAACTGAAGGTGGTGTAACTAATTTCCTAAAGTTTATGCTGATACAAAACATGTAAACCATTACGTCCAAGGATCTAGGATCATGGCCGCGTTGAGGAGTAAATTTATGAGAAGTGGATGCTGGATTCGGCTTATGGAGCCGTGTACAAGTGTTGATTTGTCTCCCGCAATTCAGAAATGGCCATAGAAATCTCCACGTGACGAGAAACAGAGTCCTGTCACCGTGGGACTCTACGGTTGACTTGCACTTGGCCATCTTTGACCGCAGCCTCCCTGGATGAATTTTCCCGAGCCAATAGGACACGATCCATGTCCACATCATTTATGACTTGCCCACGTGGCTCGTTTTTCTTGAAGACACCTGTAACATAGAGTTTCACAAAATGGCTGTGAAAAGTTGCAGCAGCTGCGGAAAGTGGCAAGATTCCGCAGCTAAATGAGAAAAATCTAAATCAAACAGCATACACAAAAATATAGTTAAAAACCATTTTAGATGCTCTTTTGCAATTAATATACAATGATATTGACAACTTGGGAAGGTTCAGGTGAATGAAAAAGGTATAGAAAGGTGTATGGAAAAGATGCAGATTTGGGACTCAACATACCCCCACTGTGAAGGTGTTGCATGTCCTCATGCAACCAAAATTTTGATAATCCTTCTTCAGTTCATATGCCTTGACACTTCAGCCAGTACATCTAGCCCTCTCCTCTTCTTCCTTGGTGCTGCCAACATCCTAGGCTTCTTCATTAAGCATCTAAATTTGATATTCACTAGTGCTCTGCTTAACTTCTGGCATTTCTTTTTCAATTTCTTGTTCTTCTTCTGCCATATTCCCAGATGTAGCATGGTATTATCATGAATTATTTTTTCCAATTTACCTTGTTCCTTCAATGCCTCATTTTCATTTTTAATGTGTTTATTTAAAAGCTCTAGCTCAAAGACTTCATGTTTCAGTGATTGGACTAAATCATTTTGTACTGTGTGAGGCTAAATGGATGAAGTACTGGGGCCCGTAGCTGCTCTTTCCAAAGATTCTATATAATCATATACTTCCTGCTGCTTGGGGTCTATATCAGGTGTCATTTTTATTGGGCTATCCCCAAAATGCCGTGGAGGAGAGTTATCTTCAAAATCTGGCTGAGAAGGGCTCACATCAACATCTTGCTGAGAATGGGATGGACTATGTTCAATGTCTGACTGAGAATGAAATGAAATAGGTTCACTAACTGACTGAGAGTGAGATGGACTATGGTCAGCTGGGGACTGTTCAGATGTTTCCTCTCCCAAATCAATGAAATGAGGACCCTTCATTTGCGTTTTCCTCAATTTCCCCTTAAGTCTGGAACTTCTTCTCACACGCTGTGGATCACTTTCCTTTTGCTTTTGTTTCCCTTTCTCTGTCTTCTTGACCATAGATGACTGTTTTTGAAGATGAACTAATCTCTCAGATAACACTTGATGATCTACTTCTTCGGAAGAAGGGGTTTGATGTATAGCCTCAATACTTTTTCTCTCTTTTGGTGTTATTGGCTTCTTACCCTTAGTTTCTTTCTTCTTCCTCTTTGACAGTCTCTCTTCCCTATCAGTTCTTTCAATTGTAGTAGTAGGAGTATTTTGGATTTCATCATTTGTTCTATTTTTCCTACTCCTTCTTGATATGCTACCTTCAGGAATTTCTTGAGTAGGATTACTTTGGGTTTCATCATTTGTTCTTTTTCTCCTACTCCTTCTTGATGTGTTACCTTCAGGAATTTCTTGAGGTTCCTCAAAGAAATTTCTAATCAAAAATTGTTCCCATGTGTCTTCCTTCTCCTTTAACTCTTTTTCAATCAAAATTTTTACAAGACCGTGGTGATATAGATGTGGTTCTACATCTCCTAAATGTTTCTGAACAGTCACAGACATTTTCTTCAAACTATTAATAGAAAATATGGGAGATTGAGAGTTTGATTATCTAGAAAATTCATCAGCAATCTGGTATGGTACATATACATGGACCCAAAACGGCCTTCACAGGTAATGAATTTTTGAACAACTAGCAGCAAAGTAGCCCATTCCTCTTTCAATGCATGAACAGGAATTCCTCTTTTAAAAATAGTTATGTCCATACTTTGGCTTCGTAAGATTATTCTCCAGGCTTCATCACTAATGTTTTTATTCTTAAACCAACGCTCACCCTCTTGAAGAAGTTCCGTGGCAGATGCTATAGATTCCTCGTTCACCGCAAACTTAAGGTCTCCAATCTCTACTTCCAAGCCATTGAACGACCTTGCAAATGCTTTTGTCACTTCTTTATGATAGCCTCTGAACTTTTGGATAAACCGCAGCCACTTTGCTTTCTTCAATATATCCCTTACTTGCGGATATCCCTCCATGAATTTAGGTCCTTCTGTTTCTGCTCTTAGAAATTTACCCATTCTTCTTTCTGCTCTTCAAAAATTTGCCTGCGTGAGGGTTCAATGGAAGTAGAATGGCTGAATGCACGGAAATGAGCACAATGACTGTAGGTAGATATCAGAGAGTGGGTATACAGGCTGTAGCGTAACAAAGAACGAAATGGAGTGAGGCGGAACAGAGAGGGGTTTCATGAGCACGGCAGAGATACGGCTGTGAGATTAACAGAACAATGGGAGGAGTATGACACATCCAGCAGTGTTTTGAAATTTGGTGGCTGCAAAATAAATGTGAGCACGTTTAAACAATGGCTATGGATTTATGCGGCTGTAAGAGCCCGTGGTCAAATCAACTACGTCTCATTGTCACCGGTGGAATATCGGAGTATGAGTGAAGATCGGGGGTTTTAATTATGGAACCGTTTGAGAATGAATGCGGGAGGATCATATGGAGATCGTGAAAGGGTTACGGAATTTGTCAATATAATCATTGCACATAATGGATGGAGCTTATGGTTTACAACTATATAAAAATGTGTTTTCAATGCTATTTGAAATGAATTTTACTCATACCTTGGAATCTTTGCCTTTTTCCTTGGTCTTCAATTTGTTGCTCTTCATTGATATCTTGAATGCTCCATGTCTTCATTTTTGGTCCTCCTACCTGCATTTTATTTCATGATTATGGAAATAACATCTGGCTGTACATTCTTTTGAAAACAGAGTAGTAGCTGCGGAATCTGCTTCTGGCTGCAGAAACTGGTGTCATCTGCGGAAACAGATGTCAGCTGCAGAAACTGACACAGCTATTATTTGAGTGAATGGAAATGAACGGATGACAAATGACTGAATGGAATGGTCATGAAAAAGAATTTTATTGGTGAAAATGGAATGAAAAATGAAGTGAAATGGAATGAAGTGGAGTGAAGTGAAGTGGAATGAAGTGGAATGGAATGGAGTGGGTGGTCACAAGACTTGTGAAATGAAAGAGAGAGATTTTTTTTTTTTTGGAAAATATAAGGTGTCAGGTGTTCCTGATTTTCACCCAATATTTTATGTATAAGACTGCCAATCAGTGATTGGTTTTCAGGCTTATACAAATTTTTTTTTCTTTTTCTTTTAACTGAAAAGAAAAAAAGCTAGGCTGGTGGAGAAGAAGAATTCTTCTGTACCAGCCTGATTGCAGAATTTTCTTGAAACATTTTGACAAAATCCTCTTTTGAGAGTGGCTTATGATAAAATTTCAATCTATGGAAATTCACAATAAGAGGAGTTTGAAACTCATCAATGGTCTTGATTCTTACCGCTCCATTGTTAAAGATCTTGTCAATCTCATATGGCCCAAGCCAATGAATCTGAAATTTTCCTTGGAAATCTTTAAACTTGGATTCAAATAAAAATGCCCAATCTCCTTCTTGAAACTTCTTCTCTTTGATGTACTTGTCATGCCATTTAGCTCTTTGATATTGAACTAGATCAGTTCTTAAAATCGCTTCTTGTCTGATCTCATCTAGCTCATTCAATTGCTCCATTCTATGCTTTTGGGCTTCTGATAAGTTCATCCCCAATTGAACTGCTATCTTGAAGGTCTTGACTTGGAACTCAATGGGGAGCATGACTTCTTTCCCATAAACAAGTTCATAGGGAGAATGTCCTGTTGTATTTCTACATGTAGTTCTGTAGGCCCACAAGGCTTCAGAAAGCCTTTCTACCCAATCTCTTCTATGTAGATGAACAGTTTTGGTGATGATACTTTCAAGAACTTTGTTTGTAGACTCCACTTGACCATTTGCTTGCGGATGGTAAGGAGTAGATCTTCTGTGCTTGATTTTGTATTCTTCCATCAATTTTTCCACCAAGTTGGATGTGAATTGGCTTCCTTGATCTGTCACAATTTCTCTTTGAACACCAAAGCGAGTAAAAATATCCTCATAAAGAAAATGAACAACTGAATTTTCAGTAGCAGATACTAATGCTTTGGCTTCTACCCATTTAGTAACATAATCGGTACAAACCAATATATACTTCTTTTGCTTAGATGGTGGATTAATAGGTCCAATGAAATCTAAAGCCCATTTTTCAAAGGGTTCAATGAGTACCTGTGTTTGCAATGGCATTTCATTTGAAAGGGTAGGTTTCCCTACTCTTTGGCAGCTGTCACACCTTTTGACATATTGTTTTGCATCTTTGAAGAGGAAAGGCCAATAATATCCTAAAGAGAGGATTTTATAGGCCGTCCTTTTGTCTGCAAAGTGTCCGCCGCATGGTTCATCATGACATGCCTTAATAATATCAGGCATTTCATCTTCCCTGACACATCTTCTGATCACAAGATCTGGCCCTGTTTTAAACAATTCGTTAGAAATCCATGAATATTTTGAACTCTCCTGAATAATTTTTCGTTTTTCATTTGGAAATAAATGTGAAGGCAGTTTCCCTGTAACCAAATAGTTAGCAATATCTGCATACCAAGGAGTTTTAATAGTTACTGCAAACAAGTATTCATCGGGAAACTTATCCTCTACAGGAGAATCTTCTTTAGTATTCTGAATCCTAGACAAGAAATCAGCTACTGTATTTTGTTTTCCTGGTCTATCCAACACAGTAATATTGAATTCTTGCAAAAGTAAGAGCCATCTTGTCACTCTGCCATTAGTAACAGTTTTGTTCATTAAATATCTAATTGCAGAATGGTCAGTATGAATAAAAGTTTCATAGCCTGTTATGTAATGTCTAAACTTATTAATTGCATGAACAACGGCTAAAAACTCTTTTTCAGTCACAGTATAATTCAACTCTGTGGGAGTCAAATTTTTACTGGTATAATAAATGGCATAAGGAACTAAATCTTTTTGACCCAACACAGCTCCTAGAGCTGTATCTGAAGCATCTGTAGAAATATGGAAAGGGAGTTTCCAATTTGGTCCTCTTAAAATAGGTGCTTCAGATATTCTTGTTTTCAAAGTTTCAAAGGCTGATTGACATTTAGGATCCCATTTGAATTCACAATCTTTTGTAAGCAATTTGAAGAGTGGAGATGCTATTTTAGTGAAGTTTTCTATAAATCTTCTATAGTAACCAGTAAATCCTAGAAAACTTCTAACATCTCTTTGACAATTTGGAATAGGTAACTTGGAGATGACTTCAAATTTTGATCTATCAACCTTAATCCCATCTCCTGAAATATGATGTCCTAAAACAATACCTTCAGTAAACATCATAAAGAATTTTTCATGGCTTAATGAAAGGTTTGTTTCTTTACATATTATAAGAACTTTTTCCAAATTTTCTAATGCCTCTTCAAATGAATTACCATAAGCTGTAAAATCATCCATATAAACCTCTACACAATCATGGATTAGATCGGAAAAAATTCCTAGTACTTCTCTTTGGAATGTTGCAGGTGCATTACATAACCCAAAAGGAAGCACTCGGTAGGCAAAATTTCCCCATGGACAAGTAAATGTGGTCTTATCTTGATCTTCAGGTGCTACCTGAATTTGATTATAGCCACTAAAACCATCCAAAAATGAAAAATACTTTTTACCTGCTAATGTGTCTAATACCTGATCGATAAAAGGCAAAGGAAAGTGATCCTTCAAATTTGCTTTGTTCAATTCCCTGTAATCAATGCATACCCTCCATTTACCATTCTTTTTAGGTACTATAACCAAAGGAGAAACCCATCGGCTATCTGAAATTGGATAAATGAAGTTTACATTGAGTAATTTTTGGAGCTCTTCTTTCAATATCTCCCTAAGATTTGGATTCATCCTTCTTTGAGGTTGTCTGATTGGTCTACTGTTTTCCTCAATATAGATATGATGGATGCAAGTCTTAGGATCAATACCTTTCATGTTAGTATACTCCCATGCAAATGCAGTAGAATGTTTTTGCAAGATTTTGGTTAGTTCTTCTTGTTGTGACTTTTCCAAATGTTTGTTGATATTCAATGTTTTTCCTGGAAAAATCTCAATAGTAGAACTACCAAACTCTTCCATAGAGTAAAGAGACATTTGTCTTGATGATAAATATTCTATGTCAGATTCCAATTGAAATTGTGTGGGGTCATATTTTGAAGATATCTCAAAATTTTCTAATGTGTTCAGAATTTGACTATCCTCACTGATTTCAGAAATGGTAAAGACAGGTTGTATAGTGTCCTCATCATCAACCCATTCATTGTCTCCTACTTCTGTGATTGCTTTTGCTGGAGGATACAAATTGAATTTCTTTATCGAATTACCATTAGAAATGTACATATCCCCAAATCTACAACTAATAAAAGCATCAGTTGTGGCTAGCCAAGGTCTTCCTAAGATAAGTGGGTGCCCTCCTAGATTACTTTTGGGAGTCAAAATCATAAAATCTACCGGATATTCCCAAGAATCTAAGGAGACTGAAATATCTTCTAATACACCATCTGGTTTAATAATTGATCGATCTGCAAGTTGCAGTAAAGTAGGTGTAAAAAAAAGGTTAGGAAGTTTTAGCTGGTCCATAGTCTGTCTACTCATAATGTTGATAGCAGCCCCTAAGTCAATCAATGTGTTTGGAATTTCTATCCCATTTATATGTGTCTTGACAATTGGACTTCCTGAATCTACATACTTCTGCATGGTAATTTTTCCCATCATGATATCTGCAATTTTTCCTACCAGGTGGATTCTTCTTGTGTCTTTTAGTTTCCTTCCTGGTCTTTTGAAACTTAACTCCTTTATTGTTTTTGCTAGAATAGGAATCTCTCGAATGGCTTGTAACAAAGGAATCTTGATACAAACATTCTTCAATTCATCTAGAAAATCATAGTTAGGCAATAAGATTTGTTTTTCCACCCCCTTGTCAATTTGTAGTCTTTCAGGAAAAGGAGGTGTATATGAAGATGCAGGTTGCTCAACTATAGGAGTTGTGGGTGTTAACTTTTCTTTTTCTTTTTGAATGTTTGAATTTTGAAGAGATTCTTCCTCAGAACCCTTATTGACCTTAAGAGAGTCCTCCTCGGAGGTATCTTGCTCTTGAATATCTATAGAAGGTTTTTCTAAAACTCTACCAGATCTGAGTTGTACATCGTTGAGAGGAACAATCATATAGGTAGGAAATTGTTGTCCTTCTACCATGTAAGTATTTTGAGGATTTTTATTGTTAGGATTTGGCAATGGCTGAGCTGGAAGTTGATTTGTCTTTTGTTGGTATGGGAGCATGAGTTGAGGATTTGGATTTTTTTGAGAAGGTTTTTGTTGTGGAAATGGCAATGAAAGTTGTGGATTTACATTTGGAAGTTGTGGAGCTTGTTGATTTTGAAAAGATGGAGGATATTGATAAAATTGAGCAAATCTCCCATAAGGATTTTGCATCCCTTGTACCCATGGCCGATATGGATTTTGATGTTGGAGCCAAGGTTGTTGCCAAGGATTCCAATTTGGTGGGGTTTGAAGATTCATAGGGTTGTTAAACCCTTGAGTTTGTTGTCCCTGCCAAGGTTTTCTTGCAACAAAACAGAGAGATTCTACTGAATTTGGGTCTTCTTGAAGAACAGCTTTGAGTCCAGGAATTGAAGGACAATCCTTGATCTCATGATTCTCTGAGAAAATCATACATGTTTCTACAAATTTTGCATCCAAGGGACATTCCCTTAAAGCATGTTTCTTCCTACATTTTGGACAAAAGATGGCTAAAGCATCTGTTTCTGCTTTCTGCTTGTTTTGGATTTTAAGGGTGTCTAGTTGTTCACTAAGGCTCCCTAAGATATCGGTTTTGAACTCATCAAGCATATTACCAATCTCTGCCCTACTTACTGATCCAGTTGCAGATTTGTTAGCCCTAATAAGAGAAGGATCCCTAGGCCCTTTTTCTGTTTTAGATTTTCCTCTTGAGAGATGGACACATAGTTCTGTTATGTCACGAAGTGGAAGTTGAGAAATGTCTCCTTTCCCCATCATGTTTAGAATATCTATCCATTCATCTCTAATGGCTTTTAATATGAGGGCTTTCAAGGTTTCATCATCTAAGTTGCTCATCTTTGCTCTTTTCAAGTTGTATTGAAATATTTCAAGTAAATCTTCCAAATTTTCGTCTTCTTTTTGCATCATTTTGAATACCTCATCCTTGTGATTGGTAGGCATACAATAGTCCAAGTATCTATCCAAAAATGTTTGTTTCATATCATTCCAAGTCCTAATAGATTGAGTAGCTAATCCCATGAACCATTTCAAAGCAGCTCCCTTCAAAGTTGAAGGAAACAGTTTGAGTTTTTGAGAGTCTTCCATATAGTCACAGGTTCGGCACACAACTTCAAACTCAAACAGAAATGTTTCAGGATCCTCACTTCGCAATCCATAAAAGTTGGAGAGGACAGATGGTGAGATATTTTTCATTGTTGTATGAGTTTCCTCATCAACTATAGGGAATCCAAACAAGTTATCTCCTTCCCTATTTCTTCCATTATTATCTTCACCATTGTTGTCTCCATTGTTTCCTCCTCCTCTACCTCTACCTCTCCCTCCAAATCCATCTATTATTTCCACTGCCATGATATTTTCTTTAGAGTCCTTAAATTTCTCTGGTTTTCTATCAAGGGAGGATGAGAGAGAGTCTCTTTGTTTTCTAAATGGGATTTAGTAGGTGGTATAGGAGAATCCTCTAATTCAGCTGCTCCTTGAATTCCAAAAATCTTAAGGCTAGGGGTAGATGGTGGTGAATCTGGTCTATGCCTTGAAGAAGATGGAGTTGTGAAAATCTAACTCTTGGCTTTAGCTATAAACCTTCCCCTAGAATCTCTTGCTCTATGCATGTCATTTTTTTTATTTTTTAAAAAATTGGGCTAATAATTCTCTTTCTGATCTTCCAGGTCACACTAGGTGCAAGAAGAGAGCATACTTAAGAAATTACTAAACCAATAACTCTCTTTTCTGATCCTCCAGATCACACTAGGTGCAAGAGGAGAGCATACTTCAAGAAGTTATCAAGTTTTGCCTTCTTTTGTTATTTTGTCTTTGTTTTTTTTTTTTTTTAAGAAATTGGCTACCTAGTTACACTTCCCAGGAAACGGCGCCAAAATGTTTGGTCAATTTAGTGTGTCCTAAATTGCTACATTAATTTATCAATCCGGGATTCGTAAGCTGATGAAGTGTGGCGCACTATATGTGCAAGATAACCTATTTCTTAACTTTTTGTCGTTTTTGGTTTTCTAATGTGAGATGAAAAAAAAATAAAAACAAGTATGGTTATGATTGTTCAAGGAAATGATATCCTTTATAATGATTTACCAACTTGAAACTTCAAAAGGAATTTGAAACATACAATGACAAAACTTGAAAGGAAATGAAAATGTGCTGCTAAAATGAAAATGTGTTGCTAGTCTAATAAATCAAACGATGAACTACTGATCATGAAACTCATTATTCTTGCTGCTGTTCAAACACAAAAGAAACTATGCTGAAAGAAATCCAAAAGTTGCAACAAAGTAAATCTAAATCAAATTACATCAACTTATCTTTTGATCCCTCATCATTAGTCCAGCTATGATTTTCGGAGGTAACCATAAACAACTTGAGTAACCTGATATCTAACTTGCAGAAAGTAAACTAATATCAAACTACAAATTCATAATTCAATCCCTCACCATCAGTCCAGTTGTGGCTTTCGGAGGTAACTGAAGATGTCATGAGCAATTTAATATTTCTAACTTGCAGAAAGTAAACTAATATCAAACTACACATTCATAATTCAATCCCTCACCATCAGTCCAGCTGTAGCTTTCGGAGGTAACTGAAGATGTCATGAGCAATTTAATATATCTAACTTGCAGAAAGTAAACTAATATCAAACTACACATTCATAATTCAATCCCTCACCATTAGTCCAGCTGTGGCTTTCAGAGGTAACTGAAAATGACATGAAAAATTTGATATATCTAAATCTAACTATTGAAACAAATGTGCAAGACTGAAATAAACAAAGCAGTACTGAAAGTAAACAGAAACTAGGAAAAGTAAATTAGCAGCAGAACAATATTAATTCCATGTCATTAGTCAAAAAGTTATGCAAATTCCCGGGCTGCCTATTTATAACCTGAAACAAGAACACTGATCAGTTAACAATAACATAAAACATGAAAGATTATGGACAGAAGAAAGATGTAAAGCATGAAAGATTATAAACAGAAATGAAGCATATATACCATGAAAGATGCAATTTATAAACACATGAATGAATTATGGCACAATGAGCTTAAAGAAATAAAACAAGAACTATACAATAATGCACAAAACCTCAGCGTGTGCAGGGGCCCTCTACACCAGCCTTGGCAACAGACTTCAAGTACGAATTACGCTTGGAAACAGAGTCTTCTTATATATTAAAATGCAGTCATAACAGCAAGGTGATATTACGGCACAGTGGCAACGTAATTACATTACAGAGCTATCTGGAGGCTAATGGAGACTAATAAAAACTAAATCTTATGCGTATGCAAACGCGTTATTTATAGATGAAGGTGGTGTAACTAATTTCCTAAAGTTTATGCTGATACAAAACACGTAAACCATTACGTCCAGAGATCTAGGATCATGGCCGCGTTGAGGAGTAAATTTATGAAGAGTGGATGTTTGAATTTGGCTTATGGAGCCATGTACAGATGTTGATTTGTCTCCCGCAATTCAGAAACGGCCATAGAAATCTCCACGTGACGAGAAACAGAGTCCTGTCACCGTGGGACTCTACGGTTGACTTCCACTTGGCCACCTTTGACCGTAGCCTCCTTAGGTGAATTTGCTCGAGCCAATAGGACATGATCCATGTCCACATCATTTCTGACTTGCCCATGTGGCTCGTTTTACCTGAAGACACCTGTAACATAGAGTTTCACAAAATGGCTGTGAAAAGTTGCAGCAGCTGCGGAAAGTGGCAAGATTCCGCAGCTAAATGAGCAAAATCTAAATCAAACAACAGACACAAAAATATAGTTAAAAACCATTTTAGATGCTCTTTTGCAATTAATATACAATGATATTGACAACTTGGGAGGTTCAGGTGAATGAAAAAGGTATAGAAAGGTGTATGGAAAAGATGCAGATTTGAGACTCAACAGACCCATGGAATCATATAATGATCTTTCACCTGTGGTGCTCATCGAATAGCATCATTGACGATAATATTCGATTGAGGGTGTTTCAACGCACTCTCATGGGAGTGGCCGCGAAATGGTACGTCGAGAAACCTCCTACCTCACATAGAACCTTTAGCGCCCTCGCTACTGCGTTCCTCACTTACTTTCAGTTACCCATTCACCACGATTCAGGAATGGAGTTACTGACTCATTTCAGACAATCCCCCTCCACCCACATTTCTGAACATCTCCATGAGTGGAGATGGCGTCGTAGCTTATGAAAATCTCAACTCGAGGATTGAGTCCTTTTAGATTTATTCCTTAAAACTCTGACGGTGAAGATTTCAAAGGATGTGGTGCAATGTAACCCCACATCCGAAGAGGACGCAATCAGTAAATCCCAATAGCTTGAACTGATTTTTACGCAATCAGGATACATATACAATATCTTGCCTAACGCCCCGCGCCTGCAATCTTATCAAGAATTTCCAGGCGCGTCGAACTCTGCATATGGACGTATTGGGTCAATGACCCAAGGGTACCTAGGCAGCAGCAGTCAGAATCTCAGTTACACACATGGGTCTACCCAGGACATGTCTCAACCCGGATTTCAAAGTCATCATATGCAGCAGCAAAATTTGACTAATAGGGCGCCAGCGTATCACCAAGGAGGACCTTACCCTCCAGCTGGGGGGACCCAGTACGCAGGAAGAAAAACTGACGGAAGAACTCCCCCCCCAACGGCCAGGTGCAAACATGGGACAGCAATATGCTCAGTCCCAAGCACATAACTCACCAATGCAAAACAATGCACAGGGGAAATTTGTGCAGTTGTCCAAAAATCAACCACACCAGTATGATTAGGATAATTACCCTCCTAACGTGGTTAAAAGAAAGGTAAAAAACAAACTCAAAGGGAACCCTGGATAGGGGGGCAGCAACCCACAGTACCCACCACGATCTTGAGCTAGAGATAACTCCAACCGGAACCAGAACTAGGAGCCAATAAATGCTCAAAAGCAAGGCAAAAGGCCACCTCTACGAACAAAAGATTCTTGTTCAATATGTGGTGAGTACGGGCACTATACTCACCACTGTCCTGAACTCCCTGAGCTTAAAAAGCTTCATAGTAACCGAGGACAAGGAGGATCTTCCCAGACAACTGCAATTATGCAAGAACCATTCCTCCATCAAGGAACGGTCAGCACTCAGCAGCAAAACCCCAACGATTATGAGAAAACAACCATGAAATTTACATGGCTGGGGAAGAAATGTTTGTCCAAACCTGGAATCGCAGCTAAGATACCCCACCAGACACCGGTATGTCAGGGGCTAGTACGTCTGCGCTGACTGCACCTTTGACTATTCCAAATATTCCTTTGGAACCATTGCCAAAAATGGTTAAAGGGCCTAATAAGCGAGCAGGCAACTACTCCAAAGCAGCCCACAATTACAACATCGTAAATGATTTAGCCCAGTCACCTGCTATGATGTCCGCTTTGGAAGTACTGCAGTCATGCCCGAAGTAGTGGAAAGCCCTACTTTCCACCTTAGGCGCCATCGACCCTGCCGACACGCGCATGATGGCTTTTGATTTAGACAAAGCCACCCCTAGGCTTCCCTCCATGGTCACCTTCCATATACCAGTATCAGTACAGAATATCACTATTCACCGATGTGTCATTGATGAGGGTGCATACACATGCATCATGTCAAAGAATGTATGGCAGAAGTTAGGAGCCCCAGAACTCAAACCTTCTGTCATCACACTCAGAGCATACAACGGTTGGCCCTCGACCCCCGTCAATCTATTCCAAAATGTACCGGTCTGCTTAGCCGACAAAACGGTCCACATAGACATCGAAGTCTTGGATGCTCACTTGGATTACAATATACTCCTTGGGCGGAGTTACATGTATGCCATGTCTGCCATAGCATCCTCTGTTTTCCGCATCATGATGTTTCCCCACGAGGATCAAATCCTTACAGTAGACCAGCTGACGCACACTCAAAAGCGTCCTTTGACCAACACAGATATGGTTCTACCCTATGTAGACACAGCCACTGATGGTATTTTACGGTATTAAGAATATGGCCCTGGCCAATTCAAACCATCGTCCCTCCTAAGCTCATTCCTAGGAGATCCTCCTATTATCCCTGAGGTATAGCCCGATGCCACAAGGACCCCGTATGCATGATGTCCACATCAAGCACCGAGGTTAGTCAGGACACGAACTCAAGCAGTAACGAAAACAAGGCATCAGGTACTGCAGCCTCCCTAATCTGTGCTGCCTCCCAGAATCCTTTCCTATACCCACCTCCTGGCTTCACCTCCCAGCAGGTCTTGGCAACACTGGTACTACCCAACATATCATTGGCATTCCCAATGTGGTTCCTCATTCCCCCTCTAGGAATTCTAGCTACCAATGTTACTACGTTTGGGTTACAGCCCCCCAGAACTGAGGAGCCCCAACCTACCCAAGTAGCAGTCGAAACCACCCCCGCAAGGGAAATCCCCACTGCGAAACCGTCAACCACGATAAAGAAAATTTCCAAGAAAGGAAAGAAAGTGGTGACCCCCGCCATATAGAGGGAGTCATCAGCCTGCACTATATGTGATATCACAGGACACCCTACTCACATATGCCCAGAGTTGGATGAATTAAAACCACTCCTCGGCTGCGAGGTGAGCACCTCAAAACGACATTCCCATAAAAAGGAACTTGCCACCAAAAGTATAGGCAAACCACTGTGTAAAAATCATGCATGCGCCCTCTATAACACCTATGGGCACTATACCCACCATTTTCCATAACTACCATGGTATAGGGACGCCTTACACGCAATCGAATGATCCTATTAAGAGGGTCCCTCCATCCAGTCTATTAATGATGAGACGTGCACCATCTTGTACTTACAAGAGGAGCACCAATACGTAGAGCGCCCCCTAGTAATGCCCATTATACGTTGCATGCTATGCGATGAACGTGGCCACTACCTCGAAGAGTGTGCCGCATTGGAACTCATTCACAGATGGTATCCAATCGAAAGGGTATACTACGTGGGACTACGGGCAGCACAATTCACATGCCCGTTATGCACCGACAATCACTTATTTGAGGATTGTCACTACATACCTCGCTTCTGACTAACCCTTGCTAGTCTCCGCTCAGCCATATTTTGTCTCTCCCAAGAAGACGATATGGATGCTGAATCTATCGGCAGCTCCATGACCCAAGCAGAGGAGATGACCGTGTCCATCATTTTCTTGACAACCGAAGAACGGCCTAGCAGGGAACCCATAGTTACCGCCAGAGGCACTTCAAAAAACCCACCTGCATGCACGTTATGCATGCAGATGGACCATATAGTAGTCCACTGCCCTGACTTAGCAGCATTGCTACAATGGTACCCCGCCCGGCCTCAGACCACACACGATGGGAGACCCATATCATGGACATTTTGCCTGATATGTCAAGGTGATCATTATGACCGGCATTGTACTTATGTCTCACAACTTCGTCCCACTATCGACATGATTAATGTCGTAGAAAAGAGGACGAGCGACCTCCAAGTGTGGCATAAAAAATACATCGTCGACCCAACGATCCCACCACTGCAGTGGTGTGTCAAGCCAGATCAAACCACACACCATTCACGTAAACCTTAGGCCAAGCCTTGGATAGCATGCGCCCTATGTGATCTACACGATCACTGAATCAACAAATGCAGAGAACTCCAACCCCTTGCAAATAGTCTCTGTATAATCTCGTCTCTCCCCCAAAATCTTCTCTCTAATCAAGAGAATATCACATGCACTTATTTCCAATTTTGCTCACACTTTCATCATACATTTAAGTGCACGCATCTACCCAAGCTAAGAGCAGCTCGAGCAGCATTAAGTCAGCCACCCACCAAAAAGGGAGGCAAGTTTCAACCCACGACACAAAAATGGAAACATAAGACAACTTCATCCGCAACAGACCCTTTCCAAGCGTCCACATCTAGAACATCGAGTAGTGTAGATTCTCACACTATCTACTCTATCAGCGCTTTGATACCTTGCACCATTTGCACCAGTTATAATCACGTGCCAGAGGGATGTCCGTTGCTACAAACGTTCAGACACCTCTATGATAAAATTAACTTCCATCTATCAGGAATTGACTATCCTAGCGGGAAAGCCAACTATCGGCTAACTCAGGACTCCATTGCAGAGATCCTTCCCCCGTCACATGCCAGCAACACAACTCATCACATACGGCTTGTGTCATCGCATGCCCAGAACAGGATTTCAACAACCTCCCCGTCATAGGAATTCGGCTTTGTTCCTGTCACAAAAAACCAAGGCACCTTATGCCCTTGCATCGATTTCAGCAAGATCCCAAACTTACATACAGCCATCGAACTCCTTGATGACACCCAGCCTCTAGAACAATTCCTAGTACAACTAGAGCTAGTTGAAAAAAACAGGTGCTAATCGCTGCAACACAATGAGGCCCATAAGAAAATGGTAAAAGCATCATTCGACCGCCACATCACCCCACACTCATTTACTGAAGGAGATCTAGTCCTTCGCTATGATGTCGCAAAAGAAGCCTTAGGGCCAGGAAAGTTCAAAACCTTGTGGAAAGGGCCCTATATCATCAAACATTGCCTCCGGCAGGGGGCATATAGCTTAACGGAACCGGACGGGACCTACCTAACTAACCCCGTCAACGGCCTTTACCTCAAGAAATTCTACCCATAAGGGCCCTTGTAGCCCTTATCCCCTAGAGTTAGAGTACACAAAAATCCCAAATACCAACATTTTTTGACCCAAAAAACCTAAACGCACTCAAAATATTACCATGGATCACAAACTTTAACCTTATTTCGGATTTGCTGATGGAGCATCGCGATGGTCTCAAAACTTAGTTGTAGTCGCCTAGGTCATCTACTACCCTGACCGATCACCGCTATGTTCAAACGGCGTGTGCATCGGTTCAGCAACCAACAATCAGGCAGAATATGATGCCGTCATCGGACTTATATGCGAGGCCCTCCACCAAGGCATCCGCCATATGCATGTCTACCTAGATTCCCAATTAGTAGTCTTGCAGTTAAACCAAACATTTGAAACTAGAGATGCAAACCTATTTAGAAAATATTTGTGTACCAGAGGATTAAGCAGACAATTTGATTATATTACATTCTCACATGTATCAAGGGATCAAACCCAAACATCTGATCGCATAGCTAACAATATCCTAGACTGGAATGCATCGCGAGCAAACCAACATACATAAAAAGCCAAAAACATGTATATCCATCAGCATAATGCAAAATGCATAAACTGAAATAGACACCACACCATGTAGAGCCGCAAAAAATATCTCTCATATATATATCAAAAAATATGTGTATCAGAGTACAAAAAGAGTATCACTAACCCATTGGCTAGCCCAAAAATACAGAGGTCATCAAAAATAAGGGAAGCATCCTCATAATGGGTGCTTTCCCTGTGTACAAATCTACTCTAGGGGGGTGCCCCCTCAAGAGGAGCACCTGGGCACACCACTGCTCCTGGTGCCACTACCAGAGCTACTGTCGCTACCGCGATAGCTACCCATCATAGAGTAGGCCGGTAGTCCCTCTCACAGACCATCACTGTCTCTAGCCATATCTCCTCGAAGTCATCCATAAGACCTCGAGAAGGCATCCCATTGGTCAAACAGTCCACTCAACCCCGGAAGTACTCTAGAGCCTCTACTTAGCTGTAAGTGCTGCGATGCGCGCCTCAACTGCATCTGCACGAGCTCTCTCAGCCGCTACCTATGCTGCTACCCCCACCAGAAGGACCAGCACCATCCCCACTAGGTCCACCAGCACCCCCGCCCGGTCCACCTACGGCACCACCTCCCCGACCACTAGACGAACGTGGCAGAGGGTTGTGACCCACCAGTCGGGCCACTAGGTGTCCCACCTCACGAACATTTGCATGAGTAACCAAAATAATTTCAGTGTCAACGAAAAACACTCAAGAACACAAAAACTCGAGTAAATGTAGAAATATAACACATACCTGCGAGACCCCAAACATAACCAAAAGGGAGACCAATATCTGGATCACCCTGAAAGTCCATCCCCGCGTAAGGGTATGGCAAAAACATCTGTGGATTTGCCTCAAACTAGGCCTCCATCGTGTCGTTCCAATAACGACCCACTCTGCCACCACCACCGCGTGGCATCACCAGAGCCCACCTCCTCATGTGTGGCTCCCTTGGCCCCCCAATAAGCACAGCCACCATGGGCCTCAGCAGCACGACCCTCTTGTACATAATGCTGCACAAAATGCTAGCATACACAAATGATTTGGATCCACGCTGGACCCTGTTCAGTTGCGACACCATACCATCAAAGCATAAATGGGCAAAATCAAAGAAATGCCCATTCCTCAAATGGTGTAAAACCCCCACCTGTGGGCCCGATGCCCGATGAGGCACAAACTACCCCGCCAGTCACACAATAATGGCCAGAGCACACTTTTCGGCCACATCTATCACTAAGGTGATATCGATGTACCCCTCAGTTAGAGGCGCACCACCACAATGCCTCCTCTGGAACCTATCCATGTTCACTCGTCCAGCAGGAAGTGGATACCTCAACGCCTCGCCCTAAGGCAGTAATCCGGTCACAAAGTAAATATCTGTCTCCGGACGGATAATCAAGTTTTTCCCTCTCAGGACAAACATGTTGCACCTCCTGTGCCAATGTTGTATGATATAACGTAGCAGACGATCCTGTGACCAAAGAAACTCGTTTTCAGCAAATTTTAGGAGGCCCCATGCGGCCAAATGACGGTGCACCCCAGCATCAGCAGCCAGAGTGGTCCATATCTCCAGCCAATCTCGTTATCTCCACACTAACCTGTCAAGCAATAGGCACCCATCAGTACAAAGGAGAAAAATTATAAAGGACAACAAAAAAACCCAAAGTTTAAAAAAAAAACACTGCCCTTGCACACCTGTTTCATTCACAGGCACGCCCTTGCGCGTAAAAAGGCAGGAACAGCGTGCCTTCGCGTGCCTGTACTTGAGAAATACGCGCAAGGGGGGCGCCTGTTTTCCTAGATCGCCCACGCAATCTAGGGAAAAAAACCCCTTTTGAGGCCGTACAAACCTAATTTGTACGGCCCCCGGTGTCACCAAACTGAAAAAATCAAAATGCAGGACGTCATGAGAGTTACCTCGACATAATATTGCTAATCCCCCATACACAGGCTAACCGCAACAGTAAGAAAGGCTCTATTATCACCTCTAATCTCCCAAAACTCGACAAGTACAAATGAATAGGATTAGGGCCATAATCCCTTTTTTATCGCCCTTTTCCAGAACTTCGGAGGTCCATAACAGGAGATCAAAAGGTCCATTCTGCAAACCGTAAGTTGCACCATCATCAATATACCATGACGAATGAAAGAAATTCCCCACATTCGCTTTCCGAAGAAATATTTTTTTCAAGCGCTGGTAAGTATGCACCCTCCCATCTTCCTTTCCAAGATTCATTTTTTTCAATAATATTGAATGAAAAGAATAAGCTTTCACTTGAGGTAGTTGTTTTTGCAGGAAGAACCTACAAACCATTCACAACACCGACCATTGAAAGTTCCGGAGCAGGTATCATTCTACCCTCAGCATGATAGAGTCCCAGAAAACTTTGCATATCCTAACATCATTTCTCCATCAGAAATAAACCATAGGGTCCTCATACCCAACCATGTTTGTCATCACCTCACCCCGCATATGATAAACATCCGCGATGGTTGGTAGAGCCTCCCCTCCATGGCGATCGTCATCTCAAGTAGACCGCACATCACCCCTCAAGTGACGCCATGGCCATACCATTTTTAGTCCGAGAAGCACCTCATGCCCATCCATATACCATGCATAAGGTCAAGTTCATCATTTAAACTACCCCCCTTCCTGGATGACCAGGTTGTACAAGCAGAATGAAAGCGCACCTCTGCGCACCGCATTTGGCCCACCATACCTCCATCAACATTAACCCATCTGCGACATCTTCCGCTTCATCAATCCCGCACATGAGACCAACCAATGGGACCCCTACCCCCAGCAAAACACCGTCCTCACACCATCAAGTGAGCGACCCTATTTCATGTTTTGGGGTACCCGTCTCTGTGTTTTGTACAAACCAAACCCCATTATTTTATTCTTTTGGTAAGTGTACAAAGATCACAAACAACGCCCTTCACCTCTTCGCCCTCATATTTCACCTTTTTATCCCATGGTAGCAGTCCCCCATCTCCCTTGGTCAAAGTATTTCATACCCCCCATGCACGCACCATTACGACAATCATAGCCGGTTCATACCCGCCCTGGAAGTCCTACCGACTCTAGGGACTTTTTCCTTTAGAAATACTTATGATTGTCGCCAAGCTGCTCAAATATACTTCGACCTCGGGCCACTGAATCCCCATCATCCGTTTTCAGCTAACGCTCACCAACATGCCTATGTTAAACCCATTATGGTTTGGTTAAGGCTTCCTTTTTGTTGACATCAACACCTCTTTTCCAAAAAGGAAGCGGTACCTTGGATGACCCCTCCCCATGCAAAGGGGTATCCTCGGGTGGCACTATGGGAGACATCATTGTCCATAGATGTCATCGATCCTCTTGACATTCGATTATAGTAAAAGCTTTCATGTCACGATGGTGTCGTACCTTACAACCATTGCACTTTGATCAAGATCTATCGAAGACCCGTGCCTTTATAAGCGTCTCTGATAACAATGCTTACACGGGAAGGTCCCAGCCAGTACATATGCGTACATTGCGCAGTGATATTCCATATCAAGATTATGCATATGGGTACCACATTCCACCTATCATCAAGAAAAATGCCCCTGAGGGCTTCAGCAGTCGTCGTCAACAACCACCAACATCACTACCACAGTAGTGGCACAAACAGCACATGTATTTGTCATTTTTGTTTAACTAGCCATAGCATCATGAGCATGGGACATGCCTGCCTCGTTGAAATTTTTCAAATATGTTGTATATTTTATCTGCTTGCAGGGAGTCCCTTAGGCCATGGTTATCTCAGAAATGGTGCAAGGTGTTGTCCATTCTACGTGCAGGCCTCGCTCTCTCTCTCTCTCTCTCTCTCTCTCCTCGTACGATACAGAAAAGAAACTATAATGTATTTCGGCTATACAGTTCTTCCTAGACCTCACACATTATGGGGCAACTGTTAACACTGGAAAATCGTACAGCAGAAAATGACATCAATTAATGTCGAGCCCAAGGATTTAAAGGATAGGGATACATTATGGAATCAGGAAGTATTTAAAATCTCTAAGGTTTTCAGAAAATCAAATTTCAACTAGTCATAAATGCTCAAATGCGCGCAGTTTCCTTCGAAAAGAGCGCCTTCTGTGCGCACTGGAGCCCGATAAGTGCGCATTCCTCGAAGTGGAAAAAAGTCACTTTCTGGGACCACAAGCAAGCAAAGGACAATTTTTCCTTATGTGAAAGCCACCTAAGGACAGCACCAGTGCCTCCTTAGGCCTTGTGTGAGCACACAAAAGCATATTTCAGCACAAAATGGAATCATGCCCCTCCCTTGGGTCACCATCCACCATGTACAAAGAGAGGCAAGGAGGATTTGAAGCTCACCTATAAAAACCCACCAAGATATGAACAAAGTGTGATCACAAAGTTATGCTGGCCAAATTTTCCCAAGCAACACCAGCATCGTGTGTGAACCAAGGAGCTGAAGCAAGAGAGGACTCGATGGTTGGCCACCCAACATCTTAGTCCACTGCAGCAAAGAGAGAGAGTTAGACTGCGTCAGAAGGTAGAAATTGAAGGAAAAACATCCTTGCATCGGGTCCTAGATCCATTGCCTAGGCCCTTTAGCAAGTGGGCAAGATTTTGTTTTCATTCCAAGCATTCAATAAGAAGAGGCCATCGAGCCGTTGTTTACCTTGTTACTGTTTGGAACTCTCTATGTAGCTTCTTTTGTGTTTTTAGTTTTAGTTTTTTAATAGATCATATTTTAGTGTATTACTTCATTTAAGTCTTATACTTCTGAGCTTCCCCCAGATACAGCCTGTTACCTATAGTTTAGAGGGTAGACCACACTCTCTAAACTCGTGCGATTTCGTACACCTGTGTGTCGAATCCACCACAACAACCTTCATAAGACAATCTTCATGAAATTTAACTTTAAAATTACAGACATGCATAGGAAACCTAATCAGATGCAAAGAAACATCATCTCCTTTTTTATCTTTGAATATAGGTAAATAAGTCTGCCAACTTACACCAGGAATGTGATTTGGAAAGCCTGGAATATGACTGCGATGCATAGTAGCATACCTTATAGATTGAGGACTCATCTTGATTTCTGGATCCTACTACTAGTGGATTCTTTAGATCAGCTTAAAACTGTTTGGAGTCACGAGGTGAATGTTTTAGCCTTCTTGTGTCCAATCATTGTCGACCATCAGCAATCAGATCTGAAACTTAATAGTATTTCTTGGGGAAGATTAAACCTTTCGTTCCTCAGTATGGCCACCACTATGTTATCACTCTATAATTTCTTAAGGTTGTAAAATAAACCCAGAGGTAACCAAAAAACCACTTTGGAAACTGGAATCTAGAAATTCCAGCTTCAAAGAGGGATCTCTCTTTATGAATTAAATTTGTTGATCAAGGTATAGGCTAGTTTTAAAGTTTTGATTTGGTTTTTCTGTAGGATTTGGTTGAAACTGCAAGAAATAAAATTGGGAAATGGAGTCAAAAACCTTAAGTAGATCAAGTGCAGAAATAACAGATGAAGTGTAATAGGGCAAGGTAGGTAGGCTATTCGATCTTTGGAGCTTTGGTAAGGTGGATTAGAGGAAATTTTTTAGATTTAATTAAACATAGAGAATTTGAGAATAAATTTTATTCTTAATCTCATTTTGAAAACATAAATATTGTTTATAGGCCATATCTGAATCTAATTAAACAAATTCAACACGTAATTTTCCTTAAACAATACAGATAAGAAAAACGTATGGAAACAAAGAAATCACAAGTTTACAAGTAGAATAAACATCGCCAATTAAGCATGACACATGAATCCTAGAACATCTTTCTGTATTACAGAAAATGATCATGTTTAGCTTACTGAACAACTTTACATCAGAGGTCTACTTTCTTCATACAAGTCCCAACAATATTACTTCGAATTGTGAAGCATGTATACAAATTCTAAGCAAAATATCTTGATTTAAAATATCAAGATTTATTACAAATATCTCAAAAATATTTTTATAGAAATAGAATAGAAAGATAGGACATCCAAAACTGTTGAAGCTGCTTACACTATTTTGAGGGTTGTTGTTGATGACTCGGTCTGAAAAACTGTTATTCTGCTGCTGAAAACAAAAATTTCCTTTTACTCCAAAATCTGAGACACTTTATCCCACTAACCGGGGTTGCAGGCGTTTTTGGGAGAGATAGTTCACTGTTGGATTCCAACCATTACGGAGAGGGATCCGTTAGCTAGGATAACGTTCACATTATGAACGAGTAGTTAACGGTTATTTGGAACAGGCGGGACAGATTGCAAGATGGGAATGGTGGAGGAGCGAGGGAAATAGTAACGGTAGGGAGAGTGGGGTCGAGCAAGGGAAGGATACATGTCGATAGGGGAGTGATCGTGAGAGGAAGATGTGGCAGCGGGGGGAATGAAGCGGATGTATGGGAGTCAATGGTATTTTAATAGTCGGGAGCAGTAAAGAGTGGTTTTAGGAGGGGGGTGGGTGATGCAGGAGCATTAGGCACTAGCCAGCAATGTAGGAGTTTTGTCCACATGTTGTGGCTAGGAGGGTTGAAAAACAGTCAAATTGCTACAGCTAGGTGTCTTCACCTTAGCTGATTGTATTATTATTTTAGTTGGAGTCGTAGAAGTTGAATAGCTAGTTAGTCTAGCTGTCAGAGTCCAGTTAGTCGAATTGTTCTAATTAGACTGTTGAATTCTAGAACGGTCCTCACAGAGGAACCGAAGAGCATGATATTTTGTATATAAATGTATGCTTCCGATGTAAGGAGAGAGAGAGAGGACAGAAGAAAGGTTTCTACAATAAATTCTGTGTTGTGCAATTGCTTCCGAATGAGTGAATTATGTTCCCATTTGATTATCAATTTGTCTCGAATTGGTATTTCTGAGTAAATTTATTTAATCGTGAAGCGATTGTAGCCTGTGCGTATATAATACTGCCATACAGTTCCCTCCCTCTGTGTACTGTGTCTCTTAATGGTTCGAATGGTCTTTGTGTATTAAATCCCAATCACAGCGCATGCGTCGTAGACTTTGTTCATGGGTGGAATTCCCACTAACGCGAGATAACATGTCTATTTGTAACTAAATTCCTCCACCGAAGAATTAAACCAGTTAACACGCGGAGAATAGCCAAATATAGCACAAACCGATACATTAAACGAGGCAAGTACTGTAGAAAACCAGAGTGGAATTACAACGGTGGATTGCCCCCATTCCGCACCACCTTTGGCACGAAGGCGGTATCGCTGGGTCGTGGAGCAATTCCACTGAGAGGATGACACGTGGTGGATGGGATGTCCCACAAAACCACCATTTCGCGCGTTAAAGGACGGTCGTGGGACACGCAGCGGAATCTATACAGGC
The DNA here is from genome assembly GCA_034641835.2 of Pinus albicaulis. NCBI lineage: Eukaryota > Viridiplantae > Streptophyta > Pinopsida > Pinales > Pinaceae > Pinus > Pinus albicaulis. The sequence continues at coordinate 23,540,955 of CM076578.1, read as the reverse complement.
CATTGATCTCAGAGCAGGCCATCGGACGGCCCTCACGTGACGGAGATGCACAATAATTAACCAAGGTACGACGCCATTGTTGATTGGTTCGCTAGGCTAAGGTGGTTGGACCCACATATTATTACAAAGGTTATTGTTATAAATCATTGATATAATATTCCGTCGGCTCATAATAATAATACATTAAAAAGAGTGAAAGTTTATTATAGAGTGAATATACAGTGGAATATATATATAAGCCGGGACTGCAATATAATATTATAAAAGCTACCAATTATGTTTATTTATCAATTTTCCCAAAATTGATGAATAACATTGCCGAAGAATAAAAGGGGACCACGGGGAGACAAAGAACGAGGGCATCGAATAAGGGGAGATTTTTACTTTCAGCGGAGTGACTGCGTCATTTGTGGTATCAGAGCCGGTTGACGTTGTTTTGTTGACATGGAAATCCGAGTTGGTAGAGGTGCTGGCAGGAGAAGACATGTTGCCAACGCTGAGGTGTTGGGGATGTTGCAGAGGGTCGAGGCCAGACTAGATGCCATGGAACGAAGACAGACCAGAGATCCTGAAGACATCAGTGAACCTGAAACGGAAGAAGCTGAAGAAAATGTTGAAATTCCTCCTGACATGAGGCTCCTGAGAACTGTTCCGGGGTCTGCAGTCAAGCCCAGAATTGAGGTGTTGAGTTATGCAGGAGGATTGAATCCAGAGGAGCTGGTGGACTGGATAAATGAATTGAACAAGTGTTTCGATTATGAAGAAATAAGTGAGGACAAGAAGGTCAAGTTTGCAGTGACAAAGCTGAAGGGACATGCTGCACTTTGGTGGGATGGAGTGCAGGCAGAAAGGAGGAGAGTTGGCAAGCAACCTATCAAGAGCTGGACCAGATGACTAAACTAAAAGGTAAATTCTTACCCAGTGATTATTAGCTGACATTATATAGACAAATGCAGAACCTGAGACAGAGGTTGCTGACAGTAAAAGAATAGACAGAAGAATTCTACAGAGTGAGCATAAGAGCTGGGAAATTCCAAGATACACCAGAGAAGACTGCCAGATATGTGAATGGTCTCAGACTAGAAATCCAAGATGAGATTGGTCTTCTATCTCCTAAGACAGTGGAAGAGGCCTATCAGATGGCCTTGAAAGCAGAGGAGAAACTCCTGAGGAAGCAGTCTGCCAAGAAGAGAAGTACTTTCCGTGGGAAGGGAAGTCAGGGTGGTAGAGGAAAGCCTACACCCAAGGATGGAGCTGACAGTAGCTCACCTTAGAATGCATCTACAGAGGATGATGCAAGGGGCAGAAGGGGTTCTTACAGAGGAAGAGGAAGAGGAGGCAGAGGCAGAGAGCTGAGGTGTTATAGATGTCAAGGAGTGGGACATAAGCACTATGAGTGTCCAGAGAATGTGGTTGCTGGTGCAAGAAATGTTGTTGTTGCCCAGGTTGAAGAAGAAGCAGAAATTGAAGAAAAAGTTCTTCCAGAGAGGGGAGAGTCCTTGGTGGTTAATAAGGTCCTGTTGAAACAAACCAAAGAAGTCACTGAACCCGCACAAAGGAAGACTTTGTTTAGGAGCATATGCAAAGTCCAAGGGAAATGCTGCCAGCTAATCATTGATAGTGGCAGCACAGACAATTTGGTTTCCACTGAGGTGATAGAAAAACTGAAGCTGAAGACTAGGGAGCACCCCACTCCCTACAGGGTGTCCTCGCTGCATAAAGGGCACCAGCTGGTTGTGAAAGAACAATGTGAAATAGATCTACAAATGGGCAAATACACTGACAAAGTTTTGTGTGATGTAATGCCCATGGATGTGTGTCATATACTGCTGGGTAGACCTTGGCAGTTTGACAGAGCAGCAGTGCATGATGGAAAGAAGAACACTTACAAGTTCTTCAAGGATGGGGTACATCATATATTGATTCCCATGGAAGAAGGAGATCCATCCAGCAGAGTGATTGATCCAAAGACCTTGTTGCTGAGCGGGAAAGAATATCTGCAGCAGATAGAAGAAGAAGAGGTAAGATTTGCTTTAGTTTGCAAACCAAAAGTAGTTCTTACTTCTACACAGATTTCTGATTTGCCAATATAAATCCAAGAGATGTTAGATGATTACTGTGACATTGTTGTGGATGATTTACCTGATGAACTGCCACCTGTGAGAAAGATCAGCCATCAGATAGATTTTATCCCCGGTTCAAATCTTCCAAATAAGGCAGCCTACAGAATGACTCCCAAGGAAAATGAAGAAATCAGGAAACAAGTACAAGAATTGGTGGACAAAGGACTGATCAGAGAAAGTCTCAGTCCATGTGCAGTACCAGCAGTTTTGAGCCCAAAGAAGGATGGAGGCTGGAGGATGTGTACTGATGCCAGAGCAATTAATAAGATCACAATCAGGTACAGATTCCCTTTGCCCAGAATTGAGGATTTAATGGATTGTTTGAGTGGTGCTAAATATTTCTCAAAGATAGATTTGAAGAGTGGATACCATCAGATTAGGATAAGAGAGGGTGATGACTAGAAAACTGCCTTTAAAACAAATGAAGGGTTGTATGAATGGATGGTAATGCCTTTTGGGTTGTCAAATGCACCTAGCACTTTTATGAGACTTATGAATGAAGTATTGAAAGAGTTCATTGGTAAATTTGTGATAGTATATTTGGATGATATATTAGTTTTTAGCAGAACTATAGAAGAACATTTAAGGCATCTTAATCATGTCTTGAAGAAGCTGCACCAGGAGAAGCTGCTGATAAATTTGAAGAAATGATCATTCATGAAGGAAGAGTTGGTGTATTTGGGTTTCATTGTTTCTGCAGAAGGATTGAAGATGGACCCAGAAAAGGTTAAGGAAATTTTGGAGTGGCCTTCACCCAGGAATGTTTTTGAGGTAAGAAGTTTCCATGGACTTGCTAGTTTTTACAAAAAATTTATAAGAAACTTCAATAAGATTAATGCACCCATAATTGATACCATAAATAAGAGCAAACAACCATTTAAGTGGACTGCTGAAGCAGAGAAAAATTTTAAAGTTTTGAAGCAAAAGATAACAGAGAAGCCTGTTTTAATTCTACCTGATTTCACCAAACCATTTCAAGTAAAATGTGATGCCAGTGGGGAGGCCATTGGAGCTGTTTTGAGTCAGGATGATAGGCCTGTAGCCTATTTCAGTGAGAAGTTGAATGATACCAGGAGAAATTATTCCTTTTATGAGAAGGAATTCTATGCAATTGTTCAAGCACTGAAGAAGTGGAGACATTATTTGATGTCCAGGGAGTTTGTATTGTATTTTGATAATCATGCTTTGCAGTATATTGTACAGCAGCCCAAGTTGAAACATAAGCATGCTAAATGGGTTGAGTATCTCCAAAGTTTCAAATTTGTTTTGAAACATATAAGTGGCCAAGCCAATAAAGTAGCTGATGCTTTGAGTAGGAGACATTTGCTTGTTCAAGAGACTAATTTTGAAGTTGCAGGATTCGATTTTCTCAAAGAATTGTATAAAACAAATCCTGATTTTAAAGAAGCATTTGAAGCATGCAGTAACCCTGTTCTAACAGATAGAAGTCAATGTTTGGATTTTTTTCTGCAGGAAGACTTGTTATTCAGAAAGAACCAACTGTGTATACCAAAATGTTCCATGAGAGAAAATTTGATCAAAGAAAAGCATAGTGGTGGACTTGCTGGACACTTTGGTACTGATAAGACCTATGAATAGCTAAGTCACTTTTATTTCTGGCCCAGGATGAGAACCGAAGTGGATAAGTTTGTGAAGAATTGCAAGATATGTCAATATGCTAAAGGAAGGAGCCAGAATGCAGGATTGTATACTCCCTTGCCTATTCCAGACAGGCCTTGGGACATGGTGAGTATGGATTTGTTCTAGGATTGCCCAAGACTCAGAGAGGGAATGATGCAGTCTTTGTTGTGGTAGACAGATTCTCCAAGATGGCACATTTTATTCCATGCTATAAAACTAGTGATTTGCCTGTGTGCTTGTTTTTCAAAGAAGTTGTTAGATTGCATGGGTTTCCCAAGAGTATTGTTTCAGAAAGAGACACCAGATTTGTGGGTCATTTTTGGAGGACAATATGGAAGAAACTTGGCACTAAACTGATTTTCAGCCCAGCTTATCATCCCCAGAATGATGGAGAAACTGAGGTAGTGAATAGGAGTTTGGGAAATTTGTTGAGGAGTCTTGCAGGAGAACATCCCAAGCAGTGGGATCATATTTTTTCCCAGGTAGAATATGCTTACAATGGCTCACCAAACAGGAGCACAGGACAGAGTCCATTCCACATTTTTTATGGAATGCACCCCAGGGGAATATCAGAGTTAAGAAATCTGGGAACGGCAGAGCTGAGAAGTGCAGATGGTGAGGAATTTGCTTCAGAGATCCAGGCCATACATGAACAAGTGAAACATCAACTACAAAGCAGCAGCATCAAATACAAAGGCAGAGCAGACTTGAGAAGAAGAGAGGTTCATTTTGAAGTAGGAGATCTGGTTTTGGCACACCTGAGAAAGGAGAGATTCCCAAAGAAGCAGTACAATAAGTTGAAGTTCAAAAGGATTGGGCCATGCAAAATACTTAGGAATTTTTCTGCAAATGCTTATGAAATTGAATTGCCACCTGATGTTGGAATATCTCCCATTTTTAATGTTGCAGATTTGTATAAGTATGAAGATGATGGAGCAGAAGAAGGGTCAGCAGACAAGGAACAAATTGAATGGAAAGAACAGCTACCACCAGCACAGCCATTGCAACCAGGAAAGGTATTGGATAAAAGACCATTCAGGAAGACCAGAGGACAAGACTACTATCAGTACTTGATCAAATGGAAGGATAAACCAGAAGAAGATGCCACTTGGATGACTGAAGACATGTTGCAGAGGATGGGCAGATCAGTAGAGGAGCTCATGGACAGGAGCCCATGAAGAAGATTTCCCTCGGGAGTCTGATGCAGGAGCATTAGGCACTAGCCAGCAATGTAGGAGTTTTGTCCACATGTTGTGGCTAGGAGGGTTGAAAAACAGTCAAATTGCTACAGCTAGGTCTCTTCACCTTAGCTGATTGTATTATTATTTCAGTTGGAGTCGTAGAAGTTGAATAGCCAGTTAGTCTAGCTGTCAGAGTCCAGTTAGTCGAATTGTTCTAATTAGACTGTTGAATTCTAGAATGGTCCTCACAGAGGAACCGAAGAGTCATGAGATTTTGTATATAAATGTATGCTTCCGATGTAAGAAGGGGGAGAGGACAGAAGAAAGGTTTCTACAATAAATTTTGTGTTGTGCAATTGCTTCCGACGGAGTGAATTCTATTCCCATTTGATTATCAATTTGTCTCGAATTGGTATTTCTGAGTAAATTTGTTTAATCGTGAAGCGATTGTAGCCTGTGCGTATATAATACTGCCATACAGTTCCCTCCCTCTGTGTACTGTGTCTCTTAATGGTTCGAATGGTCTTTGTGTATTAAATCCCAATCACAGCGCATGCATCGTGGACTTTGTTCATGGGTGGAATTCCCACTAACGCGAGATAACCTGTCTATTTGTAACTAAATTCCTCCACCGAAGAATTAAACTAGTTAACACGCGGAGAATAGCCAAATATAGCACAAACCGATACATTAAACGAGGCAAGTACTGTAGAAAACCAGAGTGAAATTACAACGGAGGATTGCCTCCATTCCGCACCACCTTTGTACCAGAAAGGGGCGACCTCCATTCAGGTCGATGGAGAGCGATTCCACGAGAGGATGACACGTGGTGGATGAATCCCCAACCACCATTGTGTTGGAGCCAGTCGTGGGGCTGCTGTGATGGAATCTATACGACCACATTGATCTCGAAGCGAGCCATCGGACGGCCCTCGCATGACGGAGATGCACGATAATTAACCAAGGTACGACGCCGTTGTTGATTGGTTCGCTAGGCTAAGGTGGTTGGACCCACATATTATTACAAAGGTTATTGTTATAAATCATTGATATATTATTCCGTCGACTCATAATAATAATACATTAAAAAGAGTGAAAGTTTATTATAGAGAGAATATACAGTGGAATATATATATAAGCCGGGACTGCAATATAATATTATAAAAGCTACCAATTATGTTTATTTATCAATTTTCCCAAAATTGATGAATAACATTGCCGAAGAATAAAAGGCGACCACGAGGAGACAAAGAACGAGGGCATCGAATAAGGGGAGAGTTTGACTTTCAGCGGAGTGACTGTGTCAGTGGGGTAGTAAATGGTAATAGGCGTGGGGGGTGTGAACCATGCGAGCCGCTGCCATGTTGCAAAGTGGTGGGGGAGAGGAAACCGCTCCCCCCCCTCCCCAAATGGGTTAATGGTCGAAGGGGCTGGGGGGTCCCGAAGTAGATGGCCCATCATTGATCCGAGCGGGCCATATCTTGCCCCTCCAAAGTTGCGATGCCTTTATCGCAAGATGACAAAACGTCATGTCGTATGTCTTTATTTTACTAAAATATATGCTTTTACTATACAAAAATCAATTTAGAATATTAATATAATTTTATTTGCTAATTAAACCACTATTAAACAATGTGTTCCAATAATTTAACCCTAGCTATCCTATTCTAACCACGATTACATTATGTGGTTGATTATTCACTCTTATACTGATCTAGGTGGCTCCAGACACCCTCAGGAGACCAAAAGGGCTCAGAAATGGTCAAAATTCAAAGTGGTCGGATTTCTCTCGAACTAGGTTCAGATTTAAGTGCCTGTCGCCTTGATTCCAATAGTGCGAACAAATCTCCAATCTGAGCCCTTATGGAGAAGTTAGAGAGAGTCAAAGTTTTGGTCAAAGTTGGGCGATAGGCCTGTTGAGTCTCAAAAGTGTTCTCCATATTCATACATATTTCCATTATGTCATAACCATTTAGCTCTTATTTCATAGCCATTTGACCTAAAACCCTACATCAAGTAACCATTTTCATAAATATATGGGTTAGGATCCTTGTTTTTCAAAGTTATTTATTTTATGTATTTAAAGTGAATTTATGATTAGAAACTAGAAAATTAACATAGTTTCATATATCTATATATGTGTTATGAGTTTTGTGACATGTGTAGGTAAAAAGGAGACTTCTAGAAGACTCTTATGTGGCACTCTAAGGCCAAATTCGAATTTGGTTGGAGAAGATTATGGGATCAAGAGGATATGTGTCTCACTTCCTTGTTGTATTGAAACTCTAAGAGAATATGTGTCTCATCTCTTAGTTGTGTTGAAACTCTAGAAAGACAAGTGTCTTATCATTTCCTATTTTGATTGTAACTCTAGAGATGGAGGGAGAGATTCATGGACTCCCATTAATGAGATGAATCCTCATATTTTGTATAAATAGGAGAAGCTTTCTCCTATCATAGGTAATGAAGAAGTAATGAGAAAGTAATGAGGAAGTAGATTTGTAACAAAGTTCAAGATGGAATGGGATGTAGATTTGTGAGTTCTTTTTAATAGAGAAATTCAGTTCTTTGATGTTGTTTTGATTACAACTTTAAGGAGCTGAAGGACTTCACCAAATTGGTAGCAGAGGGCCCCTGCTATCCAATGAGGCTTTTACATGTTTTCTAGATAAGTTGCTTTCAATTCTGTTTTGTCATATTTCCTTACTTAGATTGCTTTCTGAAATCATAGCTTTTAGCATAATTTTTCATGGCAGCCCGGGCATTTGCACATAGTTTTATAATGACTAATGACAAGGAATCAATATTGTCCTTCTGCTGATTTCTTTTTCTTAGTTTTTAATTCCAGCACTGTTTTATTCATTTCAGTTTTGAACATTTGTTTTACTAGTTAGATTAGATATTAAGCTACTCATGTCATTTTCAGTTACCTCCGAAAGCCATAGCTGGACTAATGGCGAGGGATTGAAGTATGAGTGTGTAGTTTGATATTAGTTTACTTTTCTGCAAGTTAGATATATTAAATTGCTCATGTCATTTTCAGTTACCTCCGAAAGCCATAGCTGGACTGATGGTGAGGGATTGAAGTATGAGTGTGTAGTTTGATATTAGTTTACTTTCTGCAAGTTAGATATATTAAATTGCTCAGCCCATCATTTTTTTTAGTTTCTTACCAGAAAACCATCAGAGAACTAATGGTGAGGGGTCAGAATATGAGTTGATGTAATTTGATTTTAGTTTTACTTTACTTGTAATCTTTTCTTTGAGTACAGTTTCTTTTGTGCTTAGACAGCAGCAAGGATAATGAGTTTCATGATCAATAGTTCATTGTTTGCTTGATTAGAATAGTGATGCAATTTTCATTTCCTTTTAGGAATTAATTTTGTCATTGTGTGTTTTAAAATTCTTTTGAAGTTTGGAAAACCATTAGAAGGACATCATTTTCTTGAATATTTGTCTCCATACTTGTCTTTTAGAATTTCATAAAAATCCAAAAACGACAAAAAGTAAGAGATAGGTTATCTTGCACATATAGTGTGCCACACTTCGTCAGCTTACGAATCCCTGGTTGATAATTTATGTTAGCAATTTAGGACACACTAAATTGACCAAACATTTTGGCGCCGTTGCTGGGAAAGTGTAACTAGGTAGCCTTATTTCTTACATCTAAAAAAAAATTAATAATTCTTGAGTATGCTCTCCTTTGCACTTTGTGTGATTTGGAAGATCAGAAAAAGAATTGTTATGTAAAAAAAAAAAAAAAAAAAAAAAAGATGAGACAAAATAAAACTTCATCATTTCAATTGATTCAACAATTTAAAAAAAGAAATTTCATGAAAAACTTTGATTTCAATAAATTGTTTTGTTTAATGAATATATATGTGTATTTTTAAATTTTTGAAAATATAACATACATAATTTTATTAAACAAATCAATTTAAAAAAAAAATGAAAATAAAAAATAAAAAAATAAAAAAAATTAAATTAAATTTTTTTGTTACTAAGATATATATGTATATTTTTTTTATTTTTGAAAATATATATATAATTTTAATAACAAATTATTTAAAAAAAAAAAATTGAATAAATTGTTTTGTTTAGTAAAATACATATGTATATTTTTAATTTTTCAAAATACAACATATGTCATTTTATTAACAAAAAAATATAATAATAAAAAAAAAATCGAACAATAAAACAAATGCCAAAGTTTCTCCACGTCGTAAACCTTTGCACATGCTCGTAACTCCACCTAAACAAAGGGCTAAAGAAAGAATGCAAGAATTAGTACCCCAAAAGAATTCTGAGAGCAAGCCTTACAGTCTTGTTGAAGCTGAAAGGGAACGCTACTCAAGACTCTATATATATCTCCAGAGTTTTCCAAGCTTGTTGTGAACTGGTTAAAAGAAAACTTGATATTTCATTAAAAAAAAACACCTGTCAACTTTGAGCATGATGTTGTAGTAGAGGATGAGAGTGTTCCAAAGGAGTCTTCGTCAAAGTCGTCTGACAACCGGAACTATGGAACAATTGAACAGATTCTCAGAAATCTGATTCCACAGTTAATGGGGTTAACACCGCTGTCACATACAGTATAAGTAACAATGTTCAAGAGAAATATACAAAAAAAAAAATTGCATTGTTGACAATGTGGAGACGGCAAATATGGTTGTAGGAAAGATTATGGGAGAGTTCAAGGAACTTATTCATGCATGTGATACAAAGGAAAATGAGCTTTGGGAAGTCGGACGCTTGCAGTCATGAGATTTCAGGGGAATTATATTCAGGTTGGCACCACAAAAATATCTCAAATCGTAATGCAAAATCATTAGTTGATCCTAGAACGAGAAAGTGGTCTGTCTCCTTGAAGTAGCATTTATTGTCTAGCCATGCCAGAAATGCTTCAAATATCAAAGAAGTGTTTGCAGCTAGCAAGTATATGCAAGATGATTACCAGCAACCTAGAGCAGAAGATGTTCTTGCTGTTCTGCGTAGATTCCAAGAGCTGGATCTTCCTCAGTCTACTTACTTGCTAGGAGATAATGGAAAACTTATCAGTCCTGACAATGGTCAATACGAAATGCAATTTTGAACCAAGTTCTGAGAAAAACGATTTTTTTTTTTTGTCAGAGCATCTCCAGAAACGTAATGTTATTTGAAACGTCAATTTGAAACACATTTTTTAAACGATTGAGTATGAATTTTGAAAAACCAAGACATGGGTTTTTTCTCTAACGTGGTCAATTAGATAACCCAGAAATCGTTTTACGAAATTCGTGGCGGTCTAGGAGAATTTCTCGGTTCTTTGAAGGCTATTTTTGCGTGCCGCGTGAGGAAAAACGGTTTTCTGTTTACACAGTGGAGAGTTTGAACGACACTTTGCTTGATTTCGCCCATAATATGAAGAAGACGAATTTTAAATGAAATCAAATTCTTAACGTGGCATTCAATCCACATTCCACTCATTTTTGAATTCAAATTGACTTCGTCTACTTTCTGAATGTTGGATTTCGTTAATTCTTCTCTCTTGCATTGTTTGAACCGCTGACACTTCTGACTCTTCAGCCTGCAAAGCACTGACATTTATTTCAAGTTCAAAAATGTACTGAAGCTTCCGAACACGAGAATGCTTTCTTGAATCTGCAATGCCTTATTTTGACTTTAGAAAATCAAGCTCTCAAGAAGCATATCACTGGTCTTATTCAAGAAAAGTTAATAAAAAATGCTGAACATGAATTGTTGATAAAGGATGCACAAAGATTGAAAAATTTGTAACAACAACAGCAAATGCAGTAGCATTCTTCATTACAGCCAAGTTATATGCATCAGCTCCCAACTTTTTTGGATCTTGATTTGCAGCAACTAAAATTATTGTCAACATTGCTTTCGCTTTCATTCCTTCATCTTTTGATGTGCCAATTGTAAAGGAACGTGAAGTAAACACAAAACACCAACAGATTATTAGCGGGGTTTCTGTTCTTATGTATGGGATTTCATCAGTTATCTTCTTCCAGCATCACTTGCAATGTTTCTCTTTTATGTTTTTGGTCTAGAGCAGTTTATTGGCAGGTGGTGGTTCACATTGGAATTCGCTTGTATACAATAGGAGAATGGCATTCTTGTTTTTAGTTTTTATTTTTAATTTTCTTATTTAATAAATTGTTTTGTTTAAATTATATATGTATATATATTTTTTTTAAATGTAACATATATAATATTTAAAAAAAAAAAAAAAAAAAAAATTGAATCAATGAAATGAATAAGTTATTTGCTCGTTTTTCTGAAGGTATTGATTAACTTTGGACTGATGATGAAAGATGAATGGCTAACTTTTTATTCAAGATTTTTAGCTACAGAAACCGTCGACATTCTGCAGCTAAAGTCCAATTCCGCAGCTGTTCTCCAATTCTGCAACTAAAGTCCAATTCTGCAGCCGAAAAACCTCATTGTTCAAATCAGCCTAACTTTCTCATACAAAATCAGATTTTTATGATTCAAGTATCGTTGGAAATGTCTCAACAAGATCTACACAATGAGAAATTCATCATTAGAGTTTGAAATGGCAAATAATGAAATAAATTGTTGAAAAGAAGCTACATTCGACTTGAGGCACTAATTCCAAAACAGGTATAAATTCTTTTGATTTTTCCTTTGAGAACTTGTTTCATTAATACAAATTCTTAGTTTTGTGTGTAAATATCATAACTAGAGAGATTGATCACCTCTCTCCCTTTGATAATCTTAAATTCCATTGCAGAAGAAGTATTAGTTTTTTTGCAGGTTCCAGGAGGAAGGAAAAATGACTACAAGAGAATGGTGTCTCTTTAAGAGACCAATTTGTTTCATAAGAGGATGATCAGCAACAAAGAGGAGGAAATATGCTGATGCAAAATCAGATCCAAACACTTGAAAAACTTTCAGATACTATTGTCTCCATCACATCCATACCTTATAATAAACCATTCACCTCATTTCACTTCATGTTTTCCATTTACATTCACATCTACTTTCCATTTCTTTTTGTCCATTCATAACTCACAAATAAAAGCAAGAGGCTCATTCACATGCTTATTGTCCATTGCTATTTCTACTTTCCATTACCATCTTCCATTTCTTGTCATTTTCATTCTGCAAATAAGCCCTGCTGCGATGCAAATTATTGAGTCCATAGTCCTTTGAGTCTAAGTTCTTTGTAAAAACACCTTGAGGCTTGCATGCCTTAATAGCAAGTTCTCATGCTGATAAACAATGGGAATACATTAATGTCTCTTGTTCGTCAGATCTTCTAGGTGACTTGACATCAGCAAAATCATTCGTACCTAGCAAGATGTGTTTGGGGCATCTTGACTCTCATTGTCATCAATGGTGAGAGTTCTCGTGTTGACTAGTGGCATCCATTAATGGCCACTAAGTCAACAATTTCCTACTATGTTCGACATCAGAACATCTTTTCACATAGTAGGAATTATGCCAATGAGTTTTGAAGACATGAAGACTATTATTTTCAGCATTTTGGAGCAGATTCAGCAAGTTTTAGTAGAAGCAATAAAAAGTCATCTCATCTCTTTATCCATAACTCCTCTTGTTCAGCCACTTCAAGAAGAATATGATCAGAATTTTGCATCCACCACATATACACAACTCATCCACATTTAAGGTAAGTGAAGGTATGTTGTTTTCTAATTTTTAGTCATGTAATTCATTAGAATGCTAAAATTGTAACTTTGGAAAAATTCCTCACTCTCTTTTTCACATTGTCATATCTTTAGTTGGGGGGAAGGGACATCATTTCATATCCACATGTCATACACTATCACACATTTTCATTTCATTTCCATACACATATATTTCCCAACCAACTATTGTTGCAACATGATCCAAAAGATTATACGCCTTGCAAATGATCAATTCATTGATGAAGTAATTGATTCTAAATGTTTTCATGAACTTTGATGCAACAAAGAAAATAAAGCATTGTTACACAAGAACTAATGCTCAAAAAAAAAAAAAAAATTGTCACACAAGAACCAACCATTAAAAAAAAAATGTTGCAATCAAATGTATTATACTTTGCCAAAAAGGAAAATATCAAGAAGCAAAGTTTGGAATGAATCTATATGAGTCAAAACTCATAAAAGATTAACTCATGGACAAATGAATCATTGCAATAGTTGCATGAGGACATGCAACAACTTCAGTTGGGGGGTATGTTGAGTCTCAAAAGTGTTCTCCATATTCATACATATTTCCATTGTGTCATAACCATTTAGCTCTTATTTCATAGCCATTTGACCTAAAACCCTACATCAAGTAACTATTTTCATAAATATATGGGTTAGGATCCTTGTTTTCCAAAGTTATTTATTTTATGTATTTTAAGTGAATTTATGATTAGAAACTAGAAAATTAACATAGTTTCATATATCTATATGTGTTATGAGTTTTGTGACATGTGTAGGTCAAAAGGAGAATTCTATAAGACCCTCATGTGGCACTCTAAGGCCAAATTCGAATTTGGTTGGAGAAGATTATGGGATCAAGAGGATATGTGTCTCACTTCCTTGTTGTATTGAAACTCTAAGAGGATATGTTTCATCTCTTAGTTGTGTTGAAACTCTAGAAAGACAAGTGTCTTATCATTTCCTATTTTGATTGTAACTCTAAGGATTGAAGAAGAGATTCATGGACTCCCATTAATGAGATGAATCATCATATTTTGTATAAATAGGAGAAGTTTTCTCCTATCATAGGTAATGAGGAAGTAGATTTGTAACAAAGTTCAAGATGGAATGGGATGTAGATTTATGAGTTTTTGAATAAAGAAGCTTAGTTCTTTGATGCTATTGTGATCTTATCTTCAAGGAGCTAAGGACTACATCAAATTGGTAGCAGAGGGCCTCTGCTATCCAAGGAGGCTTTTACATATTTTCTAGATAAGTTGCTTTCAATTCTGTTTTGTCATATTTCCTTACTTAGATTGCTTTATGAAATCATAGCTTTTAGCATAATTTTTCATGGAAGCCCGGGCATTTGCACATAGTTTTATAATGACTAATGACATGGAATCAATATTGTCCTTCTGCTGATTCATTTTTCTTAGTTTTTAATTCCAGTGCTGTTTTATTCATTTCAGTTTTGAACATTTTCTTTACTAGTTAGATTAGATATTAAGCTACTCATGTCATTTTCAGTTACCTCCGAAAGCCATAGCTGGACTAATGGCGAGGGATTGAAGTATGAGTGTGTAGTTTGATATTAGTTTACTTTTCTGCAAGTTAGATATATTAAATTGCTCATGTCATTTTCAGTTACCTCCGAAAACCATAGCTAGACTAATGGTGAGGGATTGAAGTATGAGTGTGTAGTTTGATATTAGTTTACTTTCTGCAAGTTAGATATATTAAATTGCTCATGTCATTTTCAGTTACCTCCGAAAACCATAGCTGGACTAATGGTGAGGGATTGAAGTATGAGTGTGTAATTTGATATTAGTTTCTTTTTCTGCAAATTAGATATCAGATTGCTCAAGTTGTTTATGGTTACCTCCGAAAGCCATAGCTGGACTAATGGTGAGGGATCAGAATATAAGTTGATGTAATTTGATTTAGATTTACTTTGTTGCAATTCTTGGATTTCTTTAAGCATAGTTTCTTTTGTATTTGGACAACAGCAAGGATAATGAGTTTCATGATCAATAGTTCACTGTTGTTTGACTAGAATAGTGATGCAATTTCATTTTCTTTGAAGAATTAATTTTGTCATTGTGTGTTTTAAAATTCTTTTGAAGTTTGGAAAATCATTAGAAGGACATCATTGTCTTGAATATTTGTCTCCATACTTGTCTTTTAGAATTTCATAAAAATCCAAAAACGACAAAAAAGTAAGAGATAGGTTATCTTGCACATATAGTGCGCCACACTTCGTCAGCTTACGAATCCCTGGTTGATAATTTATGTTAGCAATTTAGGATACACTAAATTGACCAAACATTTTGGCGCCGTTGCCGGGGAAGTGTAACTAGGTAGCCTTATTTCTTACATCTAAAAAAAATTAATAATTCTTGAGTATGCTCTCCTCCTGCACTTTGTGTGATCTGGAGGATCAGAAAAAGAATTGTTATGTGAAAAAAAAAAGAAAAAAAAAGGAGACAAAATAAAACTTCATCATTTCAATTGATTCAACAATTTAAAAAAAAAAATTGTTTTCATGAAAAACTTTGATTTCAATAAATTGTTTTGTTTAATGAATATATATGTGTATTTTTAAATTTTTGAAACTATAACATACATAATTTTATTAAACAAATCAATTAAAAAAAATTGAAAAAAAAAAAAAATTAAATTGTTTTGTTACTAAGATATATATGTATATTTTTAAATTTTTGAAAATATATATATAATTTTAATAACAAATCATTTAAAAAACAAATTTCAATAAATTGTTTTGTTTAGTAAAATACATATGTATATTCTTAATTTTTCAAAATACAACATATGTCATTTTATTAACAAAAACAAATTAAAAAAAATAAATAAATAAATAAAAAAAAATTTGAACAATAAAACAAATGCCAAAGTTTCTCCATGTCGTAAACCTTTGCACAGACTCGTAACTCCACCTAAACAAAGGGCTAAAGAAAGAATGCAAGAATTAGTACCCCAAAATAATTCTGAGAGCAAGCCTTACAGTCTTGTTGAAGCTGAAAGGGAACGCTACTTAAGACTCTATATATCTCTCCAGAGTTTTCCAAGCTTGTAGTGAATAGGTTAAAGGAAAAACTTGATATTTCATTAAAAAACACCTGTCAGCTTTGAGCATGATGTTGTAGTAGAGGATGAGAGCGTTCCAAAAGAGTCTTTGTCAAAGTCGTCTGACAACCGGAACTATGGAACAATTGAACAGATTAATTCTCAGAAATCTGATTCCACAGTTAATGGGGTTAACACTGCTGTCACATACAATATAAGTAACAATGTTCAAGAGAAATTTGATGGTTTATACAAAAAAAATTTGCATTGTTGACAATGTGGAGACGGCAAAGATGGTTGTAGGAAAGCTTATGGGAGAGTACAAGGAACTTATTCATGCATGTGATACAAAGGAAAATGAGCTTTGGGAAGTCGGATGCTAACAGTCATGAGATTTCAGGGGAGTTATATTCAAGTTGGCACCACAAAAATATCTCAAATCGTAATGCAAAATCATTAGTTGATCCTAGAACGAGAAAGTGGTATGTCTCCTTGAAGTACCATTTATTGTCTGGCCATGCCAGAAATGCTTCAAATATCAGAGAAGTGTTTGCAGCTAGCAAATATATGGAACATGATTACCAACGACCTAGAGAAGAAGATGTTCTTGCTGTTCTGCGTAGATTCCAAGAGCTGGATCTTCCTCAATCTATTGACTTGCCAGGAGATAATGGCAAACCTATCAGTCCTGACAATGGTCAATACAAAACGCAATTTTTAACCACGTTCTGAGAAAAACGAATTTTTTTTTGCTAGAGCATCTCTAGAAACGCAATGTTATTTGACACATCAATTTGAAACACATTTTCTGAACGATTGAGGATGAATTTTAAAAAAATAAAACATGGGTTTCGCCAACAGAGGAACTTGTTTTACCCGAGGAAATCGTTTCACCATCGTGGCAGTGGAAAATTCTCGGTTCTTTGAAGGCCATTTTTGCTTGCCGCGTGAGGAAAAACATTTTTTGCACGAGTGGAGAGTTTGAACGACACTTTGCTTGATTTCACCCATAATCTGAAGAAGACGAGAATTTTAAGTAGTCAATTCTTGCGTGTGGTATAGTCCCATTCCACTCATTTTTGAATTCAAATTGACTTCGTCTACTTTCTGAATGTTGGATTTCGTTAATTCCTCTCTCTTGCATTGTTTGAACGGCTGACATTTCTGACTCTTCAGCCTGCAAAACACTGACATTTATTTCAAGTTCAGAAATGCACTGAAGCTTTCGAATACCAGAATGCTTTCTTGAATCTGCAATGCCTTATTTTGACTTTAGAAAATCAAGCTCTCAAGAAGCATATCACTGGTCTTATTCAAGAAAAGTTAATAAAAAATGTTGAACATGAATTGCTGATAAAGGATGCACAAAGATTGAAACATTTGTAACAACAACAGCAAATGCAGTAGCATTCTTCATTACAGCCAAGTCATATGCATCAGCGCCCAACTTCTTTGGATCTTGATTTGCAGCAACTAAAATTATTGTCAACATTGCTTTCGCTTTCATTCCTTCATCTTTTGTTGTGCCAATTGTAAAGAAACGTGAAGTAAACGCAAAACACCAACAGATTATTAGCGGGGTTTATGTTCTTATGTATGGGATTTCATCAGTTATCTTCTTCCAGCATCACTTGCAATGTTTCTCTTTTATGTTTTTGGTCTAGAGCAATTTATTGACAGGTGGTGGTTCACATTGGAGTTCGCTTGTATACAATAGGAGAATGGCATTCTTGTTTTTAGTTTTTATTTTTTATTTTCTTATTTAATAAATTGTTTTGTTTAAATTATATATGTATATATATTTTTTTTAAATGTAACATATATAATATTACCAAAAAAAAAAAAAAAAATTGTATTTTTCAATTTTGTTATTTAAATTTAAAAAAAAAAAAAAAAAAAATAGCATTTCTCTTTTTCAATTTTGTTTTGATTAATAAAAAAAAAAAAAAATTGAATCAATGAAATGAATAAGTTATTTGCTCGTTTTTCTGAAGGTATTGATTAACTTTGGACTGATGATGAAAGATGAATGGTTAACTTTTTATTCAAGATTTTTAGCTACAGAAACCGTCGACATTCTGTAGCTAAAGTCCAATTTCGCAGCTGTTCTCCAATTCTGCAACTAAGGTCCAATTCCGCAGCCGAAAAACCTCATTGTTCAAATCAGCCTAACTTTCTCATACAAAATCAGATTTTTATGATTCAAGTATCGTTGGAAATGTCTCAACAAGATCTACACAATGAGAAATTCATCATTAGAGTTTGAAATGGCAAATAATGAAATAAATTGTTGAAAAGAAGCTACATTCGACTTGAGGCACTAATTCCAAAACAGGTATAAATTCTTTTGATTTTTCCTTTGAGAACTTGTTTCATTAATACAAATTCTTAGTTTTGTGTGTAAATATCATAACTAGAGAGATTGATCACCTCTCTCCTTTGATAATCTTACATTTTATTGTAGAAGAAGTATTAGTTTTTTTTGCAGGTTCCAGGAGGAAGGACAAATGACTACAAGAGAATGGTGTCTCTTTAAGAGACCAATTTGTTTCATAAGAGGATGATCAGCAACAAAGAGGAGGAAATATGCTGATGCAAAATCAGATCCAAACACTTGAAAAACTTTCAGATACTATTGTCTCCATCACATCCATACCTTATAATAAACCATTCACCTCATTTCACTTCATGTTTTCCATTTACATTCACATCCACTTTCCATTTCTTTTTGTCCATTCATAACCCACAAATAAAAGCAAGAGGCTCATTCACATGCTTATTGCCCATTGCTATTTCTACTTTCCATTGCCATCTTCCATTTTCATCTTCCATTTCTTGTCATTTTCATTACGCAAATAAGCCCTATTGCAATGCAAATTATTGAGTCCATAGTCCTTTGAGTCTAAGTTCTTTGTAAAAACACCTTGAGGCTTGCATGCCTTAATGGCAAGTTCTCATGCTGACAAACAATGGGAATACATTAATGTCTCTTGTTCGTCAGATCTTCTAGGTGACTCGACATCAACAAAATCATTCGTACCTAGCAAGATGTGTTTGGGGCATCTTGACTCTCATTGTCATCAATGGTGAGAGTTCTCGTGTTGACTAGTGGCATCCATTAATGGCCACTAAGTCAACAATTTCCTACTATGTTCGACATCAGAACATCTTTTCACATAGTAAGAATTATGCCAATGAGTTTTGAAGACATGAAGACTATTATTTTCAGCATTTTGGAGCAGATTCAGTAAGTTTTAGTAGAAGCAATAAAAAGTCATCTCATCTCTTTATCCATGACTCCTCTTGTTCAGCCACTTCAAGAAGAATATGATCAGAATTTTGCAGCCACCACACATACACAACTCATCCACATTTAAGGTAAGTGAATGTATGTTGTTTTCTAATTTTTAGCCATGTAATTCATTAGAATGCTAAAATTGTAACTTTGGAAAAATTCTTCACTCCCTTTTTCACATTGTTATATCTTTAGTTGGGGGGAAGGGACATCATTTCATATCCACATGTCATACACTATCACACATTTTCATTTCATTTCCATACACATATACTTCCCAACCAACTATTGTTGCAACATGATCCAAAAGATTATATGCCTTGCAAATGATCAATTCATTGATGAAGTAATTAATTCTAAATGTTTTCATGAACTTTGATGCAACAAATAAAATAAAGCATTGTTACACAAGAACCAATGCTTCAAAAAAGAAAAAATGGTTGTCACACAAGAACCAACCATTGAAAAAAAAAAAAAATTGTTGCAATCAAATGTATTATACTTTGCCAAAAAGGAAAATATCAAGAAGCAAAGTTTGGAATGAATCTATATGAGTCAAAACTCATGAAAGATCAACTCATGGACAAATGAATCATTGCAATGGTTGCATGAGGACATGCAACAACTTCAGTTGGGGGGTATGTTGAGTCTCAAAAATGTTCTCCATATTCATACATATTTCCATTATGCCATAACCATTTAGCTCTTATTTCATAGCCATTTGACCTAAAACCTTACATCAAGTAACCATTTTCATAAATATATGGGTTAGGATCCTTGTTTTCCAAAGTTATTTATTTTATGTATTTTAAGTGAATTTATGATTAGAAACTATAAAATTAACATAGTTTCATATATCTATATATGTGTTATGAGTTTTGTGACATGTGTAGGTCAAAAGGAGACTTCTAGAAGACTCTTATGTGGCACTCTAAGGCCAAATTCGAATTTGGTTGGAGAAGATTATGGGATCAAGAGGATATGTGTCTCACTTCCTTGTTGTATTGAAACTCTAAGAGTATATGTCTCATCTCTTAGTTATGTTCAAACTCTAGAAAGACAAGTGTCTTATCATTTCCTATTTTGATTGTAACTCTAGAGATGGAAGGAGAAATTCATGGACTCTCATTAATGAGATGAATCCTCATATTTTGTATAAATAGGAGAAGCTTTCTCCTATCATAGGTAATGAGGAAGTAATGAGGAAGTAGATTTGTAACAAAGTTCAAGATGGAATGGGATGTAGATTTATGATTTTTTGAATAAAGAAGCTTAGTTCTTTGATGCTATTGTGATCTTATCTTTAAGGAGCTGAAGGACTTCACCAAATTGATAGCAGAGGGCCCCTGCTATCCAAGGAGGCTTTTACATGTTTTCTAGATAAGTTGCTTTCAATTCTGTTTTGTCATATTTCCTTACTTAGATTGCTTTTTGAAATCATAGCTTTTAGCATAATTTTTCATGGCAACCCGGGCATTTGCATATCTTTTGACTAATGACATGGAATCAATATTGTTCTGCTGCTAATTTACTTTTTGTTTAATTCCAACACTGCTTTGTTTATTTCAGTCTTGCACATTTGTTTCAGTAGTTAGATTTAGATATTAAGCTGCTCATGTCATTTTCAGTTACCTCCGAAAGCCATAGCTAGACTAATGGCGAGGGATTGAAGTATGAGTGTGTAGTTTGATATTAGTTTACTTTTCTGCAAGTTAGATATATTAAATTTCTCATGTCATTTTCAGTTACCTCCGAAAGCCATAGCTGGACTAATGGTGAGGGATTGAAGTATGAGTGTGTAGTTTGATATTAGTTTACTTTCTGCAAGTTAGATATATTAAACTGCTCATGTCATTTTCAGTTACCTCCGAAAGCCACAGCTGGACTGATGGTGAGGGATTGAAGTATGAGTGTGTAGTTTGATATTAGTTTCTTTTTCTGCAAATTAGATATCAGATTGCTCAAGTTGTTTATGATTACCTCTGAAATCCATAGCTAGACTAATGGTGAGGGGTCAGAATATGAGTTGATGTAATTTGATTCTAGTTTTACTTTACTTGCAATCTTTTCTTTGAGTACAGTTTCTTTTGTGTTTAGACAGCAACAAGGATAATGAGTTTCATGATCAATAGTTCACTGTTTGCTTGATTAGAATAGTGATGCAATTTTCATTTCCTTTTAGGAATTAATTTTGTCATTTTGTGTTTTAAAATTCTTTTGAAGTTTGGAAAACCATTAGAAGGACATCATTGTCTTGAATATTTGTCTCCATACTTGTCTTTTAGAATTTCATAAAAATCCAAAAACGACAAAAAGTAAGAGATTGGTTATCTTGCACATATAGTGCGCCACACTTCATCAGCTTACGAATCTCTGGTTGATAATTTATGTTAGCAATTTAGGAAACACTAAATTGACCAAACAGGGCCAAGTTTAAGTGTCCCACAAATTCACGACCAACTAGCAGGAAACCCAGCACACGAAGCAGGTGAATTTGTTAGGTACTTAAAATGTCCAATAACCCTTAAATTCAAAAAAAATAAAAAAATGTATATATAGATATAGATATATATATATATATATATAAAAGGGTAGTGGGCCAGCACCCCCGCCACCCCACAACCATAACATAACATAAAAATATGTGTTCTTGGGGGGCGGGTTGTCAACCCTACCACCCTCGAATATGCCATGGAACAAACCGTTTAAAACACGGTGGTGCGCTTGGGTCGGGTCACGTGGAGTGGCCCCGCCCACCGCCCACGCCACACTTACATGATAATCAACCACCTGAAGGCAACAGAGAACGGGACCGGCGGGGGTCGAACTCACCCGGCCCATGTGGCCGGCCCCCGAGTGGACAGTCCCAAAATGTACCAACACCCAAAACTAATCTCAACCAAACAAAAATCAAACTAAATTTACTGTTATATGTGCCAACCAAAATAATGTATATCGTTTAACCAACATGCTGAGTTGGGGAGGCGGGGGATTCGAACCCCGACCTCCGCCGGCCTAACCTCCTCTGCCACCAACAACCCACGAGTTTTTCTTTGTAAAATCTGCCCACTCACCAATATAAAAACCCAAAATTCATTTGCACAGGAGGAGGCGGACAGGCAGACCTCACCGACGCAGAAATTGAGAAGTATTATTTTTTATTGCAAGGTGGAACCATGATCCATGGAGACAGTGGAACCATGCCCTAGGGAATCTTGAGGGCATCAAGAAGATTCCTTGAGGCCCAGAACTTGTCGGAGCCCATTTTTGACCAAATTTATGTCGATTTTACACCTCTCGACGACAGGAACTTGTTGTACAGTACAACCCTCCCCATTTCTAAATTTTTATGTTAAATTTTAATAAGAAATAGGGCCCCTTTTCTTTTGATAGAAATAAAACTTTGAGGAAATCCGATTATTATTTAAAAAATAAATAAATAAATAAATGATTCATTGTTAAAAACACACAAAAGCATCAATTCCATATCAAATAGATAAATGTGATTTCAGACTAATTCCGATCTAATCAATCATGAGATTTATATCGCATCGGCACAAAGTTCAGACATTTTCCTTTCGAAAAGTCCGATGCGATGAAGTAAATCGCAAATCGCAAAACAGAGGAGTATTATATCTTTATATCTTCTTTGCAAAACTCCGATGCGATGAGACTTATCAATAATCGCATTTCGAATAAGTCATTCTTCATTATTGTTTTTTGAAAAAATCCGATGCGATGTAATTTAATCGCAATCACATTTCGGCACATCAACATCATGGTTACTTGCTTTATAAATGTTCCGATGCGATGGACCCCACTACAATTGCAATCGCATTTCGGCAAAGTCACGTTCCAATTTCATTCCTTTGGAAAGATCCGATGCGACAGGCCTTCATCGCAAATCACAAATCGGTAAAAAACATGGTATGTATTTTGGCTTTCCTTTCGAACAGTCTGATACGATAGACCATCATTTATTATTAATCACTACTATTACTTCACACATCGGCAAATCTCAATTGGAAATTCCAAGAGGTAATTCTTACATTGAGATTTGGATATCGTCGATCCCCGATGTATGACTATCATTAAACGAAAATCAAACGAATTATGACAAAATTAATGCGTGAATGTGACTTTCCTTAAGGGCATTGAATTTTAATACGGAGATAATCAATTTAGAATCATAAAGAAAATATTTCGCAAATTGTTCTTAAATAATTTCCTTTTTGCTTAATGATGTTATTAAGACTCAATTTCTTCCCGCTACTAAGAGGATTTTCGCATTTACAGAGCTGTAGAACAGTAATTTTTCTTATCCGCAGAACCGTCGAGATAATACCAAAGAGAGAAAATGTCAAAAAAGATTAAGAAATCGAGAGCTGCTGCCATCGCAAAGGTTACCATCATGCCAAAGGAAAAGCCAGTCAAAATAAAACTAGTTACGGATACTACATGCCAAGGTCTCAGGAAGCCTTCCTCGGAAGAAGTTTATAATTTGCTTGAAAAAGAAAACCCTACAGTTACAGAAGTAAAGGCAACGATGCCAGATGAAGAATCAGATTCAAATGATAATCCCCTTAAAGAACTGGCAAACTCTTTTCTCCATAGAATTGCAACTCGCGCAAATGTATTTCCATACTATGATCTAGCAAGATGGGTAATAGAAACTACAAACATCACAGACATAACATTTGTCACAGCTGGAGGAAAGATGATTGGGTCTTTTAGAGCAGAAGATATCAAGGCAATGTATCATCAGCCAGAACCTCAGAACACTTACAACAAAGCTTTCATAGAGGATTTCGCTTCGAGCAATGAGATAGAATCAGACCCTATTAGGCAATGGAGACAAGCTCCAGACAAACATAAGCATGAGACCTTAGGTATGTATTCTGTAGAGTCTCTCGCACCTCCGTATTGCTATGCTACTGCCATGATGTGCAGACTTTTTGGGAGTGATAATTCTGCAAGGTTTTCTATTCAAATGGTACCCCTGATTGAGGACACTGTAAGTTCTGTTATTATGGATTAGTCAGTTATTTTATCTGACAAAATAGAAAATTTAATTCTGGATTATAGGAGAAATAGGCATACTGGAGCCACGCCCCCATTTCATTTTTGTGCTTACATTTTAGATGCCTTATGCTTTAATTCTGAGTTTCCTATTTTGGGATGGAAATGGACTCCTCAGGATCCTACTCCTATGCACATCTATCATAAATATCTGTGGAAATCCCATTTCAAGAACCATATATACAGAGTTTTCCATGGCTACATGTTGCCCATTTATCAAGCTATTTTTAACCAACCCCCTCCTCGAATTTCAAATAAGGAAAAACTTGATTTAACCCCAGTCGGAAATTGGTTCGGGGAAGAAAAGTTCACTTATATCAGGGTATTTGGAAGCATTGTTGAACCTCACATTTTACCCTTATATGTCCCCAATAAACTATTGGCTCAAGAAATAGCTTACCAGTTGACTGAAAAGGGAATGTCCAGAATTCTAAAGAATTCTAAAAAATTGATGTGGCCTACATTTCATTTCCAAAGTGGAACCTATACCCTAAACGATTTCAATCATGCAGAAAATGAAGCCTTTAAGATAAAACAACTCAAGCTTGCAACTGTTCCCAGTAGGCAATATGATCCAAATGAAGCTGCATTCAACTTCACATCTATGGTGCAAATTACTAAATTTGAGCATGAAACTGATGAGTTTGATGACCTATTTTTCTCGATTGAGAAATTCTCACAGGTTTATGATTCAGCTAAATCAAAGTTTCAAGCAGAGGATATGAATAAGTTTTTACAATTTAGAAGAAAAAGACTGCTTACAGTTCCCCTTTGCGAGTTAAATACTTCCTTACAAGAAGAAGAGAGTATTGAAACAGAATAGACAGAGAAGCAGGATAAAGGCAATAAAATTGATGTACAGACAGAGAAGCAGGATAAAGGCAGCAAAATTGATGTACAGGCAGAGAAGCAGGATAGAGGCAGCAAAATTGATGTACAGGCAGAAAAAGAAGATACAAGCAACAAGCACAATGATCAACTTGAAAAAGAAAATACTAGTGAGAAAGAAGGAGATTTTACTGAAACCCATGTTAATGAACAGTTGTTAAAAGAATGTGAACAATTTGCTCAATAGATAAGAGACCAGGGCAGTTCTCAAATTAATAATAGTGACTGTCAAGATATTGAGATCATTCCTGAAGAGCCATCCGAAGAAATTGTACTAAAGGTTGAAGACATACCTCCTCTAGATATCTTTTATAGCCCTAAGCATAGAGTTGTAGTAAGAAAACAAAGAAAGAGAAGGAGGATTGATCAAGGACCACTTTTAACTCCCTGGGTTGAACTAATGAATGTAGTTTGGAAACATTCTGAAGTAGATCCTTCAGAGGATCTAACCAAACTATCCCAATATGCAGGGGCTTATAGTGTAGCCACAATAGATAAAGCTACTGAGGTTACTCAACTGGTAAAACAAAAGGAGTTGCAGATAGCATTGTTAGAAGAAAGGACAGCAAATGATCAACAAAGGATATCACAGTTAGAGTAGCATCTGGAAGAAGAAATATTGAGAATTAAACAATGAGAAGAACAACTCAACATTCAAAAGAAAAAGCTTGATCAGCAATCTTTAAACAAACAACAACAGTTGTCCCAGGAAGTAACAAAATTGCAAACATTACTGCAAAATGAGAAAGCTGCCAAAGAAGAGAAAAATAAAATATTTCAGGAAAAACTGGATAAATTCAAAGATTATCCTAAAGTGGACCAGTTCAAAATAGAAGCCCTTGAAGTGAGTAAATTATTGTCCCAACAATTGGATGATCTATGCCAGAAAATATCATAAGCTGAACCCCTCTGTGAAATAACATCATCCCTCATCGACAAAACAGTCAATACAAGATTAGAAATTGAAAGCGCCGATGAGAAGATTTCAGAATTTATCACATGGCAGGAAACAGAACAGGGTAAACTACAAATCTTCCTAGAATTGAAGCATCGCATAAAGAAATCCTATTTGCTGAGTGGGAAACTCAAATGATTAAAGAAGAACGTGCTACTTCTAGAGCAAGGACTATAATGGATAATTTGACACAGCTGGTTAATGATAGTCTATATGCAGCAAATTTAATCTCAGATTGCACTCCAGGAAAGTTGCCGAAGGTTAAAGAAATAGATAAAATATGGAAACATGATTTAATCAGTAAAGATCAACAGATTAATAAAACACAAGAAATTACATGGGATGCCTTGTGGTCACATTTGATCAAACCACATAGTCAACAAATGGAAACCAAATGTCTTTCCAATGCCATAAATTATATCATTCCGGAGCTTTCTGATGCCACATACACTAGTCAACTACATTCTCAGCTAAGTCACCCAACTGAAGTGAAAGATATGCTCAATATATGCTAGCTTCGCACATTATATATTATGGAAATCCAATGAACCTTGTTTTACTGAAGATCGCAATTCTATTTTCGGGTCTCCGATGATCTTTCTTAGCAATAGTTTTAGTTAATTTGTTTTTGAATTTCCTATTTAAACCCCTTTTAGGCATTTTAGAAAGGGTCCTCAATTTGTAATATTTTGGGCTTGGGTAATACATTTTTGTACTCGTTGACTATCTTATTTTTTATAAAGGATCACATCCTGTGATTTTTGGTGAATTATTTTTTAGAGTTGCATTTTTGTACCTTGAAGATTGTTCTAAGTTAAAGCGCAGGCTCAGAATATCAAATTGCATCAGGAAGATATCAAATGTATCTGGTATTTCTGTCGATTACGTTTTGTTTTCTTTATGTGATGAAATATTCTCATTAAAAATTGCTCTCGCTTATGTATACTTGTTTCTCAAATATTTCTTTATCATATCATTTATGAAGATATAGGAATATCATCTTTCATAGTGTGTGTAAACGATATAAATTTATGAATGCGATGTGCTATTATAACTCTGTTTAATTTCTTAAATAGAGTTATCATTATATGATACTGCATCTTTCTTTTAAAGTAAATAATACAATTTCATGGTTATTTGTTTGATTGAAACAATATTTAAGTCGTATTCATATTTAATACCAGGGTTAGTTTTAGAGTTATTTGCAAATCATAGATTAAGTTAGATAGATTATTTCAATTAGTTAATTTCATTATCCACTTGCACAAATACCCCATCACCAATCCATTTCATTATTAGGAAACTGGTCCTATAAATCCAGTCGGAGCCACCATCCCAAACGGATAAGGCGTTGTTCTAAGGTCCGGACCGAGTGGTTTTCCCCCAATGTTTGAAGCAATGATTTTCGAGGCTTCAACATAAATCAATGGCGATGTTCATTTCAACAGTAGAGCTTTCCATTTTCGGCCATTTTCTAGACTTGAGTGACGGTGTCAGATTCTCAAGTGTGGAGAGTCGATTATATGCCCCTCGATGCCACGAATTTGATGGTGCAGCCAGATTCAATAGCTGAGCATACACTTCTTCAGCCAACTTCAGAGGTTAAGGTATATGCAATTTTTATCATTTGCTGTGAGATGTATTATGTTGTCTAGATCCTTGCTTGATGCATGTTGTCAGATCTTTGTTTTTTCTTCATGTGAGATTATGTCATGTTGATAAGGGGTACATTGTGATGAGAGTTCTTGTAGCGGAACATACCATAGAGAGACAAGCCACTCATGTTGAGGGCACATATCTTTGTATGACAAAGAACATATTCCATGTACATCATCACCATTTCCAGCACTATATGAAGCAGCCTACCCCATTTTGACACCGAGCCCGGAGACGTAGCCCACACTAGGTGAACTTCGTTATCAACGACTTGTGTTCTTATGTTTCTGATTTTTGTCTTGTTTCCTCTTACTTAAAGCATGCATATGTGTTCTTTTAATGCTCTTTTTAGTGCAATTCTAACCACATCACAGAAGTAAAAGAGCATGGGAAAATCCGGTAGCTGACGAACCCGGATCATCTACACTAATTACATTTAATCAAGCCTAATCACGCTTAAACGGTGTGATTAAACTTACAAATCCTATCTATCAAATTCCAATGTGGCATTTTAACTAGCAACACATTATTCAAGTTTTCCTAAGGTATTACTAATACTTTTTTTTCATTTTTTGAGTGGCATTTAGACTTGCTCACTGATTTTTTGGGGTATTTTCATTTTTTTCTCCTTTTTTTTTTTAGTTTTTCATATTGGATTTTTTCACATCGTCTTCTATTTTTGTATCCCCTTTTCTATTTTCTTTTTCTTTTTTTTTCTTTGGAAATAATTTACAGGATGGAATATTACTTACAACATCCTATACAATACAATTTACAAATTATCAAAAATTTATCCTATGTATCATAGGACCCTAACATAGGCTCCAATGGCGATGGCATCCTCCCTGTGAGGTGTCACTGTCCACCATCAGCAATCAAATCTGAAACTTAATATTATTTCCTGGGGAAGATGAAACATTTTATTCCCCAGTATGTTTGTTGTTAGGGTCCTATAATTTAGAGGATCTCAAGGTAATTGAGTATTTTATCTCAGAAATTTCATATTGTAAATAATTTTCAATATGTGAATGATTTCCAAAATATATATAAAATAAAATGGAAATAGATTATATTTAAAATATATATATGATGAATAAAGAGAAAAGAAAGAAAAGAAAGAAACATTGGAAAAAGAATAAAAATGAAATCACAACCCCACAAAATAAAAACAAAAGAACATAACACTGAAAATGCTGCAAATTCAAATGCCACTACTGATAGATAGTTTCCTTTCTGTCAAATAAAATAAGGTTGTGTGTAGTTTGTTTAAAATGCCACAATGAATAGAAATTTTTTTGAACCATACAACTCAATCATGGTTAAATGCGTTTAAATTTTTGTAAATTAGGTTAGAGAAATAAAGATTTGTCAAACAGTCTAATCTTGGTAAATCAATAGTTAGGTAGAAAATGACATTGCTCCAAGTGTTTAATCTGAATCAATAGGAGAAACAAGTGATAAGATAGTATAGATTTCAATCTTTCATAAATAAAAAAATTAAAAAAAAATATGGGTTTGCTACTCTAAATGCACCCCTAGAAGAAATAAAAAATGTTACTTTGGAAAAAGAATTTGATTTTGAAAGGGTAGGTAGAAATATTTTATTTTGGAAAAGATTGGAAATGCCTTTATCCTAAGTTTTGATATTTATTATGCATCAGGCGCAAAAAGGGATATATATTATTTATTAATGTTTTATCCTAACTTTGGATTAAAATTAAAGTCATATCCCAACAAGTTTTATTTGTCGCATGTGGTTAAATGGTCCGCAGTTGTACAAACTTTGATTTCCCTGCTCTACAAATCAACGGCACCTATTGACTTTCGGCCCCCCCTCTCCATCCTCGCTTTATCGCCGGGGCGGGGGTCCGAAAAAGCAGTTTTCCTCGGCGAATCCCACGACCACATGGCCTCCCCTCCATGTTTCACACCCCCTGCCTAAACCACTAACTGTTCACTACCCCCTTCGAAAACCATTTCCCCCTTGCTCTGTTACCACTATCCTTACCCGACACCTTCGCCACTACCGTATCGCCACGTTGCCGAGCCGTTTCCAATCAAATATTTTACCGAGTTATCCATTAGGCATTTAATTAGCATTGGACAACCGTTAATCCAACGGACCTGTGCCATTTGCAACGGAAACCATGAATTTTTTATATAAACCCTGTAATTAATATTCTTTCAACCTTTACTGTTACATTTCCTTTGCAAATTGAATTTTTAATAGGTTTTCTAGAGCTCCCAGCCTTTTATCAGCTGATCGATTTGCGATCAAGTATCAGTACCTTGTCTTCTTCCTTCAAACAATTACACACCTGCAACGCATTCCTGGTAACCTTTTTCCTCCTGATTCCAATCAAATTGTTTAGAATTAATCATGCCTCCTAAGAATAAGAATCAGGAGGATCCTCTGAACCCTTTAGTCCATCCTCCCATAGACTTAGATAATATTCCATTAGCTGATAGGGATTATAAGATCACTGAGATACAGTCTGAGTTTTAATTGTTTGAATATAGAAAATCTCTACGCAACTCTGATACCATTTAGAAATTACACCAATGGATTCAATCTGATCATGTAATGTACTAAAACAAGATATTGAATCCTTCTACAATATATGCAGAATATAAGACATGATCTCTCAATCACATGCAAATAAGAGAAAGAAGTAAATCAATCGCACAACATAAGATATTTCTTGGGGAAAGCAACTACTCAAAACCCCTCCATATTTATTATATAATCAACCAAGGAATCATGAAACAATACAATACATGTGTGCTCACCACAACCTCATACACTCTACCAATTGTCTCACACTGATCTAGGCAAAATTGGACCAATACATAGCCAATTTCTTGCCCACCCTCATCCTTCCTTGCTCGCGCAATCCCTAGGAAAAATAATTCCTATTAAATAGGAATTCCAACCTTCCTTGATTGTGCAATCCATCATGTGCTTCCTGTGGTTTTATAACTGCACTAGGTAGTTCGACAAAAATACAACTGATAGTTTACTTGCCTTTAACATTTGTCTCATCTGGGTCTCCATCAGAATTGACATGCATACAACTATTAATAGTGAATCAACAGTTACTTGGTAGATCACTACTTTTGAATTAAATCTATTTTAATTCACTTGATCTTCCACTAGCTCATCAATCAGTTATAACTAGTTAAATTGATTTTAACTCAATTAATTTGAGTTAACTGATTACACTCACACCACACTAGTGCTACAACTGCAAGTGGACCCTGTAAATCATAAAATCACTATACATGCCTATCCTTTCACCCTTAAATCGAAATTCTTGAGCTAACTAAGTCTATCACACTTAGTTAACTATTACAAGTTTTTATGAGATAAGATTACAAATTATTTTCCAATTTATTTAAAATTGGTCGCCCACATTAGCACTAATATGTCACTAAATTCCTTACTCATGTGTGACCTGGAATCCCACACTAGTATGTGGTGCATTTTCCTGTTGAATTTCAACACTCACTCTCAGCAAGAAAGGGATTATCTGCTACCCTAATCCTGCCTCTGTGGTATTCTAATTTTCTCTTTGCAAGCGCCTCCGTCAAGATATCTGCATCCTGATCCTCCATGGGAATGTATTGCAAAAACATAATGCGACTCTGAACACAATCTCTGAGATGGTGGTACCAGATGTAAATATGCTTGGACCTGTCATGGAATACCGGATTAAGCGATAATTTTATACAACTCTGTTTATCACAATGTATCACCGTTGGATCCATCTAATGACCAAACAAATGAAAAAGTATATTCCTCATTCAGATGGCCTCACATGCACCTTGACTAGCTGCCATGTACTCTGCCTCAGCTGAACTAAGTGCAACTGATCTATGCTTCCTGTTGTACCAAGAAATTGTTTTTGATCTTATGTTGAAGATGCCCCATGATGTGATTCATGTCTGATGGACTACCTTCCCAATATACATTAGTGAAGCCTTGAAGATTCACTCCCTATGTCTGTTTGTACCATAATCCATATGTTGTAGTGCCCATGAGATATCTAAACGCATGCTTCCTCACCTTCCAAAAGAGCTTGGTAGGCTTAACCATAGCTTGACTAAAATGGCAAACTGCGTAGCATATGTTTGGTCATGTGTTCACCAAATAAACAAGTGAACCCACAAGCTGCCTATAAACAGTAGCATCCACTACCTCACATGAAGTAGCATCCTCCTTCCTCCAGTTACCTGCAAGAGGAGTCTCCATGGGTTTGTTTCCCTCCATGTGGAACTTCCTCATAATCTATTTATACTTGCCCTAAGATAAAAATATCTCCCCATCTCTTTGCCATATTTCCAAGCTAAGGAAATAATGCAAGAGCCCCATGTCCTTCATCTCAAACTCTCTTGCAAGATCCTCTTTGCAATAAGTTATGAGCTTCTCATCACCTGTCAGAATAATATCATCAACATAAATTACAATAATCAAAATCTTACCATCAACCACAATATGATATAGGCTCGCATCCACTTCACTCTTTGAGAATCCCAACTCAGTGAAATAGTTGTCGATCCTCGTGTACCAAGCACGAGGTGCTTGCTTCAGCCCATACAGTGCTTTCTTGAGTCTGCACACATGTGACTCCCTTTCAAAGGTCTCAAAACCTTCATTATGCTCAATGTACAATTCTTCCTCAATAACTCCATTGAGAAATGTTGTCTTTACATCCATCTAATGTATATTCCACCCCATCTACGTTGCGAGTGCAAGGATAGATCTAATCGATGAGTACCTTGCAACCAATGAAAAAGTCTCCTCATAGTCAATCCCCTCTACTTGTGAGAACCCTACCACAAATATAGCCTTGTATTTATCCACACTCCCATCTGCTGCTTGCTTCACCTTGTAGATCCACCTGGATCCAACCACTGACTTCCCCACTGGTTTTGGGACCACTTCCCATGCATTGTTTCTGATAATGGATTCATACTTCTTAACCATGGCATCAACCCATGTTGGCTAATGTACTTCTTCATCAAAAGAAAATGGTTCTGTCATAATACACTCGCTCATAAGATCCATGTATCCAGTATACTTGTATGGGGACCTTCTCTGCCTGCATTGTGATGTAGGTGCACCTATACGCTATGTTGCATCTAGCATCAATCTATTAGCCTCTCTGGTGCGCTTCCTACCATTTCTGGTGGATGGATCTACATGAGTGGTTTCTGCCATTCCATGATCCTCTACTTGTGGCTTCTCCACATCCTGAGGTTCATCCTTTGGAACTAAGAGTTCCTCATTTGCATGCAAATCAATCTCCCTCTCCAGGGACAATTGCATGGCTTTCTCCTCATCAAATTTAACATCTCTTCTGACAACTTTCATCCTGTTAGTCGGAAAATACACTCGATAGTGTTGGGGATTATCAGTGTACCCCACAAATATCCCAACCTTTGTTGTTGGTTCTAGCTTCTTCCTAGCATCTTTTGTCACTTGGCAATAGACAGATGAGCCAAAAAATTTAAAATATGAAACATCTAGTTTCTTACCTGAAAAAGCCTCCTCTGCTATACTCATGGCAAGTATCCAATGAGGACTATGGTTTTGCACAAATACCATTGTGTTGCATGCCTCTACCCTGATCATGTAACATAGCTCGTGTTTCTCCCACAATTGTTCTGTTCTTTCTTTCTGCAACCCCATTTTGTTGTGGGTTATGAGGTGCAACCAATTCTCTCTGAATTCCTTCTTTGGCACAGAAGTTCTTGAATTCATTAGAGATATACTCACCACCATTTTCGCTCCTTGGAGCCTTCACCTTATTCCCTGTATATTTCTCTACCAATGCTTTGAACTCACAAAACTTAGAGAACGTCTGATCTTTATTCTGCAGAAATAAGATCCAACACTTTCTAGAAAATAATCAACAAAACTCACATAATACCTGTGCTTTGTTGTGGAAGGTGTAGAGAATTTTCACACACGTCTGAGTGAACTCTCTCAAGGATTTCCACTGGCTGTTTCTCCTTCTCATGAAAAGTGGCTTTAGTATACTTCCCCATGGTACATCCCTTGCATGTGTCTGTATATGCAAGTGTGCCCTTTGGAAGACATGTAGAAATCTGTTGCATGATCCTCAAAGCACTTTGGTGTAGATGGCCTAATCTCCTGTACCATAACTCACTTGTATCCCGACTCACCACCTTCCCTGCTTTACTGCTCAATGTTGCGCATCTATCTACATCAAGTTTATAGAGATTCTTCACACGAACCCCAATCTCTTTACCTGTCCTATGGCTTTGTGACGAAGGAGCACCTTTCCTTCACTGAAAACCACATCATATCCAAGATCCTCCAACGTAGAAAATGAACCTAAATTATTTTTCAAGACTGGTATGTTATCACTCTGTAATTAGCAAGATTGGCAAAGTCCAACTGCAGAGGTAACATCAAACCGCTTTGGGATTCAAGGATCTAGCCCTCCTGAATCCAAAGAGGGATCTCTCTATAAATGAGTTCAAAGATGTGATCTTTAGAGACTGGAATTGTGATATTAGGCTAGTTATGAAGAGCATGGGTTTGTTTTGTTTGTTTTTGGTTGGGCGAAGACATGGTGAAGGTGAAAGCAGTTCCAAAATAAAGGGTGAAGAGCCTGCAAATGAAGGAATGTTTCAGCTGATAGCAAAGGACAAAGACAGCTTTAACCCATTGGGCTATGGAGTCATAGGAGGATTTAATTGGATAGCAAATTCAAGAAGGATCCATGGAGCAAGTCATTTACATCAAAGGATCTCTTAAGGTGATTAATTGAGTGAAACAAATAGGAGTGAAAGACTTAAACAAATGAAAAAACAAAGCACAGTCTAAGATCAAGTACTTTTAAACTAGCTTGCTTTCAACATGTACTTAAGGAGAAACATAAAAGTATTTCTGTTGATCAGGTAAGTGCTTTTAAACTAGCCTGCATTGAAGTAATTTCCATCAGAAACATTTTAAAAACAGTCCAAACAGCTTAAGATCAGGTAAGTGCTTTTAAACCAACCTGCTTCAGCATATTCGATAAGGGAACACAGATGGTAATCACAAAGAGCAATCTAGATCAGCTAAGTACTTTTAAACTACGCTGCATTGATAAACTCCAAGGATAACAAAGAAAACAACAAAGAGAACATTCATCTCAAAGAGCTATCTAGATCAGGGAAGTACTTTTAAACTAACCTGCATTAATAAACTCTTCAAAGAGGACATTCAAATGAAGAAAACATAGAAGATAAAGCTTTCAGTAAGAGTAGCGTATCGTGGAGAGTATGTCCTAACTCTATGTTTGCTGCTCTTTATCAGAGAACGTGAACAGAGTGAAAACATTAAGTAAAACGACAATTGACAGTAAGGAACACATCACCATTGACATAGTTTCAGAATTCCATGAATCAGCAGCTTGTATTGATGTTCAAACCAGTTACAATCAGCAAGCCCGGTGGGTCTCTATAGCTTTGAACTTCTCATATCAGCTTATGTATCTTTCAATTACAGAACAGGGCATCAGTGGCTTCAGAATGACTATTACATGCGTTCAGATGTCCTGAGACCAACCTTTTGATCATCTTCTACAGAGGTATTTATAGAAGAATGGGGCGGTGGTAAACTATGAAAAGATCTGTTTGGATCAATTAATACAGAAGATGACTCTTCGGTACTTTTGAGGGCCTCGATCAAGAAATCTATAGGTGTTCATCAGCATTAATTGAGGTACACTTACAATTAAGCTCAGTGGGAGCTTTTTGCCGTCCTTTGAAGCTCGGAGTTATGCTGGAGTGACTTTATTTCTGCTTCCCGAGATGAAATGATCTAAATATCTGCTTCTGAACTGTTCTTTAATCTTCTCGAATGGTTCTGCCGACAATTAGAGATAAGATAGCTCAATTAGTATTAATTTTTCGGCGGTCTTTGATCTCAACGAGACTGTAGGTGTCTTTTGAGCTGTAGAGGGTTCAATTAGCCTCTTCTTAAAGCAGTGGGGAATTTCTCAGCTCGACAGATGTCTTCGCTCCTTCCCAAACACTTTACTTCGCTTGAAATCTGTGTTTGGGTCTTCAATCTCCGGTTCTGATATGTCTTGTCTTTGGCGCTGATACTCTTTAACTTTTTTTGAATTAAAACAGTGTCTTGTTGATGTGCAGGGGCCGCGCAGGCCTTTATGTGCTATCAATGCTTATGAAACATTGATAAAACTTCGAATCAAAACCTGCAAAATACAAACAATTTGTTATAAAATCCTGCGTATTTGGTTTTACTACTTCAGAGGCGTAGGAAGAGAGCAGGACCGTTGGATGGCTGCATCCAACGGTGGAGATTAACCGAGAGGAATTTTAAATGACGCGGGAGGAAGAATTAAATAGAACCGTCGATCGTGCGATGAGCAACGGTGGGGGGTGATATGGGACCGTCCGATATGGACACGTGGACGGCCTAGATTTAATCGGAGGATCACAATCGGCAGGTCACACAAAAGCATGCGATTGAAACATTGCGATGCAATTGAGCGCTGTCCGTCCGATCAACAGGGAGATGGACGACCCAGATTTGATCGGAGCAATTTCAATCGGGGTGCACGGAAGAGGGGATGAGATTTGAAACTTGCGATTAGAAACTTGCGATTGTGCACGGGTCATTAGATCGGGTCTAGATCAACGGTCCCGATCCTTTGATTTTTTGCACCGGCGAGACCCTTAAACTTTGTGAGAAACCCACAAATTTCAAAAAAACACCAAGGTTTTGAGTGGATCGGGCGGAATATATATGATAGGCTGGTGCCCGATTGCGGGGCCACTGGGTGTATGGAGTACCATGGGCCCGGGGCTTTATATAACTAGGGCCAATCACAATCGGAACATTCGGGCCCGGTCTTTCAATCAACCCATTTGTAACTTCTTCGATGCGATTGCGCATCGGTCTTTTTGATCTACCCATTTTTATTTATCACGTGACTTTAAGTTTTTAACTTAAAACTTTAGAAAGTGGGTTTTTGGGTTTACAAAGGAAAATATTGATCAGAGAGGGATTTTTCAATGGTTTAGCGCCTGATTGCGGGCCCACGGGTAAATGAAATAGCAATATGATCTGCGGTTTATGACAAAGGGGCTGATCGCAATCGGAATTTTGAAATGGCTCACAAACATGCACACTTGAATCTTTCCGATGCGATTAGCGCTTCATGGGTTTGGCGCTTGGTTTTTATGATGAGGGTGTATGGGGAAGTGGTTTGGAAACTCAGGCCAAGGGGCTTAAACCCTTAATAGAGAAATGGGTTTTTTACACAGATTTTCAGTGATTTTCAAAGGTTTCTGAGGGTTTCGACAGAGTTCGAAAGAAGTTTGGAACTCTGCAAAGGCAATTTTATATGAAAAAAGGGTGAGGAAAATGGAGAACAAAGGAAAATGATGAAAATATGAAGGTTAGTCTCTGAGAGAAAAAAGGGGAAAAGGAGGAGGATATTGCAGCAGTCTTCTCATGGAATTTTTAGCAGAATTTTGAGTTTCTGAGAAATAACAGTGAAAACCTTGAGACTTGAGCATGAGGTCGTCTACAGGCTTCAAGAGATAACATTTTGGCCAGGAAAGTGTTTCTTGAAGGCTGAAAACATGTTTTGGCCACCTTTTGATAGACCCAAATTTACAGGTGGCCAACAGTGGCTCCACTTGGGGATGGTGCCTTCTTGAAGGCATCAAGAACTTCGGAAACTGCATTCTCTGGGAGGCTGATCAATGCCTCGTTCTTTGGGCTGTTGTCTTTGCTGAAATGATCTTATTCTGGCTGAAAAAAGGTTAGCAGCATTGAAAAACAATGAATCTTCATCAACACAGGCTTTCTACCTACCCAATCCTACTGATCTAACATTTTTTCTTTATTTAGAGTGCACTTGGACTAGCAAACTCTTTTTCAACATTTTATTCTTTTGAAAAACAGGAAATCTAATCTAATTCAACCTCTTATTTCTCCCTGAACTCAGATTAAACAGTTGAGCTCAGATGTTTCTCTACCTAATCTATTATCTGTTGGGATTAAACTGTCCAACAGATTTTATTCTCTAGATTCTAAGACAGAAATTCAAAAACAGTCAAGTCAAGATTGAACGGTTTGACTTGCTGTGATCTATGGCATGAAAACAAGCTGCACATAGACTATTAAAAATCAAAAATTGAAGGTTTGAAATATGAAAAAATTTTGAAGCATCCTTCTTCTTATTTGTGGCTCAAGTTTTGAGCTTGTTAGAGCCACTCGCTTTCCTTGATTTCAGCTCTGGTTCGAAATTGTTTGAGCTGTTATTTCTTTCTTTCTGGTTCAGATTTTGAGTTGATTAGAACCAGATTTACAACTTTATGACTCAGAAAAATAAAACAGATTTGAGTCATCTCTTGCTTGGAAACTTTAGGTTCAGGTTTTGGGCTTGTTTGAACCTTTCTTTCTAGCCTAATCTATCTACTGATAAGCCAAGTTTAAACAGTTTGGCAAATCCAATTCACTATCCTATCAGCAGAAAAATTTAAAGCTAATTAGTCAAGATTAAACAATTTGACTAACTAGAAGCGTGTTTTTTGAGGAGTGGCATTTGAGCTTGCACACTTTCAGATTTATTTCTCATTTTTGGCATGGGGCTTTGCCTTTATTTTTTTTATTTCTGCCCTCTTTTCTATCTTTTATTGTTTTTGTATTTTCTCTTTTTGTTTTTATGAAACTGACGAAGCAATGATATTTACAATGGAAATTGAACTCAGCAGTAGTAATGCTTAAGGACCCTGCCATTGACAAGACCCCCAAACAGATCTGTGCCATCTAGCTCTTGCAGAAAAAAGGCATTTGGACCAATGGTGGACTGAATGATATAAGGGCCTTGCCACAAACTGTCAAATTTGTCATGTTTACCTTTTTCCTCTCTTCTAGAATCCCATTTGAGTACCTTATCTCCAATGTTGAAGTCACAAGCCTTAGCTCTTTTGTCAAACAACTTCTTGATGTTTTCTTGCACTTTTTGAGCTATGTTGTAAACTTCTTCCCTCGTCTGCTAGAGCTGTATTGTCTCATTAATCCTTCTTAGCATACTGTCTTCTTCTGACTGAATTTCTTGGACTAATTTTATTACTGGTACACCCAGGCTGGTAGGAAACATTGCATCTCCTCCATAAACAAGTTGGTAGGGGGAGGTTCCAATGGATTTCTTTGTGGTCAACCTATCTGCCCACAATGCATGCACCAGCTTGTTATGCCATGACTTTTTATTCTCTTCAAGTAGCTTCTTGATGATGGTCACCAAGCTTTTATTTGATGATTCAGCTAGCCCATTACCTTGAGGGCAATAAGCAGTAGAATGACCCAATGTAATCTGATACTTGTGACAAAAATCAATCATCTTTTTGGAATCAAAAGCAACAGCATTATCAGTAATGATTTTCCTAGGGCATCCAAATCTAGAAAGGATATGGTCTTCAAGAAATTTTATAATGACAGAATCTGTGGCATTCCTGGTAGGGATGGCCTCTATCCACTTTGTAAAGTAGTCAGTGGCTGTAAGAATCCATTTATGTTGGGCAGATGAAGCAAGATGGATTTCTCCTATGAAATCTAGGCCCCATTGTTGAAAAGGAGCTTCAACAATGATAGGTTTTAATGGTAAGAGAAGGAGTTTTCTTTTGCCCTCAAAAATTTGGCACTTGTGACAGGAAATTATCATTTTATGGACATCTTGGAAGAGGGTGGGCCAATAATAGCCAGCTCTAAGGATTTTGTTG
This sequence comes from Pinus albicaulis, assembly GCA_034641835.2. NCBI lineage: Eukaryota > Viridiplantae > Streptophyta > Pinopsida > Pinales > Pinaceae > Pinus > Pinus albicaulis. Next base: position 23,501,614 of record CM076578.1, on the reverse strand, counting down.
GCTGTGGTTTTCCAGTAGAGATGACCTCCACACTCTCCTTCATGGAATTCATGCTTGATCTTCTCTACATCAACTTCAGGCAAACATTTTAGCAATAAACCATTAGCATTTTTCCAGTATAAACATTCATTCAAAATGCAATAATTCTTAGCTTTCAACTTTAAAAACCTTGCCTTAGTTTTTGATAAATCAGGAGGGGCATTAAGATTTGTAAGTACATACAAGATGTTGGCGTACCAAGGTGAGTTTTGGAACTGCTCTTCCATAGTGGGAGGGGGTAATTCTTCCTGCTCATCCAAGGCATCTATCATGTTAATGTCTAGGGCTTGTAGATTAGATTCAGCCATTAATTGAGCCAAGCCCCGACCTTTGATGAGTTTGGTGGGTTTGATCTCCAAATCATATTCTAATATTACAGCTATCCATTCGCCTCTCTTTCCATCAGGGTCTTGTGACAAGATGTCTTTTACCACAATGCTGGGTACATAGGCAATGGTGTGGGAATGAAGAATATACACCCTGAAATCCTTTAAGGCCTTTACTAAAGCATAGGCTTGTTTTTCCATTATGTTATATTTCAAGGGTGCATCCCTTAAAGCCTTACTGAAAAAAGCAATAGGTTGTTCCTGTCCTTTTGAGTTTTTCTGCAACAGAACTGCAGCTATTGTATGTTCTGAGGCAAAGGAAAAAATAAGAAAATCCTTTGAAAATTCCGGGCTGATCAAGACTGGTGCTTGGGTGAGTGCATGTTTTACTAATTCAAAGGATTTTCTGGCCTCTACAGTCCATTTCACTCCTACTTCCTTTTTGAGCATATTATTCATGTTTCTAAGGAGCTCTGCTAAGTTGGGAATAAACCTCCTTAAGAAATTAATCTTTCCAATAAAGGACTGCAGTTATTTTATGTTCCTAGGGTGGCTAATCTGTAGTATTCCCTCAACTCTTTTTGGATCTATTTTAATCCCCTTTTCTGATATGATGTGGCCAATGAGCTTACCCTCTTGCAAGCCAAACACTGTCTTTTTGGGATTTAAATATAGCCCAAATCTCCTGCATTTCTCAAAGACCTTTCTTAGATGTTTGAGGTGCTCTTCATCGGTTTTGGAATAAACTGTTATATCATCAAGGTAAATTACAATGAAGTGTCCTATTTCCTCTGAAAATGCAATGTCCATGGCCCTTTGAAAAGTGGCCCCAGCATTCATTAGTCCAAAAGGAATTTTCACATACATGAAGGTGCCCCAAGGAGTGGTAAAGGTTGTCTTGAGTTGATCTTCTGGGAGTACTAAAAGTTGGTTATATCCCGAGAAACCATCTAACAGAGAAATCCTCTTTGAACCAACTACCTTTTGTAGGATGTGCTCCATTTTGGGTAAAGGGTAATTGTCTTTTAGGGAAGCTCTGTTAAGGTTTCTGAAATCAATGCACAGTCTGATTTCTCCTGTCTTTTTCCTCACAGCTACAAGGTTAGAAACCCAATCTGAAAACCGTACAGGCACAATGATTCCTGCCTCGTACATTTTCTTAATTTCCTTTTCGACTAGAGGCAGTTGTATTGGGTTGATTCGATGCAGTTTCTGCTTAAAAGGTTTTTGTTTTTCTCTCAAAGGGATCTTGTGCTGGATGATTTCTGTATCGTAAGCTTTTAAATCTTCATAGCTCCAGGCAAACACATCGGCAAACTCTTTAAACAAGTCAACGTATTTCTTTTTCATGTCTGGGGGCAAGGACCTAGCTAATTTAATCATTTTAGGTTGATCCTTTGTGCCTATGTTGCATTCTTCAACGTCAGACTCTGTATATTCTACTGCAGGTTTCTTAGCCACGTCATTAAAATCAAACAGGTCTTCTAATGGTGCTAGCCCCCTGGGTATGTTCTTGTCTCTCGGTGTTAATACCTCAATGTCTTCGTTTTCTGAGTTTTCATACTCTTCAGCATGAGTTTCGAGTTTTTGAGTTAACATGTTGATATCTGTAGGACTAGATGGTTGTTCTTGTTCAGGGGGTTCTTCGTTTAGATAGTTTTCATCGGATGTAGAATCTGAATTGGATGATTCAAACTCATTCTTACCGAGCAGGAAATCCTCTATCTGTTTATCATTCTCAAAGACCTGCCAATATTTTTGATTATCGGGTATGGCTGGCCTAAATTTTACCTGAACGGTGTTGTCCTCGTTTTCATATGGGGCTAAACACGTTCTAGCTATAAAAGCTAAATTGTGAGCGGCAATATTCTGTTTTCTTGGGACAAAAATCAATTTTGGATCCTCGAAAATGTTTAACAGATCTAGGACTTCATTTCGGTAGGCTCTAAGTCTGGGATGATTAGCAGTGTATTCCCCATTAACTTGCCTAATGATTAATTCAGAATCGCCATATACGTGGATTCTTTTGGCTCCTAGCTTTTCTAACAGATGCAAGCCCAAAATGAGAGCTTCATACTCGGCAATGTTATTAGAGCATCGAAAATTCAATTTGCACGAAACACTTTCTGTATGGCCGTTTTCGGTGTTTGTTAACCAAACACCGGCGCCAACACTATTCTTAGTACATGACCCATCGAAGAACATGGTCCATAGAGGATTATTTTTGGTTTCGCCTTGGTTGGTAATCTCGCTAACTATCATGCTATCTGATTGTGGTGGTATGTCAGCACTTAGTCGAATTTGTATCTCATTTTCAAGTTCCTCGCCATATTGAAGGTTGTTTTCCTGAGTTTCAAGTTTCGAGAGCCGTGGGCACATGACTTGTGGGTCGAGATTTTCATTTGTTTCGTTAATATCTTCAAATGCATCAAACTGTTTTGATACTTGTGAGTTAGGTGTTTCTTGAGCTTCATCGGCGATTAATCTTGTTGTAGTGACTTGCTCGCCAACTGTTTCAGCGTCATGTTCTGTTTTAAGGTCAAAAATTTGTTGTACTGGGCCTCGTTCCTCAGGACTTTCATGGAGATGAACTCGATGGGGCGTTTGTTGTTGGCCATCTTGGCCATATTCATTTTGGTTTGTCATTTCAATGCATTGTTCGAAAGTTTCCCTTTCGTTTTCATCCATGTCTAGAACTGCATTCATTTCTAGATTTGGGGCCTCTAACAGGTTATCTGCGTTACTATCTTCTGATTCTGACTTATTTGAAGGTTCATCATGGTAAAGGATAAAAGAGTTCAGGTCAGTATGGACAGAGTAGATGGGACAGTTTTCAGGTTTTTCTGGGCTACTGACCATGAATTTCATGTGTGCCTCTCTGTATAGTCTTCTAGGCTGGTTAAAAACAGGAATAGTGGCATATGTCCCGTCCATATGCATTGTACCTTGCAGCTTGGCACCCCATGATCTAGACAACAACATGCCATAATTAGGAGGGACATCGGCCACCACTACATCCATAACTAGGCACTTGGCTGGGATTTGAGTCAAATTCACACAGAGGTCCTTAATTAGGCCAAGAAATTTGACCATGCTTGAATCAAAGGAATATAAATCCTTGTAAGGTCTAGTTATTTCTAACCCTAGCCTTTCCATTATCACCTTTGGCATAAGATTATGTGAGGCTCCGGAATCATGCATAGCATTGTGTAGAATTTTGTCATGAACATTCAGACTGACGTAGAATGGAGGTACTATTCCTTCTTGAAATTTCCCTTCAACTTTAGGACAAAAAATGAGCTCTGGCTAGTCATCATTATAATTTATTGTGTCATTCTGGTCCTCTATGTTTAAAGCCTTCAGAATTTGGGTCCTGTACACATTATGGGAAGCTAACTCAGTAAGGGTAACAGAGATTTTAATCTTTGAAAGTTCTTGTTCTAGGCTGAAAGGAATTTGGTTTTTTGAAGCACTTGCCTCGGCCTTACTAGCTGCTAGTCTTTCAGCAACATCGCCTTGCTGATTTGTTCTATTTACATTTGATAACATGGTTTTGACAGGATTACTAGCTGAGGTGTTAGTACTGCTAAGATTTGCATCCTGCTTTTCAAAATTTGGATTGCCTTTCTCTTTACCTTTACCAGAATCAACAACCACTGTTTTATACTTTTGATTGACATTTTTACATTTGGTTGTGGTGTTATTTTGTGAAGATTTATCAGAGGTTTTAGTGTTGGGAGTTTTTTGACTGGCTTTGCTTCTAAGGTCATATTCTCTGTGAGGCTCTATGATGACATTTTCCATATCTTGATAACAATGTCAATCATCATCCCTGTTGTCATCATAAGGTGTGTATAGACCTCGTTTCTTTTCATAATGAATCTCAAAGCCATCGTTATCTACCCCTAGCATGTTGATATCATTTTCCTCTGCTATCTCACCTGTTTCCTCTGTCTCGCTTATATAGTTTTGATGAAAGGGAGGAATGATATGTTGATCATCTTCTCTAGGTCTATTTGGAAGTTGGTTTCTTCTTAAATTTTGATTCTGGTTCTGGTTTCTATTATGAGAAGCAGTTTGGTTCAGGCTTGCTTGTGTTCTCTTAATTATGCTCATCTCTTTCATCATCTCTTCCATCATTCTTTCCATCTTTGAGTTTGAAGTGGAAGGCGTGGATTCCTCTCTAAAAGATACTCTCTTTTCAGCTTTCATTCTTGCTCTCTTCTCTATTAGATTGACTTCGACAGAAAGAGCACCCCTTTTCATATCTTCAAGAGTTGCAAAGTCTCTCTCACTTAGCGAATAGGTCATGTCAGAGTCAAAACCTTCAGGAAATTTGTTCAAAGCTGAGCCTTGCGGAGGTTTTAGTTCTGGGGGAAGTGCATTATAGATACTGATAAATCTAGTACAATAAGCATGTACACTTTCCCCTGGGTTCCTGTGGAGATTGTTGTAGTAAGCCAAGATTTGGAGAGGATTCTTTCTCACTTCCCATTTGTTTAAGAAAGATTGATGGAAACCTTGAAGGTCATTAATACTATGAGGGGCTAAGCCTTTGAACCATTTTCTAACTTCTCCTCCCAAACTTTGAGCAAATAATCTCATTTTGACAGAATCATCAGCAATCTCATTTCTGTCAAAGCAATCATTCATCTTATCCACATGTTGTGATGCAATAGTGGCACCACTATCATCATACAATGGAATTTTGGACAGATAGTCCTGTGGCAGATTGACTAAAGGTACAGGAAGAACTAAGGGGGCATACCATGCATCCATGGCAGGAGGTGGAGGTGGATTAACAAGAGTGAAAGTGGGTTGGAGGGGAGTGGTTGGAACAATGGATACAGGGTGAGCAGAAATGGATGGACCAGGGATAGATTGTTGATCGGATCTTGGATGAGAGACACCTAGATTGTGGAGGAAATGTAAATTAGGTGGTGTAGTCTCTCTACTACCAAGATGTGTACTTGTCTCAGGAGAAGAAGGCAAAGACTCAAAATCTGACTGATCTAAATCACCAAGAGACCTAGTTCTAAAAGGATTTACTAAGTCTTCTTGTGATTGTTGTAGAGCTGAAAGATTTTCTGGGAGAGAATTAGCTCTCAAGGGTGATCTGAAAACAGTTGATAATTTAATCCTAGGAGACTTCCAAACGATGCTTTCTGGGTCATCAACTATTTCAGGTGGATCCGGGTCAGGATGGGCTCTAGTGTGAATCTTTCTAGGAGCCACTATGCTGTAATTTTTTAGACCCAAATAACAAGAAAAGTTCAACCAGTTATGACAATTTTTGAGAGGTTGACTAATCTGTTTTACACAAATTTCAATCCTACAGTCCTCTGACTGAGTTTAAAGGATAGTATAGTAATGAGGGTTCTTCCCAGTGGAGTCTTAAGGTCTGTTCAAGATTGTGGAGTCGCCAAGTGGAAGTTTTTAGCTCCTTTTCAGAGGTAAGAGGTGTTATGGTCCACTACCATGTTTATTAAATACCAATCTGAAATATTTTTGGGTTTTTCTGAGTTAATTTTCAGTTAGAAAGGGATATCTGGTATCTTATGATTGTCTTCTAATCGAAGAAATACTCAGGAGTCCCCAGTGGAGTCGCCATTATGTTATCACTCTGTAATTAGCAAGATTGGCAAAGTCCAACTGCAGAGGTAACATCAAACCGCTTTGGGATTCAAGGATCTAGCCCTCCTGAATCCAGAGAGGGATCTCTCTATAAATGAGTTCAAAGATGTGATCTTTAGAGACTGGAATTGTGATATTAGGCTAGTTATGAAGAGCATGGGTTTGTTTTGTTTGTTTTTGGTTGGGCGAAGACATGGTGAAGGTGAAAGCAATTCAAAATAAAGGGTGAAGAGCCTGCAAATGAAGGAATGTTTCAGCTGATAGCAAAAGACAAAGACAGCTTTAACCCATTGGGCTATGGAGTCATAGGAGGATTTAATTGGATAGAAAATTCAAGAAGGATCCATGGAGCAAGTCATTTACATCAAAGGATCTCTTCAGGTGATTAATGGAGTGAAACAAATAGGAGTGAAAGACTTAAACAAATGAAAAAACAAAGCACAGTCTAAGATCAAGTAAGTACTTTTAAACTAGCTTGCTTTCAACATGTACTTAAGGAGAAACATAAAATTATTTCTGTTGATCAGGTAAGTGCTTTCAAACTAGCCTGCATTGAAGTACTTTCCATCAGAAACATTTTAAAAACAATCCAAACAGCTTAAGATCAGGTAAGTGCTTTTAAACCAGCCTGCTTCAGCATATTCGATAAGGGAACACAGATGGTAATCACAAAGAGCAATCTAGATCAGCTAAGTACTTTTAAACTACGTTGCATTGATAAACTCCAAGGATAACAAAGAAAACAACAAAGAGAACATTCATCTCAAAGAGTTATCTAGATCAGGGAAGTACTTTTAAACTAACCTGCATTAATAAACTCTTCAAAGAGGACATTCAAATGAAGAAAACATAGAAGATAAAGCTTTCAGTAAGAGTAGGGTACCGTGGAGAGTATATCCTAACTCTATGTTTGCTGCTCTTTATCAGAGAAAGTGAACAGAGTGAAAACATTAAGTAAAATGACAATTGACAGTAAGGAACACATCACCATTGACATAGTTTCAAGAATTCCATGAATCAGCAGCTTGTATTGATATTCAAACCAGTTACAATCAGCAAGCCCGGTGGGTCTCTACAGCTTTGAACTTCTCTTATCAGCTTATGTATCTTTCAATTACAGAACAGGGCATCAGTGGCTTCAGAATGACTATTACATGCGTTCAGATGTCCCGAGACCAACCTTTTGATCATCTTCTACAGAGGTATTTATAGAAGAATGGGGCGGTGGTAAACTATGAAAAGATCTGTTTGGATCAATTAATACAGAAGATGACTCTTCAGTACTTTTGAGGGCCTCGATCAAGAAATCTACAGGTGTTCATCAGCATTAATTGAGGTACACTTACAATTAAGCTCAGTGGGAAATTTTTGCCGTCCTTTGAAGCTCAGTGTCATGCTGGAGTGACTTTATTTCTACTTCCCGAGACGAAATGATCTAAATATCTGCTTCTGAACTGTTCTTTAATCTTCTCGAATGGTTCTGCCGACAATTAGAGATAAGATAGCTCAATTAGTATTAATTGTTCGGCGGTCTTTGATCTCAACGAGACTGCAGGTGTCTTTTGGAGCTGTAGAGGGTTCAATTAGCCTCTTCTTATAGCGATGGGGAATTTCTCAGCTCGACAGATGTCTTTGCTCCTTCCCAAACACTTTACTTTGCTTGAGATCTGTGTTTGGGTCTTCAATCTCCAGTTCTGATATGTTTTATCTTCGGCGCTGATACTCTTTAATTGTTTTTGAATTAAAACAGTGTCTTGTTTATGTGCAGGGGCCGCGCAGGCCTTTATGTGCTATCAATGCTTATGAAATATTGATAAAACTTCGAATCAAAACCTGCAAAATACAAACAATTTGTTATACAATCCTGCGTATTTGATTTTACTGCTTCAGAGGCGTAGGAAGAGAGCAGGACCGTCGGATGGCATCATCCAACGGTGGAGATTAACTGAGAGGAATTTTAAATGACGCGGGAGGAAGAATAAAACAGAACCGTCGATCGCGCTATGAGCAATGGTCGGGGTGATCTGGGACCGTCCGATCTGGACACGTGGACGGCCCAGATTTAATCGGAGGATCAGCAATCGGGAGGGCAGCAACAAAGCATGCGATTGAAACATTGCGATTGGGCGATAACCGTTCGATCTGCAGATCAGATCGACGGCGGGGAGTAAATCGGAGGGGTGGGCCGATCGGGGGAACAGATATAAAGTATGCGATTTGAAACTTGCGATTGAAACTTTGCGATTGAGCGCAGGCCGTTAGATCTGGTCTAGATCAACGGTCCAGATCCTTTAATTCTTTGCATCGGCGGGACCCTTATACTTTGTGAAAAACCCATAAATTTCAATAAAAACCAAGGTTTTGAGTGAATCGGGCGGAATATATATATGATAGGCTGGCGCCCGATTGCGGGGCCACTGGGTGTATGGAGTACCATGGGCCCGGGATTTATATAACTAGGGCCAATCGCAATCAGAACATTCGGGCCCGGTCTTTCAATCAACCCATTTGTGAATTCTCCGATCGCGATTGCGCGATCGGTATTTTTGATCAACCCATTTTATTTAAACACGTGATTTTGGCATTTTAAAACAAACTTTGGAATAATGGGTTTTCAAGTTTTACACAGAAAAATATTGATCAGAAAGGGATTTTTCAATGGTTTAGCGCCCGATTGCGGGCTTATGGGGTAGATGAAATGATAATACGACCTGCGGTTTAGGACAAAGGGGCTGATCGCAATCGGCATTTAAAATGGCTCTCAAACATGCACACTTTGAATCGTTCCGATGTGATTAGCGCTTCATGGGTTTGGCGCTTGGTTTTTATGATGAGGGCGTATTGGGGAAGTGGTTTGGAAACTCAGGCCAAGGGGCTTAAACCTTTAATAGAGAAATGGGGTTTTTTACACAGATTTTCAATGATTTTCAAAGGTTTCTGAGGGTTTCAACAGAGTTCGAAAGAAGTTTGGAACTCTGCAAAGGCAATTTTATATGAACAGAGGGTGAGGAAAATGGAGAACAAAGGAAAATGTTGAAAAAATGAAGGTTAGTCTCTGAGAGAAAAAAGGGGAAAAGGAGGAGGATATTGCAGCAGTCTTCTCATGGAATTTTTAGCAGAATTTTGAGTTTCTGAGAAATAACAGTGAAAACCTTGCGACCTGAGCATGAGATCGTCCATAGGCTTCAAGAGATAACATTTTGGCCAGGAAAGTGTTTCTTGAAGGCTGAAAACATGTTTTGGCCACCTTTTGATAGACCAAAATTTACAGGTGGCCAACATGGTACATGCATGACATATTTTAATATGAAAGGTTTACCTGACTGTCTCTAGAAAGTAACTATACCAATCTCGGTAGCATTATACCTCCCGTCATCACCCATCTCGATGTGCATCTGAAGATCCTTCTCCTCCAAGCTACTAAAGAGTTATTTGTTTCCCATCATGTGGAAATATGCTCCACTATACAAGTACCACATACATCCCATCATAGTTGACGCCATGCATACGATGAGAGAGAAGTCCAACTAAAACTTTGAGGCCAAAGCTTCACCCGCTGCAACTCCCGGAGCCTTCTTGTTGCTCTTCTTCTTTTGTGGACAATTTGTGGCACAGTTTCCAAGATCATGACAGTGAAAACATTTCACCTTTGACATGTCACGCTTTTTTACTTCTTTTCCAGTCTCAAATTTGGAATAGAACTTCTTCCCCTTCCCCTTCTTTCACTTACCATCCAAGGCACAATTTTCCTCATCATCAGTCTTGGATGAGGATCCATCCGTGATATTCCGTCGAAACTCTTCTTGTACCAAATCTAACAGTAGTCGCGCCCAATATGGTAACTTCTTCCTCCCATTCATAGTCCTGGTAACTCACCAATTCATCATCAGCTATAGTAATCCCAACACTTCCAAGCTCATCTCGACATTAAGTGAACTTGGTCAAGTATTTCTAGATTATGTCACCCTTCTCCATTTTGAATTTCCTGAGCTTGTCCTTGAGTTCCAATTTTTTGTGGTCACTGTTGCTTTGAAACAAATCTATTAAGGCCTTCCACATAGCATATGGAGTTTCCTTCCCATGGATACTCAAGACAACATGATCTCAAACTCTCACTAACAAGATCCTTCTCGCCTTTGTGACGTTCTTCCTCAATACTTCAGGTTGCACAACATCTGCCTGATTTGGTTTAGGAATATCAGTGTCAATGAACTCCTTCAAAACATTATCCTCCAATACTTCCTCCATCCTGTCCCTCCATGCAATACAGTTCGAATTTCCCTCGATTTCATATTCAAGTCTCAAGCCTGTGAAAGACATAATGGTTAGCTTCTAGCTCCAAAGAATGTATATGAAAATTGAATATTGTTCAACACAAACTCAATTTATTTTCCACTATTGTGATTCTTGGCGCTCTGATACAATGTAGAAAATCTCTAACACATATTTGATACCATGTAGAAATTACACCAATGGATTCAATCCGATCATGTTATGTACTAAAATAAAATATTGAATCCTTCTACAATATTTGCGGAATATAAAACACGATTGCTCAATCACAAACAAGTAAGAGAAAGAAGTAAATCAATCGCACAACACAAGATATTTCCTGAGGAAAGAAAATACTCAAAATCCCTCCATCTTTATTGTATAATCAACCAAGTAATCATGAAACACTACAATGCATGTGTGCTTACCGCAACCTCTTACACTCTAACAATTGTCTCACAATTATCTAGGCAAAATTGGACCAATACATATCCATTTTCTTGCCTACCCTCATCCTTCCTTGCTCACACAATCCCTAGGCAAAATAATTCTTATTAAATAAGATTCCAACCTTCCTCGACTGTGCAATCTATCATGGGCTTCCTATGGTTTTATAATAGCACATGGGAAGTTCGGTAAAAATACAACTCATAGTTTACTTGACTTTAACCTTTGTCTCAATTGGGTCTCCATCAAAATTGACATGCATGCAGCTATTAATATTGAATCATCAGTTACTTGGTAGATCACTACTTGTGAATTAAATATATTTTAATTCACTTTATATTCCACTAGCACATCAATCAATTAGAACTAGTTAAACTCATTTTAACTCAATTAATTTGAGTCAATTGATTACACTCACACCACACTAGTGCTAAAAATGAAACTCGACCCTGTAAATAATATAATCACTCTACATGCCTATCCTTTGACCCTCAACTCGAAATTCTTGAGCTAACTAAGTCTATCACATTTAGTTAACTATTACAAGTTGTTATGAGATAAGATTACAATTTATTTAAAAATTGGTCGCCCAAATTAGCACTAATGTGTCACTGAATTCCTCACTCACATGTGACCTGTAATCCCACACCAATATGTGGTGCATTTTCTTGTTGAATTTCAACATTGAAATCTATTGTTGGCTGGAGGATAAATATGTTGACAAAACAAATGAAATTGGACTCTCGGAATCCAATCTCCCACACTACATGTTCCCTCAGACCTTCCATGCCCCTAAATTCATTAGAAAATTCCAAGCGTGTTACATTCCTAATCAAAGAGCCATTATTTCCCCTGCTGGTGAAATCCTCTTCACCATCACTACCAAAACTATAAACGAGATGATGCAAGCTCCCTTTGTGGAAAACAACACACCTTTTTCCTTAGAAGCCCTCACTAAACTCTACCAAAAGTTGGACTTTGCCAAAAGAGCCAAGATATTTGACATATTTTTACTATAAAATACCCAATCGCTAAATAAAAATCCTCCATACCCTTCCTCCATTTGATCAAGCTAAACACATGATAACCATAATTTCATACATTCTTGGTTATTTTGATCAGTGGGTAGATGAACCCATCTTAGGCTTCCTTTCCATCTTTTCCATAGATAGCAAACCATCCAATATATTTAATTTCAGCCAATTTCTGGGTGGCAACATCCATGAGCAGTTTCTTAAATTTCAAACTGAAGAGGTATTCAAATACTCTTCAATTTTGGTATATATTTTTTTGTATTATCAAGCAGACAGGTTCAATTTTTCCATGCAGAAGATAGATGAAGAGGGCAACCAGTAGTCAGTGATATTTTGGACATCTTTAGTGATGAGAGAACATAAATAATTCTCATACAAGCAGTTCCTTGAACAATTTTTTCACCCAGCCATGAGTGTCCTAAGTAGTTCAGAAGAACCCAGGATCAATGAAGACATCAAGAGAATTATGCACTTGACAGATCAAGCAAAGACAAAAGACTGGTACTAGTACCAAAATTACACAGAAATCAGAGTTTATGGATGCGAGTTAGCACCATATAAGCTCCCAAATACCTCCCCATGAGGATTTTTCCTCTCGAGTACATCAGAATGATGTTGAATTCTGATGAAATACACTTTGTGGCAACCAAGAAGAAATCACAGTTCAGAATCAAAACACGGATTGGGTATTTCATTTGTAACAGTAGGTCAGCAGGAGCAGAGGCAGATAAAAGACTAAAGGAAACGAAATTCAGCCTGAGTTTCACCTGGTCTTATGACCATACGGGTATCATTTCCAAGCTGAAAATAGAAAACAAAACTACTCCCTACATTCATATCCAGAGACCTGAGATAGAGAGATATATGAACCAGCCAGTATGAGAAGAAAATAAATTACAGGAAGCTGAGGAGCAGCTAGTTTCTACATCAACATCACAGAATCTTGCTCCTCAGGAGAAAGCAGTTAAAAGACAATGGGAAGAAGACTCACCTTCAGTGACTAACAGTGTAGGAAAAGAGTTTAAAATCATGTATAGGAAGAGAACCAAGTTAAATCCAAAGGTAGACACAAAAAATTGTTCAGAGCAAGAGGTAGCCATGGTAATAAAAGGAACATTGTCTTCCTCTCAAGTAGGTGGCCAATTTGGTGCTTCTCCCACAACATCTTCAGTGTCCCATGATCAGCAAGAAATTGTCCAAAAAAATACAATTATTCAAGGAGAAAAATAGAAAACAGTGTTTGATAGATTCTGGGAAATAACGCTTAAGAATGAGATTCTTAAGAACATCACTTATGCTCAATTCGGGAAGTAGACTTCCACCTCTCAAAGAAGGTTACTGTCAGTTTTTTATTCAGAAAAGGGAAAGATGCAGATGGGCTTCCTTAAAGCACAAATTCCACAACCAAAATCAACATCTGATTACAAGAAAACAGCTTTGAGTTTGATATAAAAGATATTCATCCCATTGACCAAATGGAGATGCATAAATACATAGGTGAAATGATTTCCTCCACTTTGAGTAGTACCACCATGAATCTTCTAAATTGCAGGTTTCATTGTCAAATTCTTAGTCACAGTTGAAGATGGAGAAGATTTATTCTCTTGCAAAGGACACAAGGATTAAATCCTTAGGATTTAGTGTTCAAAATGGGATATGACCTTGTAAATATGAAGGCTACGGAGGAATTAATCAAGAATAAGAATTTTGACATAGCAGCGTTGAGGAAGCAATTAAAATTGCTAGTTACTAAAGATCCCCTTACTAAGGACATTGAAGAGACAGACCCAAAAGACTAATATGATGAAGCTCGTCATAGAGTAGAATGCTCAAATGAGGAAAATGGAAACTGAGTTGGAGAATATGAGTAAAGAAAAGGATCATAATGCAAAGCTAGCTATGATTCCATTGGATGTTATACCTCTTACATTCATTCCTCCAACAACAGCTACAAGTTCTACTACACCCACTACACAGTCAGTTGATGGTGTTGAACAGTTGACTAAAGTTGTCGAAAATCTATCAATTCAGACAGAGGAATTAAAAAATTTGCAAGACTAGTTTAAAGCATTACAGGAACAGAAGATAAGGAGTGAGGCTTCACACTTTGCTGAAGCTCAAAGGGCTTAGAAGCTGATTGATAGATTTCATAAATCTGAAAGGGAATCATCAATTGTACAGACCTTGGCCCAAGCCAAAGAAATCATTTGGATAGATATCACAACTCAATAACTAAATATAGCCCTGTATTCAGATCATATTTGAGCAGAAAGAGTTAATCAAGAGAGCAACAGAAGCTATAACAGAGATTAAACAAGATTTAGGAGAAATTCCTGCAACAACAACAAATATCATCAAATTCCTAAATTCTAAGAATAGATATGAACTAGATGATTTAGGAGTGGATGAAAGAATAGAAACCATTTTGGAGGTGAAGAGGATTCGTACCAAAAATAATCTGGTTGTTCAGCTAGAAGAGAAGTGTCATAGCTTGGAGATAGTAGTGAACATATTTTTTACCAGAATTGAGCCTCTAACTAGGAAGGGGCTACCTAGTTTATGTGTAATTAATGACAAGTTAATTACTTATGAAGATTATGTTAGAAAGATAAAAGAGATAGCCAAACATAGCTTTAAATTGGAAAACATCAAAGGCAACATGACAGGCAGAGAATTCTTAGAAGCCATGAGTAATGATATCTTCATCCAACATGAAGTAAATCATATTTTTGTGGTAAAGCCCACATTTTCTATATATACCGAGGTTGATGAAATTTACCGGAAGGTAATAAAATTAACCATTCCAGATGAAGATAGATGGGATAAACTTTGTGAGTTACAAGACTGAGCAGTAATTCAGGTGCAGTTAGAATACAGCCAACACATCAGCCATAACATCAGCCAACGCAACACAGGAATAGGCCTATTTAGCAACTGACTCCTCCATATCAGAGCCACCTTTCCACATTGTTGTACACATTTCCTATTACTTTGTAGAAGATTGATTTATTTGTTTAATATAATGCCAATAATACACTGTCGATTGAGACAAAGATTTTGTAAATCATTTTGTAATTTAGTGTATAAATACTTCACAGTTTGAAGTATTAGAGGTTGATCGTTGAGTATATTTTTCTATCAATTATTGTAATTTCTTGGTTGCTCAACACATCAATAATACAAGACATTCTTCACAGGATTCATGCGGTGTACCAAATGGTGATGTTTTTCATCTGTTAATGTGTTTATTCATTGTTTCTTTGTTCTATCATTTCTAAAAAGCTTAATTACATAACAGAAACTGTGATGAATAGGATATGTTATAAAGGACACCATATTCTAGCTGGTTTTTTCTTTTTTCTTTTTTTTTCTTTTTCTTTTTCTGAGGTCAAATTAAGGAATACTTCATTGCTCTTTAATTTCTATTGAATCCTACATTTCTTATGTTTCATAATTCATTTAAAATCCTAAAAGATCCAATTAGTCCAACCTAGCTTGCCCTGTGAGACTCCTTCAAATTTTGATGTAGATCCAGTTGATATTTAGACTCCATAGCCCAATGGAATTATAACAATTTAATCAACCAAACAATCCAATCAAGTCATAAGCAAACAAACAAACAATCAGTACAATAATAACTAGCCTAAAAATCACATGAAACATAGTTAAATTTTACAAAGAGATCCATCTCTGAAGCTAGCAGGGCTAGATCCCAGCTTCCAAGTGGTTTTTATGTTGTCCTCTATGTTGATTCTCACGATATTGTAAATTATAGAACGATAACATAGTGGCGACCATGCTAGGGAGAAGATTGAAAATATTGTAATTTTCTTCGAATTCATTACCCTAGTTCAGAAAATTGTATGATAGGAATATTTAGAGACATTGTTTCCCTTTCATTCTTGTAAATAATAAGTGTGTGTGTGTGTGTGTGCCTTTGATTATAATTCTGGCTCCTGAAAGAGTTTACACTAGATATCAAGCTGAACCAAAGCCTGCAGCTATTGTTGATAATCCTGAAAAACTGTTGAGAAGAAAAAGTATAGCTGAGAGTCAAGGAAGTAGCAGTCCTCCTTGTAAGGTAGATTCTCTTCCAAAATATTGTGTTACCCTGCAAGATATCAAATTTGATTTACCTTTTGAACATAGTTTTTTTAGAACAAAGTTAGGCAACTAGGTAGATCAAACAGTGGTAGATCAATCCACATTAAGACGTCATTATGTTGAAATACAATCTGCCGCACCTGATATTGACCTTCAAATCCTTCAATATTTTGACAAATTGCAAGTTTTAGTTTCAGCTCTTGACCTTTCTATTCATGAGGCATATGTCCAACTATCTGTTGAACTCTCTTCCCTAACTACTTTTGCAGTTTCATCTACCTCATCACAATATGTTCATCCGAGATCATCTAGTCCTACTCCTTCTGTAGTTTCCACTACTACCCCTGTAATTTCTCATCAAGCAACTCAGACCCCATCTTCTCCCCAATCCTCGCCCATAATCCAACCTTCATCTTTTCCGTAATCTCACACTTTAGTTCTTCCTCAACCTCTTATTCAGCCTCCACCTTTCATCCAACAACCATTGTTAATCAATCCACATATTGTCCATCCTCATATACCTATAATGGCTGCCAGATATGCTCCACTTTTTCTTCAAGGTCCTTTCGCAAACATGCCACAGGATTATCTCTCTAGAATTCCTCATTTTGATGCAAATGGACCTATTACTACTCAACAACATGTAAATAAGATGAATGATAGTTTTGACCTTCAGGAAGTAGATGAGGAAAATTTCAAAATGAGGTTGTTTGCACAAAGTTTCACTGGAGAAGTTAGGAAATGGTTTAAATCCTTTCCACCTGCTAGTATCAATGATCTCCCTGCATTCAATCAGTCATTTCTTAATAGATGGGAAGTTAAAAAGAACCCTCTTCAGATTTTATCTGAATATGAAAGCATTAGGAGGGCACCTAGGGAAAGTGTCCAGTATTATTGCACTCTATTCAATAGTGTTTACAATGCAATTCCTGCCAACATTAAACCAACACAAGGTCTAGCCTTAATAAAATTCCCAGATGGATTTGAGGTCGACATGTCTTATCAAGTGAGAGAGAGATACTATTCTACATTAGAAGAAATACAAAGAGATGCAGTGAGTGTAGAATCCAACTTGTTAGCAAAAATACCTAGGATAAGAACTGAAAGAAGAGTGACCATGAAAGAAGAACCCTCAACTTCTTCTGTTGATGCAAAAATAGATTCATTAGTCAGAACATTAGAAAGAATGATGGAAAAGAATAATCTAACAGATAGAGCTGCTCTAAGAGAAAACCAACCTGCACCTCAAAACCGTAATAAAAATCTTAGAAGAAATCCTCCCCAAATCAAACAGCGGGAATAAAGGGGACCATATCAACAAATTAGGCCTCCTTTTCAGGAGAATTATGCTGAGGATGATGGGGATATTGTAGAAGAGGTAGAAGATAACTGCATAAACTTGATGGTATTAATGATGATGAAACACTTTTTCTCACTCAAGAAGAACAAGAGCTTTTTCAACTTTCCCAAACTGAGCTTGATTCAAAGGAATCAGGTGATTAAAAATAGGGATTTGAAAATTCTATTATGGAAGTCCATAAACAATACCTTAGGAGTAAGAAGACTTCGTACACCCCCAACAAAAAAGAACTTTGAGAGTCCTGCTAAGAAAAACTCTAATGTTGTTGTTAGGAAAATCATAGACAATTCTACCAAGAAAACTGGTGATAGTTCTGGAAAAAAGACAGTAGAAACTCCTGCCAAAAAGATAGTTGATAATACTTCCAAAAATACTCAAACTGATATCCCAACCACCAGTCAACAAAAAGAACCTGTATCGAAAGAAATTGCTGATAAATCTGATTTTCTGAACCTGAGTAAGATTCAAACACCATTCAACATTGAAAATGAATTAGAAAAACCAAAAGATCTCATTCCTCTAACAGAGTTAATGAACAAAAATCTATACATATATCAAGTGATGAATGTTATAAACATAGGGGAAAACACATATATTGTTAATTTGAATGATGATTAGCCTGAACCCTTATTTGGGCCAGAAGTTGATGGCAAACCATAGGAAGGAGGTTTTCCTCCATTCTATGTTAGCTTAAATGTTCATGATAAGATTCTCCATAATGATATGTTAGACTCAGGTGCTTCGTATAATTTAATGCCCAAAGTTGTTATGGAAAAACTTGGACTTGACATTACGAGACCTTATAAATATTTATATTTGTTTGACTCCAAAAAATTAAGATGCCTAGGTCTCATCAAAAATCTGTGTGTTACTTTAGCTCAAATCCCAGTTAAAATTCTAGTAATGGATATAGTGGTTGCAGATATACCCCCTAAGTATGGCACGTTGTTGTCACACTCATGGGGAGAAAAGTTACAAGGGACCCTACAAACGGATATGACCTTTGCTACCATACCACTGTTTGGTCAGCAAATAAGGTTATATAGGGAAAATTTTATGAAATTCATGGTGAGTAGTCAGGATAAAACACACAACTATCCCCTTTATTCTGTTCATTCAGATTTAGAATCTTTCGTACTTTATAATGATGGAGACATCAACACTCAGGTTGCCAAATGAAAAACAAACACAAATAGTGGAACAAAAGACTCAACTTGAGCCTCTTTGGAACATGAGCTTTGATGGGTCTTGTAGTAGAGAGGGTTCTCGGAGCTGGAGTGTGGATTTCAAACATAGGAAACAATCACGTTGAAGGTCATTCATACAAGCTCAATTTTCAATGTACTAATAATATAGCTGAGTATGAAGCACTTATATTAGGATTGAAATTGTTGAAAAAATTGGGTGCTAAAATAATTTCCATTCATGGGGATTCTGAGTTAATCATAAAACAGATTAAAGGAGAATACTCTGCAAAACACCCTAGATTGAGAGCATACAAAAATGTTGTGCTTGATTTTCAAGAAAATTTTGTGGAATATGATCTTTCTGCAATTCCCAGAAATCAGAATATCCTTGCAAACGGTCTGTCTTTTTCAGCCAACACCTATAAAATGCCTCACCCCAATCGACAATATATAGTGGAAACGAAACATCGACCAGTTGTACCAGACAATATGAGGTATTGGCAAGTTTTTGGCAACAATAAACAAATTGAAAGTTTTATGCAGTCTAAGGATGAGTATGAACAAGTTAGCATATATTTAGAATGTAAATTAGAATATCAAATAGTTGTACATTCTAATGTTGAAAAAAAGTTAGATAACTCATATGTAAATATTCATGTAGATAAAGTTGTAAATAAATTAGAATTGCTTGAAATAGATCCAGAGAAAGAAGAGTTTGAAATACTTCAGTTAAAGGATAATGTTTAACCTAGAGGTTTAGTTACATTAGAAGAAATATTTGATTTCAATGATGTAGCTAAGAAGCCTAATATTGAGCCCACAGGGGCAGATGTAGAAGAGTGCAATATAGGTAGTGAAAAATATCCCAAAATGATAAAATTGTCCAAGTCACTTCCAACTGCTAAAAAACAAAAATACATTACTTTATTCAAATAATTCATTGATGTCTTTGCTTGGAGCTATGAGGATCTCAAAGCTTATGATACTAGTATTATACAGCATAAAATTCCAACTAAATAGGATTATAAATCATTTAAGAAAAAACTTCGAAGAATAAATCCAGTTATGATGCCTCTAATTGAGAAAGAAATTAAAAATATGTATGATGCTAAAATCATAGTTCCTCTTAGGTACTCTAAATGGGTTTCCAAAATAGTACCAACTATGAAGAAAATAGGAGAAATCAGATTATGCATAGATTTTAGAAATCTTAATAAGATATCCCTAAAAGACAACTACCCTTTGCCAAAAATGGATCACATATTACAGAAGGTAGTTGGATCTAGTAGGAATTCTTTATTATATGGTTTCTCTGGCTACATCCAAGTTTTAGTTCATCTTGATGATCAGGATAAAACATCTTTCACTACTTCATGGGGTACCTTCATGTATGTGAAGATGCCCTTTAGGTTAATGAATGTTGGAGCCACATTTCTAAGAGCAATGGATATTTCCTTTGCTGATGAAATTGGCAGGTTTATTGTGATCTATCTAGATGACATTACTGTCTATTCAAAAACTGATGAGGAACATTTGTTACATCTGACAAGAGTGTTTCAGAAATGCAGAACATTTGGAATTTCATTAAATCCTAAGAAAGCACTTTTTGGCCTTGAAGAGGGAAAACTTCTAGGTCATATCATCTCTAAAGATGGTATTAGGATTTATCCCAGTAGAATTGAATATATTTTGAAAATCAGTCATCCTAGAAATATTAAGGAACTTCAATCATTCATTGGAAAAATAAATTTCCTAAGAAGTTTCATTCCCAACCTTGCAAAACTTCTTAGAAATATAACAAATATGTTGAAAAGAGAATCAAAAATAAGGTAGAACATTGAATCTAGGAAATCATTTGATCAAGTTAAACAAGAATTGACAAAGGCACCAGTCCTAATCAGTCCAGATTTCACTAAAGATTTTATAATCTTTTAATTTTCATCTGAACACACGGTTGCAGTTGTTCTTCTACAGAAAAAAAATGAAGGATTTGAACAACCTATTGCATTATTTAGTAAGGATTTAAGGGATGTTGCATTGAAATATAACATACTGGAAAAACAAGCCTTTGCATTAATAAATTCCAGCAAAAAATTCAGAGTGCATATCCTACATTCCCATATAATTTATTATGTACCAAATTATGTGGTAAAGGATATTTTAACTCAAAATGGACCAGATGGTAAAAGAGGTAAATGAATTGCTATCATTCTTGAGTATGACATAGAAATCAAACCCACTAAACTTATCAACGGACATGGACTAGCCAAATTGATGGCTGAGTCTAACTTTCATCCATTGGATATCAACTTCGTTGTTTCATTAGATGATCAAGAGGAGCAGGTAACTCCACAAATTGATGAGGCTTTTATGACCTCACCTTGGTATGCATACCTCATTTTTTGTTTTAATCAATTTAAATGCTCCTCCTGGTTTAACTAAAACAAAAGCTATATTTCTAAAGTTAAATGCAATGAAATTTTGCGTCATAGATAATATTTTGTATTATAAGGATGCTGGTGGTATTTTACTATAGTGTCTATTAAAGGATGATGCAGAAAGAACCATGTAGGAATTCCATGAAGGTGGTTGCAGTGGACATCTATACTGGAAAACTACTGCTAACAAGATCCTTAGAGTTGGATTTTACTGGCCTACCCTTTTTCCTGATATTCATAAGAAAGTAACCTCTTGCCACAAATTCCAAATATTTGAGGGAAAAAGAACACTATTTCCTTTTCCTTTAAAACCAATATATGTTGAAAGTATTTTCCAACAATGGGGATTGGATTTCATTGGAGAAATCCATCCGCCATCTTCTGCCCAAAAAAAATGGATTCTCATAGACACTGATTACTTCACCAAATGGATTGAAGCCACACCTTCCAGATTAGCCACTGATGTTTTTATTATTAAATTTTTGGAAACCAATATCCTCTCTAGATTTGGCTGTCCAAACAAGCTCATTAAAGATAATGTTGCAGCCTTTAAATCCAATAAAATAATAGATTTTTGTAGTAAATATCATATTACTTTGGGACATTCAACTGCTTATTACCATTTGGGAAATGGGTTAGTTGAATCCTCAAATAAGAGTCTAGTCAACATCATCAAAAAGCTGCTAGAAGATAACAAAAATTCATGGCACACGAAGTTAGTTAATGCACATTGGGTTGACAGGCTTATTACAAAGAAATTAATTGGCATGTCACGATACCAATTGGTTTATGGTATGGATGTTGTTTTTCCATCCTCTTTAGGAGTTCACGTTATGAAGATAATTCAGGAATTACCGGTTGAGTCAAATGACACTCAAAGGAGGATTAATTAGACTATTCAATTGCAACAATCCAGGGAAGAAGTCTACAATAAAACACAAGTTATCCAGGAGAATGCCAAACATATTCTTGACAGAAGAACTAAAGCAGATGATTTCGATTTGGGTGACAAAGTTTTAAAGTGGGATTCCAAAAGAGAGGACAAAGGAAAACATGGGAAATTTGACAATATCTGGAAAGGAGCTTACATCATTTATTATTTCAGAGGACACAATGCATTCTTTCTTAAAGACCTGGATGGAACATAAATGCCTGGTGGACCTGTTAACAGAAAAATGCTGAAGCATTACTTCTCTTGGCAATAGATGTTTCTTACACGAAATTCATTGTAAATATCATTGTCTTTATTATTTTGATTTGGTAACCTATTGACAGAAGTTGAAGCCCACAGAGAAGGCCCTAAGCTTTTGATTGATATGCTACCATTATTACTCCAACCAAAAAAGAAATCAGGCGCAGACATTTTTGAAATGGAACACTCAAGGCTACTGATCAAATGTTCTTGGAACCTCACATGGAGAGTGCCATCCCCAGCTGGAGCCACTGTTAGGGTCCTATAATTTATAGGATCTCAAGGTGATTGAGTATTTTATCTCTGAAATTTGATATTGTAAATATTTTTCAATCTCCAAATGATTTCCAAAATATATATAAAAGAAAATGAAAAGAGGGTATATTTAAAAAAAAAATGATGAATAAAGAGAAAAAGAAGAAAATAAAGAAACATTGGAAAAAAGAATAAAAATGAAATCAGAACCCCACAAAAGAAAACAATAGAAAATAACATTGAAAGTGCTGCAAATTCAACTGCCACTACTGATAGATAGTTTTCTTTCTATCAAATAAAATAAGATTGTGTGAAGCTCGTTTAAAATGCCACAATGACTAGCTATTTTTTTGAACCATACAATTCAATCATGGTTAAACGAGTTTAAATTTATGTAAATTACGTTAGAGAAATAAAGATTTGAAAAACGGTCTAATCTTGGTAAATCAATAGTTAGGTAGAAAATGACATTGGTTCAACTGTTTAATCTAAATCAATAGGAGAAATAAGTGATAGGATAGTATAGATTTTAATCTTTCATAAAAAAAAGAAATATGGGTTTGCTAGTCTAAATACACCCTTAGAAGAAATCAAAATTGTTAGCTTAGGAAAAAAAATGAGTTTGAAAGGGTAGGTAGAAATATTTTGTTTTGGAAAAGATTTGAAATGCCTTTATCCTAAGTCTTGATCTTTATTATGCATCAGGCACAAAAATGGATATATATGATTTATTAATGTTTTATCTTAACTTTGGATTAAAATTAAAGTCATATCCCAACAAGTTTTATTTGTCGCATGTGGTCAAATGATATGCAGTTGTACACCCTACGACCTTCCCACTCTACAAATCAACGATGCTTATTGACTTTCGGCTCCCCCTCTCCATCCTCACTTTACCGCCAAGGGTAGGGGGGTGGGGTCAGAAAAAACGATTTTCCCCGACGGGTTCCACGACCACGTGGCCTCCCTCCATGTTCCGCATCTTCCCTACCTAAACCACTAAGCTCTCACTAGCCCCTCCGAAAATTGTTTCCCCCTCGCTTCGTTACCACTGTCCTTACCTGACACCTCCGCCACTATAGTATTGCCACGTTTTCAAGCCGTTTCCAATAAAATATTTTCCTGGGTTTATTCGTTAAGCATTTAATTAGTGTTTGATAACCGTTAATCCAACGGACCCGCGCCATTTGCAACGGAAACCATGAATTTGTTATATAAAACATGTAATTCATCTTCTTTCAACCTTTACTATTACATTTCCTCTGCAATTTGATATTTTCACAGGTTTTCTAGTGCGCCAGCCTTTTATCAGCTGATCGATTTGCGATCAAGTATCAGTATCTTCTCTTCTTCCTTCAACCAATTACACACCTGCAACGCATTCTTGGGAACCTTTTCACTCCCTATTCCAATCAAATTGTTCAGAATTAATCATGCCTCATAAGAATAAGAATAAGGAGGATCCTCTAAATCCTTTAGTCCATCCTCCCATAGACTTAGATCATATTCCATTAGCTGATAGGGATTATAAGATCACTAAGATCAATTTTGAGTTTGAATTGTTTGAAATCTATTATTGGCCGGAGGAAAAAATAGATGAAATTAGACTCTGGGAGTCCAATATCCCACACTACATCTTCCGTCAGACCTTACATGCCCCTAAATTCTTCAGAAAATGCCAAGCATGTTACATTCCTAATCAAAGAGCCATTATTGCCCTTACTGGTGAAATCCTCTTCACTATCACTGCCCAAACTATAAACTAGATGATGCAAGCTCCCTCTGTGGAAAACAACACACCTTTTTCCTTAGAAGCCCTCACTGAACTCTATCAAAAGTTGGAATTTTCCAAAAGAGCGAAGATATTTGACATATTTTTATCAAAAAATACCCAATTGCCAAAGAAAAATCCTCCATACCCTTCCTCCACCTTCCCTGATCAATCTAAACATGTCATAACCATAATTTCATACATTCTTGGTTATTATTCTAATCAGTGGGTAGATGAACCCATCTTAGGCTTCCTTTCCATCTTTTCCACAAATAGCAAACCATCCATTATATTTAATTTCAACCAATTTCTGGCTGACAACATCCATGGGCAGTTTCTTAAATTTCAGACTAAAGAGGTATTCAAATACTCTTCAATTTTGGTATATAAGTTTTTTTATTATCAGGAAAACAGTTCAAGTTTACCATGCAGAAGCTAGATGAAGAGGGCAACCAACAGTCAATGATATTTTGGATGTCTTTAGTGATGAGAGAACATAAATAATTATCATACAAGCAGTTCATTGAACAATTTTTTCACCTAGCCATGAGTGTCCTAAGCAGTTTAGAAGAACCCGTGATCATTGAAGACATCAAGAGAATTATGCACTTGAAAAATTAGGCAAAGACAGGAGACTTGTACTTGTACCATAATTACGCAGAAATTAGAGTTTATGGATGCGAGTTAGCACCATATAAGCTCCCAAAATACCTCCCCATGAGGATTTTTTCTCTCGATTACATCAGAGAGATGTTGAATTCTGATGAAATACACTTTATGGCAGCCAAGAACAAATCACAGTTCATAATCAAAACACAGATTGGGTCTTTCATTTGTAGCAGTAGGTCAGTAGGAGCACAGGCAGATAAAATACTAAAGGAAATGAAATTTAGCCTGAGTTTCACCTGGTCTTATGACCCTCTGGGTATCATTTCCAAGTTAAGAGTAGAAAACAAAAATACTCCCTACATTCATACCCAAAGACCTCAGATAGAGAGATATATGAACCAGTCAGTATGGGCAGAAAATACATTACAGGACACTGAGGAGTAGCTAGTTTCTACATCAACATCACAGACTCTTGTTCCTCAAGAGAAAGAAGTTAAAAGACGAAGGGAAGAAGATTCACCTTCAGTGGCTGACAGTGCAAGAAGAGAGTTTAAAATCATGTACAAGAAGAGAACCAAGTTAAATCCAAAGGTAGACGCATAAAAGAGTTCAGAGCAAGAGGTAGCCGTGGTAATAAAAGGAACACCATCTTCCTCTCAAGTAGGTGGCCAATTTGCTGCTTCTCCCACAACATCTTTGATATCCCATTATTAGCAAGAAACTGTCCAAGCAACTACAGTTATTCAAGGAGAGAAAGAGAAAACAATGTTTGATAGATTCAAGAAATTAAATCTTAAGAATGAGATTCTTAAGAACAACACTTATGCTCAATTCTGGAAGCATACTTCCACCTCTCAAAGCAGGTTATTGTCAGTATTTGATTCAGAAAAGGGAAAGATGCAGATGGCCTTCCTTAAAGCCCAAATTCGACAGCCAAAATCAATATCTGATTACGAGAAAACAACCTTTGAGTTTGATGTAAAGGATATTCAACCCATTGACCAAATGGAGATGCATAAATAGACAGGTGAAATAATTTCCTCCACTTTGACTAATACCACCATGAATCTTTTTAAATTGCAAGTTTCATTGTCAAATGCTTAGTCATAGTTGAAGATTGAGAATATTTCTTCTCTTGCAAAGGACACAAGGATTAAATCATTAGGATTTAGTGGTCAAAATGGGATATGACCTTGCAAATATGAAGGCTACAGAGGAATTAATCAAGAAGAAGAATGTTGACATAGAAGCATTGAGGAAGCAGTTAAAATTGCCAGCTACCAAAGATCCCCTTATTAAGGACATTGAAGATACAAAGACCCAGAAGACTGATATGATGAAGCTCATCATGGAGCAGAATGCTCAGATAAGGCAAATCAAAACTGAGCTGGAGAAGATGATTAAAGAAAAGGAGCAGAATGCAAATCAAGCTATGATTCCATTGGATGTTGTACCTCTTACAACCATTCCTACAACAGCAACTACAAGTTCCACTATACCCACTACACAGTCAACTAATGGTGTTGAACAGTTGACAAAAGCTGTCGAAAATGTATCAATTCAGACAAAGGAAATCAAAAATTTGCAAGACTGGTCTAAAGCATTACATGAATATAGGACAAGGAGTGAGGCTTCACACTCTCTTCAAGCTCATAGGGCTCAAAATCTGATTGAGAGATTGCAAAAATCTGATCAGCAATTGGACAGACCTTGGCCCAAGCTAAGGAAATCATTTGGACATATATCACAAACTCAATAATGAAAATCTAGCCATGTGTTCAGATCATCTTTGAACATAAATAGTTAATCAAGAGAGCAACAAAAGCTATAACAGAGATTAAACAAGAGATGGGAGAAATGCCTAAAACAACAACAAATGTCATCAAAATCCTAAATTCTAAGAACATATATGAACTAGATGATTTAGGAGTGGATGAAAGAATAGAAACCATTCTGGAGGTGAAGAGGATTCTTACCAAAAAGAATCTGGTTGTTCAGCTAGAAGAGAAGTGTCATATCTTGGAGATAGCAGTGAACAGATTTTTTTCCAGAATTGAGCCTCTAACTCAGAAGGGGCTACCTAGTTTATTTATAATTAATGACAAGTTAATTGCTTATGAAGATTATGTTAGAAAGGTAAAAGAGATAGCCAAAGATAGCTCTAAATTTGCAAACATCAAAGGCAGCGTGACAAGCAGAGCGTTCTTAGAAGCCATGAGTAATGATTTCTTTATCCATCATGAAGTAAATCATATTTTTTGTGGTAAATCCCACATTTGCTAGATATAGCGAAGTTGATGAAATTTACCAGAAGGTAATAAGATGAACCATTCCAGATGAAGATAGGTGGGATAAACTTTGTGAGTTACAAGAATGAGCAATAATTTAGGTGCAGTTAGAATACAGCCATCACATCAGCCAACGCAGCACAGGAATAGGTCTATTCAACAACTGACTCCTCCAGATCAAAGCCAACTTTCCACACTGTTGTACACCTTGCCTATTATTTGGTAGAACATTGATTTATTTGTTTAAGATAATTCCAATAATACACTGTTGGTTTAGACGTTGATTTTGTATATCATTTTGTAATTTAGTGTATAAATACTTCACAGTTTGAAATATTAGAGGTTGATTGTTGAGTATATTTTTCTATCAGTTATTGTAATTTCTGGGTTGTTGAACGCATTAATAATACAAGGACATTCTTCACATGATTCATTTGGTGTACCAAATGGTGATGTTTTTCTTCTGTTAATGTGTTTATTCATTGTTTCTTTTTTATGTCATTTATGAAAAGCTTAATTACATAACATAAATTGTGATGAATAGGATATGTTATAAAGGAAACCCTATTTTGGTTGTTTGTAATTTATATGTTTTTTGTTGAGGTCAAATTAATGAATACTTCATTTCTCCTTAATTTCTATTGAATCATGCATTTCTTATGTTTCATAATTCATTTAAAATCTTGAAAGATCCAATTATTACAACCTAGCTTGCCCTATGAGACTCCTTTAAAGTTTGATGCAAATCCAGTTAATCTTTGGACTCCATGTCCCAATGGAATTATAACAATTTAATCAACCAAACAATCCAATCAATCCATAAACAAACAACAAACAAATAGTACAATAATAACCAGACTAAAATTCACATGAAACATAGTTAAATTTTATAGAGAGATCCCTCTCTGAAGCTGGCAGGGCTAGATCCTAGCTTCCAAAGTGGTTTTGATGTTGTACTATGTGTTTATTCTCACAATCTCATAAATTATAGAACGATAACAGTTGCCACTTTTTATCACTTCGTAATTTCTTAAGGTTATAAAAGAAACTCAAAGGTAAGCACAAAACCACTTTGGAAACTGGAATCTAGCCCTTACAGCTTCATAGAGGGTTCTCTCTTTATGATTTATATTTTTTGATTAAGGTATTTAGTTTAGTTCTTAAGTTCTGATTTGGGTTTTTTGAAGGATTTGGTTGAAACTGCAAGAAAGGCTATTAGGAAATGGAGTCAAAAACCTTCAGTAGATCAAGTGCAGAAATAATAGATGAAGTGTAACACGGCAAGGTAGGTAGTCTATTGGATCTTTGGAGCTTTGATGCAATCGATTAGAGGAAATTTTTTAGATTTAATTAAACATAAAGCATTTGAGAATGAATTATACGCTTAATCTCAGTTTGAAAACATAAATATTGTTTATAGGCCAGAGCTGAGTGTAATTAAACAAATTCAACACTTAATTTTCCTTAAACAATACATATAAGAAAAACATATGGAAACCGAGCAATCACAAGTTTACAAGTAGAATAAACATCACCAGTTAAGCCTGACACATGAATCCTGGAACAACTTTCTATATTAAATTATCACTTTTAGCTGAGTGAACAACTTTACATCACAAGTCTACTTTCTTCATACAATTCCCAACAATATTACTTCGAATTGTGAAGTATTTATACAAATTCTAAGCAAAATATATTGATTTAAAATATCAAGATTTAAATAAATATCTCAAAACTATTTTTATAGAAATAGAACAGAAAGATTGGACATCCAAAATTGCTAAATTTGTTGGCACTATTTTGAGGGTTTTTGTTGATGACTTGGCCTGAAAAACTGATATTATGCTGCTGAAAACCAAAACTGCTTTTTCACCAAAATCTGACACAATTTATCCCACTGATCAGGGTTGAAGGTGTTATATGGGAGAGATATTTCACTTTTGGATTCCAGCTGTTACAAAGAGAGATTTGTTAACTAGGATAACGTTCAAATTGTAAACGGGCAGTTAACGGTTATTTGGAGCGGGTGAGACAGATGGAAGGATGGGAATGGTGGAGGAGTGAGGAAATAGTAACGGTAGGGAGAGTGGGGTAGAGCGAGGGAATGATACGTGTCGATAGGGGAGTGGTCGTGAGAGGAAGACGTGGTAGCGGGGGGAATGGAGTGGATGTATGGGAGTCAATGGTCTTTTAATATTCGGGAGCAAAAACGAGTGGTTTTCGGAGGGGGGGTGGGGTATTAAATCATATTAGGCGGGGGGAGGGGGTGGGGTGTGAACCATACGAGCAACTTCCACGTTTCAAAGTGGTGGGGGAGAGGAAACCGCTTTTCGGAACACACACACCCCCCCGGCGGTTGACGATTGGAGGGGCTAGGGGGTCCCAAAGTAGATGGCCCGCCGTTGATCTAAGCGGGCCAGATCCTGGCCATCCAAACTTGTGATGCCTTTATCGCAAGAAGACAAAATGTCATGTCATATATCTTTATTTTATTAAAATTTGTTCTTATATTATACAAAAAGCACTTTAGAATATTAATCTAAGTTTATTTGTTAATTAAACCATGATTAAACAATGTGGTCAATTAATTTAACCCTAACTATCTTATTTTAACCACAATTACATTGTGTGGTAGATTATTCACTCTTCTACACTAATTACATGTAATCAAGCCTAATCATTCTTAAATGGTGTGATTAAAATTCTAAATCCTATTTATCAAATTCCAATGTGGCATTTTAACTAGCAACACATTATTCAAATTTTCCTAAGATATTACTAATACATTTTTCATTTTTTTAGTGGCATTTAGACTTGCTCAATGATTTTTTGGGGTATTTTCATTTTATTTTATTTTATTTTCTCATATTTTTATTTTTTTCATATTTTATTTTTTCACATTTTCTTCTATTTTTATATCCCCTTTTCTATTTTCTTTTTCTTTTTCTTATTTCCCTTTTCTTTTTCTTTAGAAATAATTTACAGCATGGAATATTATTTACAACATCCTATAGAATAAATTTTACAGATAATAAAAAAATCTATCCTATGTATCATGGGACCCTAACAAAGTCTACCATCCAGTTGTTAGGTTGTGTCTGAAGGTGCTTGTTTTGATACTAATTGTTGGAAATACTAAGAGGGGGGGTGAATCAATATTTTGTTACTTTAAAAAAAAATCACTTAGTTATTCTTGAAATTGAATTCACATCACATAATCAATCATCCATAATGTATGAACATAAAGATCAAAGTGAAAGTCAAAACTTGAAGAAGAAACACTTGTAAACAATCTTCATTTCATTACAACCATTTGTGAGGACACTAATCCTCTATAATCACCAACTTGCAACTTTTGTAGGCATTGACCTATAGGATATTTCAGTCCCCTAGCTGAGCTTCAACTCAATAACTATGTAGGCACCAACCTACTTGAAACTCCAATCTCCTCAGTTGAGCAATAGCTTAACAATTTTTAGGTACCAACCTACTTATTCAATTTATTCCTTGGACCTCTCAATAGTAATTCTTGGTTCCCCACGAATTTAATTTCTTTAGTGGGTTATCACCCAACCAATCCACCCTTAGGTTTGCACGTTCAAACCTAATTATAGCCACCTATCCCACTTCTTAGTCTATTCTTGTACCTTGTCCTCTTGTTCCCACAACCTTAAGCTTTTATATCTCATTCAATACCCTTAAGCTTATTCCTTTTATCCTTTTGACTTTCCACACACCTCACCCTGCTATTTTTTATTGTGCATGCCCTTAACTTTCCGCAAATATCTCCCAACCTACTTAATAAAAAAAGGTTCTAACCTTCTTCTAGTGTTTACACAAGTAGGTCTAAAACACAGTAAATCAGGCCCTTATGATAAAGCACTTCATAAAAACTACAACCTCAACGATTTGGTTTATGCACTTGTTTCTTACCATCCTACATGCTTGTAACCTAAACAACCCTTATCACCTTTTACAACCTCTTAACCACTAAAAAAATTGCTATCAATACTTGGAATGCAATAGTTCTATCCTTCGAGAGAAGTTTGCTTCCCTACTTGTGCGTAGTACAAGGTCCTTTCTTGTGGTCTACTTAAGTTTACCAACTGATGCGGGAGCATTTTTCTCTTAAGCCAAAACTAGCATATAACTCAAGTCTGGGGTCTTGACATTTGTCCAAATGGGACTTGTCATTATAAATACTTATTTTCCCTATGTTTTAAGAGGTATTTTAGAAAGAAATGAGTAAATATTAGATGTAATCGAATTTGGTCCATAGTGGAAGATTTAGAATGGGATTCTAGGAGTCTTGTTGAGTCATTTTAGGAACTGTAGAGATCTTACGAGATCTTGAATATATTTTGGATTTAGGATAAGATTTGAGGAGTAATGTTTGGATGTGAACTAAATTAAGGTTGAGGAGTTTATTTGTATATGAATTATAAGTCTCGAAGGCATATAGAAAGAGAGGGAATGTAAGTGTGAGAGCGTGATGAGATATATAGGAGGCCATTCAAATGAGTAAAACCAGGCCTGACACATAAAAGAAGGCTAGGGTAGAGCACGCCCACCTTTGTATGATGAGGCCATTGAGGTAACAATAATATTGTTAATAAATATTATGTGTATTAAATTTGCAATAGTTGTGTGCTTCTGTAAGTTGATCTCCGCATGATCAATTGGCTAAGCGTGTAAGTGTTTGCGTAGAAATATCTGTGTGATTTCTGTGATGGTCCGTGAATGTAATGAATATATGAAATGTTTCTTAGGCATTCGCATGCAATCCCTGTAACAAGAAATGACAATGTTTGAATGGATGAATTGTGATGGTTGAATGGGTTCTTCTGGTAGTTAATGGTAGAGGAATTACGAAGGGTTTGAAAACCTTCCTGGAATTGAAATCGTTGTGGAAATTTTATATAATTAGAATCGAATGTTGTGCATATTTTTGGATTGGACTGTTGTGTTTTTTCATAGGAATTGAAGCCTGAAGTATTGTTGCATGGTATAAGGAGTGCGTAGGAGTTCGATGGAAGATGAAAATATCTCCTTATGCCCTTAAAGTTTTAGTGTCATATCGTACATATCATAGAGCTATGTGGATCATAGAACAACATGGATCTAGTGCGGATTGTTTGTGTGGATTGGAACAATGATGTTGAAGATGAGCGAGATAGAGTGCTATGGGACTCTACAACATGTAGCACTTGAAAAAGACACATTCGGCTCATTCTGGCGATGGTGAAACATAGTTTTTGTACAAATTGGGAGTGTCGTTACATGTAGGTGACATAAGGATGGCCAACGCATCTACAGAGAGGCATGTAGGTTGCATTGTCCAATGTAATGATGCAATGGAAAATAGAGGAGCTGAAATGCATTGGGAAATCCTGCAATTTGAATATTGATTGGATTCTAAAGATCAATTAAATTTTGGGTAAATCTAATCCATATATACAGTCAATAGAAAAGTGTTGATGGATGGCATCACCATGAAGAGAGAAAATCAATGTAGATCGCCAGACTCTAGTGTAGATCCAAATACTAAGTGACATGGTAAGACATTTTAACAGCATAGGAACAAAGTGGCGATGTGTTTTGGTGCGAAGGACAAATATTAGCAAGCGAAGTCCAATTCCAGTAGCTTCTTAAAGTTCTGGTAATTATTGTTTATTCCCTACACAGAGAGTTATGGGAAGTAATAAAATGGATCGAGAAAATATGCAGGAGTTGAAATTTTTTTGTAGAGTGATTACAGGCATGACAATGGCAACTGATGTAGAAGAAGCCCACAGTTAGAAAAACCATTCTCAATAAAAAGATACCAGATAAAGTTTAATGAAATAGTAGAGAGATAGGAAGGGTTAAAGTCCCTGTTTTGAGACTTGAAGTGTAGCCTAGTGTGTTAAGGTACTGATTATGATGGAGGAATTGAATTGGTACGCCATCATTTGGTATCATAGCATGGATATAGATCTGCGAACAAAAATTTCTTGTTGGATTATAGATCTGTGTTTCTGCTTGTTGAAAATCATGAAGTCGTTGTGTGGCATAGTTGAAATCGGCTGAGAGTTTTGCGTACTAGCTAGTGGAAAATGTAGCCATTGCTATTGGAGGAGACATTATTTACCATGAATAGAGCAAAGTTTCTATTGCATGACTGGCAGGAATCAATCTGCGTTATAAATCACTAGAAGAGAATGGGGATCTGGCTCGAAGTTTAGAACTGGATAGCAGAACATGGATCCTGTAACAGAGAAGACATATGAGGAATAATTCTAGCAGTGTGTCTGATGATTTTATGTTAATTATAGGTGGCACCAGTTGCATATTGAAAGAGTACACAATGGAAGCATGGTAGTTTAGAACCTGAGAGATTTGTTGATGTGCCAGTGGATCATGGCTTGTAAGCTCTGACACAAGAGAAGTTTGCAGAGGACAAGCCAGCCAAGAAGCATATTGATTAAAAAGGTATGAAAGTTTGTTTAATGATTAGCAGCAATTGAATTAGTGAAAATTTGGCACAAGAGTACAACAGTAAGATTGTAGGAAGAAATTTTGGAATTTATTGGAGTGTTGCAGTCAAGGCTTGGAATAGACAAGGACAAAAGAATCTTTAAGAGAAGTGAGTACATCAACCAGAGAGGTGAAAACAATTAGTGAATTATCTCCGCAAAAGAAGATCACAACCTTAAGAGCAGTGATGAAGGAAGCCAGTAAGGGTTTCCACATGGAAGAAGAGTGTGGCCAGAACCTAGTATTTCATATGAGGTTGAAATACAAGAGTACATTTAAGTGTTCTCAAGAGAAGATGAGTTGAGGATATAAGCTTATAAGGTGCAAGAAGGAGTGCTCAGGAGGTTCATGACACAGGCCCAGTGCTTGCCAAAAGACCAAGTACAGAGGAGATTTTGGTGAGGTAAGTTGCAGCAAGGAGAACTTATCACTACAGAGGCTTATTGCAGCTCATAGTGAATGTGAGAAGCTCACGAAGATGGAGAAGAAGATGACTACTTATAGTCATAGCAGAGGTTCAGGGAGAAGCCACAAAGTGAATAAATAAGATTCCAAGGCAAATGGCATATGGAAGCAGTTGAATGATGAATAATATGAGAGGGATAGGGTTGAGACAGTACTCAATATTGAAGTATTGATGGATTTGTTACAAATAAATAAGGAAGACCAGATATGTGGTTTTCTTGTAAGAAGAAAGACGAGGTGGCATAGGCTAGATACAAAGAAATATAAAATGATGAAGGCTCGAGGAGAGGATGAGGTGCTCAAAGCAAGTGGTTATTAGGATGAAGATTTGATGGATGAAACATCAAGTGAGGCCAAGAGGTCTCGTGATTTGAAATCTGATATCCTGTATATGTCTGTAGGTGAAACATATGAGGAAGGACAATTTTATGTTATTGTCACACAGAAGAAAGAAGGTAGACAAAATCTAAATTATGTTCTAAAAGAAGATGGGACAGTTAATTCTCATATATATTCTCATACACAGTTGAGAAAAGGTGTTGTTTTTCAGCATGTTGCAAGGACTTAAAGCAGAGGAAGTTTGGCTCATGATGATGGCCAAAAGAAAGAAGAAGAAGCAAAGGATATCAAGTACTCAAATTTTGTGCTTGAGGAAGCTGAGATGAAGACCATTGAATATTTTATGATTCATGTAGAATACTTGGAACAGAAAAAGGATTTGATGATTGAATCATCAAATAAAACCATTGGGTCTTGTGGTTTTAAAACTGACAAATTGTGTGTGATTGTAGGTTTTGCAAGGGACATACAATCTTTTGGAACTATCTTGAATGAGGTTGAAAGTTGCCAAGCAAAGTATGATGGAGGATGCCTCTTTAATGAGGAAAAATTTGACCTGTTACAGCAGAAAGAACTTATTGATGAATCGATATTTGGAGTTGTTACAAAATAGGGACAATTCCCTGTGGAAGAAGGAGATGAAGTTCAGCCTAAAGAGCTGATATGTGAAACATCAGTTGAGGTTGTTGAGCCTTACATTTTTAAAACTGACAATTGGTGTATAAACACAGGGATTATAAGTGCCAAAGAAGGACAGTTCTCAAACACTGTTACACGGCATGGAGTTGATGAAGTATTGTTTTTTGAAAGCGTAAGGAGAGAACAAAAACTTATTTCTATGGAGATGACGAAAACAAAATTGTCTATGGAAGACAATAAGATTGAATAACAATTATTGAACCACAGTGACCATATAGAGGATGAAGCTGGAAATGAAGAGCATTGTGATAAAATGCTTGCTAAATGTGACGAGGAGATTGAATTGTTGGAGAAGTTGTTAGGAGAACGTGGCAATAGAAAATAAATTGTTACAGCAGTACCTGACAGTAGAAGAGAGTCCCTAATAGTCATGGAGACATAATAATGTTTTAATTTGCAAACCAATAGTTTGTTTGCAGGTATAGTGAATAGCATTAACGAGTATGATAAAGTGATCAAAGATATTGAATAGAGGTTGTTTGGAGATGGGATAAAAGTTTAGAAGAAACAAGAGGGTAAGGATGTAAGGGTGGTAGTAATAATCCAGAAACTCCAAAATGAAGATAACCAGCAGCAGGTTAAAGGTAAACTTGAAGAAGATAACAATTCTGAAATTTTTATAAAAGGAGAAGTTCAGTTACAAATGTATAGTATTTGTCAATAGAAGGATGAAATGGATAAATAAATTGACAGGCTATGGAAATTAATGGTGAAGCATTCCAAAGGAATGCACAAAAATCAAAAGCTAACAGCCAGTTTGTTAGACTTATTGGCTAAGAAGAATGTTGTAGGAAAAGAAAAAGGAAAGTTGCAGTATAAAGTGTGGAAACCTCGAGACATGAAAAATACAACAGCAACAGCAAAGAGGGAAACATTAAGGATAATGGCAGCAGTAAGGTGCAACAGAGCTTATGAAAGGCCGCAGACAAAGGTTCGGGACCCTAGAGGTTTTCATCAGCATATGAAATCACATGATCAGGAGATCATGAATGTTTTTTCTACTTTGGGAGTCTGATGTAGGAACATTTTTCTCTTAAGACAAAACTAGCATATAACTCAAGTCTGGGGTCTTGACATTTGTCCAAATGGGACTTGTCATTATAAATAATTATTTTTCCATTGTTTAAGAGGTAGTTTAGAAAGAAATTAGTAAATATTAGATGTAATAAAATTTGGTCCATAGTGGCAGATTTAGAACGGGATTCTAGGAGTCTTGTTGAGTCATTTTAGGATCTGTAGAGATCTTAGGAGATATTGAAGATATTTTGGATTTAGGACAAGATTTGAGGAGTAAAGTTTGGATCTAAACTAAATTGAGGTTCTTGAGTTTATCTGTATATGAATTCTAAGTCTCGAAGGTAGATAGAGAGAGAGGGAATGTGAGTGTGAGAGCGTGATGAGATATATGGGAGGCCATTCAAATGAGGAAAATCGGGCCTGACAGATAGGAGAAGGTTGGGGTAGAGCACGCCCATATTTGTATGATGAGGCCATTGAGGTAACATTAATATTGTTAATAAAGATTTTGTGTATTAAATCTGTAATAGTTGTGTGCTTCTGTGAATTGATCTTCGCATGATCAATTGGCCAAGCGTGTAAGTGTCTGCTTAGAAATCTCTGTGTGATTTTTGTGATGGTCCATGAATGTAATGAATATATGAAATGTTGTTTAGGAATTAGCGTGCAATCCCTGTAACACGAAATGACAATGTTTGAATGGATAAATTGTGATGGCTGAATGGGTTCTTCTGGTAGTTAATGGCAGAGGAATTACGAGGTTCTCGTAGAAGGGTTTGAATACCTCCCTGGAATTGAAAGCACTGTGGAAATTTTATATAATTAGAATCGAATGTTGTGCATATTGTTGGATTGGACTATTGTGTTTTTTCAAAGGAATTGAAGCATGAAGTATTGTTGCATGTTATAAGGAGTGCATAGGAGTTTGATGGAAGATGAAAATATCTCCTTATGCCATTAAAGTTTAGTGTCAGATCGTACATATCACAGAGCTATGTGGATCATAGAACAACATGGATCTTCAGCGGATTGTTTGTGTGGATTAGAACAA
Organism: Pinus albicaulis; assembly: GCA_034641835.2. Classification (NCBI taxonomy): domain Eukaryota; kingdom Viridiplantae; phylum Streptophyta; class Pinopsida; order Pinales; family Pinaceae; genus Pinus; species Pinus albicaulis. Next base: position 23,464,571 of record CM076578.1, on the reverse strand, counting down.
TGATGTTGAAGATGAGTGCAACAGAGTGCAACAAGACTCTACAACATGTAGCACTTGAAAAAGACACATTCGAACTTGAAAAAGACACATATGAGCTCATTCTGGCGATGGTGAAACGTAGTTGTTGAACAAATTGGGAGTGTGGTTACATGTAGATGACATAAGGATGGCCAACGCATCTACAGAGAGGCATGTAGGTTGCATTGTTTAATGTAATGTTGTGTTGGAAAACAGAGGAGCTGAAATGCGTTGGGAAATCCTTCAATTTGAATATTTATCGGATTCTGAAGATCAATGAAATCTAGGGTAAATATAATCCATATATACAGTCAGTAGAAAAGTGTTAATGGATGGAATTGCCATGAAGAGAGAAAATCAATGTAGATCTGCAGACTCTAGTGTAGATCCAAATACTAAGTGACATGGTAAGAAATTTTAACAACATAGGAACAAAGTAGTGATGTGTTTTGGTGAGAAGGACGGAGATTGGAAAGTGAATTCCAGATCCAATAGGTTCTTAAAGTTCTGGTAATTATCATTTATTCCCTACATAGAGAGTTCTGGGAAGTAAGAAAATGGATCGAGAAAAGATGCAGGAGTTGAAATTGTTTTGTAGAGTGATTACAGGCATGACAATGGCAACTGATCTAGAAGAAGCCCAGAGTTAGAAAAACCACTGTCAATAAAAAGGTACCAGATAAAGTTTAATGAAATAGTAGAGAGATAAGAAGGGTTAAAGTCCCTATTTTGAGACTTGAAGTGTAGCCTAGTGTGTTAAGGTACTGATTATGATGGAGGAATTGACCTGGTACGTCATCACCAACCAACCCTTATAGGAGCTCAACCTACTCCAAAACAAGGGTAAAAAATATACAAAATTGTGATAGACCTCGGTCTTGTCACATAATATACCCACGAAAATACCACAAATAACGACTTCTCTTTTTCAGATTCTAAAATTCCTTAGCTCGACCTTGTTTCTTCCCAAGAGTCCACAGACCTTAAATCTATCCACTTTAGATATTGACCATGAAGAACCATAAACACACATCCAAATACATAGACTAATTCATCTTTGACTACAAGGGTATACTTATCCTCATACTATAGATTTCATTCACCAAAATTGTAGACTTCATTCACTAAAAACACATACTTATCTTGTCGAAATTGTAGAGCTTGTTCAATCTAGAAATGGTCACACATTGGTTTATATATAATGTTTTTAACCTTAAAATTTGGTTAAGATCAAATTGACAAAATGTTTCATAAATTTCAAATTTTAGTCTTATTTGGGGGGTTGAATTGTGGGACATGTCAAAATTTTAAATAATTGTTGATATTATGGAGGGGACGACTCGACAAGGTTACCTTAGATTCAAATTTTATGTTCTTAAACAAGATAAGAGTCATTTCTCGAGGTTAGCTCTTTGTTGCTTAACTTTTACCAATACAAACCCCTTGAAATTCCTTGAAAAGCACATGATAAAACTTCACGAATTTTCAAATTAAATACACTCCAAAATAGTCTTGTCTTAAAAACCATTCCATTAAAGTCTCCTTCTAGATTTGAAATCATTTATAGTCTTCCCCTTGCTTTGACATTTCCTTCTATAATTCCTATGCCTTTGAAATGAATGACAACACTATCCAACAAAGAGAAAATATACTTTTGAAAATATGTTTAGATGTTAAAATGTTTTCATTTTTTTAAAGTGTGTTCTCTACTATTAGTTGAAATTTTTTTTTTGTGATATCATATTGTCTCTATCTCAATATAATATTATTAACTAAAATTGATTTGTGATAACATATGGTCTCTATCTAATATAATATTATCATTATATTAATAGAAGCAACGATAAGTAAGGAACATCTCTTACTATCATAATGCTTTATTGATTGTGAGGTGAACATGCAATTGGCTTATCCAACATTCCCTAATTTTCTTTCACGGCACACAAAAATAACCTATTAAAAACACTTCTTAATAAACCTTTCACATCTTGCGCCAGGAAGGAGAGAAAAACGTGCTCGCGAATTGAGCTTTGGACCCTTGGATGTGAGCTTGTCTGCGTCCATGGAAACTACGGAGCGGGTCCCCCCCTCCTCCCCAAAATTACGAGAGTGTTGCCTTCCAAGCGTTGGTTTCAACTATTGAAAAACAACCCTGAAAATATATTTGAATGCAAAGTTTGTAAAGAAATCAAAAGACATACCTGCGGTATAATTTCCATCGAGTGCGAGAAGAACCTCTGTCACCTTCTGGGAGCATGCCCTCATAGGGAAGTTCACTGTGATGTGGCCATCCAAAAAGTAAATGGTGGTATGGATTGAAAAAACCTAGAGATAAATCATGACTGGTAATATTAAGTTATTTGTTGTTGGTAATGGCTTTTTTGCCTTCCTATTTGATAACAAAGAAGACAAGATATTATTTTCAGAAATAAACCTTACTTCTCTGGAAATAGGGGAATGTATTTCAATAAATGGACACTGGAATATAATCCAAACGAATACATGCCAACCGCAATCCCAATTTGGGTAAGACTTCCCAGGCTCCCCTTATTTTGTTGGAGCGATGACTGCCTGACGACAATCGACAATGGAGTTGGAAAATACATCTACCAGGCCAAACCAAAAGGATCATAGTTTTTATGCGCAAAAATATGTGTGGAGGTTGATCTTGAAGAAGGGTTGCCATAAAATATCAACTTAACTCTAGGGGATTGGATCCATTATTAGTTGCTGGACTACGAACAGATCCCTTTCAAATGTCGATACTGCCATGAGTATGGGCACTGTGCAAGGGACTATAAAAATGATCCTTCTAAAAATGTGTTGGATGAGCAAGTGGATCAATAACATACTCAAAAGTAGGGTGGAAAGAAGAACCTAGCAGGGACCAACAAAGAGAAAAGCAGTAAGGAAAAGAGAGGGACAAAAACATCCAAGAATTTCTTTGAAATACTCCAGAATCATGAAGGGAATGAGGGCATAGAACCTGAAACAAATGACCAAGAACCTGAGCTAGATGAGAACAAGACAAAAGAGGTGGGGGATGAGGAGAATAAAAGTCACCAAATTGAAGAGGAGGAAATGCTTACTACTAAAGACCATACTAAATATTTGGACATGCTACAAGATAGAGCAGAAGTTGAAACCAACATCCCAATAGGGCTTTCAACTCAAACGTTGATTTAGGCTCACGAAGGAAGCAGTATTGAAACAACAATTAGTAAAAAATATCACCAAGGAATACCACCTAAGAAAAAGGTGAGAGAAATGGAGGTTGAACAAAATAAAAATATTAGGAGTCAATCTGTGTTTCTAGAAATAAGCAAGGCAAAAACAACAAAAGGTGAAGAAGGGAAAAAACAAGGTGGAGTGTCTCTCAAAACTCCCTCTCGAAAATGATGGTTTTATCTTGGAATTTAAGGGGAATGGGAGGCCCCCAAAAACTCTTGGCTCTAAAAAAGATGACAGGAAAGGAAAATCCTTCGGTTGTGTTGTTGTAGGAGACAAAACTTGAGGCTATAGTATCAATATAAATCATAAAAAATTAAAAACGTTTCTCGAATTTCTCTAAACTCGAAGGGTGCGTCGGGAGAATTGGGAGTATTATGGGATGACACAAAATTTAAAATAGTGGACAGTCTTAGCCCACAAAACTGGATAGCAGTTTTGTTGGAAGAAAGAAGTAGTGGAGAGAGAGATCCAGCGATCTGTGTCTACGGGCCTCTTATATATGGTGAAAAATTGGAATTTTGGATGTCCCCAGGAAGAATATGGGATAATTTTAGGCCTGAAAATATGTGCTGGGAGGAGATTTCAACATATTTTTGAAGTCCACAAAGAAAAGAGGAGGATTCCCTGTTCGGGACCCTTTTAGAGAGCGGATGGAAGATTTAATGTTGGAGTGGGACTTGGTGGATCTGACACCAAACACCGAAAAGTTTACTTTGTCAAACAAACGTAACGGAAATAGTCATATTGCAGCTCATTTCGATCAATTATTCATCCAAAATTGTTGGTTGGACAAACGTATGGAGTGAAGCACTTCTATTCTAGCTCAAGGAAATTCATACCATAAACCATTTGGGATAAACTTATTCCCTGTTGAGAATCTAGGACCAATACCCTTTTGATTTAACCCGACCTGGTTGAAAGAAGAAGGTGTTTTGGATTTGATCGCTTAGGCCTGGAAAAGGTCAATCTCTAGTTGACCTTCTTATTTCTAGGAAAACAAACTAAAGGCAACAAAAAGGGAGTTAAGAAATTGGTTAAAGATAAAATATCAACCTCCAAGGTGGAAGAGACGGGAGTTGCAAAAGAGGCTAGAAGCTCATCAACATCAAATGGAAAATGAGGAGGTAACTCCGAACCATTTAGAAGCAAAAGCGGCCCTTGCTAAATAAATCTTTGTTGAAGGCATAAAGGAAGAAAAAAATTGGAGGTTGAAATCTCAAAGTCTCTAGCTAAAGGAGGGAGAACAAAACACAACTTACTTCCATTGAATGGAGAAATTTAGAGAAGCTCATAACAAGGTCAAAGAAATTACTCCGGAAGGAAAAGAGAAAATGTCCTCCATGGAGGGTATTAAGAAAGAGGCTTACAACCACTTTTGTAGCCCACTTCAGGAAGAAGGAGGTTTGGATGAGGAGAAGGTTGATGAATTATTCAACCCAATTGAAGCATCCTTATAGATGGAGGAAAGTCACTAGATGGTACGAGAGATAAGTGAATAAAATTTGGCTGAGGTAGTTTGGGGTCTGGGTCCCGACAATTTCTCAATTTGCTTCTACAGGGAATTGTAGAGCCTGATTAAAAAGGATCTTCTTCACCTTGTTAGCAAATCCAGATCAAAGGAAAGATCAAGAGGTGGAACGAATTCCTCCTTCCTTGCCCTCATCCCAAAAGAATCCAATCTGGTAAGCTTTACCAAATATCGTCTTATTTCTTTCTGCAATTTTTAATATAAGATAATCTCGAAAATTATACCGACCAAGCTAAAAAAAATCTCCCATCTTTGATCTCTGAAAATCAAGGGGGATTCCTGAAAAAGAGACAGATAGTAGAAAACATAATTTTAGTGTAGGAGGCTATCCATTCCAACAAATAATTAGGAGAAACAGGTATTGTAATAAATTTGGACATGGCATACGCCTTCAATAGAGTGAGGCACATATTTCTATTCAAAAATATGAGGAAAATGGGCTTCAATGAGAAGGTTATCTGATGGATTGCAGCTTGCATAAGCTTCCCCTAGATAGCCCCGTTGGTGAATGGAAGACCAGTGGGAATTTTTAAAGCAATGAGAGGGTTGAGAAAAGTTACCCCATGTACCCCTTGTTATATATCATTTTGGCATAACCTTTTAGAAGAAATTTGGAAAGGGCCAGGCTAGAAGGAAAATTAGTTGGGATATGCATTGCTCGTAATGTGTTATGAAACCAGCTCCAAAAATAGAAGAAAAGAGATATCAACGCCTTAGAAACCAACCACTTCGAGGGGGAAACCTCCAATACATTACATAAATAAACAATTCTTGGATGATTCAAATGACCAAAATCTCCTTCTATATATAGGAGTCCATGGGGCCATAATATAATCCTAGCCAACCTAACAATAACAATGTAAGGGCACAATAATAAAAATATTTGGGTTACAGGGGTACAACAATAACAATAAGGAGGCTAAACTAATAGCAATAAGGGACTAAACTAGTAATATAGGGACCTAACATGCCCCTCTCCTTCCAAAAAGTGTTGTCCTCAACGCTTGAGTAGCTTTGGGGGCTTCTGTATAAAATTATCATCCTCCCATGTAGAATATTCAGTGCGTAAGTTCTTCCACTTGATGAGATACTCTGAAATTTTTCCACAACGTTCCTCAGGATTTCAGCTTCGTTCCGTAAAAATTTCAGCTTTTGAACCCTAGTAGAAAAAAAGTTATAACGAAAATGCCACGATGACCTGTTTAGGTTAAATTCAGGAGCCTGCAAAAATCCCTAACTTGCACAGATCATATCTCCGAAAACATTGTGAACCAAGATCTGAAATTTTTTCACGACGTTCCTCGGGATTTTGACTTTGCTTTATAAAAATTCCAACTTCTTAACCTTTGTAGAAAAAAAATTATAGCGAAAATGCCACGATGACCTGTTTGGAGAAGCGAAACCCTAAAATCCAAAGCTCTGATACCAAATGTTATGAAACCAGCTCCAAAAATAGAAGAAAAGAGAGATAAACGACTTAGTAATCAACCACTTCGAGGGGGAAACCTCCAATACATTACATAAATGAACAATTCTTGGATGATTCAAATGTCCAAAACCTCCTTCTATATATAGGAGTCCATGGGGCCACAATATAATCCTAGCCAACCTAACAATAATAATGTAAGGGCACAATAATAACAATATTGGGGTTACAGGGGTACAACAATAACAATAAGGGGGCTACACTAATAACAATAAGGGACTGAACTAGTAATATAGAAACCTAACATAATGTCAAAAATGTTAACCACTTCCTCTTTGCAGATGACACTTTTTTATTGGGAGTGGCATCTAAAATTGTTGCAGATCGATTTCAAAAGATAATGTGCAATTACCATGAGCTATCTGGGGGAAATATCAACAAGGAGAAGTGTCACATATATGGTTGGAACAGTAGTGAAGAACTCTTGACTTGAATTTCTAGGGATCTTTCCTTCTTGATTTGCAAAGAGTGGAAATCATTTAAATATCTTGGATTTCCAATATTCATAAATGCAACTCACAGTGATGATTGGGAGGTAGTGATCCAACAAAAATTAAGATTTTTTTTTTTTAATTGGGGAACACAATGGATTAATGTTACTAGGAAATATTTTCTTGTTAAAGTTATGCTTTCCGCCCTTCCTCTCTATTCAGGGATGGCACTTTTAGCTCCTAAGGGGGTTCTGTCCAAAATTGGGGGGCTTATCAGAATTTTTTTGTGGCAAGGAGGTAAGTCTAATGAAAATAGATTCCATCTTGTCAATTGGAAAACAATCAGGCTTCCCAAACTTTGTGGGGGCTTAGGTGTCAAGGATCCTGAATTAATGAACATAGCTATGGGTGCCAAGATAGCTTGGAGGATGATCTCTCCTACCTCTGAATGGTGGAAGTCAACCCTCCTTCAAAAGAACTTTCACAAGAGCCAACTTCTAAGACCTAAAAGTGAAAATTGGAACGAGAAGGGATCAAATATTTGGAAGCTCTACAAGGGAGTTGCTCCCCTAATAATCGACCATCTAGGATTGAAAGTTCAAAATGGGAAAATGATACAGTTATTTAAGGATCCTCCTCCTACGAAAGAGCTTCTGAATGAAAACCACAAAATGTATGAATTAGTAGATTGGATGAAAGCCCAACAATTAGTCTTTATTGTTGATCTTTCATCCTGGAATGATAGTGGACACTACAGAGGTTGGATCTGTCTAGTTGTTCCAAAACATTTATTGACTGAATGGAGCTTCATGATTCAAGCTTTAAAAGGGTGTGCTCCTATTTAGACAAATCTCGTTGATGAAAGAGTTTGGACTGCCTGTTGTGGCTCATTTGCAATATCCTTTATTTTAAATTTTTCAAAAATACAAAAAAATAGAAAACTATGAAAATGTATGTTAAAGTATAAAGTTTCTCATACTTTAGCATTAAAGATGTAATATTTTTGTATATTAGTTTAAATTTTAATACTTTAAACTTTTCATGAAAGCGGGTCCCAACACTCAGTTAATTAATGAGCAGGTTTACGGTCAGCATCTGATGATTCATCTGGTAGGAAATAAAAGTGGCAACCCGCGGGCACTTTCAGCGCATGGGTTAACGAGGAGGGTGCCTCCGCAGTTGACCCTGTTGCCTACGAGGCCGATCCAGATCTACGGCTAAGATTAATTGCGGGGGCATGAACCCAGCTCTTTGTACTTTGAGACCTCCCGCAGTGACGTGTGCAGCTAGTTGGCGACAACTATCAACCACGTCGAGGTACCTTTAACTGTCTTTTGGCGCATCAACTCAACATTTAAGTCATAAGTCCGCACCACCTATTTAAGATTGGTTCTCATTTTTACAAGGTTATTTTTATTCTTTTTATTTGACAATTCATCTACCCTGTGTCTTTCCTTGTTGTCTCTCACCTTGTCGTTGTTTGTCACCTCAAGCCAAATTATAGCCAAGCGTCCGTCCCTTTCAAGTTCCTCTAGTCATATTCCTCTCATGGACACTGAGAGGGATATTCAAGACACTATCTGTTCTTTAGACCACATCTAGTTCTATCAATAGGTATGTCTAAGTAACAAAGCCTCTCCAATTTTCACCACCATGGTCAAAACAGGTGTGTTGTCTGCATGCATTCCAAGAACGCACCTTTTTCTTGAGTTTGTGTATTGGCTAGTTTTTGTCATGTACCCGAGCAAGTGTTTTGTAATGAATTGTTAAGGAGAAAATGTCTTGCAAGTCTCAGCCCTATTAATTCATCAAGATCTGTGTTAACCTGAGTCAGAATCCTATGCCCAATTTATTGATGATTCATTTATAACACATTATGATAGTCTTGTAGGTCAAGAATTCAATCAATTTATCTTTTTCCTGAAGCCAGATATGAAGAAGTTTGTACCTGACAGTAAAGAATTCGCCATGGAGGTTTTTGACGAAGATGTTTGACCGGTGCTGAGGTGCATTTCGAAGATATTTAGAAAGGAAGATGACAACCCAATTGACAAATTAGTTTTGGGAATGTTTGCTTTGATGATGAAGCCAGCGGTAGTGCTGGATATTCCTTCATATTGGCAAGAAGTTGTCAATACTCAGCTGATGAGCCTATCACTGACTGGGTCATTCAGGTTCCCCTCTCTTATTATTTATCTCTTTTTATATCAAAATGTAGAAGAATTCTTGCATCTGGGGTTAAATATCATGGATACAAATAAAAAGAGGCAGTCAGTAGTGTTTTGGACGGACATAGTAAGAAAAGAATAGAATGAGGAGGGTTTATTTTGTTTTTTAAACCATTTTATGTCTACTGCATACAAAATTCTGAATGGGGTTCCTCCCCCATGCTCCCTGCCAAAGGATCAAGATTTTTTACCGCTGGGAAAAAATTGTAAGTTTGGTGATTGGTATGTTTTTGAAGACCATTCATAAATTAGACTTTATGGGTCTGGGGTAGAGCCATACATACTTCCTATATTTGTGCCTATGAGGTTATTTGCTTTGGAGTTCATCAGGAAAAGTTTAAATGTTGATCAAGTACATTTCGTGCCTATGAAAAAAGGTCATATGTTTAAGTTACCTATGTATTTGGGTCCCTTTATAGTCAATATGAGACAGGCAGCTGATGAAGTCACTATAATGTTGGATAGAATGCATTTGTTGTTAGGAGAAAAGTGGGCTTATGACCCCCACAAAGTGATTTTAAATAGGAGAATTGAAAATGGATATTCAGCATTTATTCATGAAAGTAGACCTGATATAGAAAAGCTAGCAAATAAGGGTTTTGCAGGTTCTGTGGGCTCAAATATATAAACTCTTGTCATATTTGAGAAGTCTAATAAGAGGGTTAAAGAAGCAGTGATTGATTCAGAGGATGAAAAGTTGAGAACTGAAAAGAGAACAAAGCTTAATGAAGACTTAACATCTGCTCAACCTGGTTTCTCACTACAGTTGGGAGATGAGAAAAATATCCCAACCTCACCAAGGAGATATGAAGAGACTCGGGAGCAAGTACCCTTGATTAAACAAGTATTTGCTCAGATTGCTGAAAGAAATTAGAAGATGAAGGCTAGCATGCAGGCACAGGCTGAGTATCAAATAACTCGAGATCAAACAAGATTGTTGACTGCCATGGATCTTGAAAAAGATCAGTTTAAGATTGCTCTTTCTCATCCTTTTGATATGACTATAGGGTCATCCAGTAATTTTAATACTGTAAATCTAACTGTTGATGTAAGGAATATTCCTTTGCTTGATAAAGTGAATTTACATATGTAAATAGGTCAAATGATAGTAAATGATTTGAACAAAACTAATGCAATGGCTCTTAAAGCTGAAAACATATTAGGGAAGGTAATCAAGTAGTTGAAATTGGAAATAGCCAACTCCAGGGCTTTGAATACACAAAATGAGGAACTTAAAAAGATAATTGTAAAGATTGGAGTAGATCCAAAGGACAGGTCTGTTGTGTAGAAGTTGTTACAGAGTGCAGAATCAGAAATTTATGTGTTGAATAAAAAGTTGAAGTTGCCCACAGGAGACCATTATATGGCAGCAGAAGTAGCAGAAGTGGAAAATGAGAAAGAGAACCTTCTTCAGTAGCTTTTGCAGAAGGAGGAAGAAATTACAAAGTTAAAGGAAATTATGATGTCATTAAGGAATCATATTGATTCTCATACCAGCACTGTTATTTTTCCATCTGGTAATGAGGATCCAACATCACAGATATCTCAATTGAATACTGAACTAAAGATGGCAGAGAGAGATCTCAAGAGGGCACAAAATGATCTGGAGACAATAACAAAGATTTTGCAAGCCAAAGATGGAGAAATCAATAAATACAAGACAGATTGTCAGACAGTTGATGCTGAGATCAAAAGTCTGAAGGAAAAGTTAAAGGGAAATATATCTCTAATACAAGCTAAAGATATTATCTGGAAGGATATTATTGCAGAGATGAAAGCAATTTGGGGTTTTCTGACTATTGTATCATAATAAAGAAGCATTATCATAGATTTCGAGGAGCAGGTCATGGTAGACAAGCAGAAGACAATTAACAGGGCCATATGGGAAAAGAGATTTATTGATTTCATTGATTCCAAAACTGACCAAGAGCTGGAGGAGAATGAGATTAAAGATATAATTTTATATGCTGTGGAAATTAACAAATTGATTGTTAAAAATGATTGCAGGAAGACTACAGAGAAAAGGTTGACAAAGATTAAGGAAGCAGTCAGCAAGTTTGATAATTTATATGACAAAAGAGCCAGGGCAGGTTTGCCATCATGTTGGGGCCTTGGAGGTAGTATTTTATCATGGGATTCCTATGAACCACTACTATTATTGGCTAAAAGAAAAGTTGACAACACTCATGAAAAGTCTCATATTTTGAAAGGAGAAACAATGATTAATTTTCTTCAAAGGCATTTTCAACTATTATGGTTGGTAAAAACCCTGTTTACAGAAAGGTCAATATTCAATAGGATCACCGCTTTTAGATTGGAATATCACAGACTGATTAATACACCAAAGACAAACATTGAGGTTTGGAAGAAATGAATAGCCTGGATTACTGTTCTACCCAAAGATCTGTCAACTTCAAAGAAAGACAAGTCAACAAGGCAAGAGAATACAACAGAAGTGGGACCAATACATATTCAACAAATAGATTAGGATTTAAGTTTTATTTCATCTCTTTTAAGAGAATGTAATTGTAATAAGACATTTTTGATGATATGTAATAGATAGTTCTACTAGTTAGGGGTAGTTTCAACAGTTACAAACTGCTTTGCATTGTATTTAAAGTAAAAGAATTGAGAAGGGAAGGTTCTGAGTTTTGGACCTTCAGACTACTCCAAATTTTGTACTTAGTTTTCAAATGATTAATGAATGAAGATCAAGATTATCGCATTTGCTGATATTGATATGTTTTCCAGTTTACATTTTGTATTTTCTATCTTTGAATGAAATGAAGTAATGAAGCTGCAGGTATCTTTTTACATATGTGAATAAGAGTTTAAAATCCTTGATGGGCGCTCCTTCATTTTAACTATTCCTCTGTCTTAAAAATATTCTGAAGTTTAAAGAGATAGATATTGTTTATCAGCATATCATTTTGGGCTTCCCTCCTTCATATTCTTCTAATCATTCCATTTCATATCAATAGATAATGGCATTGTGAAGCATTGATTGCATTTGATTATTGAGGGTTTAATAAATAAATCTACAAAGGTGATTAAGCAAAGACCATTTGACATTATATTTCTGTAACATGTATATATAAATGTATTGAGCATTGATTCCTTACTACAGCCAAGGGATTGTTTCTTAAAATACAACATTTTTTGGCATCGTTGCTGGGGACGAAGAAGCGAAGTTCATTCCCTGTGTTTTTATCATATTTCCTATGGTTGTTCAGAGAGGAGAAAATGTCATAATTCTGGCGTATAAAAGGCCACATATGAGGTCGAACACCTCGCAACAAAAAGCACCTGTTCTGTGAGATCCTGAGAAATTGGTTTCTAGAAAGGCTCAAAAGCCAAAGAAGTTTTCTACACCTGATGCTACAGTGCCTGCACCTGGCAGTAGTTCACATAACCCCTCATCCAAGGATATTTCCCATAAACTCATTTTCTCAAAACAATAATCCTTTTCCCCACCATATTATTTTCAAGAACCGAAGTTAGAAGAACAATCTTTTGAGTCTGTTTCATCCACATTTACAGAAACTCAACCAAACACAGTTGTTGGTTCTTCTGCTATTGTTCATCAACCCCTTCCCATATTAGTTGTTTTACCCCATTCATCCATACCCACAACTGGTTCCCAAACTCCACCCACTCAAGGAGCAGTTAACCAAGGCACAAACATGGCAGCCCCTGTGTTTTTGATGAACAGGTATGCATTGCTAAATCTTCCACAACCAGTGAATGCCATGCCCCAAGAATACCTCAAGTTACTTCCTCGTTTCACTGGTGAAGTTGAAGTGACTGCAGAACAACACTTGCCATTGTTTTGCACTTTTGCTGAGAATTTAAATGTTGATCATCTTGATGTAGTGATGAGACTTTTTGTACAGTCTCTGAATGGAGAGGCAAGAAAATGGTTTAAAGGTTTACCTAATGCCTCAATTAATAATTGGGAAGAATTAGAAACATAGTTCACCCAAATATGGGGTGAAAAAAGAGATCATGGTTATTCATTAACTGAGTTTAATGCAATCAAGAAAAAACCTAGTGAAAGCATGAATGAGTTTATTAAAAGGTTGAATAAATTGTATAGTAGTTACCACAGAAACGAAACCTCCTCTTGTTGGAGCAAGGGTTGTTTTTGCTGGAGCTTTTGAGTCAGATTTTAGTTTCACTTTAAGAGAGAGGAGATCTTCTACTCTTGAATAAATCCAGACTGATGCTTTGGAGGTGTAATAATCCCGGGCTGAAGTTCATATCACAATCGGTGATTCGAAGAGGAGTGGGACAACAGGAATCATCTACAAGATGATGATTGATACAGCAGAAAAAGGTTATCAAAATTTGTCAAATAAGTCAGTAGAAGATGAAACTCAACCAATAAAAAATCCATGACAAATTAGTTTTCAATCGATTTAGAAGCGACCACTACAAATTACTAGGAGGAGAAAAGATCAGGACAACAAAGAAGACGCAAACCAACAAAAAACATTCATAGTGTTGAATGATCAACATGATCATCTTCAGTGAAAGAAGTTACATACGTTGAAAATTCAATTAATAATTATTGATTACCCAGAGTTGGTAAGAACTTTATACTGATCAGAAAAAAATAAATAAATAATAATAATAATAATAATAATAAATTAAAAATTAAAATATATATATATATATATATATATATATATATATATATATATATAAAGTAAAAAATAAAAATTAAATAAAAATTCTAGGGAATATTCCCCAGAATATTCTTTCAAGGCCAGTCGTATTTTGACAACTGGCAGGGTATTATTTGTTGGTGGATGGTACATTTTTTTTGGTGGACCAATCAAAATGTGCCACATGGCCAGCCCTGAGGCTACCACGTGGCCCTTGAACTGTGTGGTAAAATTTTGTTATGGCCACCGGAGTCGACACCGCGACCTCCCACATAGCACACTAACAACTTAACCACATTCGCTATGATGTTTCTTAACCTATGTAGTGGTTGGGTTTTATTTAAGGTATAACTGTTTTGGAAGCGGGGGAGCGGAGGGGCCAGCCCCTCCCCATGTGGCCTTAGCCCAAGCCCAAGGGCTAAACCCCAACCGCAACCGTTCAAACACTCCACAATTTATGTTACAACTGGTCACATGTTATAAACTCACCACGCGGTTTTCGTTAACTGCTCCTCAAACTAGAGTTTAAACCAGAGTTACATGCGGAGTTCCGCCGACGATTAGAAGACCGCGGGGTTTGGGGGGCATGTGCCCAACACCCCAACCATAAATTTAATGTTGCAGCTAAATAGGCGGACAGTTTGGAGCGCGCCTAGATTTAGGGCATTTTTCCAACTTTATCTCCAGCTAACTGAAGTCCTCCACTTTTAGTGGAGTTTTCCTAGGGAGTTACTGGGCAAAATTGATTATGCTATATCTTGAGCATTATTCTATCATTCTAAGAGTGTGAATAGTCATTTTCGACTTTATTGGAAATTCTAGAATTATTGGTGAGGGTTGCAGAGCCATCAGAGGACTTCCGGGTGAGATTTTGCTTCAGAGAATTTCTAGGGGCCACTAGGGCCACTAGGAGCCACCAGCAGAATGAGGCCTAGCCAGGGCAGCTAGAGGCCTTACTCAAGAAACCAATAGTCATTTTTGGATGTTTCAAACATTATGGAACCATTGGTGAGGTTTTCAAAGCCAACAGATGACTTCTGAAGGCCGAGATTCTTCAAAGAATTTCCAAGGGCCACTAGGGCCACCAGGGGCCAACAGGAGAACGAGGCCTATCTAGAGCATCTGATAACCATTCTCAGCAAACCAATAGTCTATTCTGACTATTTTTGACCTTCTGAATCCAATGGAATAATTTTTAGAAGCTTTTTAGGAATTCTGAAGGTCGATATGCTTCAGAGAAGTCTTAAGTGAGCCTAGAGCCATAGGGTGCCACCAGGTGTTTGGGGCATAACCAGAGCAGCCAAAGGTTGTTTTCAGCAAGTGAATAGTCTATTATGACTACTTTGGAAATTATAAATCCATTCAATGGATTATAGATTCATTGGGAGAATTCTGAAGGCCGATAAGCCACAAGGAAGTTTCGAGTAGCCCAGGGCCAAGAGGGGTTGGAGGCCTAGATTGGGGAGCCAGAGCTCATTTTGAGAAAATAATTAGTCTATTTTGGAGTTTTGATATATGCTGGAGATAGTAGAAAATTTTTCAGGGGCGGAAAAGGATTTATTAAGGATTTAGTACCACAGATAAGCTCAGGGAAGCTTAAGGGCACAGACAGAGGAGGTCAAGTCTAAGGGAGACCAGATCCATTTCCAGAGAGATAACAACCATTCCAGGGGTATGATGGTATTCTAAACCCAATGATCCAATCTAAATAACCATTGGAGTTGACTTAGTAGCTTGTAAAAGAAATTTTCCATCATAATCCCAAAGAGCCAAGTTAGTTGACATAGGTTCAAGGAGACGTAGCCCACGATATTTGGGTGAACTCCTTTATTAAATTTGATGTTATGTTTTGATGCTTATTTTCTGCACTTTGTTGTTTTTGTACATGCTTAATATCAGCCAAAACAGATGTTTAATTCCACTTAAAGCATTAAAATAGTTTTAAAACACATACACCTGAATCAAGAATTCAATTCCGCACAGTTAAGTATAAGTTAGATCTTAATTTGTTTAACTAAGTGGGAGGTGCTTGCAAATCATAACAATTTATCCACCCATTTCAGATCATGACAAGTAAGGAATATCTCTTACTAACATAATTATTTATTGATTTTTAGGTGAGCATGCAATTGGCTTATCCAACATTCCCTATTTTTCTTTCACAGGAAAAAAAAGTAACCTATTAAAAACACTCCTTAATGAACCTTTCACATCTTGCACCAGGAAGGAGTGAAAAACGTGCTCGCGAACTGAGCTCTGGAACCTTGGATGCGAGCTTGTCTGTGTCCATGGAAACTACGGAGGCACCCCCCCCCCCAATAATTACGAGAGCATTTCCTTCCAAGCGTTGGTTTCAACTATTGAAAAATGACCCCAGAAAATAGATTTGAATGCAAAGTTTGTAAGGAAATCAGAATACATCCCCGCAGTATAATTTCCATCAAGTGAGAGAAGAACCTTTGTCGCCTTCTGGGAGCATGCCCTCATAGGGAAGTTCATTGGGATGTGGCCATCCAAAAAATAATAGGAGGTATGTATTGAAAAAACATAGAGATCAATCATGACTAATAATATTAAGTTATATGTTGTTGGTAATGGTTATTTTGCCTTCTTATTTGAGAAAAAAGAAGACAAGATATTATTTTCATAAATCAACCTTACTTCTTTGGAAATAGGGGGATGTATCTCAATAAATGGTCACTGGAATATAATCTAGACGAATACATGCCAACCGCAATCCCAATTTGGGTAAAACTTCCCAGGATCCCCTTATTTTTTTGGAGCGATGACTACCTAACGACGATCAACAATGGAGTTGGAAAATACATCTGCCAGGAAAAACCAAAAGGATCACAATTTTAATGCGCAAAAATATGTGTGGAGGTTCATCTTGAAGAAGGGTTGTCATCAAAGATCAACTTAACTCTAGGATATTGGACCCATTATCAGTTATTGGACAATGAACATATCCCTTTCAAATGTCGATACTACCATGAGTATGGGCACTTTGCATGGGACTATAAAAGGGATCCTTCTAAAAATGCATTGGATGAGCAAGTGGATCAATAACATACTCAAAAGTAGGGTGGAAACAAGAATAGAGCAAGAAACAACAAAGAGCAAAGCAGTAAGTAAAATAGAGGGACAAAAACGTCCAAAAATTTCTTTGAAATACTCGAGAATCATGAAGGGAATGAGGGCATAGAACCTAAAACAAATGACCAAGAACCTGAGCTAGATGAGAACCAGGCAAAAGAGGTGGGGGACGAGGAGAATAAAAGTCACCAAATTGAAGAGGAGGAAACACTTACTACTAAAGACCCTACTAAATAATTGGACATGCTACAATATATAGCATAAGTTGAAACCAACATCCTAGTAGGGCTTTCGACTTGAACTAAAACTCAAATTTTGATTTGGGGTCACGAAGGAAGCAATATTGAAACAACAAGTAGTAAAAAAAAGCACCAAGGAATACCACCTAAGAAAAAAGTGAGAGTAATGGAGGTTGAACAAAATAAAAATCTTAGGAGTCAATCTGTGTTTCTAGAAATCATCAAGGCAAAAACAACAAAAGGTGAAGACGGGAAGAAACAAGGTGGAGTGTCTCTCAAAAATATCTCTCTAAAATGATAGTTTTATATTGGAATTTAAGGGGAATGGGGGGCCCCCAAAATCTCCTGGCTCTAAAAAAGATGATAGGAAATGAAAAGCCTTCGGCTATGTTGTTGTAGGAGACAAAGCTTGAGGCTATAGTATCAATATAAATCATAAAAAAAAATTGATTGGAAAAACAGTTCTCGAATTTCTCTAGACTCTAAGGGTGCGTCAGGAGGATTGGGAGTATTATGGGATGACACAAAATTTAAAATAGTGGACAGTCTTAACACACAACAATGGATAGCAGTTTTGTTGGAAGAAAGAAGTAGTGGATAGAAAGCTCCAACGATCTGTGTCTACAGGCCTCTTATATACGGTGAAAAATTGGAATTTTGGATGTCCCTAGGAAGAATACGGGAGAATTTTGGGCATGAAAAATATGTGTTGGGAGGAGATTTCAACATAGTTTTGAAGGCCAGAAAGAAAAGATGAGGATGTCCTGTTTGGGACCCTTTTAGAGAGCAGATGGAAGATTTAATGTTGGAGTGGGACTTCGTGGATCTGACACCAAACACCTGAAAGTTTACTTGGTCAAACAAATGTAGCGGAAATAGTCATATTGCAGCTCATTTCGATCAGTTCTTGTTCTACAATTGTTGGTTGGACAAACGTATGGAGTGAAGCACTTTTATTCTAGCTCAAGGAGATTCATACCATAAACCATTTGGGATAAAATTATTCCCTGTTGAGAATCTAGGACCAATACCCTTTTGATTTAACCCAACCTGGTTGAAAGAAGAAGGTGTTTTGGATCTGGTCGCTTAGGCCTGGAAAAGGTCAATCTCTAGTTCACCTTCTTATTCTTGGGAAAACAAACTGAAGACAACAAAAAGGGAGTTAAGAAATTGATTAAAGACAAAATATCAACCTCCAGGGTGGAAGAGACAGGAGTTGCAAAAGAGACTAGAATCTCATCAACATCAAATAGAAAAGAGGAGGTAACTCCGAACCATTTAGAAGTAGAAGCGACCCTTGCAAAATAAATCTTTGTTGAAGGCAGAAAGGAATAAAAAAATTGGAGGCTGAAATCCCCAAAATCTTTGGCTAAAGGAGGGAGAACAAAACACAACTTACTTCCATAGAATGGCGAAATTTAGAGAAGCTCATAACAAGTTCAAATAAATTACTCCGGAAGGAAAAGAGAAAATGTCCTCCGTGGAGGGTATCAAGCAAGAGGCTTACAACCACTTTTGTAGCCTGTTTCAGGAAGAAGGAGATTTGGATGAGGAGAAGGTTGATGAATTATTCAATCCAATTGAAGCATCCCTATAGATGGAGGAAAATCACTAGATGGTAAGAGAGATAAGAGAAGAAGAGTTGGCTGAGGCGGTTTGGGGTCTAGGTCCCGACAATTTCTCAATCTGCTTTTATAGGGAATTGTAGAGCCTGATTAAAAAGGATCTTCTTCACATTGTTAACAACTCAAAATCAAAGGAAAGATTAGGAGGTGGAACAAATTCCTCCTTCCTTGCCCTCATCCCAAAAGAATCTAATCTGGTAAGCTTTACCAAATACCGTCTTATTTCTTTGTGCAATTATTCATATAAGATAATCTCGAAAATTATAGTGACCAAGCTAAAAAAAATCTCCCCTCTTTGATATCTGAAAATCAAGGGGGATTCATGAAAAAGAGACAGATAGTAGAGAACATAATTTTAGTGCAGGAGGCTATCCATTCCAACAAATAATTAGGAGAAACAGGTATTGTAATAAATTTGGACATGGTGTACACCTTCAATAGAGTGAGGCACATCTTTCTATTCAAAACTATGAGGAAAATGGGCTTCAATGAGAAGGTTATCTGATGGATTGCAGCTTGCATAAGCTCCCCCTGGATAGCCCCGTCGGTGAATGGAAGACCTCTGGGAATTTTTAAAAGAATGAGAGGGTTCAGACAAGGATACCCCATGTCCCCCTTGTTATATATCATTTTGGCATAACCTTTTAGTAGAAATTTGGAAAGGGCAAGGCTAGAAGGAAAATTAGTTGGGATATGCATTTCTCGTAATGTCAAAAATGTTAACCACTTCCTCTTTGCAGATGACACCTTTTTATTGGGAGTGGCATCTAAAATTGTTGCAGATCGATTTCAAAAGATATTGTGCAATTACCATGAGTTATCTGGGGGAAATATCAACAAGGAGAAGTGTAACATCTATGGCTGGAACAGTAGTGAAGAACTCTTGACTTAAATTTCTAGGGATCTTTCCTTCTTGATCTGCAAAGAGTGGAAATCATTTAAATATCTTGGATTTCCAATATCCATAGATGCAACTCACAGTGATGATCCAAAAAATTAAGATTTTTTTCTTTAATTGGAGAATACAATGGATTAATGTTATTTAGAAATATTTTCTTATTAAAGTTATGCTTTTATCTCTTCCTCTCTATTCAGGGATGGCACTTTTAGCTCCTAAGGGGGTTTTTTCCAAAATTGGGGGCTTATCAGAAAGTTTTTGTGGCAAGGAGGTAAGTCTAATGAAAATAGATTCCATCTTGTTAATTGGAAAACAATCAAGCTTCCCAACCTTTGTGGGGTCTTAGGTGTCAAGAATCCTGAATTAATGAACATAGCTATGGGTGCCAAGATAGCTTGGAGGATGATCTCTCCTACCTCTGAATGGTGGAAGTCAAACCTCCTTCGAAAGTAATTTCACAAAAGCCAACTTCTGAGACCTAAAAGTGAAAATTGGAACGAGAAGGGATAAAAAATTTGGAAGCTCTGCAAGGGAGTCGCTCCCCTAATAATCGACCATCTAGAATGGAAAGTTGGAAATGGGAAAAGGATACAGTTATTGAAGGATCATCCTCCTACGAAAGAGCTTCTGAATGAAAACCACAAAATGTATGAATTGATATATTGGATGAAAGCCCAACAATTAGTCTTTATTGTTTATCTTTCATCCTGGGATGATAGTGGACATTGGAGAGGTTGGATCTGTCTAGTTGTTTTAGAACATCTATTAACTGAATGGAGCTTCATGATTCAAGATTTAAAAGGGTGTGCTCCTATTTATACAAATATGGTTGATGAAAGAGTTTGGACTGCCAACAAAAATTACTCATACTCAGTTAAAAGGGGATACGAAGTGCTGCTACACAATCATGGGACTCTTTCGACCATAGTATTGTGGAAATATGTTTGGAATGTTGATGGATTGCCCAAGGTAAACATTTTATGTTTGGAGCTTTTTTTGGGGAAAATCCTCACAACAAAAAATCTAAAGAAAATAAAAATTCAAGGACCATCTAGATGCCTCTTGTGCAAAGAGGAGGAAGAGACAATTGAACATATGTTCAAGAATTATAATTATGCTCAATCTACTTAGAAGGCAATTTTCAAAGAAGTAATGGAGTTGGATGCTTTCCCTGTGACTTGGGAAGCGATGTATGTAACCTGGATTCAAAAAATTCCATGGAAGTGCTCAAAAGAAGCAGTTGTCACTCGGTATTGGAATGCCCTCCGCAAATATATTTGCTGGCTAGTCTGGATATCATGTAACCAGACAATTTTCCAGAATAAAGATGTTAAAATTAGCTTTACAACTGCCAAATTAAAGTAGTTAACAACAAAGGAAATAACAGCTAATGGATTCGATCTAATTGATCTTTTAATCATTCTGGAAGCAAAAAGGAATTGGTGCAACTTAGATCTTACTACCTCTAAATTTGTTTGTTGTTTGAAGCCTATTTTAAGTCCTAACCAGAAGCTTCAGATGGAGGAATGTGAATTAAAATATTGGAGGAAGGCAAGCATAGCTTCTTCATGTATTTCGATGGGGCATCGGAAGGAAATCCAAGACATGCAAGAGGAGGTGGGGTGCTTATATATAGCGAAGAATATGAAGAAATAAAGTATGCATGGGGGCTTGGGGTATCTACAAATAACGAAGCAAAGTTCCTAGCCCTCTTCCAAGGTCTGAGATTGGCGACGGAAAGAGAAATCAAAAGACTGGTAGTCATTGGCGACTCTCTCTTGGTTATTCAACAATCGAATAAGGCAAAGATTTGCAAGGATCTTCCTAGAGACTCTTTGCAATGTCGAATCATCCATCACCTGAAAACATTTGAAGAAGTAGACCTATTTCATGTTCTAAGAGCACATAACAAAAAAGCAGATGAAATGGATAATTTGGGTGCAACGTTGCCCAAAGGAAACCTCTTGATTAATGGGGAGCCTATGGGCATTCTTCCCATTCCATGATTATGGAAGAAATCGGTCTCCTTTAGGTGGATACAATGTGCGTAAAACTGGAATCTCTCGTGCTTATAGTAGAGATATCAACTAATATGATAGTAGGGGACCTCCCTAAGATTCCTCTAGTGGGATTCTCTCTTGATGACAAAGATTTAGCAGTGGATATAGAGTGCAGTGCAACAAAGAAGGTGGATAAGTGCCCAGCAAAGAAGGAAGCAAGCGTCAGCCTCATTCCATTTTTAAGCATCTAAATGAATTACAAATATGCAGTTTTTGGTAGTGTTTTTTGGAGGATCTATAATTTTATTCAAAGCATAATTTTACAGCCTAGTAGAAAGGCGAGAAGGAAAAATTATGTTGTAATAGAACTAAGAATAGGAAATTAGCAACTAAATTTTCTTGTAAAAGGTTTTGGCCTTCAATCTAGACAGTGCCTCTATAAATCCAAATAATAGTTTCATTGAAAAAAAAAACCTTTCACATTTTGTACTTCTAAAAAATTATATCTTTTTGTAATATTTATACATGCAATAATAATACATCTTTATTATCTCTAAATTATTAACCACTTACAAAACAAAAACATGACAAAGTTTTACTTTCAAAATATTATGTTCATTCATGTTATATCTAAATAGTAGCATAATTTGAGTCATTGCTTAGTCCACTATGAATCGTGAACTTACAGATCTAGAGTATTAAAGTCATGATTTTTCCAACTTTATGAAATAAAACTTACATATAACTTATAATCACTTCAATTCATTCATGGAATTTGGAAGAAAAAATATATATATATTTTTTCAAATATCTTTATAAACAATTACATGTAAATGATTATTTTATAAAAATATTCCAAAACTTATCTTACTATTTATCTTTTAAACAAGTGCTACATAGTAGCTAATCCCTCCCGCATAGTTTAAATATAGTTAAATTAAAATGTGAAGTATTATTAAGTGTAACTGTTAGCAATCAATAAATATTGTAATAAGTTTGCTATGTGTAATTAAAAAAATTATATTATTTAATACCATGTTTGTGGATGTTTTTAAAGAGAATTTTTGTAATGATGTAATAAAAAAATTGTTGTGATAAAAAACTTATAATTTTTATTTAATGAAAATTTTCATTAATTTTAAAAATATATTAAATTGGAAGAGGCATTTTTATATTTGAGTATCGGGATTTTAATTTATATAAAATTTAAGTTTTAATTAATTATTTATAAATAGTTTATATTGTAATTTTTAAAAATTTATTTAGAATAATTTATTATAATTGAATGATCAATTATTAATTTTATAATTATTTTATTATAAAACATATATCATTGCTATTTTAAACTTATCACTGTGTGTGGAAAACGGTAAAATGCATTGAAAGCATCCCACAAAGTCTCAAAGGTATGTTTGTCTTTGATAGGCAAAGAATCAACAACATATGAATTAGTATAAACAAGCTTTAATGTAGCATTAGGAATTAACCTTCTTTTGTTTGTTCGATAAATGCCTTTGTATTTGATGCTTGCTGCAAAAGATAATTTAATAGATTGGGCTCTCAGTGACCATTTGTCATAGTGTCTACCCAAATTACTAGTATGATTCAACATTGCATCCTTCTGTTCCAGCATATTGAAGGTGGTCAAGCTTATCCATCTCACCAAAAGACAAAGTTACACGTACATACGCTGGATGAAATTTACATATAGTCGATGAAAGTGACTGGTTGTGATGGTCTCGTTTCTAATGGAAAATCAAAGTCGTGAGATTCCGAACACTATAACTTGATTCAATTTTCAATACAATGGCCAATGACCAATAACATGTAAAAATGAAAACCAATCATATTACAAATAAATTAAAATAAAATATAAAAATAAATTTTATAAAAATAAATTTTGACCAAAAATATATATATATAATAATTGACTAAATTAATAAAAAAAATCAGTCGCTTACCTATTACAATGTACAACTTAGCAATACATATAATAATAGCTTCCATAAATAATGTCATGGCCCAATGTTTGACATTCCCTATGGCTACGTTTCCATAAAGATCTTCTGAACCAAAAAAAACGTTTCCATAAAGTTGAACCATTATTGACACATTCTCTTTGGTGGCCACTCAAAAAATATTAAAAAGTGTTAGCAAGTTGCCAAGAAAGTTACATGGAAAGGATAAATTCAAAGTCGTTGATGAAAATGTGATTCAAAGCTGCTGAACTTTGTCGCGTTATACGCCACAACTGCTTCGAATTTTCGGGGTATATACTCTACATGATTGTTTTCGGGCGTGCGAACAACTTTGCGTAAAGTTGATTCGTTCCCTATATTCTATTCAGACTATTCTATTCATAAGAATGTATTTTAATCTAAGTAAGTTAGGACTTTTCTACTTTTAATAGAAACGGATGTGAGAATTTTAATTATTATTTGTTCCAAGAGAAGTGGTTATAAATAAAATGCGATTTTTTATTTATAATTTTAAAAGAAAAATATTAGGTAAAATAGGGGATATATCGTGTAAAACATGTTAATATGGGAATTTTTTTTTTTAACGAATATGGAGAAAGAAATATTAGGTAAAATAAGCATAGAGGATATGGTGTGTAAAACATGTTAATATGAGGAATATTTTTTTTTTAAACTAATATGCAGAATATATTTTACACAATGCTTTCCTAGATGAAATGGGGGTGGGGAGGAAATGTCCTTAAAATCAAGGTAGAGAAATATTGGATAAAACATGTTTTACCTAATATTTTCTTCAAATTATTTTAAAGAAGAATTTTATTCATTTTAAAGAGGAGTTTTTTCTCATTAATTGATTTTTTTAATATAATTGATTAATTTTGAGATATTGCTAATTTTTTTTTAATAGCGGCAAAACTTATCATAACTCAGTTGTCAAACAAAAAATGAGGACAATTATTATTGGCTACTATTTGCGAATGCAGGCTAACTCATCACCATTATTTAAGGAAAACCATGCCACTTGGAATTACTCATTGGTGGTCGGTAAGGGGGGCAGGGTTTCACTCCTACCAGATGCCTTTGGGTCTTGGGTTGTTAACATGTTTCCTTGGGTTTAAAGAAGACGAGCTCTTAGCCAAGCAAAAGCACTTTTAGAACATACTTCAGACCCACAATATTGCTCATTATTAATATTTATTTATTTATATAAAATTAATTTGTAAAAAAATAAATTAATTTAAAAATACACACATTTGTTCACATATAACCTTAAAATTTTATAATAATAATTTAAATTGTAAATATTTGTGAAGTTTGGTGGTTTTTATAATTGGGAACATGTTATAGATACTTATAAACAAAAGAAATTATATAAAGCTTGAAATCAACTTCTTCTTTTTCTTTTTTCTTTTTTTGTTAATTAAGATTTCTATTGCATCAAAACATTATTTTACAAAATCAAAGATCATTATTTAGACATAGACTTGTCACAATTTGCCTCAAGGAAAACCATAACTACTTACAACTGACAAAGGTTGAGGTATATCAAAATTCAAATACGAGTTATTGCTAAAGACATAACTGCTAAAATAAACTACTATATTTAAAATAAAAGACATAAGATAAGACGTTAGATGAAACATCAAATATTCAATGAAGTGATCGGGGTCAAGTCCTATGTGCTTCTACATGTTGGGGTTAGAGGACTAAGGCCACGCTGAAGATGGCTCTCTATGTGGATCAAACGAGCATCTAGGCTGACGAGATAGGAGTGATGGTGCCATTTGACTCGTTGAATTTCATTTAGACAAGAGATAATATCATTGCAGTCCTTGGGCTTTTTATTCAGGATCTTTCCCACGAATGTCTTCATTTGCTAATGGAGGGTAATGGAAATAAGATATTGACTCCATGTTTCCCTTAGGAAGTGCAGGGTCATGAACCTAATTAGCTACTTTGGTTTCGATTTCGGAGTCAAAGTATGCTTGGTGGTCATTTGTAGTCAATGTTTTGAATTGGAAAATTTCCTCTTTGATTCTCGAAGGAGTGGAAGATTGGAATATGGTTGTGATGTTTTAAGCTTGGGATTGAGCTCGTGGATGATCTTGAGGACCTCTACCTCTAGACCCTCGACGATAATGCATCTACTGGCAGGGCATGGTATTCAGAGAAATGAAAGGCCAAATTAAGGATGACCCCCAATAGATAGAGAATATAATGAAATGAGTTGATAGGATCCCTACCAGAATGCAAATAAATTTAACACTTAGTTGCTTGGAAGGTCTAGAGCGTAGTGTAGCAAGTTGTGATAGAGGATAAACAAATAAAGAAGAGCTATGGGAAGGATCTGACGAACATAAAAATCTAGGGACACAAATAACGGTACACACCACCAACACACTTTATAAACCATGAACTAGAGTCCACCATGCAAAGACTAACAAATTGAAAGAGTTGTAGATATTGGACATAGAACAAGTTACCATGCAATGTTCGACCTAGAAAGCTTGGAAATTCTTTAGACAAAGGTTGATTCCTTGTCGGTCACCTCTTGCTTTGGTTATGTCCTTTATTGTCACCACTTCCAATGTCCTAGAGGTCGCCTCCTTAGTCATTATTGCCCTACTCATGCAAACGTTCGACACCAAGTGCATATACTGAAGGCCAACTTCCTCAAAACCAAAACTAACATGCAATAAAATTCTCACAAATCCTCCACCATGGGAGATATATCCCCCCTGTAGTGAAGGCGAACCACAAGGATTGTGACAAAACGTGAGGTTGAGATAGATGGATATGGACTCCACAAAAGCCAGTGTCGTGGGGCAAATATCCCATCTGTGATGGGGGGGATGTCATAGGGGTTGCAGAATAACACGAATCCACAACAACTATGCCAATTCCTCACAAACGAAATATATGCTACCATCTTAATGTGAAGGGAATGCATGGTGGTTAACATGTGTGGTTGCATGGGGTGGGATAACCACACCATCCCCCTATTAAATATGATGGGATGCGATAGGGTGTCAGACTCCCCCTCCTTCGTTGTCACAACTTCCAACACCCCAATCTAAAAAACTTTTTTTGAAAATTTAAAATTATTTAATTTTATGAATAAATTAATATGTGTGTGTGTGTGTGTGTGTATGTATATGTATATGTATAGAGAGATACATATACATATATATAATTTAACATCTTAATTATAAACTTTTAAATTTATTTAATTTTATGAATACATTAGTCTTATTAAAAACAAAGTAGATCATTGAATTAACTTCTTCCTTAAAAATGTCAAATGCAAAGTATCCCATAAATAAAATATGGAATAAGAGACATTACATGAATAATATGCCGAATAAATTAATAATTTATTTTTTTTAGAAACGAGACTTTATATTGCATTAAGTTTGTGCCTAGCCACAACAAAAACTCAGGGGATACATTGACTTAGTTCATCCTACTACTTATTCTTACACTTACTATAGACTTCTAAACTTCAAAGAGACTATAGTTTCACAATTTTCATTACATGTCGATATGGATATATTTGATAGTAGGTTCGTAATAACAAACAAAATTTGCAACAATTCATGACACATTTAAAATCCTCACCCTCCTCCTTCAATGTCTGAATGAGGTCTAGACACTTGTGGACCTCTTGCTAACTAAAAACACTCGATTCATTTAGATTTGTATTCAGTAACCTAACTCGATCATGTAGATATGCAAGTTGTTGGCGAAGTGCCTCGATCTCGTCCATCTATCCGGATGTCTTGTCTTGAAAATTTTAAATTTCCTTAAGCACATTTACACTAGTTTCCATCTGTTTTTGTTGCCACATATTCATCACCATCATGTCAATTTGCATGGCATCCATTTGCTCTGCCAAATGAGCTTCTTGCTCTTTCAAATGAGCTACTTGCTCTTTACTTTTTTATTTTTGTAGCATCGGAAAGTGCTTTAAGCCCCAATTTTTGTGGATAGGCTTAGACACTAGTATTCCAAGAACCCATAAATCGTTTGTAAAAATTCCACTCGGTTAATGTTTTATTAAAATAATTAATTATTTTAATGGAGACCCTAAGTCTAAATTTAGGGAAATTAAATAATTAAAGGACAATAATAAAACAGAGTGAGCATGATCTAGAAATGGGGGAGATCATGTCATGTTATAATTTTAGCCATTGATTAGAGATCTAATCTTGGTCATTGATGTCTTAACGAGAATATTATAAAGGAAGGTTTGAGGTGAATTGATCTAGAGTTCGAATTTTCTGGGGTTGGGTTTGCTGAGAAATTTGAGCTAGAGATCTTAACAGTGAGGGGCGGAGATAAAACCCACAGAGGAAGAGATTTTATTAGATGATGGAGCATCGGTCAGAGAGTGGTAGAGGTGATCTAACTAAGTCAACGTTGAAAGGAAGGAGAGCTAACGCAGTGACTGCGTAGGGCTTGCGCAGAAGCAGCGCAGAGGCAGAGGAGGGTTTCTAGAATTTTGTGTACAGATCAGTTTCGGAGATCGAGATCTAGAAAGTGGCACTGAGAGGTTGTTCCTCAGGGTACAGAGAGGCAAAATGAATTGGTTGCGGTTGAATGCTAAGCGTGGAAGGGGGTGACACAGAGGCTGGAAGGTCCAACGCTGGGACTACGAAGAGGCAATGTAGTGCCTCCCCAAGGCAGGTTTTTCTTCATCCAGATCAGCCGAGAACTCAGTGGTCAAGTGAGGTAAATCCTCACAAATTCTTTTGCCTGTACTTCTCTCTGTAACTAAATAACCCTAGGGGTATTCATGGATGTATTCAGACATTGCTACTGCTTAATAATAAAACCCTTAGATCTGTTGCACCGGTTTTCTCGCATTGCGTTTTTCCAGGGACTTAGTCCAAAATAAATGTGTCATATGTGTGATTGATTTCCTTGTTCAATTTCCTTATTTAAAAATCATGAGTATTATAGTGTAGGTTGCTTCAGTATTTCATGTGTGATTCAAAAATATTTGTGTAAAGTAAACTACATAATAGAAGAAGTAATTCAATTGGTTGCAGTAGGATTCCTTAGATTGTTCAGATCTAGGAATTTTCACATTTACATCTACAACTAAATAACCTTTCATGGCCACTGTCTCTGTAAGTTGTCCCCTTACCACTCTACATTGTACCTCGTCTGAGACCAAGAAAATCATTGTCTTCCTCAACGTTTTACATCATATCCCCCAAGTCTATGTCCTCAACATATTACATCGTCTTCCCCTAATCATTGCCAATGCAGTTAGGTGTCTCCAAACTCCACTGGTTAAGCTCCCAATCGGCCAATCTAGAGCGGTCACATTCCTTCGTATCCCACAACCGTTAAAAGGCACAAGCCAAACCAATTTGGAATCCTCTCAATTAATCAATATTCATTTATGTCCATGATCAGTGCTCCCTGGATTAACACCCTGGTTACTAGTTTGGGACACTGAGTGAATCTATAAGAAAACTTGAGTGCCCACGAGAAATAGGTAAGCCCAATCGAGAGTCACACAAAGCCAAACATTCCCAAAATACTAAGACCAATACTAAATTATGTATAAAGCTTAGTTAATATGACATTTGTTAGTAAAAATGAAGTTTCTATCTTAGCTTTTAGGTCGGGCACCTTTTCGTTGACCTCTTTCGCAAATGCTTGCCCCATACTAATGTTTTTTCATTTCATCGGCTACCGAAGGTGGGTACTGGAAAACCACTTGTAAAGATTGCCAGGTTCTATCGAGAGGGGTGATTGTTGGGATGAAGAAGACTCTACTGTTCCACGGAGGGTGCTCACCTCACCTCGCGCAGTCGATAAAACCGAAGGCTTAGAGATAATAATGATAGTTGATTATGGAGGATTGGAGCAGGAAGTTGGTTCAACTTCGACACTCGAATATATATATATATGTATATATATATATATATATATATATATATATATATATATATATATATATATATATATATATATATATATATATATATATATATATATGTATATATATATATATGTATATATATATATATATTTTTTTTTTTTTTTTAATTTTAATTTTTATTTTATTTTATTTATTTTATTTTATTTATTTATTTATTTATTTATTTATTTTTTTAATTTTTTTTTGTAAGACCAAAAAAACATTTTTTTAATATAAATCAAAACAAAAAACAGTTGTAGTAGTGTAGGGTGTGAACTTTGAAGTTCGAACTTGGAAGAGCTAGCCATCCAGGCTCAGCTTTAGACGACCTTCGAAAATGGGGTCTCGAATTATATGCATAAACAGTTCCAAAGGAAAATTCAAAAAGATGTTTGACCATGTTGTTGCGTATATTGGTTCGAGAATTTGGAATTGAGAATGCACAAAAAAAAAAAAAAAAAAAAAAAAAAAGGCCATGAGGGAGGAGTTGTAGAGGAAGTGACACATTAATCGATTAGGAGGTGACTTGGCCCATTGAGTCATTCCACCGCCTGCACACTCTGTCATGTCTTTTAAGAATGGAAACCTCATTCATGGTCCCAAAGCTCTTCCACGGATTTGTAAGGTCCATCAACACATACGAACAATTCAGAGCCATCCAACTCCCTTTTTCTGCACAAGAGGACACAAACAATCATTGCAGCTCACTCTGAATATCCCAACACAGATCCCGCATACTTTGAACTAACTGAAAACCACCATACATACCTGTTGTGGAAGGCTACTCAGAGCCTGGAAATCCAATTCAAGAAGCTCCCATCCAAACACTTGAATGTTTTCCCTTATTCTGTCAGGATTAGTAGACTTTGGAATTGTAATTGATCCTATCTGAAGAGCCCACTTTATCAGCACCTGCCCCAGAGTCTTATTCACTTTTTAGAGATCTAAAAACAAAGTCTTATCCACTTTTTTAGAGATCTAAAAACAAAGTCTTGTCCACTTTTTTAGAGATCTGAAAATAGATTTATGCACCTTTATAATTATTTCCCATAACAAAAAAAAGGTGAGAGAGTTCTAAATCCATAATAGAAAAAAGGCAAGAGATTTTTAAGTCCAAGTTGTTTGAGCATATTGAAGGGAATGATAAATATCATTCAATTCATAAATAAAGAGAGATCACGACACAGCAATTGAATAGTAGGGTCATTCAATAGGTCTCTTGTTTTGGGTCCCTGTGATCCCAATGGTGAGTATGCCTGCATTATTATGATCATAATTACAATAGAGTTTAGACCCAACACCATTTAAAATTTGTTCTTTTGGACTAGAAGCTAGAGTTCAATGATAACATAATTTGTAAGCATAGAATGCACTGACTCACAGTAACGTGGATCTTGTGCTTCCTACAAGAGTTCAAAATCTTATCATTTACAAGTGTTCAAGATCTTCTCATTTCTCTAGCCAGGATGCATTTCCACCTTCATGTGGCACAATTTTTGTGCAAATATCATGTATAAGTGGCATCCATATTATTTGACAGGGACTGTAAAATATGCACAGGGAAGCAAACTTTGAATAGAAATGCTATGGTACCTAACAGGGAAGTAAACTTTGAATAGGAATGTTATGGTACCTGGCATACAAAAGGCAAAGTTGTTGCATAGTTAAGTAGAGACCAATTTTTTCACGGTGAAATTACATATCCTAATTTCTCGAATGTTTTTCTCTACTACCAATCTTTCCATTTCTCTCCATACACCCTCCATGTCTAAATCTTACACACCACCAACTTTGGGAGGCCTGCTTGCCCCTTCTCTCAAGTGAAATGGACAATGAATCTACAGAGCCTCCATTGGACTGTAGTCTGTAAAATTTCAATTTCTACAAAGACATGTTAGTGCACTTGCCCAAATCCCAAACAAAAAAGAGAATAAAAAACCCATTAGACACAGATGAGTGCTTCTGGTTTAAAAGTAGACTGGTTAATCATAGTTTGAAAATGTCCTGGGAAATCAATCTGATCCATCTATAATGTGAAGTACAAAAGAAATAAAATGTTAAAATGTGATACCTACTAACGCTTGGATATGACAAACAAATCCTTCCTATCAATGCCTACATCCATGGTAACTCTAAATCCATGACCAACCTGCAAAAGACATCCAAGTCAAACCATGCAGGGCTATTGAAGCAATTCAGTGTCCTAAAAAATTCAATGAACTCACAATTTTTGGTAAATAATCATAGAAGGATAAAGGCAAATCATCACCTCCTCCTTGACGCCATATTGTGTTGCAGTATCAATATGGCGGTAACCGTCCTGCATCGACCAATAGTCAAATATATCAAATTATAAATATGAATATAGTATGCCAAGCTCCATTAAGCACAGTCTACAAACTAGCCCATTAATAACATAGTACTTCAATAAATTTTAGATTTAGGGTAAATTTCCAAAGTCCAGTACCTGCATTATGGCGTTGAAGACACTTGCATTATGGCGTTGAAGGCAGCATCCGCAATAGCCTCCCCTCCTTTCCAGGTTCCAAAGCCCATAACAGGGATTTCATTCCGCTTATCAACTTGTATTTGCCTTCAGGTGACATTGACCATAGGCAATCATGCAAAGCAACTCTATGTGCTTGTGCCATATTATTATTCTCTAAGTATAGTGATGAGTGTTTTTGATAAAATAAAGACGAACAACAATACACAGATCGCGCACTATAAGTTGTGCAATCTCGTCTGATTTCCAAACCATGTACATACAATTATAATCATGAACATCCAAAATTCGAGAGCCATGACATATTGACTTACACGAGCTAGAGCCAGGCTTAAACACTTTGCAATGAACACGACGCTTATCCTACGGTTTTAATATAATAGTGTTTCAATATATAATCCATAACCTTATTGTCCCTCACACTTATATGTGAGTCTAAACAAATAGTTATTGGGATATTTAAGCCTTTTATGAAATATAATTGTTGGGTTGTTGGGATATTTTAGCCTTTTATGAAATATAATTGTTGGGATATTTATGTACAAGGGGTTTTTATTGGGAGGTTTTTTTAGTAATGAAATGAAATGATATTTTAACGTCCATGGGACTAAAAATAGTCTATGAGTTCCTTGTTTTTCGCCTTTTGAATTTCAATCCTTTTCTTATTCAAATTGATGATGAGTTGGCCCAACCTTCCAACAATCCCATCGCTGAAAAAAAATGCCAAGAAACCGATGATGACATATTCCCATAACTTTCTCTGATGTCTTTGAACGTATCACATTCCAAAATGAAATGTTTTTCTGATTCCACTGCCCCAAACATGCAAAATGTACACACCCGTTCTTCCCAAGCTTCTTTAGGACTTTTCCATTGTCCTGTTTCACACCGAAGTTGATGCCAGTTAGTTCTTAATTGAGCAATAAGAACCTTTTTCCCTCCACGGAATATCAGCTCCAATGTACTCTTGTTTTTGGAGATCATACATAGGATTAAATTCTTCAATGTAGTGATTCTTCTTTCGACCCAACTCTTTTCCCCATACCTGTTTACGAAACTTCTCCATAACAAAATTCCTTAGCTCCTTGCTATTTGTGGGACAAGTATTGAGGTAGATATTCCATTTTTTCATCCATGTGTAGTTTTGTCTCATCCATGTTTTCTTTCTTTCACTCATGCCTTCCTTGATGATAACATCAGGCCATCTACCTACTCCCATTTTCTTAATTATTTTTAGATATATTATGAGCTGCACCATAGCAATTGCTTTGATGGGAGTTTCTCCTGTTTCACTCAACATTATCTCATGAAGTACCAAATTTTTTATTTTGAACTTGCTCATGATCAACCATTTTTGGATTTTCTCAATTTTCTTCCATTTTGAGACAGGGGTGTTGCTACCCACAATTCACACCCATATAGCATCACTTGACAAACTAGGAGTCCAAAAATCACTTTAATCGTTTTCCAATCTCATAACTCTGCCTCTCTACATTCTTGTTTTGAAGAGCATATAATGTTTTCCACCCTCTTAAGATTCTCTTCTTTCTGTAGTCCTCCAAATTAAGTTTTTTGTTGAAATAAATCTCGAGGTACTTTTACTAATTTACTTATTCAAGAATGTTGCCTTCAAAGAAGAATGTATGTCGACTCTGCTTCCTTTTATTACAGAAAATCATTATTTTGGTATTTCTAGTATTAACTTGCATCCACACTGCTCTACAAAAATGATCAAGGGCATATAGATGCATCTGCAATCCATGGGTCGATTTAGAAATCAATACAAGATTGTCATCATATAAAATAAGCTTTATCACAAACTCCCCCAACCGAACACCATCCCCACCTTGCAAATTTAGCCACTCTTCTAGTTTATCAATATATAAACCAAAAAGAGCAGGGGATAGAGGGAAACCTTGCTTGACTCCAATGTCACTTCTAAAGCTTTATGAAATACCCGCTCAGGTTTTAATTTTGACTTTCACCTCTTCATAAAGTCTATGGAAAACAACTCTATAATGCAAAGGAATTTCAAGTTCTTCCATTCTACGCCACAACTTATCTCTAGGGACTATGTCAAATGCCTTTTTGAAGTCAACAAAACAACAAAATACTTCTTCTTTATCCCCCCCAAACCTTTTCAATAATGTGTCTCAACGTAATGCCATGATCCCCTGTCGAATGCTTCGGCCTAAAACCTGTTGGTCCTTTTTCCCTCTTTCCTTTTACTTCTGCCCACTTACTGATTCTGTTTTCTACCATGTTGCCGAAAAGCTTTGTAAACAAAGGATTGATCATAATGGTTCTATAATTGGAAGGATTATTAATGTCTCCACTTTTAAAAAGGAGTATTGTTAGACTAGTTGTCCTGTCTCTTGGGAATCCTTGTTGAATGATGTCGTTGAATATTTCCATGATGTGCAGTGCAAGAGTGTTCATTCCCCATTTTAGATACTCAGCTTGAAGTTCAACCAAGTCTTTTGCCTTTCCTGTTTTCAACTTCTTAATTCCAATCTCCACCTTCTGTAACGCGAAGAGCTTTGTAGTTGTATTGAGCCCCAGGGGAGGCTCAACCTCTAATTCTTTCCCATAGAGTTGTCTTGCATATTCAAACAATTGATTGGATGCAATATTATTTTCGATTTGCTTCTTCCTTGGTTGAAGTTTATGCCAGAAAAGCTTTGGGTTATTCTTGCTTGGATATATTAACTCTTCTCGCCTTGTTTGCATGAACTCATATTTTTTCCTTTTTAGTATCTGCTTATATAACTTTACATTCATCTTCTCCTTGCCTGTCTTTTTCAAGGTTCTTCTTGCCATTTTGCATTCCTCATCAAACTAAGAATTTACAAGAAAATAATTTGATTTTGATTTCCTATTTTTTTCTCTTTTGCACTTCTCAAGTGCCCTTTGAATTATATTTGTTAACTTATGACTGTTGAAGCTTTGGAAACCAATTTTCTCCTTTTGAATTAATCTCTCCATCACTGTCTTGAATATAGTACATTTTTCTTGTGTTAGAAGAATTTTACCCCTTAGTAGTGATTGCCGAGAGCATTGGGTTTTTCTCCTATGCTTCCTTTCTTATAACTGTTAGGTCCCTATATTACTAGTATAGTTCCTTATTGTTGTTATTGTAACCCCCTTATTGTTATTATTGTACCCGTGTAACCCCAATATTGTTATTATTGTGCCCTTAAATTATTATTTTTAGGTCAGTTGGGATTACATTGTGGCCCCACTAGGATTACATTGTGGCCCCATGGACTTCTATATATAGAAAGGAGGTTTTGTAATTTGTATCATCCAAGAATTGTTCATTCATGTAATGTATTGGAGGTTGCCCCATCGAAGTGGCTTATTTCTAAGGCATTGATATCTCTTTTCTTCTATTTTTGGAGCTGGTTTCCCAACATTTGGTATCAAAGCTTTGGATTATAGGGTTTCGCTGCTCCAAACAGGTCATCGTGGCATTTTCGCTATAACTTTTTTTTCTACGAAGGTTCAAAAGCTGAAATTTTTAGAGTGCGAAGTTGAAATCTTGAGGAACATCATCGCAAAATTTCAGAGCTTGGTTCACAATATTTTTGGAGATACGATATGTGGAAGTTAGGTCTTTTTGCAGGCTCCTGAATTTCACTTAAAAAGGTCATTGCGGAATTTTCACTATAATTTTTTTTATACGAAGGTTCAAAATTTGAAATTTTTAGAGAGCAAAGATGAAATCCTGAGAAACATCATCTCAAAATTTCAGAGCTTGGTTTGCAATATTTTTGGAGATATGATCTGTGGAAGTTAGGTCTTTTTCAGGCTCCTGAATTTCATCTGAAAGAGGTGATCGTGGGAAAATCTTCATAACTCTCTCTCTGAGCATCGGATTAGAATTCTGTAAAAAGTGACTGGAAGTACATAGAATTTAGTTTCCTATCTATAAAGTTCAGAGCGAGAGGAGCAAACAGTGACACGTGGCAAGTCGTACAAGTTCGCTCTACTGAACCAGTCCATAATTAGGTCATTGTGGGAGATTGGAAATAACTTTGTCTTGAAGAATCCAATTCAAGTCAGACCTGTGGAATTTGAAAGAAGATTCAGGGGGCTACGTCAAGTCTGGATTTCAGATATTGAAGATCTGAAATCACAGAGATAATTCAGTTTTAATATCAAGCTCCTCAAAATCAAGAAAAAGGAGAAACAATTATATGCAAAAACATCCAAATGTTTCTTTGAAGTACAAGAGGTGGAATATCTGGGCCATATTGTATCTCATGAGGGTGTTAAGGTAGACCCTAACAAAATTAAAGCCATTAAGGAATGGAAAGTCCCCACAACCATAAAGTAGTTGCGAGGATTTCTCGGGTTAACAGGGTATTATCGCAAGTTTGTTAAGAATTGTGGGAGAATAGCAGCACCTCTAACAACATTATTGAAGAAAGATGCATTTTCATGGACTCCTGAAGCAACTAAGGCCTTTGAACATCTTAAAGAGGCAATGTACCTAGCACCGGTCTTAGCTACGCCAGACTTCACAAAAACCTTTATTGTGGAATGTGATGCCTCAGGAAATGGAATTGGTGCAGTTTTAATGCAGGAAGGAAGACCCATTGCTTTTGAAGGTCGTCCAATCAAAGGAAAGTATTTACAGAAACCTATTTATGAGAAGGAAATGTTAGCAATACTACATGCACTAAAGAAATGGCGAACTTACCTAATGGGAAGACACTTCAAGGTAAAAGCTGATCATGATAGTCTTAAACACTTTTTGGAACAAAGACTATCGTCAGAAGAACAGCAAAAATGGGTCACAAAGATGTTGGGTTACGACTTTGAAATAATCTACAAAAAAGGAAAGCTGAATGTTGTTGCAGATGCACTCTCAATAAAGAATGAAGAGGTGGAAGCATTGCTTTGTGCCATTTCTATTATCCAACCAGATTGGATAACTGAAGCAAGAGATGAATGGAAGAAGGACAAAGATGTATGGACACTCATTCAAAAGTTGCGGCAAGATCCTAGTACATCTGATACATTTAGTTGGAAAAATGATTCCTTATGGTACAAAGATCGCTTATATCTTTGTAAGAATTCCCAACTAAAACAAAAGATTCTTTTGGAATTGCACACTTCTCATTTAGGAGGACACTCAGGATTTTTAAAAACTTACCACAGGGTGAAGAAAGAATTTTTTTGGGATGGCCTTAAATCTGATATTCAAAAGTTTGTGGAAGAATGTTTGGTTTTCCAGCAGAATAAAGTGGAAACAATTAAGACCCCGGGACTTCTACAACCTTTATCCATTCCAAGTCAACGTTGGGAGGAGATTTCAATGGATTTTATCACAGGTTTACCTAAGTCCGAAGGAAAGAATGTCATCATGGTAGTAGTTGATAGACTTACTAAGTATGCACACTTTTTTGCATTATCCATCCATTTAAAGCAAGTACAGTTGCTACTACATTTGTGGACAGAATTCAAAAGCTACATGGAAGCCCAAGGGTTATTGTGAGCGATAGAGATCCCATTTTTACGGGAAATTTTTGGACGGAGTTATTTTCTTGTTTGGGTACTCAATTGGCTCATAGCTCATCTTATCATCCTCAATCTGATGGTCAAACTGAGATAGTAAATAAATGTTTGGAAGGATATCTTCGTTGTTTTGTATCTGATAAACAAACACAATGGGTCAAGTGGTTACCTCTTGTTGAATGGTGGTACAACACTTCCTTCCATACTGCAGCAAAAATGACCCCATTTATGGCACTTTATGGATATCATCCACCATCCATCACATCATCTTTAAGGGAAAATTCGAAGGTTCAAACAGTGGAAGATCACATCGAGCATCAGCAAGAAGTTCTCCAACTCTTAAAGGATAACCTGAATTTGGCACAAAATCGAATGAAACAACGGGCAGATCAACATCGTAGCGAGAGAAGTTTTGATGTAGGAGATTGGGTATTTTTACGGCTACAACCATACAAACAAATGTCCCTCAAGCAAGCAAAGAAGGATAATAAATTATCGCCAAAGTACTATGGTCCTTACAAGGTGTTGCAAAAGATTGGTACTATGGCTTACAAATTGGAGCTTCCTGCTTCTTCGCGAGTACATCCAGTTTTCCATGTTTCATGCTTAAAGAAGGTTATAGGTGAAAATATTCCAGTTCAAACAATATTGCCAGAACTTGATGAGGAAGGAAAAATAATATTGGAACCTAAAGTGGTCATGGAAACAAGAACTCGACAGCTACGGAATCGATCAATTTTAGAGTATCTCATCAAGTGGAAGAACTTACCCACTGAAGATTCTACATGGGAGGATGAGAATTTTATACAAAAGCACCCATAGCTACTCAAGCGTTGAGGACAACACTTTTTTGAAGGAGAGGGGCATGTTAGGTCCCTATATTACTAGTATAGTCCCTTATTGTTGTTATTGTAACCCCCTTATTGTTATTATTGTACCTCTGTAACCCCAATATTGTTATTATTGTGCCCTTAAATTATTATTGTTAGGTTGGATAGGATTACATTGTGGCCACATGGACTCCTATATATAGAAAGGAGGTTTTGTAATTTGTATCATCCAAGAATTGTTCATTCATGTAATGTATTGGAGGTTTCCCCCTCGAAGTGGCTTATTTCTAGGGCGTTGATATCTCTTTTCTTCTATTTTTGGAGCTGGTTTCCCAACAATAACCATGATAACTTTATATAAATTGGGTTATGGTATGATTTTAAGTCCCAATTATGCCCTCCAATCTTAACTTTGTCTATCTTTTCTATCAAGCTTTGTGAATAAATCACATAATCAACGACAACTGCCCCATTGTATGTGATGTTCCCAGACCTTTTCCATTTGTCTAGACCATTGCAAATAATTAAGTTGAAAGCACCACACAGTGGAAGCGACTCCTCCCTAAAATGATTGCTAACTTTGTCATCTTCTGAACATCTCACCCATTGGGGATTCTCCTCTTCGGTGAGCCAAATAGGATTATGATCCTCTTTGCAACAAATAATACTAGCTTGCTAATTTGTTGTTCTAGCATTAAAATCTCCCACTAAAATCACTTATCCCTGTTGAGAGTACACGGCAATGTATTGCTTTAAACCTGCATACGGATCCTTGCTGTCTAGCCCCTTATTTTTGTAATTTTTTGAGACTCGAGGGGAAAAATATCATGCTGCAATTCTTATGTGATTCTCATTCTTTGATATTTTGAGCCATAAATATTGTTTATTTTCATCTTCTTCCAACAACTGAATGTGACGACCTTATTTTTCTTTCACTAAGACCAGTATTCCCCCATACCCTTTGCCATTTTCTGCTACGTTGTTCCAAACTGCTAACTTCAAATAACTATGAAACACATGAGTTTTGCAACCATCATGTTCATGAGTTTATGTGAGACAAATTATGTCTCTACCTTTCGCAATAGGCCCTAACCCAGGTCCCCTCCTCCAAGGGTAGCCTCTACAATTCCAACAAACTAAACTTAGGTAGACCTGGGTAGGATTTGACTGCTACACAGTTTGCCACATAAGACTCAAATTGGAGTCTTCGACCCTTTTCATCCATATTGCTCTTGTTGTTTTCCTCCCTATTATCGAATTCTTTGTTTTTTCTTTACTGCCATCTTGCTAGCCTGTTTTGTCCTAAGTCCAAAACACTGCAATAACTGCTTTACCATTGTACAACCATGCCCTTTTCCCTTCATTTATTGTTGCCTTAATTTTCTTCACTTCTTCCCTTCTCTCCTCTTGTTGTTTGTTGGTTAAATTTTCATCTAGAAAGAAGTGTGAGCCTTTTAAGAATTTATTTTTTCTTAAGAGACAGTGTTTGTCTTGCACGCTTGCCATGGTGACCTTTATGGGACGAGGCCTCTCTTCACATATCTTCCCCACCCTCCTTTCCTGGCAAATTTCCCCTTTCCAACGTAGTTTCTCTTTGAGAAAGTCCCTTGTCAAATTTAGAGTACTTTCATTCCTCCCACAATCTCTTATTCCCGTGATAATAAAGTTTGTTTCCCTGTCTTTTCTTTCTTTGTGTTCTCTTTCCTGTGCTCTACGAGCACTTGCATCTTCTTCTTCCTCTGTCCTTATACAACCATTAGCATCTTCAACTCTATCTTTGATTTCTTTTGGACCGTCTTCCTTATTGTTATTTTTTTGTCTTCTCTTTCGAAAGATCTGTTTGTTGAGATACTTGTGTATCTACTTGAATTTCTTTAGAAATGATCACATCCTTGTTTGCTACTCTTGATTCTGTCATGGTTTGCCACGCTGTCTTCATGCTTTGCCATTCTTGTTTCCCTGTCTCTAGAGCCTCTTGTAATATTATTAATTGTTCTTTTAAAATTCTATTACCTTCCATTTAACACCGATTTGCAAATGTGATCTCTGAAATTTTGCGGTCCCCTTTCCTGTTCTTTGGCTTCCAAAATCTCAAGCCTTCATTAGTTCTTTGACATAGAGATTCAATGACCAAGTAAGAGGTGTGGATGTGGGACTATAAATGGTTGACTCTTCTTTATTTTTGCTGCTCTTATTTATTTTCTTTCTCTGGGACTGTTTTTTGTTTTTGTTGTCTTTGTCTTTGTTCCCATTTGAGGCGAGCAAGCCTATGCCTTAAAATGCCCCGATATTGCTTTGCATTTACCGAAATCCACTTTCCTGTTTTGTCTGTTGAAGCAATTTTAACTTGACCTAAATGATTAGTTTCCACGAACCTGATATTTCCTTGCCATTTTTAACATTTTCTATTGATTTGCTTTCCATTTAAAGATGAGATGAGAAAATCCTCTTGAGCAGAAAGTTTGAACATAAAATCCTCCCGAACAAAAAATACTCCATTTTCAGGCTTCTTTGTCGCAATATTTTTGATTGCCGCTATTCTCTTTAAGAATACGTTAATGCATGTTCCTTGAGACTACGTGACTGCGTAAGACTGTGTGACTACGTGAATATGGAGAGATGGAACATCTGCGTGACTGCGTTAATGGTTCAAGGGTTTCTCTGCGGACAATGGTTTCTTTGCAGACTCCAGTATGAAGCTATCCTGGTGAATATGGAGAGATGGAACACCTGCATGACTGCGTTAATGGTTCAAGGGTTTATCCGCGGACGCTGGTTTCTTTGCAGACTGCGAACAATGGTTTCTTTGTGGAGTTGATTGGGAGGTTACGCCTTGGAAGCCTGCAGTTAAAAGTGGTTGATTGATAGTGACACTGCATAGATTTGTAGGCCTCTCTACTATAGAGATTTAGTTTAATGTTGTCAATCACCCTCCATAGTTTTGCGGTGTCAATCCCTCCTAGTTTAATGCCATCGTCGTGCCCTTTGCACCCACTGATGCAAATGCTGATTATTATTGGAAATACTTAAATTAAAAT
This sequence comes from Pinus albicaulis, assembly GCA_034641835.2. Classification (NCBI taxonomy): domain Eukaryota; kingdom Viridiplantae; phylum Streptophyta; class Pinopsida; order Pinales; family Pinaceae; genus Pinus; species Pinus albicaulis. The sequence goes on along the minus strand of CM076578.1, from coordinate 23,423,313 downwards.
GAAAAAATTCCAATCATTCTTAACATATTAAAAATAAACTCAATTAAATATATAATAATTTTTTAAATAATCAAATTTATTATTACAAAGAATCTTATCCATTTTAAATATATAGAAATTTTTTAAATAGTAAAATTTATTATTACAAAGAACATCATCCATTATAAATATAATGGTACTCGAATGAAAGTGAAAGAATCCCAATCATTCCTCCCACAGTAAAAATAAACCCAATCAATTATATAATATTTTTTTAAATAATAAAATTTATTATTACAAAGAATATCATCCATTATAAATATAATGTCTCAGTCATCTAAATTATATCTAATTTACTTAAAATATAAATTTAATTAAGAAATTTCCAACAAAACATGAAATTTAAACACAAACAACCTCCATAATCCAACTACTTATATAACTATTCAACTAAACCAAATAATACGCCTATTTAGCTATAAATATATCACATCAAACAGGAGCGCTCAGACCGTACTGAAAGCGCGTTTTGTAGTTTTGACTGCATTAAGAGTAGTAGGTACCCTTCTCCGCGTTCTCTTCAGACGACAATTTCTGCGTATTTACAATTTAAAGGTCCATCGCACCTATTCACGACAGCTTTAGGACACTTCCACTCAATTTATTTGAGTTTTCCGAGGACAATTTGAATTGGGTTTGATTTTTTCTTTTTTGTAATAGTAAAGCTCTTTTAAGTGGGAAAACTAAGTCGGGTTTGATTTGGTTGGGGTTCCAGGGAATCAATCTCAATATTCTGTACCCAATTGTGACTGTCGTTGCTTATTTAGGAGGATTCAAAGGGTCTGAAGCTTTTAGAATTCGTCACTCTAATTTCATGGCCACAGGCGGAATTCAGGGTCAGCTCCTGGACATAACAGGTAAGATCTTATTTTAATTTTGGCGAGTCTTCTTTAAATTTGTGTAACATGTCTATATATATTTTCATATATGTGTATACACGGGCTTGTGTGAAATAATTTAATAGAATAGCTTGGGCTACCGGGAAAATTAAATGGGCTACTTTTCGTAGATTGGGTAAATCTTGATCTATTTAATGAGCTCATAAACTCGCAATTTTTCTGTAGAACAGGATGTTACTTGAACTTCCTGAAAAATATCTGTAATTTTGGGACATATTTGTCTAATGGATGTTTTCCATAATTTATTATTTATTTATGTATTTCTTTTCTTTATACATAGGTAAAATGAATATCCGCTTAAAATTTACAAGTGCATGTTACTTGTATCTGGTAATCTTTAAAGTTTGGAACCAGGAAAAATGATTACAGAAGGTATTTCGTAGCTGTAAACTTAAATGGCTTAGCCGAGCGATAAGCATGTCCGATGGGCTGTGACCTAGTGATAAGTTGGAGTGGTCCCGAAGTTACGGTGATGATGACCTGGTTAAAAACTGGAGGTGCATGTTCCAGTGTTAATGGTGTAGGTACAAGTTCTGAAGTAGATAAGGTAAGGTGCAAATCTTGACGCTAATGTGGTAAGGTGTAAGTCTTGATGCTGAGGGGTGAGGTGCAAATCATGGGTAATTGTTGTAGCTGAGGGGGTGAGCTGCAAGTCCAGGGTAATTGTAATAGCTGAATGAAGCAGAATGGATTAATTGTTATTAATTTATCTAAGGATTATCCCTCCTAGCCATTAGTGAAAGATTCTAGGATGCTTGTATATCCATTAAGAGGACGAGTATTGGAGCTTGTATATATATATATATTAAATTTCCTTTTGGATAGTCCCAGGCAGTTTTTTTAGGAAGCTTTTTTTAGCACTAGGATGTTCTTAACGCTGATTATGTGAGAAACGATGACTTTGTTAAATTAATGTATTCTAATCTAAATTTATAAAACGTTGAAATTCAATTTTGATCCTTGGTCCCCAATCTGTCTCAACTTGTATTATAAATATTTATTATTGAGTCAATCGATTCAAGAGTCAACTCCCCAGATCTAGATTAGGTTATTTAATCCAGATTTATAAAATGTTGTTGTTCAATTTTGATCTTTAACCTTAAATTTGTCATTAATTATATTATAAAATATGTATTATTGAGTCGATGAATTCAAGTGTCACATCTCCAAATACGTAGATTTCTATTTTATGTTTGTATTGGTTGGTATCGAAGATTTTTTCGACTCTTATCTTGATTTTCTATGAAATTTGATTTTACATCGAGGTTAGCACCATGTGATCCAACAACATTTACGACTCTAAGTCCCTCTTTGCCTTCCTTCTTGATCAATTGCGTTTGGCTCTCTTCATGTGTTAATGTTTACTCCAAACCTTGCCTTGTCATATTGATTACATTTATCTCTTAGAGTGTTTTAGCACTTGGTGGTAGTAAGTGCCTTGTATATCCTCGAGAGTTGGGCACAATAGATACAATATCAGTCTGCCCATGCATAGCTTTGCATTAGAGAGTTGGGATATCCATCCCCATGAGGACATAGAGCAATACCCACTTCCAATGTAGACTTGCTTGACAAGGCACCTTTGGGCGAGTCTACCACTATATTTTTCCAAAAATCTCAAATATTAAGAGAGTCTTAATTGGTTGTCTTGAATGCCACTTATGATCACCTAACCAAGACCTCTTAGCCTTGGGAAATCCCTATATGACATTACCTTCTCCATTGTTGCTATGGCAACAAATACTTTAGATCCCTCAAGATGTTGAAATGCTGAACTCCTCTTGCTTGGTGTTGGATGTTCTCGATGATGTACCCTAGCGGACCCAACATGCCCCCATGCTAGCCATGACACTGTTTAATGGTCATGATTTGATCTGGAGTCCAGATGATGATTGCTGCCCCCAGGATGATAAGGGAGGCCTTATACTAGCACTTGGAGCCCTAATGCTGGAGAGAGATAATGCCACGTCAACGATCACCTTCCTAGCGCTGGAGAAGGTGACATAGGGCACCCATAACATGGTTTTGACACTTGGAGGCATTTTGAGGCACTTCTTGAGGGCTTCCTCTTGAGTAGTGGAGTTGATAATGATGATGGGACATAACACTATCCCATCCTTGCACTTTCATAACATTTATGGCGCAAAAGGGCATGGCGTCATACTTATGGGAGATATTGATCCACATGTGTGGGATTTTCTTGTATAGTTTTATTATTTTGAGCCATGGTGTTGGCTTGTAAACATTATCTTGATGAGCACTCAAAATTAAACTTGTTTTAGGGCATGTAGTCTAATTTTGTTTTGTAAAAGTGAGGGATAGACCTCACACACACACATCGAGGATCCCTCACTCGGCTTTATTCATCATCATGCTTGAGATTTCGTCCCTCTCTTCTAGGGTATGGATTACCCTTGCCTTTTTTGCTACTTGTGGAGATGTGATTTTTATGGAGCATTTGCTATTGGGGGTTGGCGATAATATTTGATATGTATTTTTGGGATTGAAAGAAGGCCTTTTCTTGGAAGAAGTTGTAAGTTTGTTGTTGATTATTTGATTATTTTGCATGTAAATGAATTAATGTTAGGGTTTCTCAATGATCCATGACTAAAAGCATATTATTTCTTGGAAATCTTGGTTAAATTTTGCATGTTAAATATGTTCTTCCTTGAAATCCATAGAAGAGCTCCCAGTGTGCATCTTTTGTTTAATTTATCCACTCACAAAAAAGATAGTTAGGGTTTTATAAATTGGAAAACATATTTTCCCCTCCTTACTCTAATGAATTGTCCTTTTCACCAAAAATATACCCTAAAACTGTTGATTTGGGTAGTATCGGATGTGCTCTAAGTCTCAAATTTTGAGGAGAGACTTAGACACATTTATTCTAAATAACCCAGAAAGCGTTTGGTGAAATTCCACTTGGATTGTATTATACAGAAATAATTAATTATTTTTAAAGCGACCCTAAGTTAAAACTCAGGAAAATAAAATAATTAAAGTGTATTAATAGAATATGAGTGAGAATGATCTAGAATAAATGGATCAAGTCAAAATTTAATGTTAGTCGTCGATTAGAGATCTAATCTGGGCTGTTGAATCCTTAATGAGAAGATTATAAGAATGACTTAAAGGGTCATCTGGAAAGCACATTCGTGGAGACACAGTGGATCTAGAGATCGAATTTTTCGGACGGAGCAAGTGCTCAAACAAAAATCAGATCTAAGTGATCCTTGATTGCAGTGAGGGGCAATATTTCTGGTTGGAAGGTTTCTTGAGCCGGAGAGTACACAGCAACAGGGACAGAGAGAGCCACAACTATGCATTCACTGTGCAGAGCCAGTGACGCAGTGCCTACGCATTCACTGCGCAGGGCCAGAGGGAGAATCATTTTCCTGCAGAGGAGACAACACAGAGCCAGTGTCAGACCCCGAAGAGATTTTTCGGAGGCTCAGTTTCCAGCCAGCACTGAGACCAGCGTAGAGGCAGAAGGACAACTGGGTTATGACACAGTCACTACGCAGAGGCAACGCATGGCAGTCCAGCCTTGGTGCAGATTAGTGCCAGTTTCCCATGGAGGAGTGAGCTTTGTCTCACGAGATGTCTTTTGTCAGTTTTGCTGTATGATTTGACAGTCTCGTCAATCATAGATTTATACTCAGAATTTACTGCATAATAACATAAACCCTCAGATCTGCTACACCTCGCATTGGGTTTTTACAGGGACATTATTCCAAAAACAATTGTGTTGGATGGTTGTGTGATCTATGTGTGTTCAGATTTGTTTCCACACTTGTATTTCTTCCGTAGTTTAATTGTGTAGGCTGTAGTGAATGGATTTCGATATTTGCTTGTAGAACACAATAAATAATTTGTTAAGTAAAATAACAAATAGAAGATTTTCCATCAGTTGTTGCAGTAGGATACCGTGTGTTGTATCTCAAGAAATAATCCCTCGGCTGTGGTAAGGAATCAGTGCTCAAGACATTTTATAAATGTATGTCAAAATTACAATATCAAATGGCCTCTGTTTAACACCTTTGGAATTTAATTACTTAATACCCTCAATAATCTGATATAATGAAAGCCTTTACAATGCCATAAACTGCTGATATTTGAATGAAATGAAAAGAAGGACTATAAGGGAAACTCAAAATGATATGCTGAGAAATAGAATCTATCACTTTTAAGTTTCAGAGGAAATTCATGGAGAGAGAGGAAACTTGAAATAATATGCTGTAAACACAAAATCTATTCCTTTAAATTTTCATCAGGAGTTTGTGAAGAGAAAAGAGATGAAGTGAAGGAGCGCAAATTAAGGCTATTTAACTCTTACTCATAGATGTAATTAAGAGACCGGTTGCTACATTACTTCACTTCATTCAAAGAGGAATAAACACAGAGTGAGATTGGAAAGACATATCAACATCAAAAGGTGTAGGAAAGTTGATCTTCTTTCATTTATTTCTCAGAAAATTCAGTACCAAATTAACAGTGATCCAGAGGTCCAAAATTCGGAACCCCTTTTCTTTATTTCTATCTACTTAAATACATCAAAGTAGTTTGTAACTGTTGAACTTCTTGAAACTACTCGACTACCTAAACTGTTTAGATTACTTATGCAATCATACCAAGAAAAACAAATTGAAACTAGAAATATTGTTCGTTTTGTTGACTCTGATGTTGTTGATGTGTCCCCCCGAAGTGCTGAGGTGTCCTTTGTGGTTATGATGCGGTAGCTGCGCAGTTCTGTAACAACGCCTCAGTGCCCGACTTGACCCAACTGTTGTGCTTCCCACAGTGCCACTATATGTTCTTCTGCTTGACTCTGCCTATGCCTTTTGCGTTTCGAACACTGTCATCATATCACCTACGACTCGACTCTGCCTCTTTTGCGCGTGTTTGTTGTGTTTAGTCTTCTCTTCTCCTTTGCTCTGTGTCGGGTCACTTACCCGAGTCTGTCTGCCGTGTTTTGCCTATTTCCTCATAAAATGGTGCACAAACCTCATATGCCCGGACTTGAAATCCTTTAGATTTCATCTTGGAACCACATCGCGTCCGTGTCAACATCGCACTTCGCATTTTTTTATCTTTAACTTTTCCTTAGTACTTATCATTTAAAACTTGTGATGTGCGCTATGCGATTGAGTCCCACCTGGCATCGCACATCGCACTTCGGCGACTTTATAACTTACCTCCCACGGTTATCCTTTAAAACTTGCGATCTGCGATTTGCGATCGGGCCCCACCGCATCGCACATCGCACTTTGGCGATTATAACACTTACCATTTGCACTTAACTTTTAAAACTTGCGATGTGCGGTATGCGGGCGAGGTCCACGTCATTGTGCTACGTCACCCTTCCATGTCACCGCCACGTCACATTGCCACGCCATCATAAATTACTTGCGATCTGTGGGGTCGGGGCCATGTCATCTGCCACGTCATCACCCGCACTTCGCATTTCGCAATTTCTGTGACTTATCGCATTGCAACTTAAACAGTTTAACTTGCGATTTCTTATCATATCAATGTAAAATTCCCCGATATGCGATATGCGATTTAACCTCCGCCGTTGATCTATGCCCAGATCCAACAGTCCTGACTGCTCCTTTGTTGATCTGCGCTTTGATCCTGACCATCTGTTTTTCCCTTTGTGCCTCCTCCAAAACTCTTAAGTTTTTAAGGGAAATGCGCAATTTCTCCGCCTTCGGGAAGTTAGTTTGTTTGCTCCACGGTGTAACCCTCCTGAGCTTATCCGGTGTTCTGCCGCGCTAGTCTGTCTTGAGCTTGCAACTGATCTTGACTCGACCTTGTCCAATGTGCGATGTTCTGAACTTTCCCATCGGTCCAACTCTTAAACTGTTCTACACGTGAATGAGCCCAACTCCACCCACCTTCACATCTCATCACGTAATGTTAATGTACCAATATTTAAATAAAAAATTCTTCTACGACACACAAAATTTTACATTTTCTATCATATATGATTTTTGGTGTTTTGAAAAAATATTTCAAAGGTATAAATGCAAATGAGCCACAACACCGTGTAAACGATTTTTCACAAAAACTCCATCACCTAAGTTGGATTAGGCATTGGTAAATTTGTGTTGATAAAAAAATTTAAAACCTAAATATTTCTTTCCTTTTATATCTCTTAGGCTTTTTAAGGGAAGCCACTAGGGCTTTTCTAGGGCCGAATTGTTTATAGGGTTGTGGTGTCGATGCATGTTTGTGGATGAGAACCTAGGGTTTACCTCCCTGTACCTTTTAACCACAAAAGTTATCTTTCATGGTGGGTATATTTTCCCTCAAGAGGGTTGTCACTATTCTTATTAAATTTTGTGCCTTGGAAACCCTAACCCTATCCAAGCTTCAACTTGAAGCCTATCTGAGGGTTTACACCTATGTTGCACGGGGACCCGTCCCCGCCTATATTTCATGCCATTCCCTCCGTTCCGGTGTTCCGGGGACTTTGGAACTCCTCGGAAACGTTCCAGATTTGCCGGGGACATCCCCGTGGACTTGGGGACTTCAAAGCCGTCCCCTAGCCGTCCCCTAGCCGTCCCTCGAAAATTCGGGGACTTTTCGGGGACTTCTGGATGTCCCCAAAAAATAAAACATTATGAATTTATCGTTACCCAGGCGATGGGGAGGCACTGGCACAGGGATCTCCATGGTCTCCATCTTTCCTTCTAAACCCTTTTGCTGTTGTTGGGCTCAATATCAAAGCCTATGCGAGGGCAGGAAATGCATGCGTAGCTGGACGCATATGCGATTCTTTTGAGAAACAGAGCGCTTTCAGAGAGACTAACCTGACGGATTGAAAATTACCAGCAACTCAACATCGATATTTCCAATGTTGACTTGGATTCAATACAGCTTCCTCCGGGTGAAGATTTGGGCATCAAAAGGTATCCGCCATACTCTATTCTAATCATTCAGAAAATATAAGAACGCCAATGCCGCATTTTTTTTTCTATTTTTATGAAAACCCTAAACCCTTTCTATATACGGGCCCGCAGTTTAGCCTGTTTGGTGAGCCTCCATCTGTCATTTTGTTCTAGATGTATTCTCTGGTGATCCATGAAGTTAAGGTCAATTTGAATTGATATGATTTGTTCATCCTCGTCAGTTCTGTATCAATTCAATTCGTAGTATACTCCTTTTCTATTCCTTTCGCTAATCTATATCATATCTAATTTGCCGCTAGTGATGATGAGGAGGAAGAAGAAGATTCACTAGAGTTTGAGACTGGGTTCGGCAACATTGTAGTTGTATACAATCTCCCGGTTGTCCCTTCAGAGAAGTGTGAGAAAGTCGAAGGTGTTGTTTGCAAGATCTTTGGGCAGATTGGTACAATTAGGGAGAGAGGGCTTTGGATGCCGATTCATCCCGAAAGTTAAAAAAAATCAAAAATTTCATTTTTTTTAAAAATTTTTTATAAAAAAAAATTAAAACACAATTTTTATGAAATAATAAATATAAAATTTTAAAGCATTATGAATAAAAATAAAATCAAATATTTCGTTATTCTATTTTATTTTATTTTTTTTATTAAAAAAAATTAAAAAATCATTTTTATAAAATAATAAATGTAAAATTTTAAATAAAATAAAATGTAAAACTAAACCTAATGCATTACAAATTAATAGTTTTTAATTTTTAATTTGAATTTTTAATTCATTAAATTATGTTACTAGATTGTAATTTGTAGGTTGTAACTTGAAAGTTGTATGAATAATGAAATGATTCAACGTTTATGCCTTTAAAGTTTAAGTTATGCGATGATGACGAAATTTGTTTTTTATGCACAATTCTCAAAATTTGTCTTTAGATTTATGATTCATTGATTCATTGATTTATGATTTTAGTATTTTTAATTTTATTTATTTTCAGTTTTCATTCATGTTTAATTTTATTTAATTTTAATTTTTTTAATAAATTTTAAATATTAAATAATAAATATAATAATAGTTGCCGCACTTGCCGTCCCCAACTCGTCGTCCCCTGAAAATTTGGGGGTGCGCTCTAGCTGTCCCGGAAACTCGTCCCGCGATCCCCGCGGTCCCCCCGTCCCTACAGGCAGTGCAACTTAGGTTTACACTATTCCTTTGTTGATCTAGTTTTCAAGTAAACTCTTTCCTTGACTTCTATGTGTTTAGGTATTCCTTTATCATTGCTTGTCAGTAAACCCTACTATGTAGAAGTCTTTATCTAGTATAGGTGTAAGATACGTTGCTCCTTTATCAAAAGGAGTCGAGTCTTGTCCAAGATAGGGTGTCTTTGCCTAGTCTGTTTGCATCAGTTGGAGCCTTATAACTAGAGTATCTTTATAGATGAATACATGGAAGCCTCCTTTGTGGTGAAACTCCACTAAATAACAAGAGGGAGATTGTTGGGGTGACAGTGGCAATCTCCCTCATGGTTGCTACGGGGTCTGGCACTCGCCTTGTGAACCCCATCGTAAGGGCTACTAGATTTTGTGGCAACAAGTACCTCTTCCTCAGTGATAAATTTCAGGAGGGTGTGGTGAACCTAAAGTGTTTTCTTCCATATTTGTAGTTTGTAGGTATTTTGACTAAGCCTCTAATGGAGTGATAATTTAAGCATTTTAGAGTGAGGTTGGGCTTTCATGGAAAATGATTTCCTTGTTACTTCCTTTCCTTCTGAAAAAAATTTCAAGAAAAGTTCTTGAAAATTAAAAGCTACCGTCCCCAAAGATTGTAACCGTTGTACTCCTAGTACAACATCAGCACCTCCCATAGGAATGGAAAGCATTGGACTAGTCAATACATATTCCCCCATGGTTAGCTTGATATTATGGCATTTTCCAGAGCAATTTATAGTTCTTCCATTTACAACCATCACTTGACATTCTGGTGCTGGGTATAGGAAACAATTTAATTCCTTGGCTACCTTACAATGAATAAAATTATGGGTGCTACCTGAATCAATCAACACTATTACCTTTTTCTTCTTGATATGTCCTTCTATCTTGAGAGTTTGAGGAGTGGTAATTCCTGCCAGTGCATTACACGATATGGTTAGATTCATTTCTTCCCCTTCTATGGCTGGTTCCTGGTGTATATCCTCTTCTTGTTCATTTTCTTCTTCCTCTTCACAATCTATGTAAAATAATTTCTTCTCAGCACACTTATGACCTTTAGTGTATTTTCTATCACAACTGTAGCAAAGCCCTTTTGCTCTTTTTTCTTCCAATTGTTGTAGTGTCAACCTTGTAGGTTGTGGAAATCTAGGAGTAGCAACACTTCCCTCTTTATAGAAGTGAGTGGTAGGCTTCCTTGTCGCCATAATTTTACATTCAATTTTTCTTGCCAACCTGAATGCCTTCTCCAATGAATTAGGTTCCAAAATGCGAACTTCATGTTGGATGTTATCCTTTAAAGTGCTTATGAAGAGATCAATCCTGTGTTCCTCTGGAATATCAGTTACCCTTATATTCAATTTTTGGAAGTCCTCAATGTGCTGCCCCACTAAACCCTTTTGTTTGAGATTTATCAATTGGCTAAAGAAGGTGTTGCTCTTTGTATCTTCATAATGTGCTATCATTTCCTTTGTAAAAATTGACCAAGTGACAATTTTTTAACGGGAGCAAAGCCATCGATAACATACAAATGTATTTTGTTCTAAATGTAAAGTTGCAATGCGTACCTTTTGTGTGTTTTGCACATTATGGAGATCAAAATATTGCTCCATTTGTAGTATCCATGTTACAGGATCCTTTCCATCAAACTTCCTCATCTCCATTTTTGGAATATGGTGGTTCTTCCTGCCAACATTAGAGTTTGTGAAATCATGATTAACATTTATTTTGTTCTCATCATGAGTTTCTTCTACTATCTTTTCACCATTATGAAACATTTCTTGTATCAACTTTGTCAAACCTTCCATGTTTGCTTTTAGATCATTCTTCATGTTTTCCATCTTAGCTTCCATGCCATCCATCTTAGCTTCCATGCCTTTCTTCAAAACTTCGATTTCATTTTTTGTTGCTCTTTGCGAGAGCGAAATTTGGTGCACTTGCTCTTGTAATTTAGATAGATCATGTTGCAATTCTTCATCTTCATGAGTCATAGAAGAGCCTTCTAAAGGCTTAATGGGTGTTGAGTTATTTTTACGAGGCATCTTTTAGAACCCAATATTGATATCTATTCTACAATATGCCCTTGGAATCTATTCAAATTGATTCTTCAAACAAGACTTATGCAATTCGGAAAAAAAAAATACACACCTTTTTCTTGCTTTTGAGGAGTTCGATATTGAAATTGGATTATCTCTGTGATTGCAACACTTCAATATTTGAATTTCAGTACCAACGTAGTCCTCTGAGTTCTCTTTCGAATGTCACAGGTCTGACCTAATTTGGATTCTCCATGACAAAGTTGTGTCCAATCTCCCACAATGACCTAATTATGGACTGGTTCAATAGAGCGAACTTGTACGACTTGCCACGTGTCACGGTTTCATCCTTCGACTTTGAAATTGATAGCCAAGAAACTACAGTTCGTGTACTTGCGACCAATTTTTATGGCACTCCAATCTGATGCTCAAAGAGAGAATTATGAATCTTTTTCGACGATCACCTCTTTGAGATGAAATTTGGGAGCCTGAAAAAGCACTACCTTCCACAGATCATATCTCCGAAAATGTTGCAAACCAAGATTTGAAATTTTTTGACGATTTTCCTTAGGATTTCGGCTTCGCACCCTAAAAATTTTAGATTCTGAACCTTCGTAGAAAAAAAGTTATAGCGCAAATGCCACGATGACCTGTTTAGGAGCCTGAAAAAAAGACCTAACTTCCACAGATCATATCTCCGAAAATATTGCGAACCAAGATCTGAAATTTTTAGACAATCTTCCTCAGGATTTCGACTTCGCACCCGAAAAATTTCAGCTTCTAAAACTTCGTAGAAAAAAAGTTATAGCGAAAATGCCACGATGATCTGTTTGGAGCAGCGAAACCCTAGAATCCAAAGCTCTGATACCAAATGTTGTGTAACCAGCTCCAAAAATAGAAGAAAAGAGATATCAACGCCTTAGAAATAAGCCACTTCGAGGGGCAACCTCCAATATATTACATAATTGAACAATTCTTGGATGATACGATTTACAAAACCTCCTTTCTATATATAGGAGTCCATGGGGCCATAATGTAATCCTAGTGGGGCCACAATGTAATCCTAACCGACCTAACAATAATAATTTAAGGGCACAATAATAACAATATGGGGGTTACAAGGGTACAATAATAACAATAAGGGGGTTACACTAACAACAATAAGGGACTATACTAGTAATATAGGGACCTAACAGAAGATTTAATTTATAGGTATGCCACTCGGGAAGGGTGTTCTATAAACAAAGCTTCTTTGTTTAATGGTACTAATTATACCTTTTTGAAAGTTAGAATGAGAACATATTTAATGTCCCTTGGAGTAGATGTGTGGGGTGCAAAAGAGCATGGTTGTGAGAAACCACTTGTTATTGGTTTTATTTACATGAAACAAATATCATTTATATTATAAAAGCTAGTTCCATGGCCGAAACCATTTACATTCTTCCATGATTTCAGAGGCTTCAATATTCCAATATATCCATAGCATAATTTTCTTACCCCTATGGGCACTTTGAACTACAATTTTACCTTATATCTTTCGTAAATTCCACAAAAAACCCGCAAAAAGTGTGCATACTTGCAATACATAGGTTAAACATTGGAAATTTTAAAAGTCCTAGAGCGCCCAACTTTTGCAGCAACTACCAAATTTTCTTCTATCTTGCGAGGTGCGACTTCTCCAAGTCCCTCTGCCACTTGAAACTTGGTGGTTTACGCACTAGTTCCTGCTTCCCGGTCTTTTTTTTTTATCATCATGCTCACCAACTAGAGGGGCGCCCATACCATTAACTTGGAGCTTCAACACTAATAACTCAACTTCCAGAATTACCAATTTCTTGCCCATCTTGGTCTGCTACCATTCACATCGTTTTTCCAGCAACTGAGACCTCGCTTCCTTTTCCTTCTCTACTAGTTCACGTCTTCTGTTGAAGATTTCCACCATCTCCATAATTGCCTTGGACAAGTTATCCACAGATTGTCGCCAATGCTCTTGGTCGTTTTTTGCTGCTTGCTCTTTAAAGGTGTGAAAATTTTGATTCAGAAAATCTTTTCTGCAGTGATAGATTTATTTCTCCTACTTATTATTTCAATAAGTTATTTACATAATTCTTTCAGTAAATTTCGAAATAAATACTACTGCAGCATTCACTTATATATATGCAGAGAAAGGAACAGTAAGAAATATAATCATAAGAAAGAATCACATGTACACACTTATTTTTGGACAATTGTCCTCGGAAAAACCCAATGAGGGAAAACCGGTGCAGTAGATGAGGGTTTATATATTATTCTTCAGCAATGAATTCTTTACAAGAAATAGACTGGTAGTTTTCTTTAGAAAACACCTGAGATATATTCTCTAGTTCCTTCTGGAGAATTCCTGACACCTGGAAGACCCACTATCTCCCTCTGCGTCACTCTGTGTGTTTTTCTGTGCAGTCCTTGCTATGGACTGCGTCACTCTGCGCGGGCTCTGCGTGGGCACACTGCGCTGTTGTTCTACGCTGCCTTCTGTGGCCCTCTGCGTTCCTCTCTCTTCCTTCTCTGTCGCTGCTGACTCCCTCCTCTTCTTCTGCCTCTACATCTCTCCCTCTGAAATCGAATTCTATTCCTTTAGAATCGACTTCCTTCGGGTTAGTGAGTGTATGCCCGACTTGCTTTCCAAATGACCTTCAAGCCTTCTTTTATAATCTTTTTATGGACGAATCAACGATTGAAATTAGAAGTCTAATCAATGGCCAAGATTAAAACTTGACTTGATCTTCGTTCTCTAGAAGATTCACACTCTGTTTTATTAGTACCCATTAATTATTTAATTTCCCTAAGTTTAGACTTAGGGTCTACATTAAAATAATTAATTATTTTAATAAAGCACAAACCGAGTGGAACTTCCACAAACGGTTTCTGGGTTCTTTGGAATACTGATGTCCAATCCTCCTTACAAATTTTGAGACTTGGAACACTTTCTGAGGCTACAAAAATCAACACTCCCTCTTAGTGAGGAAAGTGTTCTAGCAAAATGCCTGCTGCATGCTGCTCTGTCTTGAAGCATCCTCTGCACTGCTGATGCTTGGCTACTGCCCCTCACCTGCTGCGTTGCTGCCTTCTGTACTGTTGCCCATGACCCTATTACTGTCACCGCCTCATCTGTACTGCAACTCCCTCTAAATCCTGAACTTATCCATTCCTGTTACTGAAATGGATTCTTGATCATCCCCATATTTTCTCTTGAATAGACAAACTTGTTCTTTCCCAGAGCTTTCGTGAGGATATCTGCCACTTGTTCTCCTGTAGGAGTGTACTCCAATTGTACAACTCCCCTTTGGACACAACCTCTGATGAAATGACACTTGATGTCAATGTGCTTCGACCGATCATGAAACACAGGATTCTCAGAGAGCTTGATGCAACTCTAATTATCACAAAGAATGCTGGTCGCCTCCATCTTCTCCTTGAGTAAGTTCACAAGCAATTGTCGAAGCCATATGGCCTCACACGAAGCCGTGCTAGCTGCCATATATTCAGCTTCTGCGGAGCTCAGGACCATAGATTTCTGTTTCCTGCTGCACCAGGAGGTCATCCCCGATCCAACACTGAAATAGTACCCACTGGTACTTTTTCGATCTACTGGGTTCCCAACCCAATCTGCGTCAGTGAACTCACTCAACCTGATGTCATTGCCTTTGGTGTATTTGAGTCCAAGGTTGACTGTTCCTTGTAAATACTTGAGAACATGTTTGGCTGTTGCCCAATGAGCCCTCCTTGGTTCCACCATGAACTAACTAAGATTATTGACAACATAACAAATGTCTGGTCTAGTGTTTACCAGATACATCAGAGAACCTATGAGCTGCCTATACAAAGTAGGATCAGCCTCATCATCTTCGGACGTGTCAATTTTCTTCCAGTTGGTAATCATTGGAGTAGCCATGGGTCTACAGTCCTCCATCAGAAACCTTTTCAAAACTTCTATAGTATATCTTCCTTGTCCAAGGAAGATCTCACCTTTCTGCTTCCAAACTTCCAACCCCAGAAAATAATGCATCAGTCCTAGATCCTTCATGTCAAATTCCGTAGGTAAATTCTCCTTGCAGTCCTTGATGAGCCTAGATGATCCTATTAGGAATAGATCATCTACATATAGCACCAATATAAGAGGCTCACCCCCTGCCCTCAGATAGTAGAGACTAGGATCTGTGTCACTCCTCACAATTCCCATTTTTGCAAGTAGCTGTCAATTCAACCATACTAAGCGATATGGGCTTGCTTCAGTCCATACAAGGCCCTCTTGAGCCTGCACACATGAGTTTTTTTGTTCATGTGTCTCAAAGCCCTTTGGTTGTTCAATATATACTTCTTCCTCTATCACCCCATTCAGGAACGCAGTCTTGATGTGAATCTCCCATCCCATCTGTGCAGCAAGGTATATCACAGATCTATTAGAAGTATATCGGGCTACCGGGGCGAAGGTCTCTTCATAATCTATCCCTTCCTTCTGAGCGTACCCTTTAGCCACAAACTTGGCCTTAAATTTCTCGACGCTGCCATCTGCAACATATTTCCTACAACTGATCTGTCCTGAGGCCTGGGAACCACTTCCCTGACATCATTCGTCATGATGGAGCTGTAATCCACCATCGCATCGACCCAAACCTGGTGATGAGCTGCTTCCCGAAAACTAGACGGCTCTCCAATCTGTGCTACCAAGGCTTGGTACCTTTCAGGTTGTCTGTGCTGCCTCTTCTCATTTCGGGGGGCTCCGACAAACTCTTCTGCATCCCTCAGAATCTGTCGCAATTCCCTGCTCGTCTTTCCACTAGTAGTGGATGGATCCACCTTCTCTCCTTCCTGCAAGTCCTCGGGAGATGTCTCCCTTGGATCCCCATGCCTTGGAGAGGCACTCGTATTACCCTCCGCCGGTCGTTGTGGCTGGACCAGCGGATCCTCCTCGGAGTGTAATAGAAGGCATCTCCTGGGATTTTCTGAAGGCCCTCTCCTCCAAGAATTTCACATCCCGCCGTACCACAATCTTCCTGCTCTCAGGAATGTATATACGGTAAGCCTTTGCGTTCTCACTATATACCACCAGATATCCCTTTTCCGTAGTCTTATCCAGCTTCTTCCTCTTCTCTTTAGGCACATGACAATATGCCGCACTGCCAAAGATCCTAAAGTGGCTCACTTTAGGCTTGCTGCCAGTGAAGACACCTTCTGGAGTGTTCTTACCCAATGCATTATCAGGAATCCCGTTCTGTACGTAAACAACTATTTTACAAGCTTCAACCCATAGAAATTTGGGCATGTATTGATCGTACAACATTGCCCTTGCAGCTTCGACAATAGTTCCATTCTTTCGCTCTGTAATACCATTCTGCTCCGTATTATATGGAGCAGTCCACTCTCTTCGGATGCCTTCCCTTGCCAAAACTCTGAAGTTTTTATCCGTGTATTCTCCACCATTGTCTGAACGCAATGTCTTGATTCGCTTTCCCGTCAGATTCTCTACCAGAGCTTTAAACTCCTTCAATCGGCCAAAGACTTCGTCCTTGGTCTTCATAAAGTAGATCCAAGTCTTCCTGGAATGGTCATCAATGAAGGTGACGAAATATTCGGCACCACTAAGAGCTCTAGTGGACATTGGCCCGCAGATGTCTGAGTGTATTAAGCTCAACACACTCTTAGCCCTATTGCTGCTTCTATGGTATGCTGCCTTGGCATACTTTCCTAATACGCACCCTCTGCAGACATCGTCTCGCTTGGTGCTCAGTTCTGGAACTCCTGTGACAGTCTTCTTGAGAATCCTTAACGTCCCATGATGCAAGTGCCCCATTCTCTTGTGCCATAGCTCATTCAAGTCCTTCTCATTAGTGCTGCCTATTAGTGCCATTGGGGATTTGAGCTGTAACTTATAGAGTTTATTGCTCCCGACTCCAATTTGTGCTTTCTTCTTCCAACTTGGGTGTTTGACGTATACTCTATTGCCAATGAAGTAAACGTCATAATGTTTTTTTTGAAGTTGCGACATTGAGAGTAAGTTCATCCCCAAACTAGGCACATGCAGTACATTAGTGGCCCAAAGCTTATTACCAGCTTCCGTCTGAAATACTATGGTACCTCTTCTAATAGGGGTACATTTTGCCTTATTGCCCATGGTGATTTTAAAGTTCATCAGCTCTTCTTGGTAGTGTGAGAAACATTCTTGCACTCCCGTCATGTGAGCAGAAGCCCCACTGTCAATGTACCAGATCTTAGGAGAAGCAAAGCTTGACACACAAGAAAATTCTTCTTCCAATCTTGATGCCAGAACAGAAGCATCGTGATCCATCTGTTCTTCCATGCTTCCCTTCTTCCCTAGAAAACTGCGTGAACCCTTCCTAGCTACTACAACAACGTCTGATTTATGTTCAATCGCCGGTTCTCTGCTCTTGTTACTCATCTCTAGCTCTGATACCATGTGAAAATTTCAATCTAGAAAATCTTTTCTGCAGTGATAGATTTATTTCTCCTATTTATTATTTCAATAAGTTATTTACAGAATTCTTTCATTAAATTTCGAAATAAATACTACTGCAACATTCACTTATATATACGCAGAGAAAGGAATAGTGAGAAAT
This sequence comes from Pinus albicaulis, assembly GCA_034641835.2. Lineage (NCBI taxonomy): Eukaryota > Viridiplantae > Streptophyta > Pinopsida > Pinales > Pinaceae > Pinus > Pinus albicaulis. The sequence continues at coordinate 23,405,618 of CM076578.1, read as the reverse complement.
ATAAGCATAAGAAACAATCACATGTACACACTAATTTTTGGACAATTGTTCTCGAAAAAACCCAATGCGGGAAAATCGGTGCAACAGATGAGGGTTGATATATTATTCTTCAGCAATGAATTCTTTACAAGAAATAGACTGGCATATTTCTTTAGAAAACACCTGAGATAGATTCTCTGGTTCATTCTGGAGAATTCTTGACACCCAGAAGACCCACTATCTCCCTCTACATCACTCTGCGTGCTTTTCTGCGCAGTCCCTGCGCTGGACTGCGTCACTCTGCGTGGGCACACTGTGCTGCCTTCTGTGGCCCTTTGCATCCCTCTCTCTTCCTTCTTTGCCATTGCTGACTCCCTCTCCTTCTTCTGCCTCTACAAATCTCCCTCTGAAATCGAATTCTATTACTTCAGAATCGACTTCCTTCTGGTTAATGAGTGTAAGCCCGACTTGCTTTCTAAATGACCCTCAAGCATTCTTTTATAATCTTCTTATTGACGAATCAACGTCCCTGATTAGAAGTCTAATCAATGGCCAAGATTAAAACTTGACTTGATCTTCGTTCTCTAGAAGATTCACATTTTGTTTTATTAATACCCATTAATTATTTAATTTCCCTAAGTTTAGACTTAGTGTCTACTTTAAAATAATTAATTATTTTAATAAAATACAAATCGAGTGGAATTTCCACAAACGGTTTTTGGGTTCTTTGGAATACTGATGTCCAAGCCTCCTTACAAATTTTGAGACTTGGAACACTTTCTGATGCTACAAAAATCAACAAAAGGTTTCCAATTCATTCATTTTCATGCTCATCTTGTAGGACCACAGGAGTAGTGTCAGAGCAACTAGTTCTTGCAAAACGTTCTCGAGCGTCCCCTCCATAAATATTGGCCATACATGGGACTGAAAGTGTGGACACCCGAGAGAAGAATTAATTTCCAAATTTTCCCATATCCTGAACCCCGCGAAACAAACTAGATTTGCCATAAAATTTATGCCTCGACCTAGACTGCATTGCTTTGCATTTAAGACCAAAGTGTAGAACTATAGAGATCAGATCACTGACGAATTATACAAGTTCACATCCGATTTAATCCATGCATTTTCCCCTACCAACTGTCAGATCAACACAGTCTTGTATTCATGGAGCAATGAATGTTGTACACAGCACCGCCACGCACTGATACATGACTACAACGATCTCCATATGTGAAGTGGTCAGTGTTGAGAATTTGGTAGGGCGTAGTTTAATTCAATTCTCTACTTGATAATTACTTGTGAGCTTACTTCTCTTACTTAGGTCTTTTCTTTATTAACTTATTAAGTCTTTCATCAAGTTAATTATCAAAACACAAGAGACACAAATTTAGGCTATTCAAGCCAGGGCCAAAACCTCTCCCTCATGGAGAGGAAAACCCGCAAGTAATTATTCTTATAGACTTTCAGTTGACAAGTACCATGAACATAACACAGATCCTTGACCTTGGTGTACCTCCAACACCCTTGTCACTTGCTCTTCTTGACTCCTCTAGTTGATCCTTCCTTTTTGCACTGTACTGCACCAACACTAGGGAAGCTTGGTCCCTAGTCTAATAGCCCTTGACAATATGCTTCTTTCCATCCTTTCGTAGATCTAGGCTTGGTCTCCCAGAAACCCTTCTCGGTCCTTCTTTCTGCACACTTGATATCCAATGCTGAGGTCTCTTTCTAGTTGTAAAAACCCTCCTTTACACTATGTATACCTTTGACCTTTTTTTGAGATATTTGAGATCTAGTGACCCAAGACAGGGACTTGTATTGTCTCTCTTTTTCACACCTTGCAGTCCCCTTCACTTTGTTGTATTGTCTTCCCTCTTCGCACTACTAGAATACTCTTCCTTTGTACTTATTGTAGTCCTGAACCTTGCTATGATAGCCTTCGGCCTATATGAGGAATGTGAGGTAAGATATACCCAAGACAGAGTTTGATTGACCCTTTTCTCCTTCGTTGCTTATCCATCTATCTTCTCACCAATTGCAGACCTTCTTTTGCACTTATATCACAAACCTTGATCTGAATGCTTGATGATGAAGGGCGGGCACAATCCACTCTTATATAAGGACTGTCTCACTATTTTTAGGCCGACATGATCTTCTTGAGGGTTGGCAGACTTGTTCAAGGGTGTTTATCCAACATTCTTTGAACCGACTTCTTGGAGCCTAGTGACAACGGTATGGAGTATACTTTTACATCAATAATTTGTCCCTTTACAAGTGTAACATTACTTCATACACATGACTCTAAATTATATTTATGACAAGACGACAAATTCCTAAAGACATCAAGAATAAGTCTTTGACCTATAATAAAAACTCCTTGCTCATGAACCCATGAGGCAAGCATTACAAAATACATTTTATTATCTTTGTCTGTTCATTACATAAATTCATAATTACAAGTCATTATGAATACCGAACCTAGTTACACTTTCCAACACTCCCTCTTAACTAGGGAGGTATTCATAATGGTACATGGTCACTTCCAATCTAAAGAATCTCATAAGAAGAATTTGATTGGTAATCCATCTGTTATAGCATCGTATTATCTAGCATTGTCACATAGCAAGGCCTTGACCTACTGCTCCATCTCTCCATGAGATCTTGAGCTACAATGCTGGTGAGATCAATGACTATAAACGCCATCATCATTGTCTCCAAAGTACATACTCCACCCAGGTGTTCACCGAGTATGACCTCATAGGACTATTCTTAATTCTCAAAGAATATCCATATTTTCACGACTAGTCTTTTCGAAATTTTCAATCTGAAAACTATACAGTTGCAGTGATAGATTTATTCCTCCTACTTATTATTTCAATGATTTATTTTCAAAAATCTTCTGGCAAATATCGAAATAAATACTATTGCAACATTCACAAACATATATGCAGAGAAGTAAACAGTAAAGGACATAAGCACAAGAATCAATCACATGTACACAGTTATTTTTGGACAATTGTCCTCGGAAAAACCCAATGCAGGAAAACTGGTGCAGCAAATGAGGGTTTTATTAAATTCTTCAACAAATGATTTCTTTACAAGGAAATTACTGGCAGATAAAATCTGAAACACTTGAGACAGAATTCTCGGCTCCTCCCGACAAATCTCTGACACCCTGTTCAGCCTCTGCTATCTCCTGTGCTTGTCTGCATGTTTCTCTACACAGTCCCTGCGTTGGACTGCGTAAGTCTGCGTAGGCTCTGCGTGGGTTCACTGCGCTGCAGCCCAGAGCTGCCTCCTTTGACCCACTGCGGTCCCTCTGTCCTTGACCTCTGTCACTTGTTGACTCCCTCCTTCTCTTCTGCAAATCTTCGTCCTGCAACTCTCCCACTGAGATCAAATTCTCTTACTTTAGAATTGATCTCCTTTGGGTATTGACTGTATGCCCGACTTATTTTCCAAATGACCCTCAAGCCTTCTTTTATAATCTTCTCGTTGGTGAATCAACGACCCAGATTAGAAGTTTAATCAATGGCTAAGATTAAAACTTGACTTGATCTTTGTTTTCTAGAAGATTCACACTCAGACTTATTAATACCCTTCAATTATTTCATTTTCCTAAGTTTAGACTTATGGTCTCCATTAAAATAATTAATTATTTTAATAAGTCATGAACCGAGTGGAATTTCCACAAGCGGTTTCTGGGTTCTTTGGAATACTAATGTCGAAGCCTCCTTGCAAAGTTTGAGACTTGGAACACTTTCTGATGCTACAAAATTCAACACTCCCTCTTAGCGAGGAAGGTGTTCCAACAATATGCCTACTGCATGTTGCTCTGCTTTTGAAGCACCCTCTGCGCTGCTGATCTCTGGACACTGCCCCTCATCTGCTGCGCTGCTGCCCTCTGTACTGTTGCCTTTGACACTGCCACTGTCATTGCTTCTTCTGTACCACAACTCCCTTTGAATACTGATCCTATCCTCTCCCGCTACTAGAATGGATTCTTGATTATCCCCATATTCTCTCTGAAGTAGACAAACTTAGTCTTCCCCAGAGCTTTTTTGAGAATGTCTGCCACCTGTTCTCCTGTTGGAGTGTACTGCAACTGAACAGCTCCACGTTGTACACAGTCCGTGATGAAGTCACACCTGATGTCAATATGCTTCGACCGATCATGAAACACAGAATTTTCAGAGAGCTTGATGCAACTCTGATTATCGCATAGGATACCGGTTCCTTCCATTTTCTCCTTAAGTAGGTTCACCAGCAGTTTTCGAAGCCATATGGCCTCACACGAAGCTGTGCTAGCTGCCATATATTCTGCCTCTGCTAAGCTCAGTGCCATGAACTTCTGTTTCCTGCTGCACTAGGAAGTCATTCCCGATCCTAGACTGAAACAATACCCACTGGTACTCTTTCGATCTACTGAACTACCAGCCCAATCTATGTCAGTGAAACCACTCGACCTGACATCACTGCTATGGGTGTACTTCAATCGAAGCTCGACTGTTCCTTGAAGGTACCTGAGAACATGCTTGGCTGCTGCCCAATGAGTCCTCTTAGGTTCTACCATGAACTTCCTCAGGGTATTTACAACATAACAGATGGCTGGCCTTGTGTTTACCAGATACATCAACGATCCTATGAGCTGCATATACAACGTAGGATTAGCCTCATCGTCTTCGGACGTGTTAATTTTCTTCCAGTTGGTGATCATTAGAGTCGTCATGGGTTTGCAATCCTCCATCTGAAATCTCTTCTGAATCTTTGTAGTGTATCTTCCTTGACCAGGAAAGATCTCCCCATTCTGCTGCCAAACTTCCAACCCCATAAAATATTGCATCCGTCCTAGATCCTTCATGTCAAATTCCTCAGCCAAATTCTTCTTGTAGTCTGTGATGAGCCTTGATGATCCTGTCAAGAATAGATCATCTACATATAAAACTAGTATCAGAGGCTCACTCCCTACTCTTAGATAGTAGAGATTGGGATCTGCATCACTCTTGACGAATCCCATTTTTTGCAAGTAGCTGTCAATTCGACCATACTAGGCTCTAGTAGCTTGCTTTAGTCCATACAATGCTTTCTTTAGTCTGCACACGTGAGTTTTTTGATCATGCGTCTCGAAGTCTTCTGGTTGTTCTATATACACCTTTTCCTTTATCACCCAATTCAGGAATGTAGTCTTGACGTCCATCTGGTGAATCTCCCATTCCATCTGCGCAACAAGGGATATCACAGTTCTGATAGAAGTGTATTTGGCTACTTGGGCGAAGGTTTCTTCATAGTCGATCCCTTCCTTCTGAGCATACCCCTTAGCCACAAACCTCACTTTAAATTTCTCGATGTTGCCATCTGTAGCATACTTGACGTTGTAGATCCACCTTGATCCTACAACTGATCTCTCCTGAGGTCTGGGGACCACTTCCTCGACATTATTCGTCATGATGGAACTGTACTCTTCCACCATTGCATTTACCCACACCTGGTGCTGAGTTGCTTCCCGAAAACTGGAAGGTTCTTCGACTTGAGCAACCAAGGCTTGATACCTCTCAGGTTGCTTACGCTGTCTCTTCTCATTTCGGGGGACTTCGACAAAGTCCTCTGCATCTTTCAGAATCTGTCGTAGTTCCCTGCTCGTTCTACCACTGGCGGTGGGCGGATTTACCGGCTCTACCTCTTGCAAATCCTCGGGAGACATGTCCCTTGGATCCCCATGCCTTGTAGAGGCAACTGATTTTTCTGCCATTGGTTGTTGGGGCTGAACCAACGTATCCTCCTCAGACTGCATAGCAGAAGGCAACTCATTGGATCTTCTGAAGGCCTTCTCCTCCATGAATTTCACATCCCTCCGCACTACGACTTTCCTGCTCTTAGGAATGTAGATGCGATATGCCTCTGCATTCTCACTGTATCTTACCAGATACCCTTTTTGTGCAGTCATTTCCAACTTCTTCCTCTTCTCATTGGGCACATGATAGTAAGTTGTACTGCCGAAGATCCTAAAGTGACTTACTTTAGGCTTACTGCTAGTGAAGACACTTTCCGTCGTGATCTTTCCCAATGCAACGTGAGGAGCCTTGTTTTGAACATAGACAACTGTATTACAAGCTTCAACTCACAAAAATTTGGGCATGTCTTGGTCATACAACATTTCCCTTGTCGCTTCGAAAATAGTACTATTCTTCCTTTTTGCCACACCATTTTGCTCCGGATTGTATGGAGCTGTCCACTCTCTTTTGATACCTTCCCTTGCGCAGAACCTAGTGAATTCCTTGTGAAAATTTCTAAATCTTACTTATGTAGAAATCTTTACTGTTAATCTGGTTATGCTCCTCCTACTTAGATGAGTTATTAATTGAATAAATTCAAGTTAAAATCGAAGCAAAACACATAACAGATCTTCACCAATTCAGAGCTAGAACACTTTCATGCACACATAGAAAAAGTGACAGATATTTTCTGGACAAATAGTCCCCGGAAAAACCCAATGTGGGAAAACCGGTCTTCTGGCTGCAGGAGGGTTATGTTATTTGCTGCTGCTCTCCTGCTTCTCGGCGTTGCCTCTTTGAGCTGATCTTTGCCTCTTGCTAATTCTAGACCCTGGGATCAGATCATCCCCTTGGCCTAAATTCCCCTCTCTGCAGCTGAAACACTTTTGAGAATTCTTAGCAAACCCGCCCTAGAATCTCAACTTAGCTTTAGTTCTCTGCCTCTGTGTGTCTTTACAAATGACCCCAAGCCTTTCCTTTATACTTTTCTCGTTGGAAAACCAACGACCATGATCAGATCTTGAATCAATGGTTAGGATTAAAAGAAAGCTTGATTCGAGTGACTTAAGATAATTTCATCACATGTTTAATTAAATTCACTTTAATTATTTATGTTCCCTAAGTTTTAACTTAGGAAATACATTAAAATAATTAATTAATTTAATATATCCTAAACCAGATGAAATTTCCCAAATCAATTTATGGGTCTTGTAGATCAAGTGTACTCTAGTCCCTCCACAAAATTTGGGAGCTAGAGCACAACTGATGCTACCCCAAATACACAAAATCTTAACATTTCTTATCTATGTATTCACCACCATTGTCTGATCGCAACACCTTGATTCGCTTTCCTGTTAGATTTTCTACCAGAGCCTTAAACTCTTTAAACCGAATGAAGACTTCGCCTTTGGTCTTCAAAAAGTAGATCCAGGTTTTCCTGGAATGGTGATCAATGGAGGTGACAAAATACTCGGCACCACTAAGAGCTCTAGTGGACATTGGTCCACAGATATCCGAGTGTATCAAGTCCAATACACCCTTGGCCCTATTGTTGATTCTCTGATACGCTGCCTTGGCATACTTTCCCAATATGCACCCTTTGCAGACATCATCCTGTTTTGTGCTTAGCTCTGGAACTCTTGTGACAGTCTTCTGGAGAATCTTTAAGGCCCCATAATGCAAATGTCCCATTTTTTTGTGCCATAGCTCATTCAGGTCCGTTTTATCTGTGTTGTCAACCAGTGCCATTGGGAATTCAAGTTGCAACTTGTAAAGTTTGTTGCTTCTTACCCCGATCTGTGCCTTCTTCTTCCAACTGGGGTGTTTGACGTAGACCCTATTGCCAATAAAGTAGACGTCATAACCTTGGTTTTGAAGCCGAGACACTGAGAGCAAGTTCATCCCCAACCCGGGCACATGCCGTACATTAGTGGCCCAAATCTTATCCAGCCTCGGTCTGAAATACTATGGTACCTCTCCCAATAGGGGTACATTTTGCTTTATTACCCATGGTTATTTTAAAACTCATTTGCTCCTCTCAGTAGTCGGAAAAACATTCCCGCACTCCCGTCATGTGAGTAGAAGCTCCACTGTCAATATACCAAAGATCAGAAGAAGCAATGTTTGATACGTAAGCAAATTCTTCTTCAAGTTTGGATGTCAGAACAGAGACATCGTGATCCATCTGTTCTGTCATGCTTCTTTCCCTCCCTGGAGAACTGTGTGAACCCTTTTGCGTTGCTGCTGCAGTGGTAGACTTCTGTCCACTAGTCGATTCTCCGTTCTTGTTACTCATCTCTCACTCTGATACCATGTGAAATTTTCAATCTGAAAACTATACAGTTGCAGTGATAACTTTATTCCTCCTACTAATTTCAATAAGTTATTTTCAGAAATCTTCTGGCAAATATCGAAATAAATACTACTGCAACATTCACAAACATATATGCAGAGAAGTAAACAATAAAGGACATAAGCACAAGAATCAATTAAATGTACACTGTTATTTTTGGACAATTGTCCCCAGAAAAACCCAATGCGGAAAACCGGTGCAACAGATGAGGGTTTTATTATATTCTTCAACAAATGATTTCTTTACAAGGAAAATACTAGCAAATAAAATTTGAAACACTTGAGACAGAATTCTCGGCTCCTCCCGACAAATCTTTGACACTCTGATCAGCCTCTGCTATCTCCTGTGCCTGTTTGCGTGTTTCTCTGCGCAGTCCCTCTGCTGGACTGCGTAAGTTTGCGTAGGCTCTGCGTGGGTTCACTGCGCTGCAACCCAGAGCTGCCTCCTGTGACTCATTGCAGTCCCTTTGTCCCTGACCTCAGTCACTTGCTGGCTCCCTCCTCCTCCTGCGTTTGCAAATCTCTGCCCTGCAACTCTCCCATTGAGATTGAATTCTCTTACTTCGGAATTGATCTCCTTCGTGTACTGAGTGTATGTCCGACTTGTTTTCCAATGGCCCTCAAGCCTTATTTTATAATCTTCTCGTTGGTGAATCAACGACCCAGATTAGAAGTTTAATCAATGGCTAAGATTAAAACTTGATTTGATCTTTGTTTTCTAGAAGATTCACACTTTGTCTTATTAATACCCTTTAATTATTTCATTTCCCTAAGTTTAGACATAGGGTCTCCATTAAAATAATTAATTATATTAATAAGTCATGAACCGAGTGGAATTTCCAGAAACGGTTTCTGGGTTCTTTGGAATACTGATGTCCAAGCCTTCTTGCAAAGTTTGAGACTTGGAACACTTTTTTATGCTACAAAAATCAACACTCTTTTCATTGAATGTCTTAATACATCTCAACAGAGTATTGGATGCCAGATAATTACCCAATCCCGCATTTTGTCTTCCACAATGATGTGTTTATTTCTCCCTCTTATCTAGGGAGGACATATTCCACAGAGGAATAAGAATGTACCTAAGCTTAATTTTTGGCTTAGGATTTTCTTCCAAGCAAGAAACTTATTACCAGGCTCCCTCTTAATCAGGGACCTACAACAGCAATAATGAAAACACCCAGCTGCTCATGAAGTACTCCTTTCGTTGATGTCATGAATTGAGGAGCCTTCAATATTGGAATCTCTTCTTAGGGCATAGATCATCCATCACTTTCGTCCAAGAACCATGTCTTCTATCAGAAAGTAATTCATCAATCTTCTCATTTGGTTTAGGTTCATGTCATGCTGCTTTATTTCGAACCATATATCTTCCAAGGATCTTTCATTCTGCCATATGGTTATCAACTTGTGGAAGTTATCTACTTCCATTTGGCAGCCCTGCATAAGCTCATCAGATGTTATTCAATTATAAATATGAATACTTGAATCAAAAGTTACCTTAGTGATGATCTTTCACCATGACATCCTTCGTGTAGGCATCGACATCCTTCGTGTATGTTGACACATCTCAAAAGATATGTATTGTCAAGAGTTTTCATCTTTTTCGGACTTCTTATCAGAGTCTACATATCTTCCTAGGAGATTTTCTAGTCAAGTCTTCTTGGCTTCCGAATGATAACTGCCTCTTATCATAGTTGCATTTCACGATCTCTTCCTTTCTTTTTCCACACAACTTTAATTCATATCCAGGAATTTCCAGTATGCAAAACACATTCTTCATTACTTGCAGGGTACTGTGGATTATGGTCCGGATTATAGACAGGGTGATGGAGTGAGATTGGCAGGGTACACAGATTCAGATTGGGCAGGATGTGCTTCAGACAGGAAGAGTACTTAAGGGTGCTGTTTTGGGTTGGGTTTGACAATTGTGTCGTGGTTTAGCCGGAAACAACAGTCAGTTGCATTGAGTTCAGCTGAGGCAGAGTATATGGCTGCTAGTTTGGCTAGTTGTAAGGCCATATGGCTTTGCAAGATGTTGTTTGGTCCATTTGGTCAGGCATTGAGACCTTCTGTGATTTTCTGCGATAATCAGAGTTGCATAAACCTCACGGAGAGTCTAGTTTTTCATGACAGGTCAAAGCATATTAGGATCAAGTATCACTTCATTTGAGAATATGTCCAAAAGGGAGCAGTCAAGCTTGAGTACATCTCTCCACAAATGAGTAGGTAGCGGACATCTTCACCAAAGCCTTACTACGGGGCAAACATGTCTACTTTAGAGACAAGAAGGGAGTGGTGAGGAGCACTTTCCTCGGTAAGAGGGAGTGTTAAATTTTGGGTACCAAAGGACAAGTGGTTCCCCATGGCTTTGATCTTTGGCCTAGGGAAAAGTGTCCACTCTATTGTACTTCTCCTAAAAGTGACTTTATAAGTGGTAAAGCTAGTCTAATATTAAAGTGACTTTATAAGTGATAAAGTTACATTCTAATTTTAAAGCAACTTTATTAAAGTCAATGAAGAATTAGAAAGTGAAAAAGTAACTATGGAAATAAAAGGCTAAGTGGTTCTTTATTTAAGTGGGTGAGTTAAAAAATAAAAGGTGAGAATTAAATGCACATTTATTCTCATCCCTTGATCTAAATGAATCTGAGCCATTAGATCTTGGGGTTTCCCAAAAGGTCATTTAGGGTAAAGGGAGAGAAGAAGAGAAAAGATCACATTCATTCTTTCATGAGCATTTTTGAGAGAAAAGGCAAGAGAGAGCAAGGAGAAAATTTCTGAGCAGGGAGGAAGTGAAGGAGAGCAGCAAGGAGGCATTCACAACAAATCCGTATAGCAAGAGTTGGCATGCATCCTAAGACATAAATCCGTACAGCATATATTGGCATGCATTTCAAGGAAGGTACATCACAGTTTTCGAGGAGGAAATATCATCAGACTGAAGGCACAAAAACCAAGATAGCTGTGCACGATTTTTGAGGCAGCTGGGCATGTTTTTCAAGGAGAACTTTTTGTAATTTTCGTACAGGGAGTATGCAACATTTGGGGTACATTTTTCGAGGCCGCCGTACAACATTAATTGTTGTAATTTTTTGCTGTTTTCTGTTTTGTCGTGGCACGATTTTCGAGGTGGAGTTTATGCACAAAAATCGAGATAAGTTGTATTTTGTGAATGCTGGACTTTTTCTGTGTATTTCAATTTCTCTGTAAAAGATTTTTAGAAATAAAGAAGAGCTCTCAAACTGGATTTCCCCAAGAGTTGTAGGGGGTTTTTCCAAGGTCACATTGACCAAAAATCACTGTCATTTTCTGTGTGTGGCTATTATATTTTTACTGTGCATTTATTTCTGCATTTTCCAGTAGTAGTAAAATCTCCAAATTCGTGTTATCAGAAATAAATGTCATTTCCAGATTTTAGTGTTTTTATCATGCTTGGATTTAACATTAAATGCATGGAGTGATAAGGGAAAAGTGATAACTGAAGTGAGGACTGAAATTTTACATGGTATCGGAGCTTAGTTGGCTGGAAATTGCATTTTGGGACAAAGGAGTGAAAATTACAGCAGTCTGATTTTTACACAGAAAACATAAAACCTTTACCCAGATTTGAAATTTCAGTTTTATAGGACAGTGAATCATGTTTTTGGGATTGAGGGTTGAAGACAGGTTAGATGGGCAGAGTAACTATAGTGCATGGAGGGAGAGAATCCAAAGTATCTTTGAGGAAGCAGAGGTCTGGGGCATTATGGTAATACCACCCAACACCCAGTAGTAATTTCTGTTGATTCAGTATAGTTAGCAGAGTTAAATAAAAAGAATGCTAAGGCCAAAAGACTGATTTTGGATGGAGTCAAAGATCATGTCATTCCTCATGTGAATGGAAAGACTTATGCACATGAAATGTGGACTGCCTTGATCGGGCTTTACCAGAGCTCAAATGAAAACCGTAAGATGGTCCTAAAGGAGAAACTGAAGGCCATAAGAATGGCTAAGACTGATAGTGCTACAACATACCTCACCAAGATCACTTCGGTGAGAGATGAGTTGGCAGTCGTAGGAGAGACCATTGTATCCACTGAGTTGGTGAGGATAGCTTTGCATGGACTTCCCAAGTCTTGGGAGAGTTTTGTAGATGGTATTGTTGCATGGGAGAACCTTCCTGGGTGGCAAAGGTTGTGGGATGATTGCATTCAAAATGAGATCAGGAAGAACCATCTAGGGGCAGCGAAACAGGGGGAGGACGATGACAATGTGGCATTGTTGGCAAGAGGCAAGAAAGGCAAATCAAAGAAGGGAGCTTCCACCTGTGGAGACAAAGGAAAAGGTAAAGTCAAACAACAGAGCAAAGAGAAGGACTATTCCAAAGTCAAATGTTGGAATTGTCAAAAGATGGGACACTATGCTCTTATGTGTCTAGAGAAGAAAAAGAAGAAAGGGAAAGAGAAAACCATGGCAGCTTTTGCAGAGATAGAGGGCTTCTCAAAGAGCTTGGATCGAGAGTTTGGATTAATAGCTTGTGAGGCCTCCAGTGTAGTATCACCTGCCATACAGGTTCAGAGGGAGTGTGCACTCACCTCTACTGGCAGAGCATCTTCTAGTATTTGATATGTTGATAGTGGCGCTTCTCGCCATATGACAGGAGTCAGGGAGTAATTCTCAGAGCTATTAGAGAGGGATACTGATATAGAGGTAGTACTTGGTGATGACAACATTGTTAGAGCAGTCGCTGTTGGGACATTAACATTTGATAGGGAACCCAAACCTGCCTTGAAAGTGTCAGATGTTCTATATGTGCCTGGAATGAAGAAGAACTTGATATCCGTCTCAACACTTGAGGACAGAGGGTATGAGGTGTTGTTCAGGAATGGGCAGGTGCTCATTTATCCTAGGGGAACTCCAGCTGCTTCAGCTAGAGTGATTGGAGTGCGCCATGCCAAGGTGTACAAGTTCTCATTCCAACCCCGGATGGCATTGAGTAGCAGTACCAGGGACAAGATCGACAACAAATCTAGCAGTTCAGAATTGTGTGAAATTTGACATCGCAAGATGGGTCACATGTATCATGGCGCCTCGAGGACATTGCGGGAGATCACCATTGGTGTGCCAGATTTCAGTTCTGATCACCTTGATGTATGCAGAGGATGTGCTATGGGGAAGTTTGCAAAATCTCCTTTTCCCAGCAGTGACAGTAGGGCGACAGGGATCCTTGACTTGATTCATTCCGATGTGAGTGGTCCGATGTCTCGTGTCCTTGAGTGGCTTTGAGTATTATGTCTTATTCATTGATGACCACTCTAGGAAGACCTGGATTTATTTCTTGAAGACCAAGAGTGAGGTCTTCAAGCAGTTTCAAGAGTTCAAAGCTCTTGTGGAGACCCAGGCAGGCAGGAAGATCAAGGTTCACTGTTCCTTACAACCCCCAGCAGAATGGGGTGTCAGAGAGGAAGAACAGATCCATTGTAGGGGTTGCCAAAGCCATGCTTCACGATCAGGGGTTACCTTTATTTTTGTGGGCAGAGGCCTGCAACACTGCTGTTTACTTACAGAACATGAGTCCACATCGTGCCTTGGGGAATGTGACTCTTGAGGAGGCATCCTTTGAGAAGAACCCTGATGTTGGGCACTTTCGTATCTTTGGGTGCCTTACATATTCCTATGTCCCCAGGGAGAGCAGGACCAAGCTAGAACCTACTGCAGACAAGGGCATCTTTGTGGGTTATAGCGAGACCTCGAAAGCTTACCGGATTTACATTCCTGCAAAGAGGAAAGTGGTTGTTAGGAGGGATGTAATGTTCGAGGAGGAGAGAGCTTTCAGGAGGTCACGGGAGTTACATTATATAGAGTCACCAGGCACTCAGCAGTAGCTGAGTCAATCACAGGGATCCAGTGCACAGAGCGCAGGAGGTCAGGGATCAGGAGGTACATCTATTACAGTTTCAGGTCCATCAGTGAGCAGTGGCACTCAGAGTCAGGTGGGTGGTTCTTCAGGCAACTTACAGGGCAGTCCGCAGAACAGTTCACAGTATAGTCCACTAATGGACAACTTGCATGGTACTTCAACTTCTACAGGCACAGGTACAGGTATAAGGTCAGTTGGCAGGCCTTTAGGAGTTCAGGCTTTTGATGATGATGAGGATTCTTTCACTCCGGTGGAAGAAGTAGGTTCAGGGAAGAGGAAGCCCAAGTGGCTTCAAGACATCTTGCGCGAGGCCACATCAGTTGCTGCTCCAAAGAGACAGGTCAGAGAGAGTAGACCACCTGAGCAGTTCTGTAGTTACATGGCATTGGTAACAAGCATTGTTGACACCGAGCCTTCTAGTTATGAGGAGGCAGCCAGCCACCAGGTCTGGAGAGAGGCCATGATGGAGGAGTATTCTTCTATTATGAAGAACGATGTTTGGGAGGTAGTGCCTAGGCCTGAAGGTAAATCAGTTGTTACTTTCATATGGCTCTATAAGATAAAGCATGCTGCAGATGGTAGCATAGAGAAGTTCAAGGCTCAGTTTGTGGTGAGAGGGTTCTCACAAGTAGAAGGAGTTGACTATGAGGAGACCTTCGCTCCCGTAGCTTGGTATACATCTACTCACTCCATTATATCGATTGCAGCAGAGATGGGTTGGAAGATCCACCAGATGGATGTGAAGACCGCCTTTCTCAATGGCTTCATTCAGGAGGAAGTTTATATTGAGTAGCCGTAGGGCTTTGAGGTGCATGGGCGGGAGACCCATGTATGCAGATTGAAAAAGGCACTCTATGGCCTAAAGCAAGCTCCTAGAGCTTGGTACTCTTGGATTGATACATACTTGCAGCAGTTGGGTTTCACTAAGAGTGAGGCGGATTCGAACCTATGCTTCATTGTGGTAGGTGAGGAGCCTCTCATTTTGGTGTTGTATGTTGATGACTTGGTCATCATTGGAGCAAAGAGACTCATTGAGGGCTGCAAAAGAGATCTTGCTTCAGAGTTTGAGAGAAGGATATCAGCTTGATGAATTTTTTGGGATTGGAGGTGTGGTAGGAGGAGGGGCATATCTTCCTTGGACAGGGGAAGTACAGAGTGGATATTCTTAGCAGATTTCACATGGAGGACTGCAAACCCATGTCTACACCTATGATCACTAACTGGAAGAAGCTTCACGCTTCTGATTCCGAGTTGGTGGATCCTACACTATATAGGTAGCTGATTGGATCATTTGATGTATTTGGTCAACACTCGACTAAATATATGTTTTGCAGTTAACACTATGAGTCAGTTCATCTGTGAGCCCAGGAGAGTGCACTGGGTGGCTGCAAAACACATTCTTCGTTACTTGCAGGGTACTGTGGATCATGGTCTGGTTTATAGACAGGGTGATGGAGTGAGACTGGTAGGGTACATAGGTTTAGATTGGGCAGGATGTGCTTCAGACAGGAAGAGTACTTCAGGGTGCTGTTTTTTGTTGGGTTCGACAGTTGTGTTGTGGTTCAGCTGGAAACAACAATCAGTTGCATTGAGCTCAGCTGAGGTAGAGTATATGGTTGCTAGTTTGGCTAGTTGTGAGGCCATATGGCTTTGCAAGATGTTGTTTGGTCTATTTGGTCAGGCATTGAGACCTTCTGTGATTTACTGCGATAATCAGAGTTGCATAAAACTCATGGAGAATCTAGTTTTTCATGACAAGTCAAAGCATATTGGGATCAAGTATCACTTCATTCGAGACTATGTCCAAAAGGGAGCAGTCAAGCTTGAGTACATCTCCACAAATGAGCAGGTAGCAGACATCTTCACCAAAGCCTTATCACGGGGCAAACATGTCTATTTCAGAGACAAGATGGGAGTGGCGAGGAACACTTTCCTCGGTAAGAGGGAGTGTTAAATTTTGGGTACCAAAGGACAAGTGGTCTCCCATGGCTTTGATTTTTGGCCTAGGGAAAAGTGTCCACTCTATTGAACTTCTTCTCCTAAAAGTGACTTTATAAGTGGTAAAGTCAGTCTAATATTAAAGTGACTTTATAAGTGATAAAGTTACATTCTAATTTTAAAGTGACTTTATTAAAGTCAATGAAGAATTAGAAAGTGAAAAAGTGACTATGGAAATAAAAGGCTAAGTGGGTCTTTATTTAAGTGGGTGAGTTAAAAATTAGAAAGTGAGAATTAAATGCATATTTATTCTCGTCCCTTGATCTAAATGAATCTGAGCCATTAGATCTTAGGGTTGCCCAAAAGGTCATTTAGGGTAAAATGAGAGAAGAAGAGAAAATATCACATTCATTCTTTCATGAACATTTTTGAGAGAAAAGGCAAGAGAGAGCAAGGAGAAAATTTCTGAGTAGGGAGGAAGTGAAGGAGAGCAGCAAGGAGGCATTCACAGTAAATCTGTACAACAAGAGTTGACACACATCCCAAGACAAAAATCTGTACAACAGAGATTGGCATGCATTTCAAGGAAGGTACAACACAGTTTTTGAGGAGGAAATATCAGCAGATTGAAGGCACGAAAATCGTGGCAGTTGGGCACGATTTTCGAGGCAACTGGGCATGTTTTTCAAGGAGAACTTGTAATTTCTGTACAGTCCGTACAGTTCAGTACAAGAATTATGCAACATTTTGGGCACATTTCCCGAGGCAGCAGTACAACATTAATTGTTGTAATTTTTCTGTTGTTTTCTGTTTTGTTGTGGCACAATTTTCGAGGTGGAGTTATGCACGGAAATCGAGATAAGTTGTTTTTTGTGAATGCTGAAATTTTTCTGGGTATTTTAGTTTCTTTGTAAAAGATTTTCAGAAATAAAGAAGAGCTCTCAAACTGGTTTTCCCCAAGAGTTGTAGGGGTTTTTCCAGGGTCACATTGACCAAAAATCACTATGTCATTTTCTGTGTGGCTGTTATATTTTTATTGTGCATTTATTTCTGCATTTTCCAGCAGTAGTAAAATCTCCAAATTTGTGTTTTCAGAAATAAATGTCTTTTCCAGATTTTAGTGTTTTTTATCATGCTTGGATTTAACATTAAATGCATGGAGTGATAAGGGAAAACTGATAACTGAAGTGGGGACTGAAATTTTACATGAGAGTATCCTCTATGGATTCTATAAGAATCCTCTGGGCTCTTATGTCTCCTTCATGTATTTGGGATGGCTTCATTCTCAATAAGATTTAGATCTGTCCTTTTCTTCCATGCAAGAAAGTTTTAAATCCCAACCAGTTTGTTGCTTGCTTTGCAAAAAGACATATTGATAGATTCAGATGAAGTCATAAAGATACTTACTCTAATAGATGTTTCTCTTCTTCTACCAGCTTCCTTGTTGACGATGATGTAGATAGCAGTAGGAGCTTCTTCTTAGATTGACTTCTTTTAAGAGAGGTGAAAAGAGCCAGATCACTTTAATTCTTGATGATGATGATGACAATCAAGGATGGCTTGATGATGTCTTAAGGAAAATGATGATTTGACTTCAATCAGGAGATAAATTTAGATTCCTTGAAAATAAAGATCACCTCCTTGATCTTGCATTTCCCTTTGTGTGAGTCCTTTGAGTAAGGTCTTTGATCTCTTTGAAGTGGCTTGAGGGATTCTCCAATTTTTGCAAACTGCTCCTTGAATGAGTGAAGATCTTCCTAGATCTGAAGATTGATTCTTCAATGTAGATTTCTGACTTTTGCTTTAATGCTTCTAGAAAACTGATCCTTGATCTTCTTGGTACTTGAGTGTCTTCTTGTTAAATAGCCCTTTCTAACACCTTAGCTCTGAAACCATGATGAGAATTTGGTAGGGCATAGTTTAATTCAATTCTTTACTTGATAAGTACTTGTGAGCTTACTTCTCTTACTTGGGTCTTTTCTTTATTAGCTTATTAAGTCTTTCATCAAGTTAATTATCAAAACACAAGAGACACAAATTTAGGCTATTCAAGCTAGGGCCAAAACCTCTCCCTCTTGGAGAGGAAAGCCGCAAGTAATTCTTCTTATAGACTTTCAGTTTACAAGTACCATGACCATAACACATACCCTTGACCTTGGTGTACCTCCAACACCCTTGTCACCTGCTCTTCTTGACTCACTTGACTCCTCTAGCTGATCCTTCCTTTCTGCACTGGATTGCACCAGCACTAGGGAAGCTCGGTCCCTAGTCTAATAGCCCTTGACAATATGCTTCTTTCCAGCCTTCCTTAGATCTAGGCTTGGTCTCCCAGAAACTCCTTCTCGGTCCTTGTTTCCGCACACTTGATGTCCAATGCTGAGGTCTCTTTCTAGTGTAGAAACCCTCCTTTACGCTGTGTATACCTTTGGCCTTTTTTCTGAGATATCTGAGATCTAGTGACTCAAGACAGAGACTTGTATTGTCTCTCCTTTGCACACCTTGCAGTCCCCTTCACTTCACTGTATTGTCTTCCCTCTTCGCACTACTAAAATACTCTTCCTTTGTACTTATTGCAATCCTGAACCTTGCTGTGACAGCCTTTGGCCTATATGAGGAATGCGAGGTAAGATATACCCAAGACATCGCTTGATTGACCCTTTTCTCCTTCGTTTCTTATCCACCTATATTCGCACCAATTGCATACCTTCTTTCGCACTTATATCACAAACCTTGATCAGAATGTTTAATGATGAAGTGAGGTCGCAGTCCACTCTCATATAGGCACTGTCTCACTGTTTCTAGGCCAACATGATCTTCTTGAGGGTTGGCCGACTTGTTCAAGGGTGGTTATCCAACTTTCTTTGAGTCAACTTCTTGGAGCCTAGTGACAAGGGTTTGGAGTATACTTTTACATCAATAATTTGTCCCTTTACAAGTGTAACATTACTTCATACACATGACTCTAAACTATATTTATGACAAGACGACAAATTCCTAAAGACATCAAGAAGAAGTCTTTGGCCTATAATAAAGTTTCCTTGCTCATGAAACCCATGAGGCAAGCATTACAAAATACATTTTATTATCTTTGTCTCTTCATTACATAAATTCATAACTACAAGTCATTATGAAGACTGAACCTAGTTACACTTTCCATTAGTTAGGGCCAACGACACCACCATTGGCGAGACGTTCAAAAACATTTATTCGCTCATTTTTCAAGGAATTATGGCCATGTTGGCCAATTGTTTCGTATGAGAATGATTGTGGGAACCTCATGGGAGTGGAGAGAAAATCCTTTGGTTTTCATTTAGTTCCAATATTCCTTACCTCAACCTTACCCCTTGGTTGGCAAGTTTATCTGTTTCCACATTCAGATGCCTATATATGTGGAAGAAGGCAATCTCCTCGAATTTATCCAGTTGCGAAGCAATCTTGTTCAATATTGTGGAATTAGGAATTCCTTGCTTAGATTGTAATTTGAAAACTTGCCTTATGACTATCATCGAATCTCCTAAAACCCTCATTTTCTTTATGCTTTTATTGATGGCAAGCTCCAATCCTTTCCAAAGTGCCAAATATTTAACCTGATTATTAGTTGAAGTGCTTGTTGATCACACTTTGTCAACGACCCCATAGTAGTACACCCCCATTTTTTCAAATGGGATTCATCATGTTCAATGTGTTCGTGCCATTCAGATTCCATCATCAGTTGGCAGTTTTATAAACATTGTAACTCATTCTGCATGTTTATGATGTAAATGATCTAAGTAAGACCTTCATGTATGTAACAACCTAGGTAAGCCTAGTTTTTTGGTGACGATTTCTATCCTAGGAGGTTTTTTGTCTCACTAATTTGCTTGTGTTTTTCGACATAAGTGATCGGCAGAGTTTTCCCCTCTAGCCTCACCCCAAAGCTAGGGTGGATTTTGTCATCAAGATGCTAAGTGAGTCCTAGTGTTTTCTATCGAGTTTTTGTAAAAGTAGTTTGGGAATAATCCTAGCCAAGAGAATATTGAGAATTTCAAGAAATTTTGGACCCTTGGGCCTTGGTGATTCAATCAAAATCAAAATTTCGAGGTAATTAACTCAAATTTTTTATTTTTGAGTTAATTAAAATGGAATTAAATGATAAATTCGAATTTTCTTAAAATTATAATTTCGACGGTCCAGATTAAAAGATGATTAAATCTTTTCAACGGTCGAGATTATTTTGACATGGATCAACTGAACTAGCCGTTGGAGATTTTATCTTATAAATTAGAGGTCTTTGTCAGTCTTTTAATCATTCGATCTTTGGATCGTGCACTTGTTCTTAGAAGCTCTTGTAATTTTTTGATCAATAAAGCATAAAGACTTTGGGGTTACAAACTTTGGTGTTCCTTTTCCAGATCTATGTGGTGATATTGTCTCTAAAATCTGCTACTTCTATTGTCTTTTTATGGTTGATGACCTCTATGGATTAATCTGCATATAGGTATCTTGTGCAGTTTTTTGGGTCTCTAAAATAACATTTTGATGTAATGGAAAGATTAGTTATCTATTTTTCTGAAAGGTTTCATGTTTATTTTTTAATCTCTATCAATCTTAAATTCGGATCTAAGTGTGCAGAGATCGTTTTTTAAGGATTGAGCATTTGGGGAAGTCTTCAGTTAGACCAACCGACTCTCAGATTTCATAAATCTGAAAAAGGCCATTGTTTCCTAATTTCTAACTTTATCTTACGGAATATTTTTTGCAGGGTCTTTCTAGAGCTTGTGCCTAAATAAAAAAAATTATCTTAATTTTTTTGAATTTAAAGTTAGATTTGGCTAGTAACAGTCTTAGATCTTTAGATCTGGGAGTGAAGTCAGACTTATACTCCTCAGATCTGCAACTCTTGTGCATAGATCTGTAAATATATTGTATAGATTTGTAATTTACATGTGTAGATCTGAAGTTTTGTAACATAATTTTGAATTCTAACATTTGGGTTTTTAGGATTTTCGCTATTTTTGTACATATTGGGTATTGGGTTTCTTTTTTTCACTCTAAGGAAATCTTCAGATTTGAAAAATCAGACAAATTAATTTTCATATCTGAAAAATCAGCCAAGGAAATCTTCAGATCTGAAAAATCAGCCAAGGAAATCTTCAGATTTGAGCCAAATCTAGACCCTTGAGGACGTATAAGGCTTTTGAGACTATTTTTACAGGATTTTGGTCTCCAAATTTCTAATTTTCAAGTGGCAACATTATCCCAAAATTTCAAGAATTTTCAACGGTGGGATCTTCAAAGCCTTGGGCTAAGGGTTTGATCTCTAAACCCTTATTTTCTGCAGATTTTATTACAGCAAACAAATCACAAATAATTAGGCCCTAAAAACACATTTTATATGGTCAAAATTGTTTAGAATTGCAAAATCTTCATTTTCAGAATTTTTGACCATTTGGGCATCTTTAAATTTGCCTAGATCTGATTTTGAAGCTTGCTGGAAATTTCGTACAATCTGTAAATCGATTTTAAATATTGTGATGTGATTCAGCTATGTCTAAAATTAATTAAATTTTTTGGCAAAAATTACTATTTTAGACATTGTGGACTATTTTCAAGATGGTCATCATCGTTCTATTATTTCTATTTTACCGTCATATAAATTTAATAATTCTACACCATCAATTCAAACTTTTCAAAGCCTTAAAATTAAAATTTTCTAAAAGCCATATTTTGCTATTTCCTAAGTATTTAAGTAAATACATTTTAAGTAGCTTTTATCTTGCTGATCTATCATTGTTTCACTGCTGAAATAAAAATATCAGATTTGAAATTTCACTTAATCAAACCCTAAAAATTGATTTTTCTCAAGTTCATCAATTTTTACTATTTTTAGTCATTTTGGGCATTGGTGTCGGCATCGTTTGTTTGTTGATCTATGGTTTAAATTACTGCTGCAATTTATATTTCAGATCTGAAATCTTGCTGAAGAATATATTCTAAGTTTGACTATAGGTTTCTGAATTGGAATTATTTGGAATACATAAATTCGGAAATATTGGAAAAATCTGGCATTTAAATTTGATGGTACTCTCATGATAACATTTTTGTTTCAAATTTAAATGGTTGGTGATTAGCTATGGTCATGATCATTGAGCTACCATATCAGGATTTAAATTATTTGAAATCTAGAAATAATTTTTTAAATCAACTTTGTAATTATTTCAAGTGATGAGAATTATGAATTTACCTCGTGTCATAATACGTAATTGTGAGGGTGTTTATTGAATATCATTGTGGTTGATTGATTTTCATAGCAGCAGTTACATATCAATTACTTGATCTTAAATTTATAACGGGATATTTTGACTCCATAAGGCACTGGTTTTAAAGTTTCAAATCTAATTGGATCTGTAAAATCTCATAAATCTTAACAAGTATTTGGTTATCTAGCTGTGTGTCCTAATTTGGTTGGTCTCCAACTAGTTCTCCTTCTTCATTTTCGTTAGGGTCTACCCCCCTTAGCTTGCAAAGAGACTGCTTAGATAGAGAGATTGAGGATCAGGGTGACAACCCCCGATCTGAGCCGTTGTCGCGATGCCT
Source organism: Pinus albicaulis (assembly GCA_034641835.2). NCBI lineage: Eukaryota > Viridiplantae > Streptophyta > Pinopsida > Pinales > Pinaceae > Pinus > Pinus albicaulis. Next base: position 23,383,100 of record CM076578.1, on the reverse strand, counting down.
AGACATTCTGTGTGACAACAGTGCCCAACCCCCAAGCGTAATTAATCTCAATTTGTTCTTCGGGGCAAAATCACACCTCCCACTCCTGCCTCCCCTAGAAACCACCTGTCATTGATGTTTAAGATGATAAACTGAAATTTTCCTTCAATGCCAAAGCAATGAATGATATCCTTAGTGGGCTAGTTGAATCATAATTTGTAAAAGTAATGCATTGTAAGACTGCCAAGAAAATTTGTGATAATTTATGAAACATTCATGAATGTGATGGTAAAGTTAAATTGGCTAAGCTACAAGTTTACAGATTGCAGTTTGAGTCTCTGAGAAAGAGTGGTGATGAAGATATATCAAAATTCTTTCTTTGAGTTTGATGAAATAGTTAATGTTATGAAGGTTCTTGATGAAACCATAAAAGAATCCATAATAGTCCAAAAAGTGTCGAGGTCTCTTCTTGCGAAGGTTAATCCTAAAGTATCAACTATTGAAGAAATGTGTAATATTGAAACTCTAATGATGGATGAATTGCTTGGCCCTCTAACAACACATGAAATGAGAATTACAAAAGGAAAATTTACATCAAGAGATGCGACATTTAAAGCATATTGGAACTCCATAAAAGATCAAGAATGTTCAAGTTCAGGCTTAGATGAAGAAGAAGCTAAGTTTGTAAAGGCAACTTCTTAACTTATTCTTTTCCGTTACATGAAATTTACTTGTGATATTCTTCTTCTTCTTTTTGATTAAGATTATGTTCTCATCATCAAATAAATGCCAAAATATGAAGATCACAACCATAAAGAGAGAGACACCAGAAATAAGCTTAAGCCAGGGCAAAACCCCTCAAAGGGGAAAACCCACGAGAACTTCTTATAGAATCAAATTCAAAGAGACTTCCAAGACCAAAAAACAAGACCCTAGACCTTCACCAAGACCGAAGTTCACCAACCTTCCTCTACATAATTCTTCTGCAATTCGGGACTGAGGAAACCCTACAGACATTAGGGTACTCGCACATGAGAGCAACAAGTTTAGACTTCCGAAATGTTACAACTTCTCTTCCTCCCTTTGCAAGGCTCTTCCGGCCTCTAAGGATCTTCACACTTCTTCTTAGCCGCAGATCAGATACAAGAACATGAGTGTGATATCTGTCTTCAAGGAGGTCGAGATTCCTCCTTTATATACCCTTTCCAATAACTTCAATTACCATTCTCTAAGCTGATTTAAGGGATGCTAGTCGACTTGGTCGTGGGGCATTTCTAGATACTTTTGATTACAACATAATTTCTCTTTCTTTGATACAAGTTCCCAAAGGGGTCTTTTACATAATGACAATGACCATGACAAAAACCTAAAAGCATACAATGGATTCTTTGACCTATTGATCAATGACTCAAGTATGAAACCCAAGCTTCATAAATATTTTGTTTTACATTTTTCTTTCTTCTTTTTGACAAATATAAGAATTACATCATGTCATAAACAATAATTATGAATATCGATACTAGTTACATTTTCCAACACTCCCTCTTAACTAGGGAGGTATTCATAAATTTTTAACCGGTACAAGGACAATACTCACTTTGAAAGGTTCTCATAAGAAGAGTATCACAAACAACATGTACAATGTTAGAGATCTAGATACCATCTAGGCTAACTACCAAGGTATCAATCCATCTAGGAACCATCTAGGCTACCTGCCAAGGTACCATCCCAACAGGGATCTAGGTGTCATATAGGCTACCTACCAAGACACCAGGTTTCATCTATGTTACTTGTCAAGACACCAACCCTAACAGGGTTTTAGGTATCATATAGGCTACCTGCCAAGATACCAACTCAACAAGGATCCAAGTGTCATCTAGGCTACCTGCCAAGACACTGACTCAACAAGGATCTAGTTGTCATCTAGGCTACCTACCAAGACATTGACTCAACAAGGATCCAGGTGTCATCTAGGCTACCTGCCAAGACACCAACAGGGATCTAGGTACCATCTAGGTTACCTGCCAAGGTACTAACCCTAATAGGTACCTGGATATCATCTAGGTCAAATTACCAACTCTAATTGGGATCTACGTATCATTTGGACAAAGATATCCACCCTAACAGGAATCTAGGTATAATTTAGGCTAACTGCCAAGATACCAACCCTGAGTACCATCATACGGGCTATTCAACCTAAGGCGCGCCAACTCATCAAACCTCTTTCTAAGGTCATTATTTTCTTTGCACGTTCCATCTTCAAGTAACAACGAGGTACAACTCCATCTTCAAGTAACAACGAGGTACAACTCCATCTTCAATCATCAATGCGGAATCATCTCAACAACTCCCTCTTTCCATCATCTGTATCAATAATGTTCCTACAACTCCCTCTGAATCAAGGCTTCTTCTTTAAAATTCTTTCAAGATTCAAATTTCTCTTCAAGGCTCCTTCATATTTGACTAATAGTTTTTGGAACAAGGTTACTTGGGAGCGAGAGCGAGAGCACCATTTTCAAAAGCTCCAGGTTCGAGAGCTTTTTATATATATATATATATATATATTGTTATATATTTTGATGCATATATGTCAACAAAAGCATGTAGAATGATGAATTAGACATAAAAAAACATAGATTGAACTATATAACATCAATCATCTAGAAGTTATAATCTTCATCAACCACGTCCATAAGTTAGAAACATACAACATATTGACTCTTGAGCCTCATGATTCATCAATCTTAAAGTTGCAAGCTTTCAGAATTCAATATATAACATTTATCATCATTGATTCGTTGATCACCATAGTTGTACTTGTAAGCTAAGTGTAACCATTACAACAAAGAATATTTAAGATGAAACGAAGTGTTATAAAATGAAACGAAATGAAACAACTTTCAACTTTCATGAAGCATCATATTCATAATTGATAATGACTTGTAAACTTATAACTGCCAACTTCAAAGTTTCAAACTTCAAACTTAAATTGTCATATATTGTTTACAAAAAATATCTTCCATTAAATATGAAAGAGTCAAGTTTCAACAGTTACAAAAAGTTAAAAACTACTAAAAAATAGAAAAGACTAGTAAACTGTAAATCTATTTTATCTATTGCTTGGCCTCTTGCCACGAGAAATGTCTAATTTATGAGCAGCTCGTGGTAATGGTGGTCTTCCAGCAGTCTCCTCGCTGAAAGTACCAGGACCATGACTAGAAGCCCCATGCCCTCCACGTGAGGATGTAGGTGGAGGTAGCAAAGGAATAACAGTGGGAACTCGAACACTGGCACTAGCACTACTACCGGATGGTGGGTGTGGCAATGGCATGCCTGCTGTTGCTTCATCCTCGTCTCTCAAAAGTTTTGCTTCCAATTCTTCCAGATTTATAGTGTCGTCCTCCAAATTATCATCCTCTGGGTTGTTGTCCCAAACTTTATATGAGAGATCCTCATAAGCTCGATCACAATAATGACTCAACAACCTCAAGTTGTAGTGCACTTAAACCAAACTTTTTGCTCGGTTTTTGTTGAGTCTGTTTCTTCTCACATTATGGATGAAGCTGTAGGTGCTCCAACACCTCTCTGTAGAAGAAGTATTTACAACCTGTGAGAGAACTTTTTTGCCAATTTTGGCAAAAGTCCCATGCCGCCACATGTATCCCACCATGTGAGAGCATCGAACCTGTCCCTATCTTCCATTGCAGGAAAAGAACCAAACAAACCAGTGTAACTGAAGTATCTGCCTAATTCAAGGTGCAAATTAGCACACTCCTTCCTTTCAGGGACCGACTTTTTTAATGCTTTCATGTATCCCTCTTGTACCTCTGGATTTGTATGAGGTTTGATCCTAACCCCAACCCCAGGTGCAGGTTGGCCCAACCAAGATGGAGAGTAGTATTTTGGCATAAGGATATACACCAAAACATGTAGTGGAACATTCAATTTATTCCACTGTGCACACACACAATTGTGAATCATTGAATACAAGTTTGGATCATTTTCCTTGACAACATCTTTTATTTGCCTCAACATGCTACTATCTATCTTCTCATACACCTCCCCAATCACTGGTTTATCTGTATCTGCAAAACGAATCATGTTATAAATGGGCTTGGTGAAATTCAAAATTTCCGTCATACGTGCCCAAAACAAAGGATCAAGAGCGGTCTCGTCCACCTGTTCAAAACCTTGCTTGTCAACTGATGTTGTTGCTCTGTCCTTTAATACCCGCAAATGTGGACTTGATACCATGGCAGCCAATGACTCACTTACCTTTAAAAGGCGCTTGAAAGCGAGGTAATAGCTAGCAAATCTAGTCTTTGCTATCTTCAACAACTCCAATGTTGAGTGACTGCGGAAAAGACAATGGGTATTGCTATGATTTGTAATAAATCTTATCATTTTTTTTCCTCTCTTGTACAAATCACTAAGCCATCTGTATTGAGGTTGTTTGTTTTTAATTATATCATGCATCAAAAGGTTCATTGTGTGAACCAAACAACCAGACCAAAATATGTTGGGGTATTTATCCTCAATAATTGCTCTCGCTACCTTACAATTAGCAACATTATCAATGATGACTTGGATGACATTGTATGGTCCAATACGTTCAATTGTTTCAAGTAGTGGCTCTGCAATGTTGATGTCGATCTTAAACTTATCTGAATAATCATATGATGAAAGGAATATTGCACCACTAGCAGACACAACAAGAACACTTATCAATGGCTTGCCTTTTACATTTGTCCATCTATCAGATACAATGGACACCCCATGCTCATTCCAAGAACTTGTCATTTTACTCAAAGAATGAGTTATTTTTGCTTTTTCATGATCAACGCCCATGGTTCTAGCCTTGTCATACCTAGGGCTCTTGTATCCTTTGGGGGTATAATTAATGGCAGAAACCGTTTCATGCCAATATGGTGAGCGAAGAACATTGAATGGTACCTCACATGCATAGAGAAATTGGAAATTTTTTGAATCCACATCACTCCTGGACCCTTTGTCAAGGAAATCGGATATGGTTCTACGCCTTAAAGAGATGTTTGGTCCAGGTGTGCCTTTTCCCACAAAGGTGCCTTCTGGCACAGGTGTATGGACCTGTGTATTGTGTATTGCAATGGGGGCATATAAATTTAGTGGTTCCACCCCCTTTCCCTGCTTCAGGCCTAGTAACATATTTCGACAATGGTGTTTGGTCAATTTTAGTTGGTGTCACTGTGGTCTCATTATCTCCACTCTCCCCTTCCTACTCAGGTTGGTACTCCTCTTTAGGATTTTCATCATATCCACTGTAACCCACTTCTTCATCCTCCTGTTCTGGATTAGGCCTCTTTCTCCTACTCTCCAACACCATAATAACAAAAAACGGAACCAGCATGAAGAAAATGCCAAGCAATATAGCCATGTCCATGATGTTTCAACTTTCAACTTTCAACTTTCAAAATTCAAACTTTCAAGTTTTTAACCTGCAAAACAATGGAGGAATGCCAAATGGTAATAGGAAAAAATGCAACATAGAAAAAAAAAATTCAATTTTTCAATTTTCAAGAAATTAAAATGCCATATAAATAAAAAAATTCATTTTTTTTCATTTTTAAACAAATGAAAATGCAACATAACAAAAAAAAAATTCATTTTTTTTCATTTTTGAACAAGTTATTTATCAAACATAGAAAAAAAAAAAATCAAATTTTCATGTTTAAACAAATTAAAAACACAGAGAAAAAAAAAATAGATCATTGGTGATTGGGGTCCTACCTCTTTGTCCTTCGATGATTCGATCCAAGCAGAGGCCTCCTCTCCTCTCTTCTCTTCTCTTCTCTTCTCTTCTCCTCTCCTCTCCTCTCTTCTTTTCTTCCTCTTTATCCTTTCTTCTTGCTCTCTCTCTCCTCTCTGAAATGACAAATAGAATGGGAGGGAGGGCTTTTATTCTTTCCCTCCCCTCCCTCCCCTCCATTTCTCCGACCATCTATCTTTTTTATTTATTTATTATTATTATTTTATTTTTTCGCGTGAAAGTTCGCTGGGTGAGCGCGTTTTTCAATGCTCAAGAGCGAACGCTCCCAGAGCGTCTTTTTTAAGGAGGGAACGCTCAGAGAGCGTTCGCTCTTGAGCCCTCCCTGCAATGCTCCTGAAAAGTCAGGGAGCGTTTTCGGGAGCGCGCTCCCTATGCGCTCCCAAAACGCTCCCCCTTGGAGTGCGTTTTGGGAGCGGGATCGAGAGGGGGGGAGGGGGGCTCCCCCACAACCCTGCTTTGGGATGTGCCTGCAATCCTCTTAAAAAGAAAAGATATAGTTACATAAAGTTAGACATGGAATCAACAACAACATAATGAAGAAAAAGGGAATAGAATACTTATCTCTTGAAAATAGAAGAAGCTCCCTCTTCTTTCGCATTTCATTGTACAAAGCATGTTTTCTTTCATGGTATCAAGGATCATGGAGTTATCCATCTTGTACATCACTTTCGTCTTGACTTTATCAATGAAGGCATTTTATTGAACCTTCCCAAACTTCAAGTTGATCATAGCTTCCTTATGAAAGTGATCTTCCTTTTTTACCTTCAGGTTATCTTCTCACACTGCTACCTTTTCAATCTTGAGATGAGCACATCTTGATCTTCATAGATGTCAGGTACTAGATGTTGAGCTTTTAACATTCACATAGTTGAACTTGCCTCAACTCATCATGATCATCTCCACACGAGTCTACCTTTATGCATTAGAGTGCCCAAGGATCCAACTTGATTACCAAGTTATCATTCTCTTCTGGAGATCATGTTCGATGTTGAACATATAAATTCTAATGAGAAAGTCTTCAAAATTCCATTCTTTCTAGAGTAAGTCAATTACATCTTCCTAGGCATTATAATGACTAACTTTTCTTGCAGGATTTATATGAGTCCTACCCAAAAGTTATTTCAAATATACATTCTTATGCTTTCATACTATCATCTAGGTATTAGACCTTAAATGAATCAGCATCTCATTTTTAAAGAGAAATGGATCTTTTTCCTTATGAGATTGCCATCTAACCAATTGCAATCCATCATCCTTTAAGAGAATTGTCATAATGCTTCTTCCTAGAACCTCCAAAGTGATGGTTCTTATAGGATCTTGAGGATCTACCTTAGCAGAATGCCTGCCTCTAACATAGTTTTAGACAATGAGAGGTTGAACCTTATGCAAGTTGATCTCAAACGTTAAAAGACTAGATGATTGTCTAATCAAGTGGACTCTAAATATGCTACTATCACATGATGCCACAATAAATAAAAAATACAATGATGCATGCTTACTCCTTTAATGAACTTGATATCATCAATACTTCTAGGGTCTTTACACTTCTCTCCTTCCATCATGCTCACCAAAGCACAAGGGCTGCTTTTCTTCTCTTTTTGCTTCTGTCATTTTGTAGTTGCATTATTCACTGACAAGTACCACCAAGCAAAATATACAAGTACAAGAGTATGATGTCAATTAATCTAGGGATTCCATGGTATCTTAGAGGGTGGATTCCTAGGGTTTTCAAATACAAACCCTAACCAACTCTAGGGACATGATGTCATACCCTAAACTTCATCCTTTCTAGGATTTTCCATACACCCTAGACTACCTACAAACCCTAGAAATCAGGTTTCTATGAGGGAGCAATTAGATTAGGGTTAGAGTTTTCCACATGACTAGGGGTTCCAAATGCCAACTGGCAACAACCTTCAACAAGATGAAGACTACAAAACCCTAGAACCAAAACATGTCACAAAACTCTAATACATTTCATGTTAGATCCTTTGTACATAAAACAATTATCCGTACCTTATAGACAAGAGCTACATACCTTAGTCCTCCATGAAAGTAGTTGATTTTTGGTATCTTGGGAGGTACTTCAAGCTGTAAGGTTCAGGGTTTGGAGGTTGGAGTGCCACAAAAGTACTTTGTGGGCTTGAACCCAAGATGTGGGCTTTGCTTCTAAGCTTGTGGGTGTGATTCCATGAGGAGTTTTGGACATGTGATGATTTGAGTTGATAGAGGACCCTGAGAGCAACCAGAAGCAACGAAAATCACTCAAATCTGAGTTATCTATCATGAGATATTAATTTTTGAAGTTGTTGGTGGGTTTTTATGACACAAAAGTCAGGTCGGCTTGGTTATTTTGTGTGTCACATGACATGTTGGAGCACACCACATGGAGCCCTTGTGTTTAGAATAAATATAAGGTGTGTTTGAGCTCATTTAACACATCCGCAAGTGCATCTATCTCATCATTTGAGGCAACCACAACTGGGAAAGGAGGTCAGGCGTGGTTTTTGTGACACAAAAGTCAGGTCGGCTTGGTTATTTTGTGTCACATGACATGTTGGAGCACACCACATGGAGCCCTTGTGTTTAGAATAAATATAAGGTGTGTTTGAGCTCATATGACACATCCACAAGTGCATCTATCTCATCATTTGAGGCAACCACAACTAGGAAAGGAGGCCAGACGTGGTTTTTGTGACACAAAGTCAGGGCGGCTTGGTTATTTTGTGTGTCATATGACTCGTTGGAGCACACCACATGGAACCCTTTTGTTTAGTATAAATGCAAGGTGTGTTTGTGTTGGAACACCTAATCCTACATGGGTAGGTGTGGAATGCGAAAAGTCACAATGGAGTCCAAGTGACCTTGGAATATGAAACCAAGAGTCACACCATTGTATTATAAATGTATATCATGTATAATGGAAAAATAAGAAAGTCTCACGCTTATCCTTCATTTTGTGTTGAGTCTCTTGTGTGTGTGTGTTTATTCTTCTCATACACCATGTGTGCGCTTAACATGGTGTTTAACATGGTATCAGAGCGGGCGATTGCTGGCCCTGCTCCAAATTGAGTGAGCCATTTGTGTTTATGGTCATAGTACATTCGAAATTTGATAATTTTTGGCAAGACTCGCAGTTTTTAGAACAAAGATTTTAAAAGATTCGTAAATTTTAAAATGAAGAAGATCAAGATGTTTTGAGAAAGAGCAAAGATTCGTATCATTGTGAAGAAAGGCAGCACTGCCCATCTGAAGGTTTTCATTCTAAATTTTTCTCTACAATTTTTGCTCATTAAAATCCCACTCTGAAGAGTCATTGGATAATATTTATATTGCCTCTCGAAGAAGAAATTGGTTTTACCGGTAAAACTTGTTTTTTAAGTAAAATTTTTTAATTATCTTCCCATTTTAAATTTCCGTATTTTTGAGTCAAGGTAATTATTTTTCTCATTTCATTTATTGCTGAAAATTTCTGCTTTATTGGCAACCGTTTTTGCCCCCATTTCAGCAATTCTGGAATCTCTCTATGCTGTTTAAAAAAAAAAAATAAAAAAAATAAAAAATCTCTGCAACCCACAGCCCTCACGCCTCACGATCTATCTGCTACAGCACTCCACCCAGTGCTCACCTTCCTAACCCCACGGCCTCCACTCATCCTTATCCCTTACCCCCTGCGCTACCTGCACACTCCACGACTGCTACAACTCTCCCATAAACCTCGAATCCTAACTCCCTTCAACTCTGGCCTCTCGGCCCTCCCACAACTCTCGAGCCACGCTCCCTTACCCTTATCACTACCTACGGTGCCCTACTTACCAACGAACCCCCTACACTATCCTATCCGCTCTCTCTACGCACTCGACCGGAACCCTTACACCCGCTAACTCTCTGCGCATTACCCTACGCTCCAGCTCACGTCCCTACGCCCCTTCCTCCCTGCACTCAACATTCCTCCCTACGTTCCCACGGCCTTCTGGCCTCCCATCACAAATCGATTTTTTAAATTTTATTTTTTATAAAAACTCCTCCCTCCTTAATGCAAGTTTTGTCCCACCTTTTTTAAGTTTTTAATTTTTTTTTTAATTCCTTTTCTTTTCCCATTTTAATTAATTCCCTTTCTTCAATTAAAAAAAAAAAATAAAAAATAAATAAATCAAAAAAATCCCCTTCCCATTTTAATTTTTTAATAGCCCCCTCCCCCTTAATAAACCCCTCCATATAATACTCTCCCTTCCCTCCCAATAAATTTCCTTCTCTTTTTAAATTCTCCCCATTTCAATTAATCCTTTTTTTTTAATTAATTAAAAAAAAAAAAAAAACAGCAGAGAGAGAGAAAAGAGAGAATATGAACAGCAGAAAAGAAAATGGCATATGAAGAGCAAATGGACAGTAAACATAGAAGAGAAAAGAGAAGTTTTGCATTGTGATTTGTGGCATTGATAAAAGGTTGATTTTCTGAAGAAATTTACATGAGAAGACAAGTTTGCCATCATTTTTAAAACAGCTATTTGAAGAAGAGAAATCAGCTGCCTCAAGGACTTCTTGCACGTTGTTTTTGCTGCACTTTTTTGCAGAAATATTGTATTGCATTGACATTGTATTGCATCTTCTTCATAGTTGCAATCAGTACTTGAGTTGTTGAAAAATTGTTGATTGCCCTCCATCATTTGAGGAGCACATTTTGTACGTTGAGATTTCCATAGTTGGAAATTCTTTGGAGTCATTTATCTTTCTTGTTGAATCACATTGTAAACGGGTGCATTTTCGGTTGAAACCGACACCCTTTATTTTGAGCCTAAATTGTTGAAATGGCTAAAATCAATGAGGCATTAGAGTTGTTGAATAACCTCATTCATTCCAATGTTGATGATATCATAAAAATGAGCAAGAATTCTCTTTGTAACATTCAAAGTTGTTTGCAAAATGCACAAGAAAAGATCGAGTTTTTGCAGTTGGAATCTCAGCTTCAGCAAGATGAACTTTAGCAAAAGAGTCACCATTCTGAACTTGTTTCTGTTCAGAAGATTGTGAAGGACTCCCATCAGAAGATTGTGAAGGACTCCAATCTTCTTTCTTCTGATGGCAGTCGTAGCTGGGAAAAGAGGCTAGACATGGAGCCTTGAGGACTATTTTTCAGGCTATGCGAGATTGTTTGAATAGTTGTGAGGGCTGCGCGGGTTAGCCTAGGACAGTTGGGAGGGTCGCACGACAAATTCTTCTGAAGTCACAAATTCAGGCCACACAAGTTTTTCTAGTACAATCGTGAGGGCCTCGCGAGATTACCAGGTACAACCACGAGGCATGATTTGATGTGTTTATGTTGAGTTTGATGCTAGGTGGATGAGGTCCTAGTGTGGATAGTTGTATTGGGCATTTGAGGTCTGTTGGAGGGCTGTTGATTTATGGTAGCATCGGATGTGCTCTAGCCTTGTAATTTTGTATATAGGCTAAGACACATGTATTCCATAAAACCCAGAAATGGTTTTGAAAAATTCCACTTAGAGATGATTTAATTAAATTAATTAATCATTTTAAAAGTTTTCCTAAGTCCAAACTTAGGGAATTTGACTAATTAAAGTATATTAATCAAATCAAGTGAGAATCTTCTAGATAAAGTCATGGATCACCTCCAAGTTAATCTTAGCCCTTGATTATATTTTAATCTGGATCATTGAAGAGTCAATGGAAGATTATAAGGAGGAGGGTGAGGGGCCTATGGAAATCACACTTGACACTTGAGCCACTGAGCATTTTCGAATTTGTGTGAGAAGACACAACTTTTGATCAAGAACAAATTACTAGGGTTGGGTTTGCTAAGTGATTTGATTCAGTGATCAGATTCGGAGAGGGGCAGAAGCAGAGATTGGTCAGGAGGGCCAAGAGTACATTTCAGAGAGAGGCAACATCAACGCAGGAGAGAGACAACATAGTTTCTGGCTATGGTGACGCAGTTACTGCAGAGAATCACGCAGAGCCAGTGCAGTGTCTCTTGGAGTCAGACTGGAGAAAGATAGAGGCTGGGGTTCTGAGCCAGGAGGGCCAAGATCTAGCTTCAGATAAGCCAGATTAGCTGCAAGAAAGGGTGACACAGTCCCTCTAGCTTGCCTACGCAGGCTTACGCAGATCTAGCGTAAGCAATCATGCAGAGGCAGTGAGGGCTTCATCAACGCTGTTTTTGATCAGTCAGAAACTTGATGAGTGAGGCATATCTCACAGTCATTTTTGCTGTCTAGATTTCTCTAAAGGGTTTGTCAGATGTTGGCACCTTAGTTGTATTCAAGATTCTGCTGCTTAATAATACAAACCCTCAGATCTGCTGCACTGGTTTTCCCAAGTTGGGTTTTTCCGGGGAGTTAGTCCAAAAATAACTGTGTCAATGTGGTTGTTTTTCGTTGAGTTTTGTTCAGATTGTTTCAACACTTAGATTTATTCCGCAGTATTATTTGTGTAGACTGCTTCAGTAATTACTTCGGTATTTCAATGTAATGAAATAATTATCAAATAATAGGAGAAGCAATTCAGATTTGTTGCAGTAGGAATCCAGATCTAGGATTTTTCACAAGGGCAACGTGAAAGTGCCCAAGCTTGAGCCCTAAGTGCAGTACCTTGATGGACAAAGGTGGCTGCTAGGAGTGGCAGTTTGGAAGAGCTCAAGGTTTGGCCAGCCAGGAAGAGCAATTTTGTAGCCTGTGTTTATTGTTGGAGAAGCGACATTCGATGATGATAGGTGGCAACACTTTTGCCCAATGTTAGTCTTCATTGGAGCAACGTAGGAAGACTATAGTGGGAAGAAAAGTCCCAAAGAGTTGAGGAGTAGCAGTGGGCAGAAGTCTCAAAGTGTTGTTGGCTTGAAGGACGAAGGAGCAGCTAGTGAGCGTGAAGATCCTATGTGTTGATGTTAAATGTACTTATGATCAGCTAGAGGTGATATTGGTTAGGCGGGTTCAATGGCCTAAAGGATTTGGTGCATTGATAGAGGCAAGCGCTGCAGAATGGAAGCAAGGACACACAATGTACAGGATATGACAAAGCAGTTGTGAGGGTGCACTACATCAACTATTCTTATATGATTATCTTGTATTTTGTATTCTTGTACTAGTGGATATTTGATGGCCATTATCCCTGGTACGAGAGCCCTAGACTGTTGTATTATATCAGTTGGATTAATATAACAAAGATTGGGTTAATATACAAAATTGTGTAAAATGTTGTGTATATTTTGAGCACTAGTAGATTTTTTGTTGTATATTGTTCCGTTGTGCAAAGTAGACTTGTGATACTTGGTTTGGTAGCATCAATGATTTAAGATTCTATCCTAGACACTAGTATCATGGTAAAACAACATGGTATCAGAGCTACTTTGAAGGGCCAGTGAATCAGAGTGTGCACAATGAAGTGCAACTTAAGATGGATTTGGTCACATTGTAAGTGAAGGGCTCTCTACAATGTTGAAGTTACAGGTTGGTCTTCGATATGAGGACAGGTTGGAAGGTCTATCCAACTATAGTCCATGGAAGGAAAGGATCAAGTTGGTTTTGCAGGTCAACAGGATTTGGGAATTCACCGAGAAAGCCATCAAGAAGCTAACTGACCCTAAGGTGCTGGAAGTGTATGAGGAATTGGATACGAAGGCGAGATTGATCATTCTAGATGGGGTGAAGGACTTCTTAATGCCTCATTTGTCCGGGAAGAACTCTACACATTAGATGTGGATGGCTCTTCAGAATTTGTTCTAGAATAAGAACAAGAACCAGGTATTGGTGTTGGACCCTATGCGTTGATGATAGATGGACTTATGATCAACTAGAGGGTAGATTGGTTAGCTGAGTTAAGTGGCCTAAAGGAGTTGGTGCATTCATAGAGGTAGGTGCTGCAAAACAGAAGCAAAGGGCCCGCAGTGTATAGGATATGACAAAGCAACTGTGAGGGTGCACTACATCAGCTAGATAATCAAATTATTTTGTATTTTGTATTATTGTACCAGTGGATATTTGAGGGCCATTATCAATGGTACGAGAGCCCTAGATTGTTGTATTATATCAGTCGGATTAATATAACGAAGATTGAGTTATTGTACAAAATTGTTTAAAAAGTTGTGTATATTTTGTGCACTAGTAGATTTACTGTTGTATATTGTTCCGCTGTGCAAAGTAGACTTGTGATACTTGGTTTGGTAGCGTTAGTGATTTAAGATTCTATCCTAGACACCAGTATTGTGGAAAAACGACAATTACTGGAAGTCTGCAACAAAGCCTTCTCGATCTACTAAGTTCTAGAGTGACACACACATGTTGCTTCCATCAAAGTTTGCCTATTTCTAAGACACCTATAGCCTTCCTTTTATTATAAATTTGATCTAGGCCTTTCTGTGGACTACAAAATGAGTCTAATAATCCTGCAAAGAATCTTCTTCAAGATACCACTCTTGATTGATAGTAGGGCTACTTCTAGCCTTGGATTCCTTTAAGATCAAACTTAGTACTTTTGAAGCTTCTTCCTTAAACCTCTGCCCTCAAACTAGGGCTTCCTACTATTACTTTATATGTTTTAAGAATAGGTCCATAGAGTCTTCCATACAGGTCAACTTATTTCCTCTACCAGACGTCTTTACTCACTGACTAGAATGACTATTTCTAGCCTACCAAAATTATAATTCATCTTCCTATAAAATGTGATTATAGGACTTGACTCTCTTTGCAGGATTTTCGTCCTCCCTAGTGGGACCTTCGTCTTGGACTAGGCCTCTACTTTCCCTCACAGATCTTTGAAAAATAAAATGATGATAAGGCTACCTATTTGGCCTCTTCTCCACTTCACAAGACCTGTGGCCTTTTTATCCATAGTTTTGTTCACTGTTATAGAGGTCTCGACCTCTCTATGTATGACAATAATATATGGCAAAGTTCTTATGACAATAATATATCATCAACAATGTATGGCAGTATAACATCAATGTATGGAAAAAACCTTATGGCAGTGATGTATCACAATGTCCCTATATCAGTGATGTATGGCGACAATGATAACAATGATTCTTATGATTGGCAGTGATATGACCTTGACACATAGCAGTGAAATTTGTGCTTATGATAGTGAGGTATAGCAGTAACACTTATTCATATGACAATGATGTATGGTAGGGATACTTGACGAAGATAAGATGCTCGTAAGGCAGTTACATGTATGCTATTTGAGACAAGGATATGTGATGTTTATGACAGTGATATCAAAGGTCATGTGGAAGGTTTATGAATGCCTCCTACTTGATAGGCATGTCTGTTGTCATCTCATGAGGATCTTGCATGATCCAGGGTTGGCGCTAGGAAGCCTAATGTGAATAATGTTGGAGGGCTCGTGTCTAAATATAATTGTACATTGTATCTCATTTGAACATTGATTGACTAATAAAAGAAGAAGAATTGATTTTTGGGTTTTCCCCCTCGTGGGGTTTTTCTCTAGTCTCTAACTTAAATCTTGGTGTCTCTATTGTGTATGCTTTTGTTCTATTGCTCCTTACTTTTCCACTGCATTGTTGATGTTATTGTTCTCTCTATATAATTGCTTATGATGATATGCGGTGAATGTAATGAGTAAATTGTTGAAAAATTAAAAAATGGCAATTATCTACAACAAAGAACAATCTAACCCTTAAATTTGTTGAAATTGGCAACAAGAAGAGGCTTCTAATTTAATTTTCCCTTAATTAAATTAGAAGGTAATTGTAATTCCACATCACATGATAACTTGTACGAGTTAACTGAGTCAGGAAGACTTAGTTAGCTCAGTCAATTCGAGTTGGGGGTCAAACTGGAGTCATGTAGAGTTCTCTCTAAGTTTTAGGGGATCTAGTTGCAGTTTATTTTGAGTTGTAATTGTTTAACTTAATTATTTGAGTTAAAGTCAGTTTAACTAGTTCTAAATGATGGAGGAGCTAGTGAGAGGTCTAGTGAATTAAATTTGATTTAATTCACAGCAGTGATCAATCAGATAACTGATAATTCGCTATAGATAACTGTTGCATGTTAGTTCTAAGGAAGACCCATTTGAGATTGGAGTTAAAGGGAAGTATACTATCAATTTTATAATTAGAAAATTGTAAGATCGTGCATGAGGTCAGCAGGATGCCTTGGATGTATTCCCTAATCAATTATTGAGAATTTCCTAATTAATAGGGGCTCAATTTCCCTAGGGATTGCGCAAGGAAGGCTGAGCATTCAAAGGCGAGAAATTGGTTAAGTATTGGACCAAATTTGCTTGGATCAGAGTGAGACAGTCAGAGATAGTGCCAAGAGCTCTCAAGCCTGAGAGAAGCATTGTATTGTTTCATATTCTTGACTTAATGCAATATACAGATAGCCGGGTTTTTAGCTGAGGCTTCCCCAGATAAATCTTTGTGTTGTGCGATTGAAATTCTTTCTCTTTCTTGTTCATGTGATTGTGCGATCATAATTGGTTTCCACAATTTGTAGAATAGATTCAAGTATTTTGTTTTAGCATATTACAAGATCAGTTGAATCTATGTGGATTTTCTACAAAATTAACAAAATTCGGGTCAGACAACTCTCAATTTTCTCCTCAAATTTTGGCTGTTGTATTGACAGATTCTCCTCACAATTTGTTCAGAGAATCACCTCAAATTCTATGCAGAGAATGCCTCGTTTTTTGCGCTAGAAATCATGCCTAGAATCTTGGTCTGCAAAATTAGAAAATTTTAGCCCACTACAGTTAGGCCAAGTGAGTAACTCCACTAATGAATTGATTTTGCATTACGAGAAAACATGGATATATACAAAGAGAGAGAGACTATTGGGATTCATCTTCCAATGTCCTTTATTTTGCTATTTACAATATTACATAAATTTCCCAATCCCTTAGGATTAGGTGTCAACATTTCTCCCCCTTAACCTGAAGGGATGTTGGTGAGTCCAAGCATCATTCTGAATCTTTCAAACTTTTCTCGTCTTGGTGAAGATGTCTGCAATTTGCTCATTTGTGGAACAATGCCATAGGTGGATAGTCTTGGCTTCAACATGATGTCGAATGAGATTATACTTTGTATTGACGTGCTTGGTTCGATCATGGAACTTTGGGTTCTTAGCTAATTGTAGAAGTGTTATCAATCAAAAGAAAAGTTGAATGCTCTTGTTTCTCCTGCAAATCTTCCAGAATTTTTCCGAGCCACACAATTTCCTTCGTTGCTTTAGCTGTTGGCACATATTCCGCCTCAGTTGTGGAATCTGCTGGAAATGACTGCTTGCATGACCTCCAAGAGACGACTCCTGATCCAAGACTCATAACATAACTTGAAGTAGATACTCCAGTTTCTTTATCTCCATCAAAATCTAAATCAGAGTAGCCAATCAAGCTGAAGTCATCCACTTGTGTATACTTGAGTCCAAAGTCTTGAGTTCCCTTCAAGTACTTTATAACTCTTTTTGCAGCAGAACAATGACCCTCACAAGGCTTTTGCATAAACCTAGAGAGGATTCCAACAACAAATATCTGGTTTGGTAGTAGTCAAGTAGTTGAGACTGTTGAAAAGTGTAACTAGGTCGGTCTTCATATTGACTATGTAATTATCTATTTTATAAAGAAGAAGACAAATATAATAAAATGTATTTTGTACTTGCTTCATGTGTTTCATGAGCAAGATTTTATTATACGTTAAATAGACTTCCTCTTGATGTCTATCTAGGGTTTTGTCTTCTAGATATAAATGTATTAATTGTCACAAACAGGAAGGATCTAGTCTAGAATTACATGCTCCAAGACCTTGTGGAAAAATGGAAAACAACGATGGAAGACAAGCTCCACATACAGTGAAGAGAGTCCTTATGAGCGTTGGAAGTTATGCTCTTCATGTCGGCCTTCATGCAGTGGAGAAGTCGGCCTACATATTCTCTGTAGGGTCGGCCTAAAAAGGGTAGACTAAACACTATATATGCATAGGATTAGCGGCCTATTTGGCAATACATAGAATTGTGGATTCAACTCTGAGTTGCAGATATCTCAAGGAAAATCGCGGATCAATTTTTGTTACATAAGTGCAGACTTACATCTGATCAGTTACAGTTAAAGAAGTGCGGATATAGTTGAGAATAATATGAAGATAACTGCGTACTGTCCCGTGGAGAATAGAAAATGTGGATCACTCTAAATTTCAGTGCGGACTTAAGAAAAGAAAAATAGCGTGGACGTTATGAATATATTTGTTAATTTCAGAAGTGAATAAAGTGCAGATTCAAGGATCATAAAGATTCTACTGTTCAGGAATTAACATTTTGGAACAAATCGTATGATGGGTTGAGCATTGATCTGTTGAAGAAGCTTTGTGGACAAAGCTGGTTTCAAATGCATGGGTAAAGGCAGTAAGGAGCGGATCTGTTTCAAGTATTGCTGTGATGTAATAGAAGCTGTGGGCAAGAGACAGTGAAGTATACACATACAGTTGTAACGGTGATTTATATGAAGAAAGCAGTTAGAATGTATGAGTAAGAGAGGAAGGTAAATCATAGATTTACCTTCCTGTCTACAGCTTCAAGCATATGTCAAGTAAAGATGTTTTGTCTTCAGTATTCGACTAAGCCATAAGAGAGGAAGATAAATCTAGAGACCGAGTTCTCTAGTACAGATCAGAGAAGATAATGCAGAGGAAGAGGATGAACGTTGTGAAAAGAAGTGACAAGGTCTTGGAAGCATATATAGGTCAAGGGTTCGAGTCTTGGTCATGGTACTTGACATTTGGAGGTCTATAAGTAGAATTCTTTGCGGGTTTTCCTCTCCAAGAGGGAGAGGTTTTGCCCTGGCTCTAGGAGCCTAATTTTGTGTCTTGTGTATTTTGATAATTGACTTGATGAAAGATGAAATAAGATAATGAAGAGAAGACATAAGTAACTCAAGTAAGCTCACAAGTAATTATCAAGTAGAGAATTTGAATTAATCACTAGCCCTACAAATTCTCAACAGAGACTTCCTACGAACTATCTGTACTTTGTTGGATACTCAAATTCTTTTCCTTCAGTGGATGTGAGCTTTGAATTCTGTTCCATTGGAGTAGTCAAAGGATTAGACCCAGACATGCCAAATTTTTTCAACAGGTCTCCAATGTACTTCTTCTGAGAGGGGAGTATAAACTTAGGATGTTGAGTTACTTCAATACCAAGATAGTAGTTAACATAGCCCAAATTTGTCATTTCAAAACCTTTCTTCGACTCTTTCTTTATGGATGCAATGTAATTCTCATTGTTCCCTGTCATCAAAAGATCATCTACATACACCGCAAAATATACAATTGTTTTTCCAACTTTCTTGACAAACAAAGTTGCATCATCAACATCATAATGTTTGAAATGGAATTTCAGAAGATTCTCAGTCAATTTCTCGTAACAAGCTCATGGTGCTTGTTTGAGGCCATACAAGGATTTGACAGGCTTACATTGTTTGTGTTCCTGACCCTTCACAACAAATCCTTTTGGTTGGGACATAAAAATATTCTCTTTCAGATCTCCATTCAGAAAGAAATTTTTACATCCATTTGATGGACTTTCCAACTGTTCTGAGCTGCCAAGGTGAAGGGTGTCTGGATGGTAGCCCATTTTGCTATGGGGGCAAAAGTCTCCTCATAATTGACCCCTTCCTTTTGTGCGAAACCTTTTGCCAGGAGCCTAGCTTTATGCTTGTCAAGTGAGCCATCTGCTTTATACTTGTTCTTGAAGACCCACTTGCAGCGTATCGGTTTAGTTCCTAGTGGAGGAACGACCAACTTCCGAGTGCCATTCTTTATCTAAGCATCATATTCTTTTTGCATCGCTTCTTTCCATTCATCATGAGAAGTGACTTATTTGAAATGAGTTTGTTCAAAATTTGTAGACAAATTTAATACAAATTTAATTCACAATCATACGAAACATCCATATCAACTGGTGAATCATAATTATCTACATCACCTCCATTTTGTCAAGCAAAGGTTCTTGTCCCTATCTTTCCAACCTCATCAAGACGAACACTTTCAAGGTGTCTTTGTGAGCCATTTTGGAGGACCTTTCTAAGATGGCCTAGGCTGCTCAGTTGAATGAGATGGGGCTAAATTAAGATTTAGCCTCCCAATTTTCTTAATCACATCACTCAAAGTGTCTTCTTGATCAGTGGTTGGACGTTCATGAGAGGGAGAGAGTGCTTCAAAAGGAGATTCAACAGATTGATCCAGTATAGGGATCCCCCTTTCAAGATGTGGAATCTCATTATCAAACTCTTGAAAAGACTTTGCATGCCTGAATCTCTCCAAGCAATCACGCTGATGCTCAACAAGATCTAGATATTATAAACTTCTTATTTGCTTCATCATAAAGACAATATGCTTTGGAGGTATGCATCTGAACCACAGTCTAGAACATGGGAAGAGCCACCTATCTGGCCAGTAGGTGTAGTGAGACTTGTCTAGGATGCAGGTGTTCCACCACTTGACGTCTAATGAAACTTGGTTGTGTGACTTGTTTGAGTCTTGTCCATGTGATGATCCTTTTCTTTACAAATTTGTGTCAAGTGGATGATTCTTCGTTAGATTGGGGCTTCATTGTTACAAATGTTAGAGCAGAGTTGAAATGAGATGAATGAAATAGATCAAAGGAAGTAGATATTTTTGATGCAGAAAGAAATTCCTCCCTAGCTAAGAGGGAGTGTTAAAATTTTGTAGCTCAGGGATGAATTTCTCTTAGAAGAAATCATATCTCTCAGTTCTGTTTGAACCACCTATAAAAAAATTTCATTTCTGACAATTCTAATATGAATTTCTAAAAATAGTAAGTCACATCTCAATTTGGAAGTGACTTTCCAAAAATAAAGAGTCATGTCTAAATGATCAAGGATGATCTCGACATATGGAATCCACTTTAAAATCAAATCAATCATGATTATACTAGTTAAGAAGTAATATTTTTATCCTTACTAGTATTATTATTATTATGATACTATTATTTATAAAGTAGTCTAAAATCATTCACCTTTAATGGATTAATAAAAATGAATTCTCTCATGGAATAAGAAAATTAAATTGAAAATCTCTTACTTGGCAAATCGAACCCCTTTCTTGGAATAAAATAGTAACTCCACACTAAGGAGAATGTAACTCTCCCTCATGTATTCAATATATGACAAAAGTGTAACTCCTTCTCATTAAATGCACTTGTAACTCTCTCATTCAATTCGATTTGTAACTCTCATCAAATATTCTCTCATGTCTAAGTGTAACTCGCTCTCTCCCTAATTCGAATTGTAAGTCCTCAAGAGAAGTGTACCTCTCTCTCCCTTCTTGGGACGAGTTACACTTCTCAAGTAACTCATCCCTCATGGAATTCGATTCTCCTATTATTGGCTCAAGGCATGAATTCATTTTGTAACTCTTGTTCTTTCTCTTCTATTTAACTAAGAACAAGTGAGAGTTGAGAGTAGCATGTTCATGTGAAAATTTCAATCCGGAAATTACTTTTGCAGTGATAGATTTATTTCTCCTACTTATTGTTTCGGATAAGTTATTTACAGAGTTCTTTAGTAAATTTCAAAATAAATACTACTGCAACATTCACTTAAGCATATGCAGAGAATAAAACAGTAAGAAATACAAGCATAAAAATCAATCACATAAACACAGTTATTTTTTGGACAATTGTCCTCGGAAAAACCCAATGCTGGAAAACCGGTGCAACAGATGAGGGTTTATATATTATTCTTCAACAATGAAATTTTTTACAAGGAAATGACTGGCAGACTTCTTAGAAAACACCTGAGTTAAACTCTCACGGTCCTTTCGGAGAAATTTTTTGTTGAAATTTGGTTACCGGAGGATAGGTGGTTCCCTAAGGCTTTGATCTTTGGCCTAGGGAAAAGTGTCCAAAAGAATTTAATTTTTCTCCTAAAGTGACTTTATAAAGTTATAATGTCAAATCTAATTTAAAAGTGACTTTAAGTGATAAAGTTACTAAAGTCTATTTTTAAAGTGACTTTAATAAAGTCAATGTAAAATTAGAAAGGGAAAAGTGACTTTGGAAATAAATGACTAAGTGGGTCTTTATTAAAGTGGGGTGAATTAAAAAATAGAAAGTGAGATTTAAATGAGCATTTAATTTCAGCCCTAGATCTAAAGCTATCTCAGGCATTGGATTTAGGGATTCTCCAAAAGTCACTTAGGGTTAGGTTAAAGGAGGAAAAGGAGGGAAAAGGTCATTCATTCTTTCATGAGCAGATTGAGAGAGGAGGAAGAAGAGAGCGAGAGACATTTTTCTGGTTTGAGCTTGAGAAGGTGAAGGAGAGGCAGATTCAGTGGTCTGTACAGCAACAAGGGGTTGCACGTTTTTCGAGGCAGCGAGAGGCTGCACGAATTTCGAGGCAGCAAGGCCATACAACAGCACAGATTTCGAGGCAACAGTTTGTACAACAGCTTAGGCACATTTTTTGAGGAGAGGGACAATACATAAATCGAGGCAAAGGTACAGCAGCTAAAAGGCATAGATTTCAAGGTGGCTGTGCACGATTTTCGAGGCAGCTAGCACGGATTTCGAGGCTTGCTGTATTTTTCTGTACAGTCCATATAGTTCGTACGACCATGCAACTAAGTACTGGGCATGATTTCCAAGACTGTCATTTGCTGTAATAAATTTCTGTTTTGAGTTTTTTGCTGTTTTGGCACGTTTTCCAAGGCGGAGGCAAGCACGGAAAACAAGATATGTACTTTTTTCGTTGGAATTTTCCCTGTACATTTCACTTCTCTGTAAAAGCATTTTCCATAAATAAGAAGAAGCTTTCGAACTGGTTTTCCCCAAGAGTTGTAGGGGGTTTTTCCAGGGTCACATTGACCAAAAGTCAGCGTGTCAAAATTCTGTGTGTGGCTGATTTATTTTTCTGAGTTATTATTTCTGCATTTCAGCATTGTGAAATTTCCAGAATTTGTGTTTTCAGAAAATATTTATTTTTCCAATTTGTTGAATGTATGGCTATGGGAATGGGCATTTAATTTTATGGAAGAAATAAGGAGAAACTGAAAACTGGGGTTGGTTATCAAATTTCTACATTTTTGACACCCGGGAGACTCCCAACTCCCTTTGCGTCCCTTTGCGTGTCTCTCTATGTAATACCTGTGTGTGACTGCATCACTCTGCGTTGCCTTCTCTAGCGTTCTGCGTCCCTCTCTCCTCGACCTCTGTCACTATTGACCCCCTCTGCTTCCTCTGCTCTGCAACTCTGCCATGCAACTCTCCCTCTGAAATCGAATTCTATTCCTTCATAATCGACTTCCTTCGGGTTACTGAGTGTTTGCGCGACTTACTTTCCAAATGACCCTCAAGCCTTCTTTTATAATCTTCTCATTGATGAATCAATGACCCAGATTAGAAGTCTAATCAATGGCTAAGATTAAAACTTGACTTGGTCTTCGTTCTCTAGAAGATTCACACTCTGTCTTATTAATACCCATTAATTATTTAATTTCCCTAAGTTTAGACTTAGGGTCCATTAAAATAATTAATTATTTTAATAAAACATGAATCGAGTGGAATTTCCACAACAGATTCTGGGTTCTTTGGAACACTGACGTCCAAGACCCCCCTCAAATTTTGAGACTTGGAACACTTTGCGATGCTACAAAATCAACACTCCCTCTTAGCAAGGAAAGTGTTCTAGCAAAATGCCTGCAGCATGTTGCTCTGCTTTGAAGCATTTGCTGCGCTGCTGATCCCTGGCTGCTGCCCCCTCATCTGCTGCGCTGCTGATCCCTGGCTATGGCCCCTCATCTGCTGCGCTGTTTCCCTCTGTACTGCTACCCATGACACTGTCACTGTCATTGCCTCATTTGTACTACAACTCCCTTTGAATCCCAATCCTATCCGTTCATGCCACTGAAATGGATTCTTGATTATCCCCATATTTTCTCTGAAGTAGACAAACTTTGTCTTTGCCAAAGCCTTTGTGAGGATATCTGCCATTTATTCTCCTGTTGGAGTTTATTGCAATTGTACAGCTCCCCGTTGGACACAGTCTTTGATGAAGTGACACTTGATGTCAATGTGCTTCAACCGATCATGGAACACAGGATTTTTAGAGAGCTTGATGCAACTCAAATTATCACATAGAATGCTAGTCACCTCCATCTTTTCATTGATTAAGTTCACAAGCAGTTTTCGAAGCCATATGGCCTCACACGAAGCTGTGCTTGCTACCATATATTCTGCCTTTGCTGAGTTCAGAGCCACGAATTTCTGTTTCTTGCTGCACGAGGAGGTCATTCCCGATCCAATAATGAAACAATACCCACTAGTTCTTTTTCCGATCTACTGGGCTCTCATCCCAATCTGCGTCGGTGAACCCACTCAACCTGATGTCATTGCCATGGATGAATTTCAGTCCAAGCTCAACTGTTCCTTGTAGATATCTGAGAACATGTTTGACCGCTGTCGAATGAGCCCTACTTGGTTCTACGATGCGCTGACTGAGGGTATTGATAGCATAACAGATGTCTGGCCTCGTGTTGACCAAATACATCAGAGATCGTATGCGCTGCCTATACAAGGTAGGATCAGCCTCATCATCTTCGGATGTGTCGATTTTCTTCCAGTTGGTGATCATTGGAGTAGCCATGGGTCTACAGTTCTCCATTTGAAACCTCTTCAAAATTTCTGTAGTATACTTTCCTTGACCAAGGAAGATCCCACCCTTCTGCTGCCAAACTTCCAACCTCAGAAAATAATGCATCAGCCCTAGATCCTTCATGTCGAATTTTGCAGCTAAATTCTCCTTGCAGTCCCTAATGAACCTAGATGATCCTGTCAGAAATAGATCATTTACATACAGTACCAGTATCAGAGGCTCACTCCCTACTCTTAGATAGTAGAGATTGGGATCTGCGTCACTCTTGACAAACCCCATCTTCTGCAAGTAGCTGTTGATTCGACCATACCAAGTTCTAGGGGCTTGCTTTAGTCCATACAAGGCTTTCTTAAGCTTGCACACATGAGTCTTCAGTTCATGCGTCTCGAAGCCCTTTGGTTGTTCAATGTATTCTTCCTCTTCTATCACCCCATTCAGGAACGCAATCTTGACGTCCATCTGGTGAATCTCCTATCCCATTTGCGCAACTAGGGATATCACGGATCTAATGGAAATATATCGGTCTATTGGGGCGAAGGCCTATTCATAATCTATCCCTTCCTTTTGAGCGCACCCCTTAGCCACAAACCTGGCTTTAAATTTCTTGATGCTGCCATCTGCAACATATTTGATCTTGTAGATCCATCTCGAACCTACAACTGATTTGTCCTGAGGTCTGGGAACCACTTCCCAGACATCATTCGTCATGATGGAACTGTATTCTTCCACCATCACATCTACCCATACCTGGTGCTGAGCTGCCTCCTGAAAACTAGAGGGTTCCCCAACCTGTGCTACCAAAGCTTGGTACCTTTCAGGTTGCGTGTGCTGCCTCTTCTCATTTCTGGGGGCTTCGACAAAGTCTTTTGCGTCCCTCAGAATTTGTCGCAATTCCCTGCTTGTTCTAACACTGGTACTGGGTGGATTTACCTGCTCTCCTTCCCGCAAGTCCTCGGGAGATGTATCCCTTGGATCCCCGTGCCTTGGAGAGGCACTCGTATTACCCTCCGTAGGTCGTTGTGGTTGGACCAATGGATCCTTCTCAGACTGCGTAGCAAAAGGCATCTCTCGGGATTTCCTGAAGGCCCTTTGCTCCTTGAACTTCACATCTCGCCGCACAACAACTTTCCTGCTCTCAGGAATGTAAATGCGGTAAGCCTTTGCATTCTTGCTATATCCCACCAGATATCCTTTTTCCGCAGTCATATCTAGCTTCTTCCTCTTCTCTTCGGGTACATGACAATATGCGCACTGCCAAATATCCTAAAGTGGTTTACCTCAGGTTTACTGCTAGTGAAGACACCTTCTCGAGTGATCTTACCCAATGCGTTGTGAGGAATCCTGTTTTGAACGTAGACAACTGTATTACAAGCTTCAGCCCACAAGAATTTGGAAATGTATTGATCATACTACATTTCCCTTGCAGCCTCGACAATAGTTCCATTCTTTCTCTCTGCCACACCATTCTGCTCCGGATTATATGGAGCGGTCCACTCCCTTCTGATGCTTTCCCTTGCGCAGAACCCTATGAAGTCTTTATGAATGTACTCTCCACCATTGTCTGATCGCAATACCTTGATTCGCTTTCCTGTCAAATTTTCTACCAGAGCTTTAAATTCTTTGAATCGATTGAAGGCTTCGCCCTCGGTCTTCAGAAAATAGATCCAGGTCTTTGTGGAATGATCATCAATAAAGGTGACAAAATACTCGGCGCCACTAAGAGCTCTAGTGGACATTGGTCCGCAAATATCCGAGTGTATTAAGCCCAACACACTTTTAGCCCTATTGCTGCTTCTATGATACGCTACCTTGGCATACTTTCCCAATACGCACCCTTTCCAGACATCGTCTCGCTTGGTGCTCAGTTCTGGAACTTCCATGATAGTATTCTTGAGAATCCTTAATGCCCCATAGTCCAAGTACCCCATTCTCCTGTGCCATAGCTCATTCAAATCCTTTTCATTAGTGTTGCCTATCAGTGCCATTGGAGATTTGAGTTGTAACTTGTAGAGTTTGTTGCTCCTGACTTCGATTTGTGCCTTCCTCTTCCAACTCGGGTGTTTGACATATACTCTATTGCCAATGAAGTAAATGTTATAGCCTTTGTTTTGAAGTTGTGACACAAAGAGTAAATTCATCCCCAACCAAGGCACATGCAGCACATTGGTGGCCCGAAGCTTGTTACCGACTTCTGTTTGAAATACTATGGTAGCTCTTTCAATAGGGGTACATTTCGCTTTATTGCCCATGGTGATCTTAAAGTTCATTTGCTCTTCTTGGTAGCTTGAGTTGGTGGCCCGAAGCTTGTTATCGACTTCTGTTTGAAATACTATGGTAGCTCTTTCAACAGGGGTACATTTCGCTTTATTGCCCATGGTGATCTTAAAGTTCATCTGCTCTTCTTGGTAGCTTGAGAAACATTCTCGCACTCCTGTCATGTGTGCAGAAGCTCCACTGTCGATATGCCAGATCTCAGGAGAAGCAGAGCTTGACACACAAGTAAATTCTTCTTCCAATCTAGATGCCAAAACTGAAACGTCGTGATCCATCTGATCTTTCATGCTTCCCTTCCTTTCTGGAGAACTGCGTGAACCCTTCTGTGTTGCTGCTATAGCAGCGTCTGAATCACGTTCTATCGCCGGTTCTCTGCTCCTATTAGTCATCTTTGCTCTGATACCATTTGAAAATTTCAATCTGGAATTTACTTCTATAGTGATAGATTTATTTCTCCTACTTATTGTTTATGATAAGTTATTTACAGGGTTCTTCAGTGAATTTCGAAATAAATACTACTACAGCATTCACCTAAGCATATGTAGAGAATCGAACAGTAAGAATACAAGCATAAGAATCAATCACAAAAACACAATTATTTTTGGAAAATTTTCCCCAAAAAAACCCAATGCGGGATAACCGATGCAACATATGAGGGTTTATATATTATTCTTCAACAATGAAATTCTTTACAAGGAAATGACTGGCAGACTTCTTAGAAAACACCTGAGATGAATTCTCACGGTCCTTTCGGAGAAATTTCTGACACCCGGGAGACTCCCAACTTCCTCTGCGTCCCTCTGCGTGTCTCTCTGCGCAGTGCCTGCGGGTGAATGCGTCACTCTGCGTGGGCACTCTGCGCTGCCTTCTTTGGCCTTTTGTGTCCCTCTCTCCTCGACCTCTATCCCTGCTGACTCCCTCTGCTTCCTCTGCCCTGCAACTCTCTCTCTGAAATCGAATTCTATTCCTTCATAATCAACTTCCTTTGGGTTACTGAGTGTTTGCCCGACTTACTTCCAAATGACCCTCAAGCCTTCTTTTATAGTCTTCTTATTGATGAATCAACGACCCAGATTAGAAGTCTAATCAATTGCTAAGATTAAAACTTGACTTGATCTTCGTTCTCTAGAAGATTCACACTTTGTCTTATTAATACCCATTAATTATTTAATTTCCCTAAGTTTAGACTTAGGCTCTCCATTTAAATAATTAATTATTTTAATAAAACATGAACCGAGTGGAATATCGACAAACGGTTTCTAGGTTATTTGGAATACTGATGTCCAAGCCTCCCCTCAAATTTTGAGACTTGGAACACTTTCCGTTGCAACAAAAATCAACAGTTCATTGTGAAGAAGGAGAACGAGTGTTGAGTGTGTGCAAGAGAAGTGTAAGAGCTAGTAAAGAGCAAGAGCAAGGGAAGAGCTTGAGCAAGTGTGAAGGACATGATCTGATCAAAAGGAGATCTTCAAGCTGTTAGGATATTCCGACACATAGGAAATAGTTAAGTATAACTTGGTCTCGTGTAGAGTTAGGTAAAGTGTGTTTCTTTAATATGTACATTTGTAACTTATAATCCGACGGTCACAATATGTAGTGATTTGACGGTTCACTCTCTTTTCGGTATTATTGACACTTGATCCGTGGTGTCATACCCGATTGGTCCATGATCTCTATTTAAAGAGCATGGAGGGTCATTTGTCCGATAATCGTTTATAGGAGAAACTTATGTAAATTTTTTTTTTTTTTTATACTAATAAATTCCTGAAGTGGTCGTGTTGGCTCAGGCCGTGGACTGTTTCCCTCTTCGAGGGTAATAACCACGTCAAATACTGGTGTACTGATTTTTGATCTGTTTGTGAGCGGTGACCTTTGGTGTTTGATCTAAGGAACTTACCCTGTAAATTCCTACTTGGTATCAGAGCCATTTTGAGGGCCGCATCCATTGTTGATCCAAATCTGAAGCCGATTTGACTGCATTCGACTCTCGTTTTCTAGAATTACTATTTCTGACCACTTTCGAGCTGGGAGAACTTCTTTGTTGTGTCCGGAGCGTCTGTTACAGTGAGGAACCCCTTTCGTTTCATGCGAAAAGGTTTCCGGTTGCCTGAGTTATGTCATTTTAGATTTGGAGGTATAAAGTATCTTTTTTGCAGTTATATTTATCAATCCTTTTCTTTATTTCGGTTCCCTCTGTTTATTTCGGTTTATATTTTTTTTATTGCCAGATCTATATTCTCTTCTCTGTGTATGCCCTTTGCTCTAAGCTGTGTGCGATCTCGACAAATCAGAAACAGGAAGACGAGAATTTTTTTTGCTACGTATGTCTTTGTGCGACCTCGGGAAATTAGAAATAGTGGAAAAAATGATAGTTGCCGGTAAGACTAACCGAAAATCTAACGTTCTGTCATAAGGCTTGCATTTCGTTTTTTTTGTGCATGGTTTTTGTGTTTTTTTTTGCAGGAAAAAGCACGCACATCGAAGAGCAAAAAAAAAAAAAACCCCTTTCTCCTTGCAATTACAGAATCCTTTTACTAGCTCACTTCGTGTTAGTTTATGAGAATAGAGGTCTCGGGTTCAAGTCTCTCTCTCAAACTTCTTTTTGTAAAAAGTTTTTTTAAGTTACTTTTTCTTATAAAGCCCTTTGGCAAGTTGCCGGTTTTAAAAAGAGGGTTTATTTAAAAAGCACATGTAAAAGTAACATTGTAAAAGTGACACTCACTTATTTATAAAAGTGGGTCACATAAAGTAGTTTTTTTTAAAAGTGAGCTTATTGTATTAAGTTTGAAAAGGGGGGCGTGGGGGGGCGTGGGGGGAGATTTGTTAAAAAAAAGTAGAACTTCATCATAAGCTTTCAACCTTTCACATAACTATTTGGTATCTACAACACATTTTTTTCAAAAATGCTTAACTTCTTCATTCGGAAGTTGTTTTTTTGAACCAGCCTAATTTTTCAAGATCTTTCCATTGGAGCAGTTAGTTTCAGCCTTTTCAGCTTCAATTTTAAAAAAAAAAGAAAGGAAAGTGCATGCCCGGTTATTCTTAATAGCACCATTTATTTCCAATGGCTATCCTACATGATAGACTTACTTAGAAGTAAAGGGCTTTATAAAATAGCCTCAGGACAAGAAACTAAACCTATCGATGGAGATAAAGCCGCTAAATGGGAAAATAGACAAGATCAAGCACGAGGGTTGATAGGAATGCCAATTGCTCAAGATCTTCGATTTCATATCCAAGAAATTGACACTCCTGATGCAGCTATGAAAAAGCTAAATATTGTTTTTGGCATTCAAAATGAAATCAGGGCCCACCAGCTTGAAAATGAGTTTCTTGCTTTGGACCCCAATAATTTCTCCTCAATTGAAGATTTTTTGTCCAAATTCAAGACCCTTAAACTTCTTTTAGAAGGTTGTAAGGTCAAAAAGGAAGATGGTGGCCTTATCTATTCCATTCTTGCTAAGCTTGGACCTGCATACTCCGTATTTATTTCCACCTTCCATTCCACTAGAGAAGCCCTCATTGCTCAAGGAACAACCTACAAGTCCCCCTTTTTTGATGCCTTTTGCGATTCTTCGACAAGAGAACACGAAAAACTCTTACACCTGGGTCTTATCAATATTGGAAACTCTTCTAAGAAAGCCTTAGCAGCGCAACAACAACCATATCAAGAGAATCCCAAGAAGCAGTATCTTAAAAAGAATGGTCCTAAACCAAACAAGGGTCTTAAGCAATTTCAACTGCAAACTGAAAAAGCAACTCACCAAACAGATAAGGCAAATAAAACAAAGGGAAGAAAACAGATAGACATTGCAACTTTTGTAATCGTGATGACCATGTAGAGTCCGAATGTTTTAAGAAGATGGAAGCCTTGGAAGCAGCAATGAAGAAGCACCATATCAATTTGGAGAACTCTTCAACTTCATCTTCAGGAATGGCACTTTCTGCTTGTGGTTTTCAAACATCAAGATCTGGTTATGCATTAAATGTATCTTCTTTTTCTCATTCTCATGAGTGGCTCATTGATTCTGGAGCTTCTTACCACATGGCCAAAAATAAAGCCATGTTTTCTTCTTTAATTGATTGTAACACCAAACATATTTATGTTGGCGATGATAGATCTCTTAGTGTTGTAGGATCTGGAACCATTCATCTAGATAATGGTCAGTTTAATGATGTATTATATGTTCCTACCTCGTCTTGCAACCTTCTATTTGTTTATGATGTTGTAATCATAAACCTCAAAGATATTGTAATCAAGGACCTCAAAGATCCTAGACATATTTTAGCTACTGGCATTGCTGATGATTCCACAAGGTTGTATAAGTTTGACAACGTTGGGTCATCATGTCTTCCCTCCGTTTTTGTTGCTCATGATGATGAGTGTGCAAACTTTGGCATGAGCGATTTGGTCACTTAAACTATCGCTCTCTTCAAACTCTATGAAAAGAAAATATGGCGATAGTTCTTCCTATGGTATCTTGCTGAGATGGTGTTTGCTCTGGATGTGTACTCGGAAAACATCATCGGGATAGTTTTGACAAAAGTGCCTCTTGGCACGCTTCAGCCCCTTTGCAGCTTGTGCAGAGTGATTTATGTGGTCCACTTCTTGTTGTTTCTTTCTCTGGTTGCAAGTATTTCTTAACTTTCATTGATGATTTTTCCAGATGCACTTGGGTATACTTCTTAAAACTCAAGAGTGAAGTTTTTAACATGTTCTTGGCCTTTAAGGCCTTTGTTGAGAAACAATCTGGACATCAAATTCTTAAGTTAAGATTAGACAATGGAGGAGAATATGTTAACAACAAATTTATCAACTTTGTTCTAAGCATGGCATACGATTGCAACACACTGTTCCATATACTCCACAACAAAATGGTGTAGCTGAAAGGAAGAATCGCACCTTAAAAGAAATGGCTAATTGTATGCTTCAATCTAAAGGACTTAGTCTCAATTTTTGGGCAGAAGCAATTAACTTTGCAAATTACATAGTAAATCACACTCCTACTAAGGTTTTAAGGAATATAACTCCAGAAGAAGCCTGGAGCTCAATCAAACCAGATGTAAGTCACTTTCGTGTTTTTGGAAGTGATGCTTGGGCCCATATTCCAGATGCGAACCGTAAAGCCTTACAACCTAAGAGTTAAAAAATGCATTTTTGTTGGATATTCTGAAGATGTAAATCCAAAAATATAATCATTAGAAGAGATGTAAAATTTGATGAAAATATATCGGCCTGCGAGCCTAGTTCGGCGGGTGTGCCACCTTTGGCCTGTGAGCCTGATTCGGCATATGTGCCACCTCTCTCTATTTCTTCTATTTTTGATAGCAATCCTTCTAGTTTAGATGACGACAACGAGGATGACAATCCTCCTCCACCTCTTGACGATATTCCTTCAGCTCCACAGCTTCCAAGATGGGTCCGCTCTACTCGGGATGCAGCAGGTTCTCTTGCAGGGGACCCTGCAGATTGACGTCGTATACGTTCTCAGTTCTAAAGAGCCTCTTCCTTATTGGCTCAAGTTCCAGAAAATCCTTATCCAGACACCTTTGAATAAGCTTCAGGGCATCCAGATTGGGATGAAGCTATGAATGAAGAATATCGTTCCTTATTGGAAAACGATACTTGGGATCTTGTTTCTCTTCCAAAGGGAAGAAAACTTGTCAAATGCAAATGGGTTTACAAAACAAAGTTTGGACTAGATGGAAAAGTGGATAGACATAAAGCTCGTCTTGTTGCTAAAAGACTTTCACAAGTTGAAGGCATTGACTATACAGAAACCTTCTCCCCCGTTGCCAAAATGAATTCTATCTGCCTTGTTCTTTCCCTTGCTGCGTCCTTTAAATGGGAAGTCCTTCAGATGGATGTTAAATCCACCTTCTTACATGGAGATTTGCATGAAGAAATCTACATGGAACAACCCCCTGGCTTTATCCAAAACGACTCTTGCCTTGTTTGTCGCCTTAGGAAGTCTCTCTATGGTCTCAAACAAGCTCCTCGGGCTTGGTATGCCAAAATGGATAGATTTCTCTTAGATAATGGCTTTTCTAGGTGTCATTCTGACAACACTGTTTACACCAAGAAAGTGGGTAAGTCCTTCATCATCCTTGTTCTTTATGTTGATGATCTTATCCTTAATGGTAGTGATCCCAACCATATAAACCATGTGAAGTCTAGCCTCAAAAAGAAGTTTGAAATGATAGACTTAGGACACTTGCATTATTTCCTTGGTCTTCAAGTCTTGCAATCCAAAGAAGGTATTACCCTTTCTCAGTCCAAGTATGCCTGTGATCTTCTATGCCACTTTCACATGGAAGACTGTAAGCCAGCCCCTTCTCCCTTTCAGTTTGGAGTCAAGCTTTCAGTCACTTGTACTACCCCTGAAGTTGATGCTACCTTATACCGTCAACTTGTTGGTAAATTTCTGTATCTAACCCATACCCGTCCTGACCTTTCCTTTGTCGTTGGTCTTGTTGCTCGGTTTATGCACTAACCTCATGAAAGTCACTGGAAAGCAGCTAAAAGAATACTTCGATATATTCGAGGTACAGTTCAGTTCGGGATTCATTATAGTGCAGGAGCATCTCCATTGTTGATTGGTTTCACTGATTCTGATTGGGCTGGTGACCTGGATGATCGAAAGTCTACTGCAGGATATGTATTCACTCTTGGTTCAGGACCTATTACATGGTCTTGTAAGAAACAAAGTGCCATCTCTCTATCTTCGGCAAAAGCAGAGTATCGTGTTGCAGTTGAAGCTAGCAAGGAAGTCACGTGGCTTCGTCAGATCCTGTCTGAATTTGGTCTTCATCAACAACATCCAACTACACTTTGGTGTGATAATCAGAGTGCCATTCAGCTGTGCAAAGATCCAGTTCAGCATCAGCGTATGAAACACATTTAGCTTCATATACACTTCATTAGAAAGCTCATTCATGACCGTGTTCTTGAAGTGCAGTATTGTTCACCAATGATCAAGTTGTTGATATCTTTACAAAGGCTCTCACAGAAGCAAAGTTTACCAAACTTCGATCTATGCTTGGAGTTCAGGAAAGTTATCATTAAGGGGGGATAGGCTCTAATGCCTCCTTCCTTCTCCTATTGTGTCATCTTTGTAAATCCTTCAATCCTATCCCAAGTTGTTCTTAAGGGGGGATGTTAGGATATTTTGGCACATAGGAAATAGTCTCCTTTTGTGTCACCTTTGTAAATCCTTCAATCCTATCCCACGTTGTTCTTAAGAGGGGATGTTATGATATTCCGACACATAGGAAATAGTTAAGTATAACTTGGTCTAGTGTAGAGTTAGGTTAAGTGTGTTTCTTTACTATGTACATTTGTAACTTATAATCCAACGGTCACGATATGTAGTGATCCAATGATTCACTCTCTCTTCGGTATTACTGACACT
This sequence comes from Pinus albicaulis, assembly GCA_034641835.2. Taxonomy (NCBI): domain Eukaryota; kingdom Viridiplantae; phylum Streptophyta; class Pinopsida; order Pinales; family Pinaceae; genus Pinus; species Pinus albicaulis. Next base: position 23,348,996 of record CM076578.1, on the reverse strand, counting down.
TGATCTGCGGCTTAACACCCGATTGGTCCATGATCTCTATTTAAAGAGCATAGAGGGTCATTTGTCCGGTAACCGTTTATGAGAGAAACTTATGTAAATTTTCTTTTTTATATTAATAAATTGCCTAAAGTGGCCGCGTTGGCTCACGCTGTGGACTGTTTCCCTCTTTAAGGGTTTTAACCACGTCAAATACTAGTGTACTAATTTGTGATCTGTTTGTGAGCGGTGAACTTTGGTGTTTGATCTAAGGACCTTACCCTATAAATTCCTACACAAGCAAAAAGCATGTGCACTTTAGCTGTAAGTTGATCAAACATTGGTGACTTTATTCATTCTTATTCTCTCTCTCTTTGTACTTTGCTGAACAATCGAAGAAATCTATTAGAAGAAGAATCATTTGGTTTTCCCCCCTTGAGGGGTTTTTCCCCGTCATTGGACCAAAATCTCAGTGTCTCATATTTGTGCTTGGCTGTCTTCATATGATCCTTAAGTTTATGTTCTATCTACAATTGCTAATCTGAAAAGTTTTGAAGAAGAAATATGCATTCTAAGTAATTGTAACAACATAAAACATTCTATTTTCTGCAAAGTACATTCAATTTTCTGCAAAGTACGTTCAACTTTCTGCAATGTACATTCAATTCCATTTAGTTTTCTGCAAAGTATATTCAATTTTCTGCATAGAACTTTAAGTTCTGCAAAGAATTTTTAAATTTTTGCACAAAACTTTCAAATTTTAACACATGGATTATTGGGTGACTTCGAAGATGGAAGGGCTTTGACCGTGCCTTTGTTCCCTCACCTTAAATGGGGGGTTAATCTTCAATCCTTGTCCCATGGGATATCCCCTATTGGCCTAGGGCTTTAGGAAGGGAACTACTTGGGAAACCTCGGTTTTGATAGCGTGGTCCCGTTTTCCCATTCCACATTTTTCACTCCCCTCTGCACATTACAAGCCCTATTTCATCATTTGCCTTCTCTATGTCCACATGACCACTACATCCACAAGGCACTTGCACAAACCAATCCCCATGTCCACATGTTTGGGTCGAGCTTGGAAATGTTTGTGAAATTTTCTTAATACAAAATTATAGAAACCCCACTACAGTGTCTTGATTTAGTTCTCCTACTTGTGATTTAATTATACAAATTATTTTCAAAAAGTATTAAGAAAATATTGAAGTAAACACAACTGGCAACCTACACATTTACAGAGCATTTACTAAAATAGAGCGCACATATGACAGAGGACACTCATGATTTTTCGGACAAATGTCCCTGGAAAAACCCAGTGCGGGAAAACCGGTGCAGCAGTTCTGAGGGTTTATTATTATTAAGCATCAGTATTCTGAGTACATCTTTGGTTCCATAATCTGGCTCACCCAACAAAGAAAACCTCGACACACAGAGATAAATGCGAGTTTTACCTCACTCTGCAGGTCCCGGTTGATCCGGATGAGTCACTGGTGAAACCTCAGCTAGCTCTGCGCAGTCTCTACGCTGCTACTGCGTAAGCCTGCGTGGCCCTGGCTGAGGGACTGCGTCACCCTTCCTCTGTGCTGATAAGCTTCTCTCGGAATTGAGTTTCAGCCCTGCCGACTTAGAAACCCCGATCTCTAGCTAATTTTGGACTGTCCCTTGTAGGCTCTGCGCTACCCTGCGTGGTTCTGCATCACCCTATCTAGGGTCTGCATCACACTCTCTGATGGCTGCGTTGCCTCCTCTGTGTCTCTGTTGCCCTTGCTCCGCGTTGTACTCTTGGTCCTTCGACCAATCATTGCATCTGCCCCTCACTGCTTCTCTAAATCACTCAGATCTGATCTTCGTCTGAGCATTGCTCCGTTAGAAGAATTCGGTCTCTTAGACTCTGTGTGTGTTCTTCAACTGACCCTAAGCCTTCCTTCAATACTTTTCTCGTTGACAAATCAACGACCGTGATCTGATCACTAATCAATGGCTAAGATTAGAGAAAGCTTGATCCTTGTCACTTAGAACATTCTCACCATATGTGTAAATTAATTAACTTTAATTTTTCAATTTCCGTAAGTTAGACTTAGGGTCTCCATTAAAAAAATTAATTATTTGAATAACTTTTACACCGGGTGGAATTTCTCCAAACGATTTTTGGGTCTTGGAGATCTCCTGTGTTCTAGCCCCTCCTCTAAGTTTCGGAGCTAGAGCACATCCGATGCTACCGAAAATCTCAACAATGTTGTCTTAGAGGTTAATGCAGTTAAAATAAAGTTAAAATCATATCATGCCACAAGCAAGAAACAAACAAAAATAAGATCATAAAATGCAAAATATGGCCGAGACATTTAGTATAACATGTGGGCAAAATCCAAACATGAGCTCTACCCCTCATCATTATGGCCATCACCTTGGTTCCGAGGGCCCATGAGTGCCCCCACATCGTTAAAGGAACCCATGCACGTCCCAACCCCTGGTGGGTGATGAACTACCCCACCTTAAGGGGGTAATAATTGCTTTATATCATTGAAAACATGCTCTCATTTCCTTGAGCCCCGAGCAGTGTTACAAAGAAAAATGAAAAAAAAGGCAAAAGGAAAATAAAGAGGGGTGGAAAAACAGAGGTTGGGGTAACTCATATCTGCATGATTGCGCCCTCCTCACATCTGTATGCCCAATATCAAGACATCCCTCGTCATTGCCATCCTTGTACTCGTGTCATTTGGCCTTGAGACCCCTGTGCCCCATTCTGTTATGTCATTCTTCACATGACACCTATTAATTGATGGGTGTACCAGGGACATGTCTTCCCCCTTAGGGTCTGGGAACACCTAATAGGGTCGTTTATTAGGCACTCCTACCTATGGAGGTAACACTACTCCAAGAGAAGCCCCATATGAAGTCTCACTTTGCCTGTGACTAATAAGCTTGGTTCACTTAGATGCACTAATGAATTATTGTACATGATGTTGAAGATGTAGCACTGGACATTATGTGTGATTAGAAGGTGGTTTCATCATGGGCTAGGCAACTTAATTGTGGCCTAAGTCCACTAGAGGAGCATATGACATCCCACAGGTGAAGTGTTGAGAGCCATGGAACTCCTATTACTTGTAGAGTATCATCATTCCACTCCATGGGCACTTATAACACCCAATAGTCTACACTTTGCCCCATATTATTCACGAGATGATGCACTTGAACTAGCATGCCCCGACCAACTTAACAATGTTCAAATGGTTTGGAAACCGATTCGAGGCCCAGATGAGGTTTGTCTCACTCTTTGAGACATGGGAGGGCTAGCACCATTCTTCGAGCGCTAAATGATGGAGAAGATTCAGGCTATGCTTCCACCAAGAGACTGATGAGACCCATTTTGTGCCGCAAACACAAAACTAGGATCAACACGATGATTTGCATGCATATCTAGGGGCCAACCCCTAGTAGATGACTTTTGGAGCCCTCTTGACTCACCTTGGCACAAAGAGAGCTCAATGCATGCCTCCAAGAGGCCCATGCAGTGCTGACATAAACATTTCGACCCTCTTGTGGGTTTATCTTTATGATTTTACATTGGCTATGTGGTTGGCTTGTAACCACACTTAATTTTTTCCCTCCACTTGACAACTAAGAGGAGCTTTAGGGTAATATTAGACTTGATTGGACATGCATAAATAGATGAGAGCTCATTTGAGTCTCTCATCATCATTACACTTGGAATTCAATCTCTCGAGAAGAACTCACACTTGTTTCTTTGGCTATTAGATAATCTTTTGGATGCATTTTGACATTTGGAGCTAGTTCATTTGTATTTGGAGCTATTTCTTGGATGACGGATGGATATGTTGCATGTCATCTTGTAAATGCTTTATAATGATGGAAATTTTCTATTGAATTTGTTTAATGCATGGAATTGCTACTTTTAGAATGTGCTAATTGTGCCCTAATTATTGAAAATTAATTCTTGGAAAGGCTTTCTAGTTGAGTGTTGCATATATATTCATTGTATGGCATGTAATGAATGTTCCTACTGGAGGAATCCTTTTACTCTCCATAAAACTCCATTATCTCTTGAAATGGGTGAATGCTTAAGCTTGGCACCTATGGCATCGATTTTAACTCTCCTTAGAGATGATTTAACTCATCTTATGCTTCTTAAGACTCCATATGCCCAAAGGACAAGGCACTAATCCAAGTCCTTGGTGGTGAAGCCTAACTTTTCTCCATAAATTTTCCTCGTTAAATTTCGGTCCTCTTAAGGTAGGACGACTAGGCTAGGGCTTAGAGAAAATTGCATAGGTGGTTTGGTGGGATTCCAAGAGTCTAAACATCAAGCCTAGGGTCGTGGCTACTTGACCTCAAAGTTTGGTGGGCATCCACTTGGATTTCGTCCATAAAATCTCTTGTCCTAAGCGTTTCCTTGAGAGGGAAGCCCTAGCTAGTTTTCCTCAACTTGGGGACTTCTTTGAGGGTTGTATGAGCTTAGTACTTGGTGAAGTAAATCTTAAGAAGCCCTTTCACTCTATTGCCTTGATCTTGGGAGTACCTTCATCTACAATAATCCAGGGAACCCTAGGTCTTGTGCAATCCATTCCTAATCCATCACCTTGTACCTTAAACCCAAGAACATCTATTGAAGGTGGTTATCATCCTATTGGGACTCCTCACATTAGTGAAAGTCCATAAAGATCAGGGGACCTTGGCTGTAGTGGGCCATTGTCCCATTGTTAGCACTTAGTCTAGCTCTTTGTCTTATAGGGTTTCCCTCTCTAAGGCCTACTAGATTTTGTGGTAACAGGTAGCACTCACCTTGATTTCATCTTTTGCTCGGGTTTCCACGCCCATGCATGCACATGCAACGTCCAAAACAACCACCTTTCACCCATGTGACTATAAAAGACAAATTGATCACCTTGGATGTTGAATTTTTCTTGATAGAACCTCTTTTTGAAAAAAACTTGTGGCATGTCGAGCACGCCTCTTGTTGATCACTTTGAGCCCCTACTATATTTTAGGGTGGGGAGGGGATGCGGTGAACTAGAATTTGTGTAGTGCCTTTGGAAATGTGAAGTTTGCTATGAACTGTGAGATTGCCATGGAGACTTGAATATACCATTGCCAAGGAAGTGCACACAGACTATAAAACATGACAATGTGAGAAAGACAAGTGCACACAAAATCATGCGTTTGACAACCCTTACGGAGTGCGATCACTTGTACATAACAAACAAGTGGTTCCTATAAAACATGTATCCCAGTAGATCCATCTGAAGGCCTTCAATCCTATCGAGGATGAAAGGGATTGAGAGTGGGCATTGTTACCCACTAAAAGTGGGTAACGCATAGGAGAAATTTTTTCTCCTCATTTGATATCCAACCAACCAACGACGCTATGATGTGCGACATATAGCTTTATGCCAGAGTTCTCGACCTGTTGCTCTGGTCAATGCTCTCTCACATCTTATCATGCTTCTTGAAGGAAGGTGGGTCATTTATCAACATGTACTCTAACCATTCTATCAATCATGTGCTTTCATTTAATTTTATCGACATATTAATATGAATCACGAGGTAAATTGGATGATTGACAATGCCTTGTTCTGGAGCCTAGATGGGGTTGTTTATCATTGAGATGACTTAGAAGGACTAGCACATGATTCCTTGATGCCAACGCTTGCATGATTCCTTGATGCCAACGCTTGCCCTTGATGGTGCCACGTGACCCTTGCATGCCTTGGAAGGGTTATTTAGGCTTCTTTCGGATGGCGTCGTGGTGTAGGATGTACTTTTTGGAGATGTATAGATGCATTTGAGGTTTTCTTGAAGTGAGGATCACTCTTGGACCATTGCCTCATTTATTTGATGCATTTTTTCCCATTTTGGAGCATGACATCACGATGGAGATATTTTTTTCCCACATGCGCGTTATTTTTTGGCATATTATTAAGTTTTGGAGCTATCTCTAGTTCGGGTTGTAACGTTTGACCTAGTTGAATGCTCAAGTAAATTTTTTTAGTGCCTTTGCTTGTAAAGTTAGTGAAGTGAGAGTTGGTTACCCTAATATAAATATAGAGGAGTCTCACTCACTTATTCATCATTGTCATTCATCACACTTTACCTTCTTTAGAAGTGTGCACTAGCAAATGTCTTCTTTTCTACTTGGCAATATAAATTTATGCAGCAAATTCTTTATTGAGATTTTTGGATGAGGAGACTTTCTTTGGGATTGATTGATGAGATTCTTGTGGAATTTTTTAAGTTCAATGTTTATCTTCTTCCATTTTTGCATGCTATCTTATGTGAATTAGGGTTTCTATATATGACATGTTAAAATTGCAATATTTGTCCTTAAATCTTGATTTTTCGTTCCATGTGAAATTGTTTTCCTTAAATCTTTCAAAAGAACGCTGACATATGCATGTCTTGAACTAAAAATCTTCCATTTAAGAAAGTCTCTAGGGTTTGTAACAAGAGACTCTTGCTCCTTCACCCTTGTCATCAAGGCCATCTTCATTGATTTTCCCTAAAAGACTCCATTGCCCAATTAGATCAAGGCACTAGTCTAGTAGGTGTTGATAAACTTTTCTCTATAATTAATTTCTCTTTGTTTACTCTAATTTCTAGATATCTAGGGCCAAGGTTAGGGTTTTCTTGAAATTGTGCTAAACAGTTATTTTATTTGAGGTGTTATTGCCCTCTTAAAGGGGGTTGCATTTAAAAATTTGAGAAAAACAAAATACAACATTAATTGCATGATAAAACCCTATAAATATGGCTGATGACAACTCTTTATTTCTTATTTTATGCATGTTTCATTGATAAAAATTCACTTTCATACACTAAACCTTGCATGCTTAATTGATAGGCTTGTCCCTTTATTGGTCCATCCCTGGAAGGCTATTTCTTCTAGCTGTTATATGACATTGCATGCCATATCATTGAATATCGCTCAAATCCTAACCTATAGCAACTCACTAATCTATTTAGGAGGTCTAAGGATAAAGTACTTGAACCCTGGTAAAGATTATTTCAGCCTTCTAAGCTTCGCTAGTACCTTATCCCAATAATAGTCCTCGCTTCACTTTAAATCCTTCTTGTTGTATATCCTTTAGGTGATTTATATAGGGAAGCCTCCCTTGTGGGATTTAATTTGCCACTAAACAACTGGAGAAAAGTCACTATGGTGACAATGGTGGCTGATCTCTTGTTGCCATAAGGTCTAGATTTGCCTCATGAGGCTTAGATTTTGCGGTAATAGGGATTGAAGGGACCATACATGGTTGACCATGAGAATGGCCCAGAATATGACATACATAGTCATCCGCATGTCCTACAGGGATTGGGACTTGCATTCCCTTTTGGTCTTACAGTGGTATTGTCCATAAAAAATGTATGGTACCTCCTTGGAGGTATCAACCTATTAGGTCCTTGCTTTAGTCACATGCTCTTTAACCTCGTGTCAATAAAGGTTAAGGATCCTTAGCTGGTTTTAGGAGATAGTGTTTTTGACATTGTTTTTAGTACATTGCATCCATGTTGTCTCTTATGGATTTCCTTATTTGGTGTATAGTTCTTTATGGTTAAGAGTTTTGGGCGCCTTGATTATGGGAGATCGATTGGGCTTTATTTTAGACAACACAAATCCTTCTCCTTCGAGACATCATTAGATGCAAGTAGATAGTATTCCAACACATCGTTCTTGTAGAGTTTGGTGCTTGACCCCTCTAACTTGAGAGTATTTTTCTCTTGGTTTCAATTCTACACCACATTCTTAGTTTCATTGACTTATCTACATGTTGTGATTGATTCTCGTACTTGATCTATTGCTCATTGAAGTCCATTGCCTTGTCTAGTCCTCATGTTCGTACTAGGTGTTGGTTTATAGGGTCTCAAACCTTTTGGAGTCCATTGGTATTTTGATGGATCTACTTCCTTCATTCAAATGCTCCATGGATTCACCTGGCCACCTCCTACCTATTAGGCATGAGTCTGAGATGAAATTTATAGTGTGTTTGTGTAGCTCACTTGGACAAACCCCCAAGGTGGGTTATGTTTTGAATTGGCTTTCTAAGTTGAGCTTTTCATAGATATGACAAATGGACTCATTATCCAACCCCCATACACACATTGTCATTGGGAACACTCTCTTCGTATCCCTCTAGGCCAGCTTTGAGTAGGATCACACAATCTTTGATTTGAGATGAACCACTAGATTTCATGTGTGGAGACGTTTTTCTAGCTGTGACATCTTTGTGAGGTTGAGACAAAGGGGCTGTTGAGAATTTTGGATGGTTAGTGATTAATACAAAATTCTCTTCTTGATAATTACTTGTGAGATTACTTGAGTTACTTATGTCTTTCCTTCGTTAGCTTATTAAATCTTTCATCAAGTCAATTATCAAAAGACACGAGACACAAGAGTTAGGCTCCTAGAGCCAGGGAAAAACCTCTCCCTCTTGGAGAGGAAAACCCACGAGAAATTCTTCTTATATATTTCAAATGACAAGTACCATGACCCAGAATTAGACCCTTGACCTATTTATGCATCCAAGACCTTGTCCTTACTTCTTCCGACCACTGTCTCAATGTCACCCTTTATCAATAGCTTCGCTTTAGGATAGTGTGCAAACTATCTTTGGACAGATCCGTTACTTCAACCCTGCTCTTGCACTTCCTTGTCACGCTGTAGCTTGCTTCAGGATACTTCAACCTTGCTCATGCACTTGGTGGATCCGCACTTTAACACTGCTGCTTCAAGGTAATCCGTTCTTCTACTTTAGGATGCCGCAACACTTGATGATACTTGGATGATACACGAATATATGTATGTAGATAAGTTCTGAAACCTTTCAAACATCCGCACTTCAATTGTATGTTGCTGCACCTTATGGTATGCAAATATATATATCTAGGTCAGTTCTGTACCCTTTACACATCAGCACTGAAATCCACACTATACTTGTCCTTTAATCCACACTGAAATTGCCCTTGTAATCCGCACAAAACTTCAGAGATAGCCCGCACTTTTTGATGCAGAGATGATCGAAAAACTTGATTATGAATGAGCTGCAGGACAAAGGTATATATAGGGGTTATTGCACTGTCTTTAGGTCGACTCGTCAGTTAGCTTGTAGGCTGACTAGTTCAGCTAATTAAGGCCGACTTTAACATATTAATATAGCTTCTCTTCTAGCGTAGGTTTGAGGGCTGACATAAGCTTTTCTTCCATGGATTCTTGGACAAGATCTTGGAGCATTTAGACTAGATCCTTCATACACAAGACACCTAATTATATTTATTCCTAGAAGACAAAAACCTAATAGACATCAAGAAGAAGTCTATTTAATCTATAACAAAATCTTGCTCATGAAACCCATGAAGTAAGTACAACAAATATACATTTTATTATCTTTGTCTTCTTCTTTACATAAATACATAATTACATAGTCAATTTGAAGACCAATCCTAGTTACACTTTTCAACAAGGGCAATTCATATTCCGTTGCCCCATTTATTATAAGATTCATTGGGGATTTCATTGCTTGTTTAAGGAGATCCAGACCTAATCCAGTTTCTTTTGGTACTTCAATTAAAGATCTCTAGCCCTTTACATGCAGGAGGCCCTTAGACTTTGTACACACATTCTCCAGTCTCCTTCTAGGCTAGATCCTGTTCAATAGATCACTTCCTTATTTACGGGGCTCCCATCAGTTAGGGGTACCAAGAGACAGACTGATAACATCATTGCATCTTATTCCAGTTCAGTGTGGACCCAAGTGTTGTTAATTTTTAGATAACAATGGTATGTTCTATGCTTGCAACAATTACTTCAATGTCCTTTTCTTAGTCCCATGATAGTTTCCCCTTATATTTCAATAGCAATCACATTAAGCATTAATCACATTGACAATAACTATAGATAGAACATAAACAATAAACTGCAGAAGACAAGCCAAGACAAGAGAACAAAAGAATTTGGCTCAAGCCAGGGAAAAACCCCAAGATGGGGGAAACCCTTGATCAATTCTTCTAATTATAAATATCAAATGTTCAACAGAGAAAGAGAGTATAATACATAAAAAATTGACTTGCCAATTTGATGATCCAATACCACTGTCCAAAACAACCCAGTGAAACTTGCAATTCTGCCTTCAGTCAACAACAGTCAAATTTTGCCCTGACCAGAAAGTCAACAGTCAAAACACCTCTTCTTGAACTTGGTCAAAGGCAGTCAAACTCAACCTTCCTTGCTTGTCAAAGTCATCCCAAAACAATCCTTCAAAGTCCAGTCGAATTTTGTCGAAAGAGAGAATCCCTATTGTAATTTTCCATGGTCAAAACATTAGTCAACCTAGAAGTCAACGTTGGTCAAAGTGCCTAGATTTCCTAGATTTTTGTCCGGCCTTCCAAGATCGAACTTTTGATGGTCAAATAAAGTCAAACCAAGGAGGGAAACTTGGTCAAACAAAGCCAAACTGTTCTGCCGCAGAAAGTCAACCCAAACAGTCAAAGATGCCTTCAAAAATATCTCACGAGTGAAGAAGAAACGCTGCCGTGCAATCTGTACGACCCAATCAATGAAGGAGGGAGAAAAATATGTTGTGTGATGAATGTGCCAAATGAGTATCGAGGTCTCTTCTATTTATGTGATGGAGGAGGGTTAATTTGTCCAACTTGACCCCATGTTGACCTTGACAAATTGCACATGTGTGGGCTTGACTTCAAAAAAATATTTCTCCTTGTCCAAATTTAGTGATCTTTAGGTCGATTTGGGTCTTCTTGAAAAGAGGAATTCAATGCAATAATTAGATCCATCAAATGAGCTGTCCAAAGTGGAATTTCGCCCTAGTTGCCAACTTTAACAAGTGTCCATCCCCCCTACCTTAGGTAAAGAATGGAACAAACAACTTAGTAGTACATTGACAAGTTCAATAAACCTTACATTAAATTGGAGGAGCATGATCTAGATGAGACACTAGAGCTTCAATTTATTGGAACATTAGTTACTCATTTCCAGAAGGAAATGTATATTCTTAATATTGTCTTTCAGGAGCAACCAGTCTAGTTTTCCCTGAATATTTAGGGAAATTAATGTTGATTTTTGTAGCATCATATAGTGATCTAAGTCTCAAATTTTGTGAGGAGGCTTGGACACCAGCATTCCAAAGAACCCATAAACCGTTTGTGGAAATTCCACTCGCTTAATGTTTTATTAAAATAATTGATTATTTAAATGGGGACCCTAAGTCTAAACTTAGGGAAATTAAATAATTAATGGGTATTAATAAAGCAGAGTGTGAATCTTCTAGAGAACGAAGATTGAGTCAAGATTTAATTTTAGCCATTGATTAGACTTCTAATCTGGGCTGTTGATTTGTCAATGAGAAGATTATAAAAGAAGTCTTGTGGGTCATTTGGAAAGTAAGTCGGGCAAACACTCAGTAACCCGAGGGAAGTCGATTATCAGAGCATAGAATTCGATTTCAGAGGGAGAGTTGCAGGACGGAGGAAGCGGAGGGCTTCAACAGCAGTCAAAACTCGAGGAAGAAGGAAGCAGAACAACAGAGAGGTAGCACAGAGGGACAACACAGAGTGACGCAGTCTCTGCGCAGAGAAGGACGCAAAGGTGATGCAGAGAGGGGCAATGTGCCTCTCGGGTGTCAGAAGTTCTGCAGAGATCAAGAGAAAAATTAATCTTCAGCAACAGGGAATGACTGGCAGAATAATTGAGAAACTGCAGGAAGACACCTGAGATTGTCTTCCTGCAGTTTAATATATAAACCCTCAATTATTCTGCTAGTCATTCAGTGTAAAGAAATTGTTGCTGAAGATTAATATATAAACCCTCATCTGTGTGAAAAATCCTAGATCTGGATTCCTACTGCAACAAATCTAAATTACTTCTCCTATTATTTGATAATTATTTCATTACATTGAAATACCGAAGTAATTACTGAAGCAGTCTATACAAATAATACTGCGGAATAAATCTAAGTGCTGAAACAATCTGAACAAAACTCAATGAAAAACAACCACATTGACACAGTTATTTTTGGACTAAGTCCCCGAAAAAACCCAACTTGGGAAAACTGGTGCAGGAAATCTGAGGGTTTGTATTATTAAGCAACATAATCTTGAATACAACTAGGGTGCCAACATCCGGCTAACCCTTTAGAGAAATCTAGACAACAAGAATCACTGTGAGATATACCTCACTCAACAAGTCTCCCACTGATAAAAAACAACCTTGATGAAGCCCTCACTGCCTCTGCGTGACTGCTTACGCTGGATCTGCGTAAGCCTGTGTAGGCAAGCTAAAGGGACTGCGTCACCCGTCTGTGCAGCTAATCTCGCTGATCTGAAGCTGGATCTTGGCCCTCCTGACTCAGAACCCCAGCCTCTATCTATCTCCGGACTGAGTCCAAGAGACACTGCGCTGGCTCTGCATGATTCTCTGCAGTATCTGCGTCACCCTAGCCAGAAACTACGCTGTCTCTCTCTTGTGTTGATGTTGCCTCTCTCTGAAATGTATTCTTGGCCCTCCTGACCAATCTCTGCTTCTGCCCCTCTCTGGATTTGATCACTGAATCAAATCACTTGGCAAACCCAACCCTAGTGATTTGTTCTTGATCAAACGCTGTCAGCTCACACAAATTCGAAAATGCTCCATGGCTCACCCTCCTTATAATCTTCCATTGACTCTTCAACGGTCCAGATTAAAACATAATCAAGGGCTAAGATTAACTTGGAGGTGATCCATGACTTCATCTAGAAGATTCACACTTGATTTAATTAATACACTTTAATTAATCAAATTCCCTAAGTTTAGACTTAGGAAAACTTTAAAATTGATAAATTAATTTAATGAAATCATCTCTAAGTGGAATTTTCCAAGACCATTTCTGGGTTATATGGAATACATGTGTCTTAGCCTATATACAAAATTACAAGGCTAGAGCACATCTGATGCTACCATAAATCAACAATCTGCTACACCGGTTTTCCCACATTGGGTTTTTCCAGGGACAATTGTCCAAAAATAACTATGTGGATGTGATTGGTTCTTGTGCTTGTATTCCATTGTTCTTTTCTTTATATGTATAAATGTGATAGCTGCAGTAGAATTTATTTCGAAATTTATTGAAGGGTTTTTATAAATAACTTATTGTGAAAATAAGTAGGAGAAATAAATCAGTAACTGCAGTAGAATTTCAGAGTTGAAATTTTGACAATTAATTGTAGGAGCTTGAGCGTTTCATTTATCTTTTAGAGCCTTACTCTCAGTTGCGGCATCGACCTTGACATGACATTGCTATGTTACATACATAGGTACTTTTAAATAGGAGGTTACATTGTGGCCACTAATTTCAGCCAAGTGCTATTTCCAATGGTTCACTTCCCCACTTATTGGTCTGTTTTAAAAACTGCATTGGATCTGCCCCCACCAAGGCCCTTGCATTATGACCAATAGAAGTCCCTCTCCTTCCACCATTTTGAAATGCTTTTGGGCTATGAAGATCTTTTGAAAATATCTTAAATATGTAGTTGTGTAGATCCATTAATGCAAAATCTATTTTTCTATCAACCTCCCTTGCAAAAAATGCTCTCCAAACAAAGTTCTTTTCGAAATTCAGCTTCTGTACTCCACAACATATCTTTAGTTTCCAAATTGCTGGAATACTTTGGGAATAGATGCATGTTTTTAGTTTCTTCAACACTCTTAAGTGTTCCTTAGCTGAAAACCCACTCACGGTCCTGTTATTGCTCAAACTAGCAGGGGTTCTAAGAGGAGATCCTAAAAGGGCAACTACTAGGTTAAGGGCAACAATGGAGCGATAACCCACTGTCACCTTAGCTAAGGCTCCTTGCTCTTTATAGATTTTCACTGATGGGAGGAGACCCAGTATAAAGGAACCATTAGATGAATGAATCAATATAGAGTTAAGGAGTGATTCCTAAGGCCTATTCACAAGAGACACTCAATTGTATGGATTTCTTGCTTGAGAAGCAAGGTGTAAGGCTCTCTAAGAAGGGCTAAGGGGATTTCAAGAGCTAGGGTTTGCAAGTGATACTTGTAAAGGATGTACCTAGTCTTAGAAACCCTTGTGAAAACTTGATTTCCAAATGCTCTTTGTGAAATTATCTTCAATAAGTTGTGGGACCACACGGCACCAAGTGGACCCAGAATAAGGTTAAGGGGGTGGAGTTGATCAATCAAGGATGTGCTTGACCTAATTGAGGGGGAGAAGGGGATAAAAGGGGAAATTTTCTTTAATTTTAATGCATTAATCCCAATGAGGTCACTATCCAAGGGAAACCAAGGGCAAGAATTGATCTCGGATCTAGGGCTTGGACTATCTCAAGATCCCACCATCAGAAACACTTCAAATTTGGAGGGCCTTTAGAAGACACAACAACGCACTAGAGGGAAAGAGATCAAACTTTTTGGATGGGTGAATTGTGAGAAAAATGATGCCCAAGGTCACCTATGGAGGCTAGGCCTAGAAAGAAAGAGAGAAAGGTGAGAAAAATACGCTTTTGAGTGATCACCAATGAAGGATTAGTGCCTAATCCTTTGGGAGAAATGGAGTCAAGGAGGTTCCAATGCTTGGAATGGATTCACTTAGTCAAGGTAGAACAATTTAACATGGCAATTAGGGCATGAGAACAAATGCTCCAAGATCTTTACACTTAAATTTGCAATATATGATGTCTTATCGAGATAAAATTTCAATGATGTTGGGAATCACGATTGTCATTAGACCAAAACTTGTAGGTATTAGTCAATGATCGCATCGCCAAAGATAAGGATCCACGAGAGGCGGTTAGTCCATGTCACGAAACACATGGTGAGCGTTGGTTTATCCAATGTCCAACAATCTCTCCCCAACGCGAGTCAGGTGTGTATCGAACTCGTGACCTATGCTCTGATACCACTTGTTGGGAATCACGATTGCCGTTAGACCAAAACCCGTAGGTGTTAGTCAACGATCGCATCACCAGAGATAAGGATCCACCAGAGGCGGTTAGTCCATGTCACGAAACACACGGGGAGCGTTGGTTTATCCAATGTCCAATAGATGAAGCATCTCTAGGAATATTCACTCATTCATACATGGCCCATGACATGATGCAATGCTATAAAAGAACAAATTTCCACAATTTCAAATAAGAAAAGCTGTAAATTTCAGCCTAGTATAGTGAAAATCCCCAACAACATTCATATGACATAAGAAAATAACAAGAATAACATTAAAAGAGTACTTACATGTAAGAAAGAGTATATCCAATCATCATTATATGCCAATAGTGAAGCTCCAAGACAAAAATAAAAGAGATCCAAACATCAAAACTCATCCATTCATCCAACTTCGTCCTCCAATAAGGATAGCAAAAATCTCATGAGAGAGCAAAATCTAATCCAAGTGATGATGAGCAAAATGATTCATCACACTTGTATTTATACACTTCCCAATGAATTTGATTTAGCTAATTAGGCCTAATTTAGCCCTAAAATAAAATAATGTGCATAATAACAAAACTTTTGGTGACAAGCCCACCAAATAGCTCAATAATGTAAAGATAAACCTCTCAAGAGGGTCGAATGATCAATAAAGTGAGTCGTTGGGGGCTTTGAGGAGGCTTGATGAAGTTCAAGGGGTGCCATGATGAAGAAATGGACTCCAAACATAGTGGACAAGGGGTTAGCCCCTTGTTATACAATCAAGAGCCTGTGGTGCTCCCAAGTGGGTGAGGGGGCACAAGGACATCCTCATGGGTCTCCAAATGGATCAAATATGCCTGTAGACCATCTGTAAGGGCGGGAGTATTGACATAAGTCCTCCCTCTACAATGGGAGGCATCTTGGAACATCTGCCAAGTGTATGGTGCAACTGTGGAGCCGACTAGGCATGGTGGACCAGGTGCATCATCCTCATCCAAAAGGTGGAACATGAGCAATCAATGAATGCTGTTGGGGATCCATAAAGTAATATCGGCTATGGTGGAGGCCCATGGCCCTCTTGAGGGCTAGGACCCCGTATAGGAAGACCAAGCCTCAAATAAAGACCCACCTGCAATCCTGCATAAGATCCAATGTGTCCCCTTGCCCTCCAGTACAACAAATCATTAGAATAATCAAGTAATAATGCTTACAAGTATTGGGATCAATCGGGCACTTCATGGTGGCATGCCCTTCCATAGTGGGCTTTGGTAGGTTCAAGTGTCTCCAAGCTCAATATGGGGTTAATCAAAGACCCTATTAGGTGGTTTCAATCTCCAAAGGGGGTGGCAGGTCTATGGTACATCCTTTAAGAGGTAGGTGGCAAATGATATAATAATGGAATGGAGTGGGGATTAGGAGAATCATCCAGACCACATGTCAAGGTACAAGGGTAGCTATAATAAAGGAAGCCCACACTTGGGTATATGAGTGTAGGAGGGAGCAAATTGTGGTACATGAGTTACCCCGACCTTTGTATTTCCACCCTTCTTCATATGCTTTTTTCTTTGATTGATTTTTCTTTATAACCGCTCGGGGCTCTACGGGATGGAGAGCATGATGTGTAATATGTAGCAGTGGATACCCCCTTGAGTTGGGGCAGTTCATCGCCCACCAGGGCGTTGAAAAGTGTAACTAGGTCGGTCTTCATGTTGACTATGTAATTATGTACTTATGTAAAGAATAAGTCAAAAACAATAAAATGTATTTTTGTTTTACTTGCTTCATGAGTTTCATGAGCAAGATTTTATTATAGGTCTATAGACTTCTTTTTGATGTCTATTAGGATTTGTCTTATGTTCATAAGTGTAATTGGGAGTCATGTAAATGAAGTGTCTAGTCTGAAGAATGTCCTCCAAGACCTTGCAGAAGAATGGCCTTCAAGACTGCCCATATTCAATGTTGAAGATAAGCCTGTTTGCTGTGAGGAAGTCGGCCTACAACTTGGTGTAGGGCCGGCCTAAAAGTCATGTTAAAGAACCGTATTTATACCTTGAAACCTGCAGCTTATTTCACTAAGAAAATGCGGATTCCTCTGCGGTTTAAAAAGAGAAAAACAGTGCGGTTTAAAAGGTCAAACAGTGCAGGTTTAAGAAGAAGACCACAGTGCATAATTGAGGAAGAGAAAAGATTTCGGATAGCTCTGAAGAAGTAATACGGATTACAGTGGTTATCTAGTTACAGATTGGACTAAAATTGAATGCGGATACTCCTGTATAAAATGCAAATTTCAGAGTGCAGGTTTTGTGCAAACTTCCGAAGTTGGAGTCAAGGTTACGAATGCTGGAAGTGGCGGATGTTCTGCGATAATGTTAACATGGATGAAGCTCTGCATACATGCAAGTAAGAGTGAAGAAATGCAGATCGGTCTTGATCGTTCTAACACAGAAAAAGCAGATGTTCCTAATGTATCACAACATTAGTAAGAAAGAATTGCGGTAATCCTACAATGACAAATGCAGACTTCTGTGTGGGTATAATACTGAAATAAATATGGATGTAAGTGTATGCTCCATAACAAAAAAAGGATGCAGTCAAGTTTGGAAGAATTGCGGTCATCCTACAAGTATGGAAACAATGCAATGAGAAGCCAATGTGGTGCATAAGGGTTATAGTGAACTACAAAGTAGGGAGATTTACCTTCCTACAATGAAAGTACTACTCAAGAAAGATTTAAGAATGTACCAAGTAAAGAATAAGATCTTGAATGATCTAGTATCCAATATCTGAATCCGTGAGAAGTAGTTAGTGCAAGTTAACGCAGAAAAGAAGGATCAACATTAAAGGCAGCAAGAGAAGCAGTGAAAAGATCTTGGAGGCATTCATAGGTCAAGGGTCTAAGTCTGGGTCATGGTACTTGTCATTTGAAGATTTATAAGAAGAATTTCTCGTGGGTTTTCCTCTCCAAGAGGGAGAGGTTTTGCCCTGGCTCTAGGAGCCTAATTTGTGTGTCTCGTGCATTTTGATAATTGACTTGATGAAAGATTAAATAAGTTAAAGAAGAGAAGACATAAGTAACCCAAGTAAGCTCACAAGTAATTATCAAGAAGAGAATTTGAATTAATTGCTAGCCCTCCAAATTCTCAACACAGGGGTTGGGACAACCATGGCTTCCTTAATGATGGAGGGGGCTCATCTAGAGCCCATAGGAACCAGCTTGATGGCCATAGATACGGAGTAGAGCTCATGTTTGGCTTTTGCCCACGTGTTAAATAAGTATGTCCCGACCATCTTTTGCATTTTGTGGTACATTTCTTGTTGAGAGTGGCCAAATTATGCTTTTTATTTTCTTTTTAGTTGCA
Organism: Pinus albicaulis; assembly: GCA_034641835.2. NCBI lineage: Eukaryota > Viridiplantae > Streptophyta > Pinopsida > Pinales > Pinaceae > Pinus > Pinus albicaulis. The sequence goes on along the minus strand of CM076578.1, from coordinate 23,330,723 downwards.
TCAACCTCTTGGGCATCGTTCCAGGCCCAACTCAAGGTGTGGATAAGGGGAGGGGGAGGCTAACCCTGTGTGAATCCAGTGGACACATGTGGACCCGAATGGGAAAATAGATGAATGGGGCTCAAATGAGTGGAAAGGGAGTATTGTAGGTGGTGTCAGGAAGCAAAACCACGCAACCAAAATCGAGATTTCCCATGTAGAGCCAGCCCTAAAGCTAATGACCAGTAAATGAGATCCCACGGGACTAGGATACAAGGGTAACCACGAAATCGGGCAATGGAGACAAGAATACAAACCTAACTCACTCTTTCCGCTGAATCCGCTCACCAATCCATGTCCAAAAGTGCCCATGACAAGTAAGGAAAACTACTCAACTATACCCATGAAAAGCCATACCTTTGGGGTTGGGATGCCTACCTTCAAACATACATTCATAACAGATGGGCGAGGGACCACATGGCTGGCTCAGGTGGTGGAGAAAATGGTACATCAAGCTATCTGGGAGCTGCAAGGGGCTGCTGGCTGCCATCTGAGGACCATCTAGGAGAAAAATTTTCTCCTATGCATACTACCCACAGGTGGTGGGTAACAGGTCCCAAACAGAAAACTAAACAAGATAGTATGATGAGAAATCATGAATTTTTCCTTATCAGAGCAACTGAGTGGACATAGTAGCATATAGAGAAACTTGGTGAATTTCTGTCAAACTTGCTGATTCTGCTCAAATGCCCCAAGTTTGATCAAAATTGCGAAAGTTTGACCAAAAATATCATCTTGGCTTCTTAAAATTCACCGTGTTTCTGTGAGTCTTGTGACTACGGACTCAACAAAGCAAACTATCCGCATAGGTTTGGTCAAGAGTTCAAATAGATGATCAAAGTGCTTACATGTCACTCAGTTGAAGTCAATTTATTGGGTGCTTTCATGGTAATGAATGTTACGGTTATGATTTCTCTTTAGTCTTTTCCTGCACAGTTACAAACTCACAAGTTTTACTTTTTATTTTTATAGTTCTAGAGATGATTTCTTATTTCTTTTGACATTTGAGACTTTGTTGGTCATGTTATATTTCTCAATATTTCCTTGTCTTGCTGAGTCCATAAATGCTTATTAAACTCTGGTCAGCAATGCCCAAAAAACAAATATTAATCTTTTGGTACAAGAATCAGCAAATATATCTTCTGCAATTTTAATCATTTAGAGACATTTTGCTACCACAAATGCTTCATATTTGTTCCAACTTTAATGCCAAGATTCCTGCTTCATTGAGGTTTTTTAAGCAAATGTTACATCTTGTATTCTTATATCTGGCTGGTTATTATGCTGTCAGTTGTGGGATGCCTCCAGCTGAGGGACACGGAGTGGATCTCCAGGCAAGACCCATATGTTTGCCTGGAATATGCTAACAGTAAATTCCGAACAAAAACTTGCACAGGTTTGATGACATAATTCTGGAAGTCTTTGCATGTTTGATTCTGGACAGAGAAATATGATATTTGATTTTCTTAGTTTCTACTAACTAGACTAGTGGTGTCCATAGGAAAATGACAGATTTTGGTCCATATAAATTTTGATCTCTATGGTTCAGTTGAATTTGTTTCCAAATGAAATTCAATAAGTTTTTACTTCATGATGCACGTAATTCAAGATCAATTTAGGTTTAAAAGAACAAACCTGAGTTACCTTTTCTCTTCTAACCTGAATCATTTTGGGCAATGTCTGCATTTTCTATTGAAAACTGTTATTTTTAGTGCATTAGATAGTAATAAATGTTGAATGTATATATTCAATTTGTAAGATTGTGATTCAAACTTCATATAGGTTTATAAGCACAAACTTGAATCACCTTTTCTCTTCTAGCCTGAAAATCATCTTGAGTAATATCTGCATTTTATATTGAAAACTGCTAATTTTTGGGCATCAACTCCTAACAGATGTTGAATGTATCTATATACAATTTGCAAGATTTTGTCCAGGGATTCAGTTTAGTTTGCTAATGCTTGGGTCTGCTTGTAAATGATTGCCATATAAAGATACAACAAAGTCTGATGTTGAACTATTGACCAAATGCATGCTATCTGATAGGTTCTTGGCTAGTGTCATCATCCTACAGTTTCACTTCCTGCTTTCATTCCTCTTTATTGATGGCAGTTTTATTTATTGTATTTTCTATTGAAGCAATCAAATCTAGTATCTTTTTTTGTAACTAAACAACCAGCTTCAGGGTATCTTTGATTTTGTTATCCCCAGTCTTTAGATGGCTGGCATTGCTTATTGTTGTCATGCCCTCTTAGCATGATTTATGCGTGTCCAAATTTCTCCCCAGACTCTTTGCCAAGAGTTTGCCAGAATGTTGTTTCCTGTGACAAATAAACTTCTTCTACCTAGCCAATTTATATGTTTGTACTCTCTATACCACCTGGACAATTTTCTGTGTTTTTTGTAATCTATTGCTGTTGCATGATCATGTTATTGAGTTTGTTCTAAATAGATGAATAAGATGTGTTTTACACGGGTGTTTCTAGTGATTCAAGGCTTTTCTCTGATAAGATTGTACCCACATGGCCAATGATCATCACCTGTTCTTCAGTGTCCTATCATGAATGATATTGAAAAATGTAATTAGCTTTGGTCTTGATATTTATCTTTGTACTTAGTGTCATTGTATATTTTATGTGAAAGCAAAAGAAAAGGAATAAAATTTATTTTCTAGCATGGGTTTCATGCTTAAGTCAATCTGATATTTAGGTCAACCATGTTCTTCATGCTTCAAGGTTTTGTTGAGTCAAAGAGTCAAATTCCTGTTTGGACTTCTTGTAAAGAAGGAGGAAAAATAATTTTCAAAATAAAATTTGGGTCAAAACCACCTCTAGGAGCCAAGTCAGCCCTGCCCAGGAAGAGGCACCCAATCAGCCCCTCTGATCAAGTATAAATAAAGAACAAATCGAGCTCATTTGAAGACAAGAAGTTTCGCATTACATCTCTGATATTCTACAGTTGAACAAAGGAAGAGACAAAGTCTGGAAGAAGAGTAAAAAGGCCGAAAATTTGTCTCTCTGTCTCACATGAGGAAAGGAAAATCCCTGGATTCGCATTTGTAAAGACTCTGTCAGAACAAAGTTTTGTTGAAGGTTGCCATTGCTACTAGATTCGCTGGTGAACTTAATGCTGAAAGAAAATTGTGAATGAAGGCTCCGAGGCTCGCTTTGTTATGGCATCACTCTATGCGGTAGCTGTTGAAATTTGGTACCGGAGGACAGGTGGTTCCCTAAGGCTTTGATCTTTGGCCTAGGGAAAAGTGTCCAAAAGAATTTAATTTTTCTCCTAAAGTAACTTTATAATTTTTTATAAAGTTAAATCTAATTTATGTTAGAAAATTAAATATTACAGAGCAATGAAACACATAAAATATGCGGAAAATACAAGCACACAAAACACATAAAACCAGAGAGACACAGATATATGTGGTTCACCCAGTTTGGGCTACGTCCACCTCAAACAGCCAGTCCTTCCTTTCTATTATCCAGCAAAAATGAAGAGACAAAACCTACAGCAGATCCGCTGTAATATCCTTTGTTCTCTCTCACAGTCTCCCTCTCAGTTTCTCGTTCTGAGACTACTCTCATAATACACAGCCGCAATACAATGCCCTCATATATACAAGGGGTTGCCTTCTAGGGCAAAAAACCCTAATCTAAACATAACTTCTACCGTCAGATCATTTGCCTAATGAACGGCCCGCATTGACTAGAAATTACTATACTTTTACAAGGTTAATTTTACACCTCATGTTCTCCTCGGCCCCACGGCAAACATTAAATTTCGGCAGCTGCTGTCACTTTTCGTACAGGGTCCAAAGTCATGGATACAAAGTGTAAACAAGATTAATTAAGCCCACACCCAACAATCTAAATCTCCCACTGATAATTACTGTAGCAACTCCAGTCGCTTCATTTGGTCGGACAATGACCTCTTTGGACCGTCAGCGTTTATCTTCATCGTCTCCCTCAAGACCAATTGAAACTCGAGCATGTTCTCGGCTCCCTCGGTTACACTAATAGTACATCACAGGATTCTGGCTAGTGTGTATCTTTTCCATCTTCAACTCTCCATCTTCCAATACTGACCGTATGAAATGGTACTTGAGATGTATGTGTTTAGTCCTGGAATGAAATGTTTAGTTCTTTGCAAGATGAATGGCACTTTGGCTATCACTGTATAACGTGCCCATATCATGCTTCTTACCCAATTCACCCATAAACCTTTGTAACCAAATCATTTCTTTACTAGCCTCTGTAGCAGCAACATACTCTGCTTCTGTTGTTGAAAGTGCAACAACACTTTGGATTTTTGAAACCCAATTGACAACTGTTCCACCTACAGTAAATACATATCCTGTAGTGCTCCTCCTGTTATCTCTGTCACCTACCATATCTGCATCAACATATCCCTGTAGAGCAATGTTTGAACCACCAAAGCATAATGCTTGATTTTTGGTACCTCTCAAATATCCGAGAATCCATTTTACTGCCATCCAATGTTCTTTTCCTAGATTATTCATGTACGTGCTTACAACTCCAACTGCATGTGCAATATTAGGCCTTGTGCAGACCATTGCATACATTAAGCTTCCAACTGCTGATGCATATGGAACTTTAGACATATAATCCATGTCTTCTTGGGTCTTTGGGCACATCTCCTTACTAAGTTTGAAATGGCTAGCAAAAAGTGTACAACCTGTCTTGGCTTTAGCTTTGGGGCTGTGCCCGAATCCCCGCTGTGTGGGGGTCCCTTAAAAGCGCCTCGGGCCGCTCGACCTCCCCCCACTACAACATTAAATTTACAAGATTCGCCCTTTTCGTGCATAGGTCCAAAGTCATGATACAAAGTAAACAAGATAACTGCTCCACCCAACAATTTAAAAGTGACTTAAGTGATAAAGTTACTAAAGCACTTTATAAAGATAATGCCAATGATGTTTTAAAGTGACTTTAATAAAGTCAATGTAAAATTAGAAAGGAAAAGTGACTTTGGAAATAAATGACTAAGTGGGTCTTTATTAAAGTGGGGTGAATTAAAAAATATAAAGTGAGATTTAAATGAGCATTTAATCTCAGCCCTAGATCTCAATCTATCTCAGCCATTGGATTTAGGGATTCCCCAAAAGTCACTTAGGGTTAGGTTAAAGGAGGAAAAGGAGGAAAAGGTCATTCATTCTTTCATGAGTAGATTGGGAGAAGGAGAGCAAGAGCAAGGCGAGATTTTCCAAGAAGAGGAGAGGCAGCTGTGCTGGGTTATCCAAGGCAATATTTTAAAGAAGACCTGATAAAGAGGTCTGCTGGCTGCTACCAAGCATTTTGGCATGATTTCCAAGGCAGAATCCGTACAGCAGCTTGTGGCACGTTTTCCAAGGCAGCCGTACCATTTTCTGGGCACAGATTTCGAGGGAGAAGCTGCTGTTTTTGCTGCACGCTTTTCTAGACAGGCCGTACAGCCTGTAGCTGATTGCTGGCACAAAAATCGAGGCAGATTTCTGTACAGCAGCATTTAATACAGTTGCACGCATTCCAAGGAGGCCGTACAGCAGCATTTATTGCTGTTCTGCACGCAAAAAGAGGAGGCCGTATGTTAAAATTAATGTCAGACTTCTCGCACTGCTCAAGGCAATACGACAACATTTATCATTGCCCGCTTTTATCGTCTCGTACATTTTCCGGTGGAGGTTAAGCACGAAACGCAGATAAGTTAAAGTTTACTGCTGATTTTCCTCTAATATTTTCCCACCTAAAAAGCACTAAAAGCATTTTTCGTAAATAAGAAGGAGCTTCAATCGGTTTTCCCCAAGCGTTGTAGGCTTTTCCTATTACCTTGACTGTGTCTCATCACTCTTGGATGTGTTGAATCATTGTTTAATATCATGATTTTATTTCTCACATTTTCGCATTCTAAAAATTTAATTTGTGTTTTCGTGAATATTTTCCAAATGAAGGAATGTACAGACAGGGAAAAGGTATTTAATTATTTTGATACAGAAAATTAAATTGTAGGGAACAGACTTTTTCTACATGGTGTCGAGGTTGGAGGCCGAAAGAAGCATGTTAAGGAAAATTACAGCCTTCGGAGCTTGAGTGCTGAAAGAGCAGTTTGGGACAACAAGGAGAAAATTACAGCCTGCTGATTTTTCACTCAGAAAATTCGAGCAAGCTGATTTTTCACAAACAGCAGATTTTTACCTTTACTACAGCAGTGTTATTTTTCAGTTTTAGGACAGAAGGATGTCTTTGGGATTGAGGGTGGAGGATAGGTTGGATGGGCATACCAATTACAGCGTTTGGAAGGAGAGAATCCAGAGTATCTTTGAGGAGGCAGAAGTCTGGGATATCATGGTTCATACCACACAGCAGCCTGTTAATGTGCCTACTGATCCTGTTCAGTTGGTAGCGTATAACAGAAAGAACAACAAGGGTAAGAGACTGATTCTAGACGGAATCAAGGACCATTGCATTCCTCATGTGAGAGGAAAGAGAAATGCCCATGAGATGTGGTCAACATTGACCAACCTCTACCAGAGTACCAATGAGAACTGGAAAATGGTCCTGAAGGAGAAGTTGAAGAACATTAAGATGGGTAAGACTGATAGTGCAGCTAGATATCTCACAAAGATTACTAACGTGAGAGATGAGTTGGCAGCAATTGGAGAGGCCATTCCACCCACTGAGCTGGTGCGGATTGCAGTGAATGGCCTCCCCAGTTCATGGATGAACTTTGCTGATGGGGTTTGTGCACGTGAGACCCTTCCCACATGGGAGAGGTTTTGGGATGATTGCATTCAGACAGAGATCAAGAAAGGTCAGCTTGGGGCAGCCAAGCCAGTTGAGCAGGATGAGGATGTAGCACTATTGGCAGGACGCAAGAAAGGCAAAGGGAAGAAGCAGGCTTCCACGAGCAATGGTGGGGGCAAAGGCAAAGGTAAAGGTAAACAGGATAACACACAGAAGGACTATTCCAAAGTGAAGTGTTGGAATTGTCAGAAGATGGGACACTATGCGGTTGTGTGTCCGGAGAAGAAGAAGAAGAAGGGGAAGAACCAGAGCATGGCAGCTTCAGCAGAGGTTGAGGACTTTGCAGATCATTTTGACCGGGAGTTTGGGTTCATTGCGTGTGAGTCTTCTAGTGCGGGATTACTCTTGCCATAGAGTTCGGAAGGCATGCATTTCCCTCGATTAGCGGAGCATCTTCGGGTATACAGTATGTGGACGGTGGGGCTTCACGTCACATGACGAAGTCGATGAGTACTTCTCGAGCTTTTGAGAAATTAGCAGTCGCAGAGGTGAGTACTCGGTGATGATTGTTAGAGCGATCGGTGTGGGAACATTGACATTTGGAGGAGTCAAACCTCCCTTGAAGGTCCGAATGTTCTTTATGTGCGGGGATGAGGAAGAACCGCATATAGTCTCGACTTTGGAGAGACGAGAGGATATGAGATGCGGCCAAGGAGGGGCGGTGTTGATGTATCCCCGGGGGCACTCGGCGGTCGAGTTAGAGTGATAGGTGTACGCCATGCAAAGGTGTACAGGTTTGCATTCCAGCCCCTTTTGGCATTGAGCAGCAGTAGCGACAGTAGAGCTAGCAGTTCTGAGTTGTGTGAGATTTGGCACCGCAGGATGGGGCACATGCATCATGGAGCCTTGAGGACTTTGCGGGAGATCACTACGGGTGTGCCAGATTTCAGTACTGATCACTTTGATACTTGCAGAGGATGTGCGATGGGCAAGTTTGCCAAATCCCCTTTTCCCAGCAGTGACAGCAGAGCGACTGGGATACTTGATTTGATTCATTCCGATGTGAGCGGTCGGATGTCTCATGGTTCCTTGAGTGGATATGAGTACTATGTGTTATTCATTGATGATCACTCCAGGAGGACCTGGATTTATTTCTTGAAGACCAAGAGTGAGGTCTTCAAGCGGTTTCGGGAGTTCAGAGCTCTTGTGGAGACACAGACAGGTCGGAAGATCAAGTCCCTGAGGTCGGACAATGGAGGAGAGTACACCCTTGGAGAGTTTGTTGACTATTGTGCGGAGGCGGGCATTAGGAGGGAGCTCACTGTTCCTTACAACCCCCAGCAGAACGGGGTTGCGGAGAGGAAGAACAGATCCATCGGAGGGGCTGCCAAAGCCATGTTACATGATCGGGGGTTGCCATTGTTTTTGTGGGCAGAGGCCTGCAACACAGCTGTTTACTTGCAGAACAGGAGTCCGCATCGTGCCTTGGGGCACATGACTCCGGAGGAGGCTTTTTCTGGGAAGAAGCCTGATATTGGTCATCTTCGTATCTTTGGGTGCATCACATACTCCTACATACCCAAGGAGAAGAGGACCAAACTAGAGCCCACCGCAGAGAAGGGTATCTTTGTGGGCTACAGTGAGACCTCCAAGGCCTTTCGGATTTACATTTCTGCGCAGAGGAAAGTTGTTGTCAGGCGGGATGTGAAGTTCGAGGAGGACAGGGCCTTTAGGAGGTCACGGGAGTTAGAGTATCTGGATCAGCCAGACCCTCAGCAGCAGTTGAGTCAGTCGCAGGAATCCAGTGGGCAGGGATCAGGAGGATCCGGAGGTATATCTATGACGATGTCAGGTCCGTCAGTGGGGAGTGGCTCACAGAGTCAGAGGGGTGGAGCTATGGGCAGCACCCAGAGCAGTCCACAGAGCAGTTCACTAGGGAGTCCACTGATGGACAGTTCACACGGTACCTCAGCATCTACAGGTTCAGGTGCAGGCAGGAGGACAGCAGACAGACAGTCAGGAGTTCAGGCTCCTGATGTTGAGAAGGAGGAGTTTTATTCTCCGGCGGGAGAAGTGCACTCAGGGAAGAGGAAGCCCAAGTGGCTTCAGGACACCTTGAGAGATGCCACATCTGTTGCTGAGCCTAAGAGGCCGGTCAGAGAGAGCAGACCACCTGAGAGGTTTTGTAGCTATATGGCAATGGCTACCAGCATCCTTGACTCTGAGCCTTCTAGCTATGAGGAGGCAACTAGCCAGCAGGTCTGGAGAGAGGCCATGCAGGAGGAGTATTCTTCTATCATGAAGAATGATGTTTGGGAGGTGGTGCCGAGGCCCGAGGGCAAATCCGTGGTTACTTCCAGATGGCTTTACAAGGTAAAGCATGCTGCAGATGGCAGCATTGAGAAATTCAAAGCGAGGTTTGTGGCTAGAGGGTTCTCCCCGGTAGAGGGAGTTGATTATGAGGAGACCTTCGCTCCCGTGGCTCGATATACTTCGATCCGCTCCATTATATCGATAGCAGCAGAGATGGGTTGGAAGATCCACCAGATGGATGTGAAGACTGCATTTCTCAATGGCTTCATACAGGAGGAGGTGTACATTGAGCAGCCATAGGGCTTTGAGGTGCATGGGAAGGAGTCCCATGTGTGCATACTGAAGAAGGCCCTCTATGGCCTGAAGCAAGCTCCCAGAGCTTGGTACTCCAGGATAGATACTTACTTGCAGAAGATGGGTTTCACAAAGAGTGAGGCAGATGCGAACCTTTACTATATTGTGATAGGTGAGGAGCCTCTCATTCTGGTGCTGTATGTGGATGACTTAGTCATTACAGGTGCAGAGAGACTCATAGAGCACTGCACGAGAGATCTTGCGGCGGAGTTTGAGATGAAGGACATCGGCTTGATGCATTACTTTTTGGGTTTGGAGGTGTGGCAGGAGGAGGGGCATTTCTTCCTGGGACAGGGGAAGTATATTGTGGACATCCTTGGTAGATTCCACATGGAGGATTGTAGACCCATGTCGACACCGATGATCACCAACTGGAAGAAGCTTCATGCTTTGGATTCCGAGTTGGTGGATCCCACATTGTATAGACAGCTGATTGGTTCCTTGATGTATTTGGTCAACACTAGACCAGATATTTGTTTTGCAGTCAACACGATGAGTCAGTTTATGTGTGAGCCTAGGAAGGTTCACTGGGTGGCTACAAAACACATTTTGCGGTACTTGCAGGGGACAGTGGATTATGGTCTGGACTACATGCAGGGGGATGGAGTGAGATTGGCAGGTTACACTGATTCTGATTGGGCAGGTTGTGCTTCTGATAGGAAGAGCACTTCAGGGTGCTGTTTTGGGTTGGGTTCGGCAGTGGTGTCATGGTTCAGCTGGAAGCAGTGGTCAGTAGAATTGAGTTCAGCGGAAGCAGAGTATATGGCAGCCAGTCTAGCTAGTTGTGAGGCCATCTGGCTTCGCAAGATGTTGTTTGGCTTATTTGGTCAGCGGTTGAGACCTTCAGTGATTTACTGTGATAATCAGAGTTGCATTAAACTCACGGAGAATCCAGTATTTCATGACAGGTCAAAGCATATCGGGATCAAATATCATTTCATCAGAGACTATGTTCAGAAAGGAGCTGTGAAGCTTGGGTATATTCCCACTGATGAGCAGGTTGCAGATATTCTTACCAAAGCCTTACCACGGGGCAAGCATGTCTACTTCAGAGACAAGATGGGTGTGGTGAGGAACACCTTCCTCGGTAAGAGGGAGTGTTGAAATTTGGTACCGGAGGACAGGTGGTTCCCTAAGGTTTTGATCTTTGGCCTAGGGAAAAGTGTCCATCTTTGGCCTAGGGAAAAGTGTCCAAAAGAATTTAATTTTTCTCCTAAAGTGACTTTATAATTTTTATAAAGTCAAATCTAATTTAAAAGTGACTTTAAGTGATAAAGTTACTAAAGTCTAATTTTAAAGTGACTTTTAATAAAGTCAATATAAAATTAGAAAGGAAAAAGTGACTTTGGAAATAAAAGACTAAGTGGGTCTTTATTAAAGTGGGGTGAATTAAAAAATAGAAAGGGAGATTTAAATGAGCATTTAATCTCAGCCCTAGATCTCAATCTATCTCAGCCATTGGATTTAGGGATTCCCCAAAAGTCACTTAGGGTTAGGTTAAAGGAGGAAAAAGGAGGAAAAGGTCATTCATTCTTTCATGAGCAGATTGGGAGAAGGAGAGCAAGAGAGCAAGGGAGATTTCTGAGCAGTGAGGAGAAGGAGGCAGCAGCTTGGCACACATTCCAAGGCAATATTTCAGCAAGACCGTACAGCAGAGTTTGCACACAGTTCAAGGCAGATTTGGCACGATTTCCAAGGCAGAATCCGTACAGCAGCTTGTGGCACGTTTTCCAAGGCAATCGTACCATTTTCTGGGCACAGATTTCGAGGGAGAGGTTGTTGTTTTTGCTGCACGCTTTTCTAGGCAGGCCGTACAACCTGTAGCTAATTGCTGGCACAAAAATCGAGGTAGATTTCCATACAAAAGAATTTAATACAGCTGCACGCATTCCAAGGAGGCCGTACAATAGCATTTATTGCTGTTCTGCATGCAAAAAGAGGAGGCCGTACAGTAGAAATTAATGCTATAATTCCTGGGCATGTTTTTCAAGGAAATACCCACAGCATTTATTGCTGGTTCAGTTTTACTGTTTGCACATTTTCCGAGGCGGTGTTTAAGCACGGAAAACGAGATAAGTTGTAAAAGTTTACTTGCTAATTTTTCTGAATATTTCTCTCACTGTAAAAAGCATTTTTCAGAAATAAGAAGGAGCTCTCAAACTGGTTTTCCCTAAGAGTTGTAGGGGGTTTTTCCAGGGTCATGTTGACCAAAATTACCGAGTTATGATGCTGAATGACCGTTTGTTACCGTTATTTTATTTCGCATTTTCGAATACTCTAAAAATTTTAATTTGTGTTTTCAGCAAATTTATTTTCCAGTTTATTAAATGTATGGATATGGGAAAGGGCATTTAATTATTTTGGAGTAATAAGGTGAAAACTGAAAACCGGGGTGGGAAACAGAATTTTCTACAGTAGTTTCACGTGGCTCAAATATAATTATGACACATTTTATCTTTGTGACATCTCTCATTGAACAGTGTTATCGCTCGTGTACAATGGCTCGTATTTTGTGATTCACGTTCATACTAAAGGCTCGTATTTTCTTGTGTATCTGTGGTTCGTATACCCTATGGCAAGCTTGATAATTTCTTTGTGGCTCAGTGCCACAATCACAGTAACTGAGAGAATTGACTTGATGCATATTTGAGGCCATTGCTACCACAAGCAGACAAAAGTAATGAATTGGTTCGTATGTCAGTTTGAAGACCAAAAACATTAAAGCTATATGGATGAATGACCATTGGAATCCTATCTGTGTAATATCAATACTTGAGGCAGTCATGATATCCATATCTCCTTTCTATACATCAATAAAAACCGACCTGAAGTTTGGAATTCATACAAAGGTGACCCTGTCATGACATATAGCTTGGGAATGAGAAAGATTAACTGTATAAATCATCAAAAGACTGAGACTGTGTATGCTGTTAAAGTAGTATATCTGAAGATCAATAAAGCTCATCACTGTGCTACAAAATAAGAAGCTGTCTTCTTTTATGAAGTTGATAAATGGCAACTCAAGGAACAAGACTAGGTCTCTGCAAAAGAGGACATGTAAATTTAAAAAGAGGTACGTATAATTTTCTGTCACCTATGATGATTTAAGTTCTGCATAAAATAGAGCATTTTGATGACAAGTCTTGATGGCTATGAAGTTTCTAGGGTTTGCATAGAATTTGCTATTCTTATTGTAACAAATCTTAAAATCTAGGGTTTAGCAACTAACTCTCTTGTGTGGTTGTAGAATCCTATAGCTTGTAAATGATAGGTCTTGGCATCCAGGGTTTATAAACCCTAGCAAAGTCTGGAATGAAAGGAAAAACCCTAGAAATTGAAACTCTGACTGATTGTTTCTGCTGTGAAAGGAAAAGGAACCTGCCTCTTCAGAATGGCAGGTATTATATCATGTTGATGTGAAGACAAGATTTGAAGAAAAATGGGTTCAAGATTAAGAGGAAGTCAACCTTCCTCAAGAGAGAAGTATTCTTGATTATTACTAATGCTACTGTCTTTATTTTTTGTCTCCTTGTTCTTTCATAAGTCTTCTAACCAAGGTTGCAGGTCAAGGCGAGTTCTATCTAAAGCTTGACTAAGCAGATGAAAGACTTGAAGGAACTTTGCATGAAGACTGTGAAGGAAGGAGCAATTTGTGTTGATTTGGGGTAGCATCGTATGTGCTCTAAGTCTCAAATTTTTCGGAGAGGCTTAGACACATGTATTCTAGATAACCTAGGAATCGTTTTGGGAAATTCCACCTGGAGACAGTTTTATTTGATAAACTAATATTTTTTAATGGAACTCTAAGTCTAAACTTAGGAAATTAAAATAATTAATGGGTATTAATCTAAACTGTGGGTGTAACTTCTAGAAGAAAACGAGGATCAAGTCAAAATGATCTTAGCCATTGATTAACGTCTAATCTGGGCTATTGAATGTTAACTAGAAGATTATTTAAGGAAGCTTGAGGGTCATTTGGAAAACACACCGAGCAGATACTCAGTTGCTCGAGTAAGATCGATTTTCCATAAAGAAGAAATCGATTAAGAGAGAGAGTTGTAGGTGGAGAGGAGAGAGAGGGTATCAACATCAGTCGAGAGTGCAAGAGCTGGTGATGCAGTGCAGAGAAGGGACAACGCAAAAGCAATAGAGGGACAATGCAGAAGCAACAAAGGGACAACATAGTGCAGTGACGCAAAACTACGCAATCTTCACGCAGTGGTGACGCAGAGGAGGCAGCAGGGCTTCTCAGGGATCAGGTTCTCATCTATATTTGTGAGAAAATTTTCTCTAGTGCTATAACAAAGATTTCTCTTCATTACAGCTGATTGTTCCTTGTACAAGAGATTTTTGCTGAAGAATAATAATAAAGAAACCCTCATCTGCTGCACCGACTTTCCCACATTGGGTTTTTTCGGGGACAATTGTCCAAAAATAATTGCGTCATTCCTGTGCTTGCATTTCTTTATATCTTGTCTCAGTATTTTAATTGTGAATGCTGCAATAGAATTTATTTCGATATTTACTGAAGTAATTTTTGTAAATAGCTTGTTACTGGACTGATAAGTAGAAGAAATAATATCAGTAACTGCAATTGGATTTTGATTTAGAAATTTTCACATGGTATCAGAGCTTGATTAGGCAAGGGTACAAAAGAATTTGCGTTGAAGGGAAGCCATGGTGCTGCATTAGCAGCAAATCGAATCCCAAAGGGATCACACAGTTTTTCTACAGAGGCTGCCAGAGAAAAGAAATAGCACGATGGAAGATCATGACATTTCCGAGTTATCTTCCAGATTGGAAGAAGAATTTTCTTGTTTGTTGACTTCTGCATCAGTCGATGATTGGTACATTGATAGTGGGGCTTCAGCTCATATGACTGAGTACGAGAATATTTTTCAAGCTATCAAGAAGAATGAATGAACTTCTAGATTACTATGGGAAACAAAACGAAGTGTACCCCAATAGGAAGAGGGACCATAACATTTCAGACAAAAGCAAGAGATAGCCTTCGAGTCACGAATATGCTGCATGTGCCAGGATTGGGAATGAATTTACTTTCAATGTCCCAGTTGCAGGACAAGGGATATGATGTATACTTCATTGGAAGGAAAGTATATGTCAAGAATCCAAGCTGGAAGAAAAATCTCAGATTGGAACTCGAAGCAACAGACTATATAGGTTGCAGCTCGAGTCTCCAATGGCACTGGTAGGCAACGATCTCAATGGTGAAAAGGGCCTGAATGAGCTATGGCATAGATGAATGGGGCATCTACACAATGGAGCTTTGAGGAAAAGGCCTAAGAGCCTCACTGCATTCCTCTCATTCTCTCATTATTAAAAAAATGTGTATAATACAAATATAAATACAAGAGGAGAATGTGTCTCAAGATAGTGCGTCTATCTTGGACAACTTTATTTGAGAAAAAATCTCAACAACACACTAATCTAGGAGCCTAACTAGTTGGAGAGAATCTCTCATCCAGCTAGACCTAAACTGACTCCTAATTGAGAGGAACAAACTCAATGTAGAAAATTAGGAATAAATTCCTAATTTTCATGATTTAATTAATTTAATTATTTTTAGACTTAGAATTGTTTAACTTATGAGAGTGAGGCTAACATTTCCCCCTCAATGATAAGTCCAAAATAAGAACCAAGAACCATCGTCCAAGTTCTCTTGCTGAAACTGTTGATCCTTAAAAACACTGCCTGAAAAACCGCCAAAGCTGGATGCCGAAAAAACTTTAATCTAAAGAGAACATGAGACAGTTGCAAGTTTGATTCATCTCTTAATTTTGCTTGACAATTCCATGTGCCAAGTTGCAAAAGGATTCAATTGTCCTTTTCTTGCAATCAACATCCTTTGTCCACTGACAAAATTTGTTGATGTCCACTGGCGAATTTGCTTGTCCACTGACAAAATATTGAGAACACCCACTGGCAGGTTAGTTGCAGATCTATTTTCTCTCTGTCGGGTTAACCAGATTTGGTGCCTACATTTGTTGTACTCAGAATCTACTTAATAATAATAAACCCTCATATCTGCTGCACCGTTTTTCCTGCATTGGGTTTTTTGGGGACTTATGTCCAAAAATCAGTGTGTCACGTTGTTTGAATGAACGTAATATTTAGTAAGTGATCGGCATGTGTAGGCTGTTAGTTGTGTTTACTTCGGTATTTTTTGAATATTATTTCTGAAGATAACTTGTATAATTTAATCAAGTAGGAGAAGTAAACCATGATACTACAGAATAATTTTTCACATGGTATCAGAGCGATGGCAGATCAAGCTGAATCTCCAACAAATCAGCTGAAGAATATTTTTCTGCGCGACAGTAGCTGAAGCAGCAGAGATCCAGAAGGGGCATCTTGGCAGCAAGAGGACGCAGATCCAGGAAGGGGCAGCGTTGTAACTACAGAAGGCCATCAGGCTTACGCAGGGCCTTCCCAGGCCAGCGTAAGGACTACGTCAATCCACTTCTAAGCAACGCTAAGGCTACACTGAGGCTACACTGGGCCAGTCAGTAGGACCCAGTCTAGTCATTCTTCCTGTTGCAGAGAAGTCCTGCCAAGATCTGGAAGCAGTGCTGGTGTGGTGGAGATTTTGCCGGTGCAGAATTGTGCCTAGCTAAGTCAACAAAGAGCGAGAGGAAGACAATCACTTAGAAGATTTGAGATTCGATCACGAGGGTGATTGGAGAGTATTGTTCGATTGTGTTTGGGTGAATATTTCCAGGAGGGAAATCAATTGTCAGAGGGAGCAACTACTATAGAGGGTTTCTAATCACCAAGAAACCCAAATCCAACATTTTCTGTTGAGTCTTGCATCAGAAAGAGGGAGAGGAGTATATGTTCTGACAGATCTGAGCAGATGGCGTGATATGGACTGAGAGATCAGGATAGGTTGGGCGACATGTCCAACTTTCTTATCTGGAGGGCTAGAATCTTGTTAGTTCTGGATGAGTATGGTCTCAAAAATCATGCAGAGAAAGTTCTAGTTGTACCAACCTATGCAGATCCTCTAAAAAAGTACGAAGAAAATCAAGCGTGAACTAAGCGTTTGATCATGGATGGAGTCAAAGACCACCTTGTGCCTCATATTGTCGAAAAGAATACGGCAAATGAGATGTGGGTAGCATTGGACACGATGTATCAGGGAGGCTATGTCCAAAGAAGGATGCTTGTGGAGAATCAGTTGCGGTTGTTCCAGATGACGAAGGGTGAGGAGATAGATCCATTCCTCTTCAGACTTCAGACTATCCGGGATCAACTGATTGCCATGGGTGCAAATCTGGATGAGGGGCTCCTAGTGAGGACTGCCCTAAATGCAATCTTTGAAGAATGGGAAACGTTTGTCCAAAGCATTTTGGGCAGGGCAGCATTACCATCATGGGCAGACATGTGGGCAATCCTCCGTCAGGAGGAAATCAGGAGATTCACTAAGAAGCAAAGCAGCGAAAGAGGATCGCCCAGAGTGAAGAAAGAAGAGGAGGATGATGTAGCCCTTGCATCGAAGGAAAGGAAGCAACAAGGGAAGAAGAAGAGAGACCTTTCAAAGGTCCGATGCTTTAACTGTGGTGAACTTGGACACTTCACCAACGCTTGTCCTAAGAAGAAGGACAAAGGATCTTCTGAATCCAAGGCTGCAGTAGCAAAGGATGATGGCTCTGATGATGATGCAGCCATGAGTGCTCTTGTGCCTCGAGAGAAGAGGTGGCGTGACATGGATCTGTAGAGCATCTACAGACAGGAGTGGCGGGATCCTTGAGTCAACCCTACTCTTGGATCACATACGAGCTACGGGAGCCTTAAGACGGTAGCGGGATGAGTCGGGAGATGGTTGTAGAAGGTCACAATGAAGCAGAGGGGCGAGCTGAAGAGGGAGCATCGTAATGTAGAGGCAACAACAACGTAGAGGCAACAACGCAGAGGCTGATGGGACTTCAACGACGCAGGGAGGCAGTGCTCATGCAGTGTAGAGATGTAGCAGCGCAACGACTTCAAGAGGACAACGGAAATGAACAGCCAGGGAGCTTCAGTGATGGGATGTAGCTTGACTTGTTTGTCAACGATTTGGCAGGAGTCCTTCAGTGGCTTACTTCTTGGCAACCGATGTAATATTCCAAATAGAAATAAACAGTAATACAAATTAACATAAATAAGCAAGTACAACAAATAGAGAGACATCATACAAATAATGGAAATATGGAGAAACGCTCAGCCATTTTATTATATAATTGAAAGATAACAATAAGTACAAAAGTGATCAGAATGATGGCACCTTGGCTTGCTCAAGGCAAGCTGAAAATACTCTCAGAAATGCTCAAGGAATGGCTGCTCTGTCATGAATTGCGTAATCTCCAGATGCTGCTGCTGCTGCTACTGCTGGAATGGAATGACTCTTTGGGGTTGTTCCCCTGCTCAGAAAAATATGAAACTCTGGAACTGAGCTCTCCTCTAATAACCCGGAAAACCCAGGAAGGAATCCCGGAACGACTGACCTCGAAATTTGACCTCCCTTGGAAAATAACGCACTCGCAGTGAGTACGCTGGCCCTGAATGATAAATCTGCAAATGATGGCCTCCTCCTGCTACAAAATGATGATTAGTGAAGGGCTGATCCCTTCACACTATCCTCGGTCTGAAATCCCTGATATCTCCTCACTCCCGGAACTACCTCTACCAGAAACTGCGTAATCCCTCCAAGAGACTGCGTTGTCCAAGCAATTGCGTGATCTTGGTTGAAGATGCTATGGCTCTCTCCTGCAAAATAATGGATGGAACTCCTCACATGAGCGGGCACTCGAAGTCCCCTGAGGCTGAGGTTGGGATCTCCACCCGGGGACACCCGGTGTGCTGAACAACACTTGCAGACTTCGCTCAACAACGAAAGCGTGCACAATGTCAAAAGACAGAAATCAGAGATGCATAATAGAATGAGAGAATGAGGAGCCTCTTCCCCTTTTTATGCTTTGAGAGCCTTGCTCTCATCCGGGCCCCACCAAACATCGCTGTCCCTCTTGGCCCACGCAGTCCCCTCTCAACTGCGCTGTCATGGGCCCACGCTGCCCATGTTGCCTCTTCCCCCACGCTGCCACTTCACCCTCATCTACCCCACGCTGTCAAGTAATATTTGCTCAAGTGACTTTAGGGAATAGTTATTTCCTAAGTGTGGGTTATGTGTCTCATCACCCAGTTTATTAACTGACTTTAACATTAGAAAAGAAAAGCTGGCCAAAATTAATATTACCAATTAGCTGCTGCTAATTGGTAATATTACAACTGAGTTGCAGTGCAACAGTTAGCAGTGGTAGTGCTATAGGCAATATGATGCAGCAAGTTGAGAGGGAGTTGCAGTACAGATGTGGCAGTGTCGGTGGTAGTGACATGAGCAACAGTAAAGAGAGCACCAGTACAGTGGATGGAGGGCAACAGGTCAAGCATCAACAGCACAAAAACCAACATCAAGATCTTGCAGTACACGGTGTGGATGTATTGCAAGAGCACACTCCGTGCTAAGAGAGAGTGTTGTGATTTTGTGTAGTTGGGGTAGCATCAGGTGTGCTTTAGCCCTGAAATTTTGTGGAGGGGCTAAGACACACTTGAACTCCAAAACTTGAAAGTGTTTGGAGAAATTTCAGCTGGTGCTCAAGTTATTCAAATAATTAATTATTTTAATGTATTTCCTTAGTCTAAACTTCGGAAAATTAGATAATTAAAGTGAATTAATTAACACATGTGCTGAAATGTTCTAAATGACGCGGATCAAGCAGTATTTTAATCTCAGTCGTTGATGAGTGTTTTAATCTCGACTGTTGAAGTGTTCAACGAAAAAGTATAAGAGAAAGGTTTGAGGGTTAGTTGGAGACACACGCAAAGATGCAGAGTTGAGAGACTGATCTGGAATTCTAGGGCAGGGTTTGCTCAGAATTTCTGGAGGAGTTTTCTACAGCGAGGGGTAGTATTGGTTGAGGGGATGATCTGATCCCGGAGCCAAGAGTCAGCAAGAGGCAGAGGAGTAGCTTTCAGGAACAACATAGAGGAGCAAGGGAAACAGCAGCAGCTACGCAGTAGCTGTGCAGCGCAGAGGCTTCAGCCGCTACGTAGGTGCTATGCAGGGCCAGGAAGGGGCAGCGCTGCAGCTTCATAGGGCTTCAAAGTTATGCAGAGGCCTCCAGAGGCAGCGCAAGGACTACGTCACCTACTATGGGGTCACGCAGTCCCTCTCTGAGCAGCGCAAAGGCACATAGAGCCTAGCAAGGCTGATGCTGGGCCTTCAGGGGCAGCGCTGGGGTTTCTAGGGCCAGATCCAGGCTGAGTCTTCTAAATCTCGTTTGAGGGTGTGGATCAGTTAGAATTTTGGTCTCAGAACAACAGGTTAGCTGCAGATCTATTTTTTATCTGTCGGGTGAACCAGATTTGGTGCCCAGATTTGCTGTACTCAGAATCTACTTAATAATAATAAACCCTCATATCTGCAGCATCGGTTTTCTCGCTTTGGGTTTTTTCGTGGACTTATGTCCAAAAATCAATGTGTCACTTTGTTTGAATGAGCGTAATATTCAGTAAATGATCTGTATGTGTAGGCTGTTAGTTGTGTTTACTTCGGTATTTTCTGAATATTATTTCCAAAGATAACTTGTATAATTTAATCAAGTAGGAGAAGTAAACCATGATACTACAGTAGAATTTTTCACACAACTGACATCAACTTGATTGATGAGATCTTCTGTGTCACAACCTTCATCACTATGCTGAATAAGGTCACTTGTATCACAACTTTCATCTGATGTTGGATGAGGTCTTCGGTGTTGCAACTTGCATCTACCTTTTCTGTATACTATGCATCAAGCAGATCTTGTCTTTCACTTAGTTTTATTTGAAGTACATGAATGAGTTTTTCTTTCATCTCAGGCTCAATTTGAAAGTCTTTTGCTGCTTCTAATGTGATGGTCATTTGGTCGATTAAGTTTTGATTCTGCTTCAACTTCCATTCGAGTAAATTCAATTGTATTATGGAACTCATGATTGCACTCTTCCAACTCTTTAATTTCCAACTCTGCACTTGGAAGACGTTTACCACCTTTGCCCATTTTGACAGGCTTGCTCGTACTGGCTTGCTTGATTTGTTGCTTGAATGACACGCTCGCTTGATTTGTTGCTTGAATGGCACGCACGCTTGTATTGGCTCGCTTGCTTGATTGCTTCACGCTCATTTGAATAATTGAATACTCACGCTTGTTTGCAGTAGATTTGAACTTGTTGTTTGTTTGCTTTAGAGTTGAAACTCATTCGCTTGATGCTTTGAATTTGTGTACTGGCACTTTGTAATTCCTTGAATTTACTCACTTGATTGTGCTTATTTGTAAAAGAAGGGTGTCGAACACTATTGAAAATGCACCAAAGAGAAAATGCTTACAATGGAAAGTTCACATAATCTTGATGACTCTGTTGAAGACTTACTTGACTTAATTGTCTCAGTTGAAGAGAAATGACTCACTTTACCTCTTTATCAATTCAAACTTGGGTGTCTGTTTCAACCGAGAATGCACCCGTACAATTCAACTCAGTTACATAAATGTTTATCTGCAAGTTATACAAAAAGTGTTGTTGATGTCGATGCAGACTTGTCTTGGAGTGCTTGAGTTTGTAGCTTCTTTAACTTGATTGCTTTGATTGAAGGATGTGGAATATGGTTGTGGATTGTCTCTTTATTAACTTGATGATGTGTTGTGCAAATGCATGTGAGTTGTTTTTGTGTTTGATAATGCTTCCTGTAATGTTCTTCGTAGCCATGTGATTGCTTGCATTCTCTTGCTTTGAAAATTATGTGTTTTAGATAATTGTAGTGTCAAAACTAGACACGGAACAAAATCAATATCAAGAATCATGGGCCATCATAAACACACTCACAATGTACCTAAGATCCCCTTATTCAATTTCGAGCAGATCTAGGACACAAGCACCATCAAAAGATATGTTTTATTAAATAGTGGAGTAAATCATCTTTGCCTTGACAACATAGTCATGGAGTTTTCTCAAAGTTCCAGAATTCCTTGGAAGCAAATTGTCTTAAAAAATGCCTGCATTGACTCAATCTCTCTCAAAGTAAGAAATTACTTTGGATTACAGTAATGACTTTCACGTATCACTCCAAATACAAAACACTTATTGCTCCAAATTTACAAAAAATAAAACACCTTATCACTCCATAAAATCACCTCAAAACTCAACTCATGCTTTCTCAATGTATTTTCTCCCATACTCAATAAACTTTGCATTAAAAAAAAATGACTCCAGTCATAAAAACTAAAAATTGTAGCACACCTTATCTCTTCAATAAACTTTATGATCACGCTTTAAAAGTTCGTTTACATATTTTCCTTTAAAATAAATTTAAAACTTTATGAACTCACTTAAAGTCACGTTTCTTTTAAACTTTACAACTTAGGTATGTAAAGTTATGCTCACCATTCATTTTATGCATAAGTACCATACACCATATGACTTCTCCACGGTATACTTTGAACAACGCCCATAATTTGCAATGATACTTTATAAAACAACACTTAGAGAAGTAACCTATTCAATCCATAGATGGTCACGGACAAAGAGTAGAAAATCCACCTTCATAATGAAATGTCCCGCACTTATGTTCCATCTTATCACCCTTTTAAATATTGTGAAGGAATTTCACCTCTGCCCCTTCAGGTTACGGGTGACCATTGATCCACTGTTTCTAGAAGTCCGCTGCCACGTATTCTAACCACACCACTATATTGTTGTAGTTTTATGCCAATGAATGCGTGGCTTTACCGAATTTTGACTGGAGCATCGCCAAACAACTCAACGGTGTTGTTGTGGACAACGGAGAGTGTGGCCATCGGCCAGTGCTGCTCTGGTGCCGGTTCAACAATGGTGTGGTTGTGCAACTCTAAGATCCACGAGGTCCAATTGTGATGGACAGTCCAACTGGAATACAACACTAACACGCAACATTGCAGAACTGTGATGCAACTTTGAGATCCATGCTTCAACGCAGAGATTCATGAGGGCTCCAAATGGGAGTGGGTGTCAACATTTCACAAAATTGTACCCACGATTTCTAGACTGGGTGCTTTAACTATTGTCCAATTCGATGGGAGTTGCATTTGATTTAGCTGAGATGGAGCTATTCTGTGTGGAGCAAAGCGTATTTGATCAGATTTATTCTCGTGTCAAGGGCTTCTCGTGCCTCGAACCGATGGCGAAAGGAAATCTCATCGAAAGCCTCAAATCAAATTTCAGTATTCTCCTCTCGAACATCACATCGTTGTCGAGATCAGCTCCCTCTCGTTCCGGTGGGCAATATCTGCAAGAGCGGATCAATTCCTACTGAAATACGCTTAAAATTTATACCTATTTCCTTCAGACAATTATTATCGCTGAAGAATTGCAATCGGATCCTCAGCCTCAGCTTCGCACGAACAATGCTAAGGGGAAGAATTCTCACAACAAACCTGTCCCTCAAGCATGGAATTGGGAATTACAACGTTCGAAAATTATTGATACTGATTACCACTGTCGAGATTGACTTAAAACTACTTTATGGCCAGTCTGAACTAGAAGAAAACTTTCTTGCTTTTGTTGTGAAAGGTGCATTTGCTATGCTTGAAAATCCACCTCTACTGCTGACTTCTATCATAAACCCAACACAATGCTCTGATACCACATGAAGAGATCTAATCATCTAATAAAACACTAATAAAATAAATAGCAAAAATATACATACACCAGACATGGCAGAAAAGACCTAAGAGCCTCA
The DNA here is from genome assembly GCA_034641835.2 of Pinus albicaulis. NCBI lineage: Eukaryota > Viridiplantae > Streptophyta > Pinopsida > Pinales > Pinaceae > Pinus > Pinus albicaulis. Next base: position 23,307,467 of record CM076578.1, on the reverse strand, counting down.
TTGCATTCCTCTCATTCTCTCATTATTAAAAAAATGTGTATAATACAAATATAAATACAAGAGGAGAATGAGTTTCAAGATAGTGCGTCTATCTTGGATACTTTGGTTGAGAAAAAATCTCAACACCACACTAATCTAGGAGCCTAACTAGTTGGAGAGAATATCTCATCCAACTTGACCTAAACTGACTCCTAATTTTCATGATTTAATTAATTTAATTATTTTTGGACTTAGAATTGTTTAACTTATGAGAGTGAGGCTAACAAATACTCAGGGAAACTGTTACGGGAGTTCCAGTCTTAAGTACTGTTAGTCACCTATAAAATTTGTCATACCAAATGGTGGCTAAATGATTTTGGAGCCTTCAAGGAACATATTTTATTGCAAAAAAGTGTTGGCTCTTGAAAACTCTTAAAGGCCTCATGCCTCTGTCCAATTTCCACTATTGTTTCCATTTCATACTCTGAAATTTCTGCTAAAATCCAAGAGAAAAACTGCTGAAAAACCATCCTTTTTCCCCCTTCTCCCACCCATTGACAAACCTTCATTTGCTTCCCCTTTCCTCCATATTATTCCTCTACTTTTCATGAGTTGTCTCTTTCCCTTCATGAAAAACCCCTTTCCATAGTTAAAAACTCACTTTTCAACTATTTCAGAGCCCCCCTTTCCATTGAAAAAACTCTGAAAAATCATAAAAAATACAAGTCTTTACTATAGACTTAAGCCCCTTTGGGCTAAGTCCTAAACCACTTCCCTCACATGCCCTTTTCCCGGAACCAGGCGCTTAAAACCCCTATATATTTCACTCCCAATCGTTATTTTTCTTTGTAAAAACCCAAAACCCACTTATCCAAAGTTTTAACTTAAAAACTTAAGTCACGTGTTGAGAATTTCAATGGGTAGATTGAAAGACCGATCGCGCAATTGCAATTAGAGATTACAAATGGGTTGATTAAAAAGACCACATCAGAAAGTTCCGATTGCGATTGGCTTTTTATATATATAAAGCCCCGCCCCTTCGATCGCATCGGAAATCTTTGAAAGGCTCCTCCGATTATGTTTGGTTGACACTTCCGATTGCGATGTTCCGATTGCAACATCGCATCGAAGTTTTTAAAATCGCATTGGCCTATCTCCCGATCATCGCAATCGCATCAAACTATTCTCCGATCGCGCAAACGCATCGCCTCATTCTCGACCTCCGATTGCGATTTCCCCCGACCCATTCTCAACCGTTGATCAAACCTTTAGATCGACGGACAACGCTTCATCGCATCGCAATATCGCATCGGCCCTTTCTCCGATTGCGCAATCGCATCGCCTCATTCTCGACCTCCGATTGTGATTCCCCCGATTCATTCTCAACCGTTGATCTAATCTAACCTTTAGATCAACGGACAACGCTTCATCGCATCGCAATTTCGCATCAGCACCATTTGAGTCTTGCTCCCGATTGCGATCCACCGATTAGATCTGGAACGTTCACGTGTCTAGATCGGACGGCCCAGATCTTTTCCGCATGTTTCCATCGCCCTCTGCTTCTACCAAAGGGTTTTTCAAAAAGCCGTTCTCCACCGTTGATCACGCGCGATCAACAGTTTTTGTTCTTTACTTTCCGCGCTCTTCTTTAACCTCTTCTGAATAAAATCTCCACCGTTGGATGCAGCGATCCAACGACCACGATCTTTCCCGCCTTCTGAAGCAGTTTTAACCTAATTACGCAGGATTTCTTGACTATTTTTGTGTTTTGCAGGTCTTTTTTTCCATTGTATTGAAGAGAAAGGCCAATGGCCGGGAAAGACGTTTCCCGCGCCTTTGTGCTATTAAAAAGAACCATTCGCGGGCTCTGTTCCATTGTTTTATCAACAATTCATGAACGTTGATACCATAAAGAGCCCTGCGCGGCCCTGCACATCGACAAGACACTGTTTTATTCGGAGCACAGTCAAAGAGTATAAGTTTTGAAGAACAGAGCACAGCAGAGAAGAAGGTTAAAGTCAGACTTGGGAAATTACGGCTAAGAATAATTAATCAAAAGCCTAAATTCCTGGGTTAAAACACAGTCAGAAGAAATTATAGGTGTTTGACAGGTAGAAGGGACCTCCACCGCTGCGTTTGAGGCGAATTGATTCCTCAGTTATTACAAAAGCCACCTGTTGCCTCAAACCATTCAAAACAGAGGCCGAAGTTATTGATTAAACAAATATCTGCCTCCAGCGCTGCCAAGAAGTTAATTCTGCCAAAGGAGTTTAATAGAAAATATCTGCAGAAGTTACTCCCGCATAACGTAGTGCCTCAAAGTCAATTTAGGCTCCCACCGAGCTTAATTCATAAATATGAATCAATTAATACAGTGAAACACCTGTACATTTCTTCATCGAGCCTCTCAAAAGGTCGAGAAGTCTTCACTCTGTATTAATTATCCTTAAGATCTTTTGTTAGGTTTCACCTCCCCATTCTTCTATAAAAACTGCTGTAGAAGATGAGGAGTTGTTGGTTGTTGTTGATTACAAGTTGTAATATTGAAACTCTCTGAAATAAATACACAAGTCTGTTGAAGTTGAAGAACAAATTGAAGTCTTGGAGGTCTTGATGATGTTGTTGCATGCTTGTTCCTGAGAAGGCTCTATCATTGGATCCATGAGCTTGGCTGTTGGTGAAGTATTCTGAACTGTTTTATGTTTTTCCCCTGTTTTCATTATGTTCTATAATTTCTTACTATAGTAGGCTGAAAGTTTTAGGCTAAGAAATGACTCTTGGAAGCACCTTAGACCTGTTCACCCTTCACTGTTTAATGTTTTCTGCTGCTGAAGTATTTTAGAGGCTTTAATCTTTCTCTTTAGTCTTCATGCTTGTTTATTTCCTTAATATTTTGAATAGTTGGTTTCAGCATGATTTATGGTTCTCCATGCTTGTCTGCTGCCACTTAAAAACTATTATTGAAGTCTCCCTTTGAAGTTCTTCACTTGCAGTGAATCAGAGAGGTCTGTTTTGATCTTGCCCTTTGTTCTCACTTAAACAGTTGGCTTAAAGGTCATTATAATTATGATCATAGATGTTTTTAGGTGTTCCCTCTTCTATGACTGCAATTATCAGTGAATCTTTTATGTTTTCTAAAGTCCTTTAGAATAAGATCTTTGAGGAAATAGGGTGTTCCCCGAATCTTAGATTTCATTTTAAAAGTTGTTTTGGAGTCATTATTTGCTTAAGGTGTGATTTGTAGATTTCATGGTTAGCCCTGTCTATTAAAAGCTCTTTATTGTTCAAGTTATGCTTTCAAATTCCCTCTGTTGAGAATTAAACCTCTCTTTCTAAATCATTAATGTTCATCTCATTCCAAAAACAAAAGGATCATGTGGCCAAGTTAGATTTTCCCTTTGATATCCCATATCCATTGATGAGTTTGTTATGACCTTTTCTTGACTCCATTGCCCAATGAACCAGATATTTCTCTGTCCTATATATCTTTCCTAGGCCTTTCATGTTCTGCTGTATCATTCCAACCAAACAAACAAACAAATAAACACTTGCACTTAATAACTAGTCTAAAACCAATATTCAAAGCACACAAGATAAACCTTTGCAAACAAACTTTTGAGAGATCCCTCTCTGAGAACAGGAGGACTAGATCCTGTAACTCTAAAGATTGGTTCTGATGTTGCCTTGTCTTTTGATTTTCCAAACTATCAAAATACGGGAGACCAACATAATGGCAATCATGGTGGGACCTACTGAGAATATAGTGGTTTGAAAACTCTTCTTCAAACTTTTTAGGCCCAGTGTAACATAAGTAAACTTCTTCAAGCACTACCTAACAAATGGTAATCGTGATAGGACTTAATTGAATCAGTGACAAACTAAGTAACCCTTAGGATTCCCTTTAGCCCTTATCAAACCTTGAAGGAACTAGTTACCGAGCCATAAGAGTAAACTCTGTTTGTTTAAACACCTTAGCTAAGTGCGAAATCAGACTTAGAACACTCTCTTAACCTATTAATACCAAAATAACTCAGAAAAACCCAAAAAACATTTCAGTTTGGCTTCATAATAAACCTGGTCGTGGACCATAAAACCTTTTACCTCCAAAAGAGCTAAAAATTTCCACCTGGAGACTCCACAATCCTAAAAACAGACCTTAAGACTCCACTGGGGAGATCCCACGTCTTTATAAACGGAGAAGTACGCCAGCGACGCAGAGGAGTTTGTTGGAGCTCCTAGAATCGAGAAAAGGTAGCGTAGACAACCTGACAGATACCAAGCCTTGGTAACACAGGTTGAAGAACCCTCTATTTTACAGGAGGCTATACATCATCAAGTTTGGGTTGATGCCATGGTAGAAGAACACAATTCTATAATAACAAATGATGTCTGGGAAGTTGTTCCTAGACCAGAGAACAAATCAGTTCTGGGTTCGAGGTGGATCTAGAAGATCAAGTATGTTGGAGATGGTAGCGTAGAGAAGTACAAGGCTAGGTTCGTGGCCAATGGATATGCATAGAAGGAGGGAATTGACTTTGAGGAGACCTTTGCCCCTGTTGCCAGATACGCCTCCATCAGATCTGTTCTGTCCTTAGCAACACAGATGGGATGGGAAATTCACCAAATGGATGTCAAGACAACGTTCTTGAATGGAGTGATAAAAGAGGTGTACATAGAACAACTTGAAGGCTTTTAAACCCATGAGAAGAAATCTCATGTATGTATACTGAAGAAAGCCCTATATGGGCTCAAGCAAGCACCCAGAGCATGGTATGGTCGGATTGACGACTACTTGCAGCAGTTGGGATTTGTCAAGAGTGATGGAGATCCTAATCTCTACTATTTGATGGTAGAGAATGAGCCACTAGTTCTGGTACTATATGTAGATGATTTGTTCCTTACAGGATCATCTAGGCTCATAAAGGACTGCAAGAAGAACTGGGAAGCAGAATTCGACATGAAGGATTTGGGGTTGATGCATTATTTTCTAGGGATGGAGGTATGGCAGAAGAATGGAGAGATCTTCCTAGGACAAGGAAGATATGCCAAAGAAATTCTAAAGAGGTTCAGGATGCAGGATTGCCGACCCATGGAAACGCCCATGATAACCAACTGGAAGAAGATAGATGCATCGGGAGATAAGGAAGTGGACCCCACCTTGTACAGACAACTCATTTGGGTCACTTGTTTATCTGGTCAACAACAGGCCATACATTTGTTTTGCTGTCAACACCCTCAGTTAGTTCATGGTAGAACCGAAAAGGGTACACTGGGCAGCAGCTAGGCACATTCTCAGATATGTGCGGGGAACAGTTAGATATGGGTTGAAGTACACTCGAGGAGATGATGTCAGATTGAGTGGATTCACGGATGCAGATTGGGCATGAAATTTAGTAGATCAAAAAAGTACCATTCGGTATTGCTTCAGTATCAGATCAAGAATGATCTCCTGGTGCAGTAGGAAGCAGAAGTCCGTAGCACTGAGCTCAACAAAAGCGGAATATATGGCAGCAAGCACAACTACGTGCGAAGCTATATGGCTTAGGAAACTTCTAGTGAATTTATTCAGAAGAAAGATGGAAGTGACCAGTATCTTCTGTGATAATTAGAGTTGTATTAAACTCTCTGAGAATCCAGTATTTCATGATCGGTCAAAGCTCATCGACATCAGGTGTCATTTTATTAGAGTTTGTGTTCAGCATGGGGTAGTACAGTGGCAATATGTCCCCATAGGAAATCAGGTGGCAGACATACTCACCAAAGCTCTAGGAAGGGCCAAGTTTGTTCACTTCAGGGAGCAGATGGGTATGGTAGAGAATCCGTTTCAGTGGCAGAAACAAGTGATATCTCAGCCACAGATGCAACGCTTGAGAGGGAGCTGTAGTACGAATGTAGTGTTGGCAGTAACAGTGTCAATAACAGTACAGTTGCAACAACAATGTAGTAGTTGGTGGACGACATGTCAGATATCAGCAGCGCAAAGCGATATGCTTCAGAGTTAGAGCAGTATGCAGCAGGGTGTATTGCTAGAGCACATTCCTCACTAAGAGGGAGTGTTGATTTGCGGTAGCATCAGATGTGCTCTAAGTCTCAAATTTTGTGGAGAGGCTTAGACACATGTATTCCAGATAACCCATAAATCGTTTTGGGAAATTCCACCTGGAGACAGTTTTATTTGATAAATTAATTATTTTTAATGGGACCCTAAGTCTAAACTTACGAAATTAAAATAATTAATGGGTATTAATCTAAACTGTGGGTGTACCTGTTAGAAGAAGACGAGGATCAAGTGAAAATGATCTTAGCCATTGATTAGATTTTAATTTGGGCTGTTGAATGTCAACTAGAAGATTATTTAAGGAAGCTTGGGGGTCATTTGGAAAACACACAAGGCAGATACTCAGTTGCCGAGTAATATCGATTTTCTAGAAATTAGAAATTGATTCAGAGGGAGAGCTGCAGGTGGAGAGGACAAAGAGGGTATCAGCATCAGTCGGGAGAGCAAGATCTGGTTACACAGTGCAGAGAAGGGACAATGCAGAAGCATCAGAGGGACAACGCAGTGCAGTGACGTAGAACTACGCAGTCCTCACGCAGTGGTGACGCAGAGGAGGCAACAGGGCCTCTCAGGGATCATGTTCTCATTTATATTTGTGAGAAAATTTTCTTTAGTGTTATCACATAGATTTCTCTTCCCTACTGCTGATTGTTCCTTGGACAAGATATTTTTGCTAAAAAATAATAAAGAAACCCTCATCTACTGCACCAGTTTTCCCACATTGGGTTTTTCCGGGGACAATTGTCCAAAAATAATTGTGTCATTCTTGTGCTTGTATTTATTTATATCTTATCTCAGTACTTTAATTGTGAAGGCTGCGATATAATTTATTTCGATATTTACTGAAGTAATTTTTGTAAATTACTTGTTACTGGAATGATAAGTAGAAGAAATAATATCAGTAACTGCAGTTGGATTTCAATTTAGAAATTTTCATAGTTTGATGTATGCATATTACTAACCTTGGATGGAAAGAGGGAGCTGTAAAGACTTTGATGATTACAATATTGAAGCTTGCTGATTGGTTTAGATTGATGATTGGAAGCTGAAGTGTGAAAATTCCAAGATCTAGATCTGGAATCCCTATTGCAACAAGTTGAACTACTTCTACTTGCAAATCAAGTTATTATAAGATTACTTCTTAAAATATTAAAGTAGTTACTGAAGCAACCTTCTCCCATTAAAATATATTTGTGAAAACAAAACTTGAGCAAGAAAGAATAGTGCAAACACAGGACACCGTTGTTTTTGGACAAACGTCCCTAGAAAAACCTAATGTGGGAAAACCGGTGCAACAGATCTAAGGGTTTATATATTATGCAATAATTTTCTGAATACAAATCTGGGATGCCTTTCTGGAAATCCCTGCAGAGAATATGACTGACAAAGAGTTAGTGAGAGAAATCTCACACTGAAATCTGGAAACTCGACTGGCCAACAAATCTCGGATGACAAGCCCTCTACTGCGCCGCACAGTCTCTGCGTCACTCTGCGTGGGGACTATGTGGCTTCTGCGTAGCTGGTCGTCTATTGGTTGGATTTGCCCTTTTGGTCCGTTTCGGTCTCACACCCCGACTTTCCAGCACTGGATCTGGCTGACCCTCAGCTGAATTACGGATTCCCTCAAGGTTGCAGCGCTGCCTCTACGTGGGACTGTGCTGCCTCTGCTGATCTACTCTATCTTCTTCGCAAGGTATTCCCAACTCAGGAAAATCTCAAACTGGAATTACTCTGCTCCTCACTGCAATCAAGAATCACTTAGATTTGATTTTCTTCTGAGCACTGCTCCGTTAGAAAAATTCGATCTCTAGACTCTCTCGGTGTAATTTACAAATGACCCTTAAGTCTTCCTTTATAGCCTTCTCGTTGACAAATCAATGACTGAGATTAGATCTCCAATCAACGGCTCAGATTATATTAGACTTGATCTGCTTTATCTAGAAGATTCACCCACAGTTTACATTAATACAGATTAATTATTTTAATTTCCTAAGTTAGACTTAGGGTCCTCATTAAAAATAATTAATTTATCTTATAAAACTGTTTCTGGGTGGAATTTCCCAAAACGATTTCTAGGTTATTTGTAATGCATGTGTCTAAGCCTCTTCACAATGTTTGAGACTTAGAGCACGTCTGATGCTACCAAAAACAACATGAGGAGCATAAAGCTGAATTTTGTTGCAATATAATATAGATTGTGCAAAAGATTGTTGACCTCATAGGGTGCAAGTAGTAGAATTTGACACCTTAACTTGAGGCCATTATGATTTGACAAGTCTGATACTGATGATTTGTTTGAGATATGATTTGGCTCCCTCGAAAAGCATATTGCAGTAGTATATGCAGAGGTTGGAAAGATAGCAATAATTTCTTGAACCTACAACTGCTTGGTTTGATCATGGATCGCATGGATTGTGTGGATAACATTATTGATGGCTTGGATAAACACGAGAGAAGAATTGATATTGAAAAGCTGATATAACTCTTTGAAGAATATGAGGCAAAACTCTGTTATGAAGGAAGAAGACATGTGCTAGCAACTGTGAGGAAGTTTGACTCCTTGAAGATGATAGATGAACCTTTTGATGATAATTGACGAGATCTAGAAAGGTTGAAGTTTGATACGATGGATGTTGTTAAGAGCCGAGAAACCATGTCATGCAGATAGAAGGTGAAAGAATTTGGCTCCATAAGATGTTTGATGTCCAGGAAGGTCGAAGCCCAGGAATGATGGAATGCGAGAAAGGGGCCTTGCAGCTACAACCATATCTCCATGAAAGAACAAGTAGCTGATGTATTGATGATGTGTGAGACCAACTAAGGATTGTGATGATGTCTGCCTTGTTAAGATTTTGGGTAGCATTGGATGTGCTCTAGCCTGGAAACTTTGTGGAGGGGCTAGAACAAATGAGATCTCCGAGGCCCATAAATTGTTTGGAGAAATTCCACCAGAAGCCTAAGTTATTCCAAAAATTAATTATTTTAATGGAGAACCTAAGTCTAACTTAGGGAAATTAAATAATTAAAGGGAATTAATTTAAACATGTGGGTGAGAATGTTCTAAGCAACATGGATAAAGTCCTTTTCTAATCTTAGCTGTTGATTAGAGATTAGATCACGACCGTTGATTTCTCAATGAGAAAAGTATTAAAGGAAGGCTTGGGGTCAGTTGGAGAACACACACAGAGTCTAAGAGATCGAATTCTTCTGACGGAGCAGTGCTCGGACGAAGATAAGATCTGAGTGATTCAGAGAAGCAGTGAGGGGCAGATGCAGTGATTGGTCGGAGGACCAAGAGTACAACGTAGAGCAAGGGCAACAAAGACACATAGGAGGCAACACAGCCATCAAAGGGTGTGACGCAAACCCTAGAGAGGGTGACGCGGGCCCACGCGGGGCTCACGCAGGGGTAGTAGAGAGCCTCCAAGGGACAGTCTGAAATCAACTAGAGATCGGGGTTTCTAAGCCGGTAGGGCTGAAACTTGACTCTTGGAGAAGCTGATCAGTGCAGAGGAAGGGTGACGCAGTCCTTCAGCCAGTGCCATGCAGGCTCACGCAGTGGCAGCGTAGAGACTGCACAAAGCTAGCTGGGGTTTCACTAATGACTTATCTGGATCAGCCGAGACTTGCAGAGTGAGGTAAAACTCACATTTATCTCTGTTTTTCGAGGTTTTCTCTATTGGGTGAACCAGATTATGGTACCCTAGATGTACTCAGAATACTGTTGCTTAATAATAATAAACCCTCAGAACTGTTCCACCGGTTTTCTCGCATTGGGTTTTTCCGGGGACATTTGTCTGAAAAATCATGTGTGTCCTTTGTCATATGTGCGTGATGTTTAGTAAATGATTTGTATTTGTGTAGGCTGCTAGTTGTGTTTACTTCGATATTTTCTGAAAATAACTTGTATAATTAAATCACAAGTAGGAGAAGTAAATCGAGATACTGCAGTAGGGTTATTGTAATTTTGTATTCAGAAATTTTCACATCCCTGATTGAGATGGAGTAAGAAATCTCCTCCATGTTTGAGGAGTAAGGATCTCCTCCCTGGTTGAAAGGGAGAGATGATGGACACTATATTCACCATATGTCATGCATAGGCCAGGGATAACTGCCGTATGTCTTGTGAAGGCACTGGGAAGGAGAATGGAGGGTTGGATAAGCATCTGGGACTTATACTCCTTGAGGATTGGGAATCCAAGAAAGGAAGTAGTCTCGTGGATCGACACTCTTTGAGGATTGAACAAGGTATCCAAGATAAGAGTGGTCGAAGAGGACTGATATTCTTTGAGGGTTGGGAATCCAAGATAAGAATAGTCTTGTAAGGACATACCTGGCAAACATTCGATGGGATATGTGCCTTGAGAAGCTGTCATGTTGTCCATATGTATGCCTCCCAACGTTGTTCTCTAATCTTGTGGAGAGTTAGAGCTTGTCAAGTCAAGGCCTTGCTTTATTGCAATTTGACCATGCTGGTTATGATGCTTAAAGATGGCTTATAAATCTGACTCTTCTTAGGAGAATATTCAATTTGGGAAGTATCCTTATACCGATTATGTAATTATGAATTGTTGGAAATGTTGGGGGAGCGTTGGAAAATGTAACTAGGTTTAGTCTTCATATTTATCTTTGTACTTATGTCATTGTACATTTTATGTAAAAGAAAAAGCAGAAAATTAAAATTTATTTTCTAGCACGTGATTCATGCCCAAGTCAATTTGATATTTAGGTCAAGCATGCTCTTCATGCTTCTAGGTTTTGTTGAGTCAAAGAGTCGTAGTCCTATTTGGACGACTTGTAAATAAAGAGGAAAAATAATTTTCAAAATAAAGTTTGGCTCAAAAACCACCTCTAGGAGCCAGGTCAACCTTTCCCAGGAAGAGGCAACCAATCAACCCCTATGATCAAGTATAAATAAAGACCAAATCGAGCTCATTTGAAGATAAGAAGTTTCACATTACATCCCTGATCTTCTACAGTTGAATGAAGGAAGAGACGAAGTCTGGAAAAAGAGTAAAAAGGACGAAAATTTGTCTCTCAGTCTTGCATGAGGAAAGGAAAATCCTTTCTGGATTCACATTTGTAAAGACTCTGTTAGAACAAAGTTTTGTTGAAGGAAAGAATTCTCAAAATAAAATTTGGCTCAAAAACCACCACTAGGGGTCAAGTTGACCCTGCCCAGGAAGAGGCACCCAATCAGCCCCCATGATCAAGTATGAATGAAGACCAAATTGAGCTCATTTGAAGATAAGAAGTTTCACATTACATCTCTTATCTTCTACAGTTGAACAAAGGAAGAGACAAAGTCCGAAAGAAGAGTAAAAAGGTAGAAAATTTGTCTCTCTCGGTCTTGCATGAGGAAAGGAAAATCCTTCTTGGATTCACATTTGTAAAGACTTTGTCAGAATAAAGTTTTGTTGAAGGTTGCAATTGCTACTAGATTCGTTGGTGAACTTAATGTTGAAACAAAATCGTGAAGGAAGGCTTGACTTGGCATTCTAGAGGTTGGAATCTTGTCTTGGTTTTTGGGTTTTGGATGCCTCACTTTTATCTGATTCTATAAGAAGAGATTTTTTTTTTGGTTTTTCCCTTGGAAGGGTTTTGCCCTGGCTTGGAGCCTATATCTTGTGTTCATTGTTCTCTTGTGATCTTCATGTTTATATTTTGATAATTGTTTGATGAAGAAACATAATAAAGATTAATAAGAAGTCAACTAATTTCACAAGCAGTTATCAAAGAAAGAGAATTCTACTCTTTCACAACATGTTGGAGCTTAAAAACAATCATGCTTGTTAGCACACAAGCCCTTACTTCTTGAGATAAAGTCCTTAACCTCAAGTAAGGCTTTGGTGTAACTAAGAGGGGGTCATTGTCACCTCGTCAACCATATTCTACACTTTAGATTGGCTCTTCTCTAGCTCAAGGAGTGCTTCCCTAAGATACGATTTCTGGCATTTAGGGAGTGAGTTCAAAGGTGATAAGAAGAATTGTAAATTTATGTAGATGTTCTATGCTTGATGCAACTTTACTTTTCACTACAACAATCACATAAACAATCAAGTAAAATGCTGATAGAACATGCCAGTGGATCTACAAAAGACAAACCAGAAACAGAGAAATGTGGTGGTGCGTTACGGCGGTCAATAGGATGCTTCAACCAACAAAGTCTCCTTGGTCAGCCAACCCAGCATGTGTCACAACAGCCCTCAAAATAGCGACACGGTCAACTCAAAGTCAACCCCAGGAAAGTCAACGCTGTCCAAAAAAGTCAACACAAGACAACAGTAAGAAAGTCAACGCAGCTCGATCTTTGGTCAAACTTTTGACCTCGATTCTTGTGCCAATATGTAAATCGAAGTCTCCACCAAAATTCAACCTCTTTGGACAATGCGTTGACCAAAGTCAACGCTGGTCAAACTTGCGTGGAAACCCTAGCTGCAGTAAATTCGTCCAAACCCTAGCTGCAGTAAATTCGTCCTTCTTTCCCATGTGTGAACCGAAACTGCTTCCAAGGAGCTCGTGCTAAATCAGAAGAGGTGATGATGTGTGAGGATGAGTTGAGTGAAAAAGTCCTCCAACGTTGACTCAATTTATATCAATCACTGAGGTGTGTGACACATTTGCTGGGGGTGTAAAACCTTAAGGCCGACCTGCATATATTTGAAATTATTAAAAATAAATTCAAAATAAATGTTCTCATCGGATCAAGATGATCTTTAGATCGATCTTGCACCTCTTCGAAAGAGGAACCCAATAAAAATATTGGTGTCTTCATCTGAGCATCACAACATGGAGTTTGGACCTAGTTGTCCAAATTTTAACACTCCCTCTCAACTAGGGAGAACTCCATCCACCTGTGCAATCAAACATTGTGCGTCATCCCGTCGTAACTTGCTTTGCTGGCCTCTTTATTTCAGAACAGAAGTGGGTTAGTCACAAAGACATCATTCCTCGGTTGACATATTCAGCCCAGAGGTCCGAAACCTCTATCGGACTCACAAAGAGTCTCATACCTTCCGGAAGTTGGTTTACCTGACCCGAAGTCATTAGGATGTCTGAAACCTCACTTGGACTCTAGAGAGTCATATATACTAACCCGAAGTTAGTCTCACTGACCTGAAGTCAGTTGGAGGTTCGAAACCTCACATGGACTCAAAGAGTCACATACCAACTCGAAGTTGGTTTATCTAACCCGAAGTCAGTAGGAGGTCCGAAACCTCACATGGACTCAAAGAGTCACATACCAACTCAAAGTTGGTTTATCTGACCCGAAGTCAGTAGGAGGTCCGAAACCTCACATGGACTCAAAGAGTCACATACCAACCTGAAGTTGGTTTATCTGACCCGAAGTTAGTAGGAGGTCCGAAACCTCACTAGACTTGATCCCTGATCAAGTGGTTGGACACATGTCATCCTAGCTAGAGAGTACAACAATCTCTGATGCGTCCATCAGTCTTTGCTACTAGTCTTTAGCTTTTCCCACCTCATTGGCCAAATGAGAGGTACTTCCCATGAGTCCGGAACTCAAATGACTATGATGCATACGGGGCACAGATCATGAGAGGCGAACCAACTCAATCGTCATAACGGTGGGGCCCAAGCACACCAACAGGGTTCGACAAGCCTAGCCCTGTGGTTGCTTATAGCTTCGAGAAGCTATCCCCAAAGCTCCCTAGAGCTCCCAGAGCTCATTGTCCAACAGGACCCTCAGAATAGGGTCGTTCCACGATACCAAGATTCTCACGGAAGGTTAGGAACATGACCTTCCCCAAGGGCATTGTGAGAATATCCGCGACCTGCTCATCAGTTCCTATATGATCGAGCCTTACGGCGCCTTGCTGTACCATATCCTGGATAAAGTGGTACCAACCATCAACATGCTTGGATCGTTCGTGGAACATAGAATTCTATGACAAACGAATCCTCCTCTAGTTATCATAAAGGATAACGATGGCATCTAGCACATGCTCGAACAGCTCACTGAAGAGCTTTCGCAACCAAGTGACTTCACAACAGGCCATACATGTCACAATGTATTTGGCCTCAGCGATGCTCAAGGCTACCAACTTCAGTTTCTTGCCCGAAGCAGATCTACGTGTGAAGTAGCATCCAGATGTGCTCTTGCAATCCACCACACTGCCAGCCCAATCGGCATCGGTTTATCCATGGAGTGTCATACTCCCAGCAGTGTATCTCAGCCCATGGTCTATTGTGCCTCAGAGATATCTCAAGAGTTTCTTGGCACCAACCCAGTGAATGTTATGATCAACCATGTGTTGACTCAAAGTGTTCACTGCACAACATACGTCTGGGTGGGTGTTCCCTAAGAACATCAGGGCCCCTACGAGTTGAAGATACTCAGTGGGATTTGCTAGAACAGGCCCAGGAGCGCTGCCACTCAACTTCTTAAAGTTGAGCTCCATTGGTGTCGACACGGACTTGCAGTCCACCATACTAAATCTTTGCAGAAGCTTCACAATGTATTTTCCTTGAGAAAGGAAAATCTCGCCAGGTCTCTGCCAGACCTCCAAGCCTAGGAAATAGTGCATCAGTCCTAGATCCTTCATTTTGAACTCAACAACGAGCTCCCTCTTGCACTGATGAATGAGAGGGTCAGCACCTGTCAGGAAGAGGTCGTCCACATACAACACCAGAATGAGAGGCTTCCCCTTGACAACCTTGAAGTAAAGGTTCGGATCAGCATTACTTCGAGTGAAGCCCAACTTCATCAAGTAGCTATCTATCCTCTTGTACCAAGCTCTGGGTGCTTGCTTCAGCCCATAGAGGGCTTTCTTCAACCTGCAGACATGGGTGTCTCGATCCTGGACTTCGAACCCCAAAGGTTGCTCCAGAGGGTCTTTCCACCCACACCATGGCAGCAGGTCTTCACATCCATTCGACAGACTCATCTCATGGAAAAATAAGGCTATAACATCAATGGTGGCAGGATTGCCATGTGCAAATATGTTTATCAGAATCATGCCTTCCTTGAGAGCCACGGCACCGACCCTACTCTGAACTTTTCAGCACTTCCATTAGATCCATGCTTGATCTTGTAAAGCCATTTTGAGGTGACAATTGCTTTGTCCTCCGGTCTAGGAACCACATCCCAGACATCATTCTTCATTATGGACTCATACTCTTTGTGCATAGCATCCTTCCAGACTTGATGCTTTACGGCTTCCTCAAAAGATCTAGGCTCGGATTGTACAATAGTACTCATGGCTGCTAGATACCCTTGGTATCTACTCGACTTCTTGCTTTCATAGAATGTCCCCCTTGGGGCCTTATGTCCCTCAGCATCCTCGAGAGTGTCTCGGAGCCATGATGGTCTCTTTCCCAGTGAAGGAGGTCGATCAATCGGGTCCATCGGTCTTTCAACATCAGGCATCGTCTCATCCTTCGGTTCCTCTTGATTTCCAGGCTTTGCTTCATGATCTTCCTCAGATCTCAGAAGATTGACTACTTTCCTCAGGGAAGCATCTTCATCAAAGGTGACATTGTGGCATATCTCCACTTCCCTTTTACTAGGCACATAGAATCTATAGGCCTTCGAAGTTTCGTTGTAGCCCACAAACATTGTGGTCTCCCTCTTGATGCTATATTCTCTGCAAAAGTTCTTGAACTTGTTCGTCTCATATTCAGTGCCATTATCGGTTTGTCAGATAGCATCCCATGTCATTTCTCCCAGTGTACTTCCTCCAATTTGGTAGATTGTATCAATTCTAGACCCAAACGTGATAAGCTTCCTTGAAGCTCTTCTTCCACATGCACACCTTTCCATCAGTGAATGCCACATTGAAACCTTTGTCTTCCATGGCCGATATAGACACAAGGTTCTTCTTCAAATTAGGTGCATAGAGTACATCTTGCAAGTGGAGGACTTGACCTTGAGACAAGTGGAGGGTCACAGTTCCTGTCCCTTTCACGGGATATGTGGCATTATCTCCAAGGATAATTTCCAGATTAGTATCCTTCTCAACCATATCAAAGAGTGCTTCCTTGAACCCAGTGATGTGCCTTGAGGCACCACTATCTATCAACTAGACATCCATAGTGTCAGGTGGAGATGCAACAGAGAGGGCAGATGCAAGAATGAATTCATTTCCTTTATCAACAACATTTGATTCCTCATACCTGGAATTTCTTGACCTTTTGAAAGGTTGATCATTTCCTCCGGAGGGAGTCATCCTCTTTCCCTGGAACCTGTTGTTCCTTTGATTGTCATCCCTCTGGTTGTTGTTGTTGTCATCACCATCGGGAGAATCCTTCTTGAAAGAACATTCTCTGACATAGTGACTTGGCCTATGACAAGTGAAACACTTGCCCTTCTTTCCTTGGGTCCCTGCTTTTCCTTTGTACTTTGGACCACCAAAGTTCTTCTTTCTAGAATGAGCAGCGTATGCAACATTTCCTTCATTTCCATACTCCTTCATTCTTGATTCTTTTTGAACGCATCTTGACAGTACTTCGTCAAAGTCAGGTATCACATTATTATTTAGAATGGTAGTGTTGAACACATGCCATTCGGATGAGAGCCCTCCAAGTGCGGTGAGTACCATCTCTCGATCAGCTATTGTCTCCCCAATAGCCAGCAGATTGTTCCTAATCTTGGTCAGCTTCAGAAAGTATGATTGGACAGACTCATCCCTGCCCTTCTTCAGATTCTTCAATTGATTCTTGAAGAATAGTACTTGATTTGCATTGTTGGCCTTGAACATGAGGACCAACTTATCATACATCTCTTTGGATGTGCCCAACTCAGAGATGTAGGCCACCAGACTTTTATTAATGGATTCCCTGATCATCAACTTTGCTTTGATCTCCCCCTTCTTGTACTTTGTTTTGGCAGCAGCAGTAGCAGTGGATGGAGGTTCTTGGATTTTACCCTGCACATAGTCCATGACATCTTGGTCTTTCAATTTGAGATCCAATATCATCTTCCAAGCATGGAAGTCATCCTTCCCAGTCAATTTGTCATCCTCCTTGAAGCCATAGTTTGTGGAACCCATTTTCCTCTTCGGTGATTGCTACAAATAGGGCTTGTCTTCACCTCAGCTCTGATACCATGTAAATTGATGTAGATGTTCTATGCTTGATGCAACTTTACTTTTCACTACAACAATCACATAAACAATCAAGTAAAATGCTGATAGAACATACTAGTGGATCTACAGAAGACAAACCAGAAACAGAAAAATGTGGTGGTGCGTTACGACGGTCAACAGGATGCTTCGACCAGCAAAGTCTCCTTGGTTAGCCAACCCAGCATGTGTCACAACAGCCCTCAAAACAGCCACACAGTCAACTCAAAGTCAACCCCAGAAAAGTCAACGCAGTCCAAAAAAGTCAATGCAGGACAGCAGCAAGAATGTCAACGCAGCTCAGTCTTCGGTCAACCTTTTGACCTCGGTTCTTGTGCCAATATGTACGACCTTCCAAATTCGAAGTCTCCACCAAAATTCAGCCTCTTTGGACAATGCGTTGACCAATGTCAACGTTGGTCAAACTTGCATGGAAACCCTAACTGCAGTAAATTCGTCCTTCTTTCCCACATGTGAACCGAAACTGCTTCCAAGGAGCTTGTACTAAATCAGAAGAGGAGATGATGTGTGAGGATGAGTTGAGTGAAAAAGTCCTCCAACGTTGACTCTATTTATATCAATCACTGAGGTGTGTGACACATCTGCCAGGGGTGTAAAACCTTAAGGCCAACCTGCACATATTTGAAATTATTAAAAATAAATTCAAAATAAATGTTCTGCTCATCGGATCAAGATGATCTTTAGATCGATCTTGCACCTCTTCGAAAGAGGAACCCAATAAAAATATTGGTGTCTTCATCTGAGCATCACAACATGGAGTTTGGACCTAGTTGTCCAAATTTTAACAAGAATAAATTCCAGTAAAACAGTTTTTTAAAGGATTAAGAGAATAAAGTTGATGGAAGGATTGGAGACCGTGTCTTTCCGTTGGGCATATAGGATATCAAGAAAGAAGTGTTTGTATCACCAACACTTAGAGAAGCAAGACCACATTTAACATTTCAAAATAAACTACTGGAAATTTAAAGAGAACCACTTACTCATCAAAGTGACACAATGGATCATTGAGAACCACTTACTCATCAAAGTGACACAATGGATCATTGATCCATTGAACATCCACCCATTTGCAAAGCATCCACAAAGGAAAAATCTCCAAGAGAGCGTTGTGATTAATCATCCATAGCATGAACTGAAAATGCGGACGAAGAGTTTTCTCCAAAAATCTTTGAGATATTCAATTAGGTTCCAAGGGATCTTTCCACAAATCCAACCATGAGAAATGAAGGAGAGAGCTATTCTTTAAATAGAGTTTAGCTTCCATATCTTCTTACAATAAAATGTGATTTTTTTCCTAGATTCAGCAATCTCTCCAAGGAATACACTAAAATATTACCATTCAAACCTCCTCAATAACTCTATACTAAAGATAGTAATAAGATGTTGAGATACCCTTTCTTCTCCAAGAAAAATCAATAAAATATGTTAGAAAGTCAATACAATAATTCTCTCAAGCAACCAACTTCATGATACAAGTCGACAATAACAAGACTAGGGAGTTGGTTATGCAACAATCCTCCAAAAATGGCACCATGAGGTAGGGCTCCTCCGCCAAGTGGTTGACCATGTATCTATCTTCAAGAACGATGAATGAATCCTCCGTAGAAGCACGTGTGGCCCTCTTCAAACCCTGAATGAATGTACAAAGACCATGCAGAACTCCAATAAAGTGGCATTTGTGGCATCACGAGTAGAACTTTCCTTCAATAGTCAATGTAGAAGGCTCCATCTGGCACATCCCAAGGTAGAAGTACAATCTGCAAAGGAGAAGACCAAGTAAAATCCTCAGTGAGTGGACTTCCTCATCATTATAGCTTGGCAATATGTGCAAGGTGACTTGCTCTCATCTAAGGTGTCCTCCGCATTGTCTAACAAACTCCTCAAAGGGGTAGTGACGCTCAAAACATATGCTGAAATTGTGAGTGCCTTAAATCGCATGCCTGGCCAACATATCAAATGTTTTGCTTGATGAACCGATCTGAAAATGGGGTTTGAATTCCCGCTGGAGATACGAGTGAGACTTGGATGCTGAAATAGGTCTGAGAGAAAGTTGCCTCTTCTTCCCATAGGTAGATAAACTGATCACTCAACACTCAGAATTCCTGTGCGACTGCTGCTATATTTCATGTTACCAGGTTTGTTTTAAATGCTGAGTATAGTTTGATGGTAAGTATCAGCTCTTCCCTAGTAGTTTGGCCTCTTAAAGTGCACAAAAATACATCAAACTGTCCTTAAATATCTGCTACAGGTTGCAAAATCTGCTGTTTTGCAAGCATAGTTGTGTTGATCTAGCAACAACCCCCCTATACTATTTTAATTTCCACATCTGATGAGGCAGAAAAGCATGGGGCTTCTCCTTTTTGTTTTGGATTTCGAAGCTTACATGAACTTTATCTTTTGATTTTCTTTACTATGAAAATTTTCATTTAATTTGCTTTAGTTCTTTTCCTCCAAATTCATTGGGCTCCTGAAGATGTGCATTAATATTACCCTGCCGTGCTTGAGAGCTAGTTTTGTCCGTAGAAAATTTCCAAAATTTGTCCAAAACTCTCCTTTCAGTGTGCAGAAACTTGCTTTCCGTTGTTCCATATCAAACCTCAACTGTTCTGGTCGTGACCTATAACATCACTTTAAATTTTTCAAAACTTTCTTTTCTCATTGTGCTGAAACTTGATTGACCTGTTCTGTATCACACCTCAACCCTTTTTGGTCATGACATATCACATCACTGTAAACTTTCCTTGGTCATGACATTGCAATCTTTGAATCTCTCTCTTGGTGATGCATTGCATGCACCAATAGTTTCCACTTGTGCAATGTATTGCTCAGCAAACCTTTTTCAGTACAACATGTCACATTGCATCAAAGTTTTCTTTTGTGCAACATGCCGCACTTTCTCAAGCTTTCAACTTTTGTGACATATCACTTAGTAAATCAATTTTGGTGTGAAATATGATGTAGACTGAAGTTTTTGTCCTTTGTAGTGTATCACACAAAAGAATCATTTTTCCAAACTTTCCTTTCCCGTGAAAACTTCTCTTTTATCACATTGCACAATAGTTTCTTTTCATTTGAAACAATCACAAGAGAGGGTTCTCATGGGTCTCCATCTGCTCATAATATCTATCTTTGCTCCAATGTTGAGGGCTTCCAAGGTGGTGCTAACCCTCCCAAGTCTTAAAAGGCGAGACAATCCTCCTTTGGGCCTTGGATCAGTTACCATCCCTCTCAAAGTGCTAATGTCGGCTTGGGGGTGTATTGGGTCTAGGTGCATCATCCAAAATGCCATCAAATGTAGTGCAATGTATCAGAACACTTTAGGGGCAGAAGGTGCCTGTTACCGCTCAAACTAGCAGGGGTTCTAGGAGGGGATCCTATGCAACTACTAGCTCAAGTGGCAACAATGGAGCAATAACCCACTATCACCTCAGCTATAGATCCTTGCTCTTTACAAACTTTCACTGATGGGAGGAGACCCGTTATAGGGGGAATCACAGGGATGAGATATGTCAACAAATGGATGGAGAGTGATCCCTAGAACCTATTCACTATTGAGACTCAATTAAATGGCTTACTTGCTTAAGAAACAAGGTGATGGGCTCTCTAGTAAGGGTTAAGAGGGTACTTAGCCTATGTTTTGGGAATATTCCTTGACAAGGAGCTTCCTTGACCTAAGAATTCTTGTGGAGAAATGGCCACTATGCAATCCTTGTGGAATTTGAGTTATAAGGTTGTGGGACCACAAAGAACCAAAGTGGACCCAAACTAGGTAAAGGGTATGGAGTTGATTAATCAAAGAGGGGCTTGACCTAATTAGGGAAGAAAATAGGATCAAAGGGCTAATTTTTCTTTGAGATTTGAATGCAATGATCCAAGTGAGGACACTAACCCAAACCAACCTAGGGAAAGAGTTGGTCTTATGGCTAGGGCTCGCTCTATCTCGAGATTCCATTGTCAGATTTGCCTCAAACATGGAGGACCTCTAGAGAAGACCCCAACGCAGTACTGAACCAAAAATCAAGGGTTTTGGATGGCTACAAAGGGATTCGCTTGATTCCCTAGGTGACCTACTAGGGTTAGGCCAAGAAGGAGAAGAAAAGGTGAGCAACATATACTTTTAGGTGACCACCAATGGTTGTATCAGTGCCTTGCCTTTTGGGGAGATGGAGTCAAGGTGATTTTGTGATTTGGAGAGACTTAAACCCGATCAAGGAGACCTTTAGGCAACTTCACATGGAATATTAGGTCATGAGAGCAACTACAAAAGGATTTTATACTTTGATGTGCTAGAATTGATGACTTATCAAGGTGTATTCAATGAAATTAAACCTCTAGGAACATTCATTCATAATACATGGCACATGTAATAAATGTAGCACTTCAAAAGTCCAAAACTTTCCCAATTTCGCATAAATTAAGGCAAATTTCAGATCTAGAGAGCGAAAATCCCATACATTTTTCATGTGACAAGATAAATGTAAAGAATAGACATGAAAAAGAGCACTTACATGTACAATGCGTATATCCAATCATCAAATCAAGACAAACTTGAAGCTCCAAGACCAAGAGAATAGTATCCAAACATCAAAATTCATCCATGAAATCAAACTCGTCCTCCAAAAGGGAATGCAAAATTCTCCAAAGAGCTACTAATCCAAACAAGTGATGATTGTGAAAATTCCAAAATCGGAATCCCTACTGCAGCAAGCTGATATTATATCTTCTACTTGTTAATTCTGAATCAAGTTATTTATGGTGTTACATAGTAAACATCAAAATAAATTTTACTACAACCTTCACAACATAAAAATACTGCGAAAACAAATACTGAGCAAGAAAGAAATAAACACACTCACAATGAACACTGTTGTTTTTGGACAATGTCTCTGGAAAAACCCAATGTGGGAAAACCGGTGCAACAACTGAGGGTTTAATATTATGCAGTAATTTCTGAATACAAATCTTTGGATGCCCAAACTGGCAATCCAATACAAAGAATAAATTGGCAAAGAGATAGTGAGAAATTATCTCACACTATCGCGGGCGATCCGACATTGATCCAACCTCTGAATGGCTAGCCCCACGCTGCCTCTCCGCAGTCACAACACTGTCTCTGCGTCACAAGTTACAGCCTCTAGGGACTATGTCACTCCTCTTGTTGATCGATCAGCTGATTGGAAACTCGGATCTTTGGCCCTCCGGTCTCACACCCCGTCTCCCGGCACTAGATCTAGACCGCTCCTTAGCAAAATTATGGATCTCCTCAGAGGCTTTATGCTGCCCAACATGGCACTGCCCAACATGTATTTCCTAAGTTTAGACCTAGGAATACATTAAAAATGATTAATCTCTAAACCTCTCGATGCCTCCTCTACAATGTTTTCATCGGATCAGGAAAACTTCTTCCGGCAAACTATCCCTGCCCCTTGCTGCAAGAAATCTCCTCGATCTCTCTCTGACAATTGTTGCGCTGCACTCTTGAGAATGCGATCTCTAGATCTCTCACATGATGTGTTCTCCAAATGCCCATCAAGCTCCTTCTTATAATCTCTCTTTGACATATCAACGACCAAGATTAAAACATAATCAAAGGCTAAGATTAACTGGAAGTCGATGTTGAGTTTTCTTGAGTGTTGGGGTAGCATCGAATGTGCTCTAGCTCCCAAAATTTGTGGAGGGACTAGAGTACATGAGATCTCCAAGACCCATAAAGGGATTTGGGAAATTCCATCCAGTTTGGGAGATAATTAATTAATTAATAATTTTAATTAAGGACCCTAAGTCCAACTTAGGAAAATTAAATTAAAACATGTGATGGAATTGTTTTAAGTCACACGGATCAAGCTTTCTTTTAATCTGAGCCATCGATTCAAGATCTGATCATGGCCGTTGGTTTCTCAACGAGAAAGTATAAAGGAAAGACTTGGGGTCATTTGGAGAACACACACACGGAGGCAGAGCACTGTGACTAAGTTGAAGTTCTAGGGCAGGGTTTGCTAAGAACTTTCATAAGTGTTTCAGTTGCAGAGGGGTAGTTTAGGAAAAGGGGATGGTTTGATCCCAGTGCCTAGAATAAGCAAGAGGTAGAGAGCAGCGGAGAGGGCAGCAGCTGCGCAGGACAGAGGTAACTTCAGCTAGGCAGGTGCTACGCAGTCCCTTCTGGGGCAGTGCTCGGTAGCAGGGGACCCATCTGGGTTACACAGAGACCCTCAAGGATAGCATAGGGTCCGCATCACCCATTCTGGGGTTACGCAACCCTTTCCAGGCTAGCGCAAAGGCACACAGAGACTGAAGAGACTAACACAGGGGCTTCAGGGGCAGCGCTAGGGTTTCTAGGGCCAGAATTTGGCTGAGTCTTGTAAATCCCGTTTGAGGGTGTGGATCAGTCAACATTTTGGCTTCAGAACAACAGGTTAGCTGCAGATCTATATTTTTCTCTGTCGGGTTAACTAGTGTGGTGCCCAGATTTGTTGTATTAAGAATACTACTTAATAATGTGAACCCTCCAGCAGCCAAAAGACTGATTTTCCCGCATTGGGTTTTTCTGGGGACTATTGTCCAGAAAATCTTGTGTCACTTTGTCTATGTGTGCATGTACTTTTACTGTTTTAGATCTGAATTGGTGAAAGTCTATTATGTGTTTACTTCGATGTTAATCTAAAGATTTCAGCATTAATAACTTGTTAAGTAGGAGAAGTATAACTAGATCTAACAGTGGATTTCTGCATAAGGTAGCATTCATAAGTTTTCACAGTCGATCCTCGTCTTTATCTAGAAGATTCACATCCGACTTAATTAATACAGTTTAATTAATCACATTTCCTAAGTTTAGACTTAGGAATACATTAAAAATGATTAATTATTTTAACTAAGCCATCTTTGGATGGAATTTCCCAAAATGCTTTCTGGGTTTTGGAGAATTCATGTGTCTTAGCCTCTATGCATAATCTTGAGGCTAGAGCACATCTGATGCTACACTAATCAACAATCCCTCTTAGCAAGGAATGTGCTCTAGTGCTGCAACCTCCTGAAGCATCACTCTGACTTTTGCACCATCCCAGCTTTGCTGCTGATGTTTGGCTGCTGCTTCCCACCAACTACTACGTAGCTTTCTCTACGCCACATCTGTGATGCTGTTGACTTTGCATGCTGCTTTCAACCACTGCATCTGCACTGCAACTTTGTTGCTATTGTTGCCACTCTAGCATCTGCAACTGTCTCTCATCTGTTGCTGCTGCAACTGAGAGATGTCCATCACACTGAATCAACTGTGTTCAGTCTGATGCATCTATCAACCGAGTTTTGATTGCTGCTAGCCTCTGCGCTGTCAGTGAAGCCTTTGCAATGTTGCCAACTCTGCTCTGCGCTGCTCAGTTCCTAACGCTGCTAACCACTGCATCTGTCACTCTGGCACCTGACTACACCATCTGTCACTGGTCCATCCTGCTACTGCTACTATGGTCTCCTGTAGTAAGGAATTGATCCAAGAGGTGGACTCCTCAAGGATCCTTCCCATCCTGTAGCTCTCTGAGGCTACAA
This sequence comes from Pinus albicaulis, assembly GCA_034641835.2. Classification (NCBI taxonomy): domain Eukaryota; kingdom Viridiplantae; phylum Streptophyta; class Pinopsida; order Pinales; family Pinaceae; genus Pinus; species Pinus albicaulis. The sequence goes on along the minus strand of CM076578.1, from coordinate 23,282,786 downwards.
AACCATATCGCCCCACCTCTCCGCTGGAGGTATATGGGCAATCATAGCAAACTCTATTGATTTATGGTAGCATCGGATGTGCTCTAGCCTTGTAATTTTGTATATAGGCTAAGTCACATGTATTCCATAAAACCCAAAAATGGTTTTGGAAAATTCCACTTAGAGATGATTTAATTAAATTAATTAATCGTTTTTTTTAATGTTTTCCTAAGTCTAAACTTAGGGAAACTGATTAATTAAAATGTATTAATTAAATCAAGTGTGAATCTTCTAGATAAAGTCATGGATCACCTCCAAGTTAATCTTAGTCCTTGATTATGTTTTAATCTTGGCCGTTGAAGACTCAATGAGAGATTATAAGGAGGGTGAGCGGCCTATGGAAAATACACTAGACACTTGAGCCATTGGGTATTTTCGAACTGTGAGAGAGAAACACATTTTTTGATCAAGAACAAATCACTAGGGCTGGGTTTGCTAAGTGATTTGATCCAGTGATCAGATCCAGAGAGGGGCAGAAGCGGAGATTGGTCAGGAGGACCAAGAGTGCATTTTTAGAGAGAGGCATAGGTGACGCAGATAGAGATAGCGCAATTTTCTGAAGAGGTGATGCAGATCCTGCAGGAAATCACGTAGAAACAACGCAGTGTCTCTTGGAGTCAGTCCAGAGATAGCTAGAATTCTGAACCAGGAGGGCCAAAATTCAGCCCTAGATCAGCTAGATCAGTTGTAGAACAAAGTGACGTAGTTCCTTCAGCTTGCCCACGCAGGCTTACGTAGTCTAGCGTAGGAAATCACGCAGAGATAGCAAGGGCATCATTTACATTGTCAGAACAGCCGGAGATTAGTTGAGTGAGGTATATCTCACAATGTTCACCAGATTGCCTAGATTTCTCTGAAGGGTTTGCCAGTTGTTGGCACCCTAGTTGTATTCAAGATTCTGCTGCATAATAAAGAAACCCTCAAATATTCTGCACCAGTTTTCCCAAGTTGGGTTTTTCCGGGGATAATTGTCCAAAAATAACGGTGTCTATGTGTGATTACTTGTGCTATTTTATATGTGAAGTTTGCATCATATTTTATTTTGTTATTTAACACGAGAAATGTTAAATAATTGTGTTTAATAATGCAATAGAAGAAATCTAATAAGTAGCTACAGTAGGGTTCTCCACTATAGAATTTTCACATGGTATCAGCGCTGTCAAATCCAAAGGAAGCAAGGTCAGAAAAAGGGACTGCGTAAACCATAAGCTTTAGAAGGGACACAACGCAGAAAGAAGCACATATAAGTATGACAGACTTACATGTCTTATTCTCTAGGTTAAAAGAGGATGATACATGCCTAGCAAGTTCAGTATCTGCAGGAATCTGGTATATTTATAGCGGGGCTTCAGCTCACATCACTGGAGTACGAGAATACTTCTCGAGCTATAGGGAAGAGCAGATGAACTTCCATATCACTATGGGCAATAGCACGAAGTGCACTCCAGTTGGGAGAGGATCCGTAGTGTTTTAGACGGAAACCGGAACCAGTGTCAGGATTACGGATGTATTACATGTGCCAGGGCTTGGGATGAACCTAATCTCAGTATCCCAGTTGCAAGACAAAGGGTATGACATTCACTTTACCGGGAAGAAAATATATGTCAAGCATCCCAGTTGGAAACAAACAAGGCAGATCGGGATCAGGAGCAATAGACTATACCGGTTGCAGATCGAAACCCCGATGGCACTAGTCAGTAGTAATCTTGAAGACAAGAAAGGGTTGAATGAACTTTGGCATAGAAGAATGGGGCACCTACACCACGGTGCATTAAAAATGCCCAGAGAAACAGTTGATGGGGCACTTGTTCTCAGCACGGAGCATGATGACGTGTGCCGAGGATGTGTACTTGGGAAGTATGCTAAGGCATCTTTTCCTAGAAGTGAAAACATGGCAGCAAGTGTTTTGGGATTGATACACTCAGATATCTGTGGACCAATGTCCACTAACGCTCTCAAAGGTGGCAAATATTTTGTCACATTCATTGATGATCACTCTAGGAAGACCTGGATCTACTTTCTGAAGACAAAAGATGAAGTCTTTGAAAAGTTCAAAGAATTCAGGGCTCTTGTTGAAAACATGGTGGGGAAGAAGATCAAGACATTGCGTTCAGATAATGGTGGGGAATACATAGATGGGGACTTAACAAATTTCTGCGCAAAGGAGGGCATCAAGAGAGAATGGACTGTGCCATACAATCCAGAGCAGATGGTGTGGCAGAACGGAAAAACAGGACAATTGTAGGAGCAGCCAAAGCCATGTTATTTGACCTTGAATTACCCCGATATTTATGGGCTGAAGCATGCAATACAACAGTGTATATCCAAAACAAAACACCTCATAGAGCCTTGAGTAAGAAGACTCCTGAGGAAGCTTTCACAGGGAAGAAACTGGAGGTAGGGCATCTTCGGATATTTGGTAGCATGGTTTACTGTCATGTACGCAGCGAGAAGAGAAGCAAGCTAGATCAAACTGCAGAAAGGGGGTATCTTGTAGGGTACAGTGACACCTCCAAGGCATATAGAATCTATATTCCTGACAGTAGGAAGGTTGTGATAAGACGCGATGTTAAGTTCATGGAGGATAGAGCATTTCAGAAATCGCAAGATATGCCAGCAGAGGATCAAACTGCAGAAGTTCCCTTGGTCCAAGAACAATAGGGGCACCAAGAAGAGCAGACAGGAAGACATACTGTGGTACCAAGGACAGGTACCAACATTTTCACGGAGGAAGATCAAGAAGATACTCAGTCGGAAGAGCAAATAGAGGAAGAGTTGAGAGAGCAACCTTCCACCAGTGGACAGATTTGCAGGGAAGCTTAACAAATATTGAGGGACGCAGAAAACTTTATTGGGACTCCCAGGGATGGGAAGAGACAGCGCAGACCTCCTGATAGGTACTAGGCCTTAGTGGCTCAAGTAGAAGAACCTCCCAGCTTCCAGGAAGCTGTTCAGCTCCAAGTATGGGTAGATGCCATGATAAAAGAGTATGCTTCTATCATGACAAATGATGTTTGGGAAGTCGTACCCAGACCTCAGAGCAGATCGTTTGTTGGATCACGTTGGATCTACAAGATCAAATACGCTGCAGATGGCAGTGTAGAAAAATACAAGGGAAGGTTCATGGCAAAAGGGTATGCTCAGAAGGAAGGCATTGATTATGAGGAGACCTTCGCACTAGTTGCCAGATATACCTCCATCCAAACTGTAGTATCTTTAGCAGCACAGATGGGATGGGAGATTCATCAAATGGATGTCAAGACAACGTTCTTGAATGGAGAAATTGAGGAAGAGGTATACATCGAACGACCAAAGGGTTTTGAGACTCATGAAAGGAGGCCTCATGTGTGCAGATTAAAGAAAGCTCTATACGGGCTTAAGTAGGCTCCGAGAGCATGGTATGGTCGGATAGATAGCTATTTGCAAAAGATGGGATTTGTCAAGAGTGATGTGGATCCCAATCTTTACTATTTTTTGGTAGAGGATGAGCCATTGGTACTTGTACTATATGTAGATAATCTATTTCTTACAAGATCATCTAGGCTCATCAAGGATTGCAAACGAAATCTAGAAGTTGAATTTGACATGAAGGATTTGGGGTTAATGCACTACTTCCTAGGACTGGAAGTTTGTCAAAAGGATGGAGATATCTTCTTGGGACAGGAGAGGTATGCCTTGGAAATTCTGAAGAGGTTCAAAATGCAGGACTGCAGACCCATGGCCACACCCATGATCACCAATTGGAAAAATATAGATGCTTCAGAGGATACAGAGGTAGACCCCACCTTATACAGACAACTCATCGGATCATTGATGTATCTGGTGAACACCAGACCAGACATTTGCTTTTCTCTCAAAACACTCTTAGTCAATTCATGGTGGAACCCAAAAGAGTGCACTGGGCAGCAGCAAGGCACGTTCTAAGGTATATATGGGGAACAGTCAGATTCGGTATCAGATATGGCAAAGAAGAGGATGTCAGAATCAGTGGATTCACAGATGCAGATTGGGCAGGGAGCTCGGTGGACATGAAAAGTACCTCTGGGTACTGTTTCAGAGTTGGATCAGGAATGGTGTCCTGGTGCAGCAGGAAACAGGAGTCAGTAGCATTGAGCACAGCGGAAGCAGAGTACATGGCAACTAGTATAGCTACATGCGAAGCAATCTGGCTTTAGAAACTTCTTGTGAGTCTATTCAAAAGCAAGATGGAGCCAACTAGGGTTTACTGTGACAATCAAAGTTGTATCAAACTCTCTGAAAATCCAGTATTTCATGATCGGTCCAAACATATTGACATCCGATGTCATTTTATCAGAGATTGTGTTTAGCGTGGGGCAGTACAACTCCAGTACATTCCCACAGGTGAACAAACAACATATATTCTCACTAAAGCTCTGGGAAGAATTAAGTTCACTCAGTTCAGATAACAACTGGGTATGATTGAAAATCCATTTCAGTAAGAAACGAATCAGTAGTAGTAGCAACAGCAGATGAGCAGCAACAGTGCAGTGCATAGAGAGGAAGCGCAGTGCAGCAACATGGTTGTAGAATTCAGAGGGAGTTGTAGTACAGTAGGCTGTTGGCAGTAGCATGCAGAGTCAGCAACAATACAATTGCAGCGTTTTTGTGCAGGGTTGGTGAGCAGCATCAACAGCACAACAACAGATGTTACAAAAGTCAGATCAACAGCACATTGAGTTGTCTTGCTAGAGCACTTTCCTCGCTAAGAGGGAGTGTTGATTTATGGTAGCATCAGACGTGTTCTAGCCTTGTAATTTTGTATATAAGCTAAGACACATGTATTCCATAAAACCCATAAATAGTTTTGAAAAATTCCACTTAGAGATGATTTAATTAAATTAATTAATCGTTTTTTTAATGTTTTCCTAAGTCTAAACTTAGGGAAACTGATTAATTAAAGTGTATTAATTAAATCAAGTGTGAATCTTCTAGATAAAGTCATGAATCACCTCCAAGTTAATCTTAGCCCTTGATTATGTTTTAATCTTGGTCGTTGAAGAGTCAATGAAAGATTATAAGAACGAGGGCAGGGCCTATGGAAAATACATCAGACACTCTGATGTTTGGCATTTTCGAACTATGAGAGAGAAACATTAGCTTTTGATCAAGAACAAATCACTGTGGCTTGGGTTTGCTAAGTGATTTGATTCAGTTGATCGCATCCAGAGAGGGGGCGTGAGCGGGGAGATTGGTCAGGAGGACCAAGAGTGCATTTTCAGAGAGAGGCAGAGGTGATGCAGATAGAGACAATGTAGTTTTCTGAAGAGGTAACGCAGATCTTGTAGGAAATCATGCAGAAACAACGCAGTGTCTCTTGGAGTCAGTCCGAAGATAGCTTGAGGTTGGAATTTCTGAGCCAAGAGGGCCAAAATTCAGCCCTTTATTAGCTAGATCAGTTGCAGAACAAAGTGACACAGTTCCTTCAATTTGCCCACGCAGGCTTACGCAGTCCAGCATAGGAAATCACGCAGAGGCAGCAAGGGAATCACTTACGTTGTCAGAACAACCGAAGATTAGCTGAGTGAGGTATATCTCACAATTTTGCCAGTTCTGAAGGGTTTGCCAGTTGTTGGCACCCTAGTTGTATTCAAGATTCTGCTGCTTAATAAAAAAACCCTCAGATCTGCTGCACCGGTTTTCCCAAGTTGGGTTTTTCCGGGGACAATTGTCCAAAAATAACGTTTTCTATATGTGATTACTTGTGCTATTTTTATATGTGAAGTTTGTAGCATATTTTATTTTGTTATTTAACACGAGAAATGTGAAATAATTGTGTTTAATAATGCAATAGAAGAAATCTAATAAGTAGCTGCAGTACGGTTCTCCACTATAGAATTTTCACAAACTCTTCCTCCAATCTGGAGGACAACTTATCGATATCTGCCGTAGCATCTTGTTGATCCTACTCCTCCTTGTCCTTCTTCCGAAGAGGACACAGAGAAATGAAGTGGCCCATCTCACCAGATCGAAAGCACTTCATCTTTGAAATATCCTTCTTTCGCCTGTGCTGCTCCTGTTGCCCCTTTGATGTGAGGGCTGCATTCTCCTCTTCCTTCTCGATCTTCACCCTACTGCTGCTACTGCTACTTATGGTGCTCTTCACCAAATCACGCCTCATCTCCTATTGTTGTAGATCAACCCAAATTCTCTCCCAATCGGACAACTTCTCTCTGCCCAGGATACTTTGGTCAAAGACTTGCCACTCCTCGGAAACACTGTTAAGGGCCAGCCGTACAAACTCAATACCCTGAGGTGCTGCTCCCATAGCAACCCGCTGATCTCGGATATCTTGAATGTGAAAATTCCTAGATGAAATCCCTACTGCAGCAACTGAGTGCCCAACCCTTTTTGAGGGGGGGCGCCCACAAGCACCCCTTTTGGGGAAACATGTCCGCCATATTAGGAAAATGTCTCTCCCGTGTCTCCCCGAGTTTCCCCAAAGAGGGAGTTTGGAATTTATGTAAATTCTGTGTAAGTATAAGTAATTATTTATATTCATAAAAATCCAAGTGTGTACAATACCCTCGTGGAGGTTTGCCTATATAGGCAGCGACTGGCCATGAGGAATGAATAATCATGTCCTTTGACTATTTTACTTCTTCACAATAATGTTTTTATAATTATGTAATTATTTATTTAATTAATTATTATTTATATAATCAATATTGTTATGAATATTTTATTCATAACATTACCACCCCCTTTAGAGATGCTTTATCCTCAAAGCATAACTAGAAGGGGTTCTTGTAATTGAACATGTTGCTATGGAGTGACATCTTTACATTGGTTGGCGAAATCTTCATGAGTATTTGTATTCTCCTAGAATATGGGGGTGTTAACACCATATAATTTATAATGTCGTCCTTGTCAGTTAAACTCCATGAATTGTTCTTCAAGGTTTGTAATATAGCTTCCTAGCTGCATTAACCATTCTGCACCTAAAACTACATCCATTTCTTGGAGTGGCAGGGCAAATAGATTTGTTTGTAGCTCCAGTTCTTGTATTTGGATTGAAGCCTTATGACATTCTCCTATTTCTTTGAACTTTTTCCCAGTAGTGATAGACATGGTCAGGTCCTTGATTAGGCATATACAAAGATCAAGTTGTTTAGCAAGATCAATGTTTATACAATTGTGAGTACTACCAGAATCTACAAGTATATTGACATTTCTGCCTCTTATGAGTCCCTTGAGCTTTAGGGTTTTAGGACATAATCACCTCCTCATGTTTGTTGGTGGTGTAGAAAACTTAATGTTCCTTCTTGGAGATTTGTTTCTCTTCTTTCGAAGATGTGGTGGAATATATTTTGCAGTTGCTTGTTGTTCGTGATCTCTGGGAAAGTTACTATTTTCATCATGGTTTTTCTCGTCACATGAGATTGCAGCTAATGATTGTTTCATCAGAATCAGAATCTTCATTGTGTGTGACAATGATTCCTTCATCACGTTCCTGTAGTTCAACTTGCTTCCCATCTACTATTTTATAGTAGCGCAGGGATGCGTCTTCACATTTATGTTCTGGCGTCCAGTTTTCTCCACATTTGCGACAATTATTTTTCTTTTTTATCTTTTTTTTTTTTCTGACTCATTACTTAAAGTGTCTGATTCCTTCTCGATTTCATAGGTATATAACTTTTTGTTAAGGCATCTGTGCCCTGATGTCCATTTGTCTCCATAATACCTACATTTGTTAGTTTTTTTTTTCCCAGAGTGTTGTTGTTGGTCTTCATATTCCTTGAATGATGACATTCTGAGCTTATATTTTTTCACAATAATTATTGCTGCATGTCTAGCTTCTTCAATGGTTTTGGTTTTATATAATTTAATTCTTCTCGAATATATTCTTTAAGGCCACATTAATACATTTTTAGTAGTTCTTCGTCTAAGAACCCCCTTTGACTTATAGCTAATACTTCCCACTCGTGGGTGTATTCGCTTACCGATCCTTTTTGTTTGAGGTGAACAAATTTTTCATAAACATCGTCTTCTTCTTCATCATGGAACATTTTGAGAAGGGCGTTTTTAAAATTTTCCCAATCGAATGAACGAGCCTCACATTTGTTGGACCACCATAGGAATCGATCATATGCTTCAGCTTCTAGGTTGTTAGATGTGGTCATAACCTTCTCTTGTTCACCTATTGGCGGGTTTGCTCCGAAGATGGTGTCCATTTTATTTACCCACACAATGGCGCCCTTATGGTCATTACCATTGTACTTGGGTAATTCCCTTTTAATTCTGTGGAAGTCTCTTTCGGGAAATTTTGTATAGTACTGACTTCCTTGGAACTGTATATGCGGTATTCGTGGCACTTCGTGCATCGACGAGAATTCATGATTTGGGAAGACTTCGCTTTCTGGAGTCTTGGGAATTTGTGGTGACTCTTGTGTGCTTAAGGGATTAAGGGGTGGATTGACTCCGCCCATAAACTGGCTCATCATGTTCTCTATTTTTTTGATGTTAATTGCCATTTGGTCTTGAGTGCTAATTATCCTCTCTTGGTCTTATCCTAATTCATCTTGCTTTCTTTCGTCATTGTCAAGACGCTTGCGCATTCTATCGAGTTCTTCTGGAAATTTCTTTGAATTGTCGTCATTATTACTTCCCATCTTGGCTTTATTTTTTTCCTAGCAGACCCAATTTTTTATTATTTTATTATTATTATTATTATAATTTTTTTTCAATTAATTAATAATTAATAATTTTTTTAATTGAAATAATTTTATAATCGAATCGATCAACGGTTGACCAGGGTTTGATCGACGTGATGGTTGACTAACAAGAGTGTCGGGGGGTGGTCGGTTAAGTGTTGCAGTGCTTGGTCAGGAGAATACAACACGGGTTGCAAACGGTGGGTAAGGGACGACGGGTGCAGGGTGTAGATCGAGAGCAGCGTGGGGTGGGGGGCAGAATTGCATGGACGCAGAGCAACGGACGAGCGACAAACGAATGACAAACGAACGACAAAGGACAGACAAGACAGGCTGAGGCAGGGAGTTGCAGGTAGTGGGACTTGGTTGAGGAGATTGCTCGACGACAGCAGGGGATAGCAGGGTGTGACAACGTGGGTGTGCAAATTTCTGAATATTACTTTATGCAGAAACCCTACTATTAGATTTGGTTATACTTCTCCTACTTAATCAAGTTATTAATGCTGAAAATTCATATTGACATCGAAGTTAACATATAATAGAATTTCACCGATTCAGATCCAAGGAAAAGATACATGCACACAGACAAAGTGACACACAAGATTTTCTGGGCAACCGTCCCCGGAAAAACCCAATGTGGGACAACTGGTCTTTTGGATGCCGGAGGGTTATATTATTAAGTAGTTTCTGAATACAACAAATCTGGGCACCTTACTGGTTAACATGACAGAGAAAATAGATCTGCAGCAACGCCTGTTGTTCTGGAGACTGAAAACTTGACTGATCCACACCCTCAAATGGGATTTACAGGACTCGGCCACTTTCTGCCTTTAGAAACCCCAGCATTGCCCCTGAAGCTGCCTGCGTCAACCCTGCCAGCCTTTGCGTTGGCCTGGAGAGGGTTGCGTAACCCCAGACTGGGTGACGCAGTCCCTACGCTGCCCTGGACGGCCTTTGCGTAACCCTGGGGGCCTCCTGCTGGCTCAGTGCTGCCCTTTCTGGGCATGCGTAGCACCTACGTAGCGGTTGAAGCCCTCTGCGCTGCGTAGCTACTGCTGCTGCTCCTGCTTCTCTGCGCTGCTCTTGGTTGCTGCCTCTCTGCGTCTTGCCGATTCTTGGCTTTGGGATTAGACCATCCCCTTAGCCAATACTACCCCTCGCTGCAGCTGAAACACTTTTGAAAATTCTTAGCAAACCTGCCCTAGAATTTCAGCGTAGTCTCAGTGCTTTGCCTCCGTGTGTGTGTTCTCCAACTGACCCCAAGCCTTTCCTTTATACTTTCTCATTGGGAAACCAACGACCATGATCTAATCTTGAATCGATGGCTAAGATTAAAAGAAAGCTTGATCTGTGTGACTTGAGTCATTTCCATCACATGTTTAAATTATTTACCTTTAATATTTTAAATTTTCCCAAGTTAGACTTAGGGTCCTTAATTAAAAATATTAATTAATTAATTATCTCCCAAGCTTGATGAAATTTCCCAAATCCCTTTCTGGGTCTTAGAGATCTCATGTACTCTAGTCCCTCCACAAATTTTGGGAGCTAGAGCACATCTGATGCTACCCCTACACTCAAAAATCTCAACACTCCCTCTTAGCAAGGAATGTGCTCTAGTACAACGCTGCTTCACCTCGAAGCTCTACAATGATCTCTAGTGTGGGTCTCTGCGCTGATGCTGGACCTGCTGCCCTTCATCACTGTGCTGCTGTTGCCATTCTGTACTGCTGCCCAAGACGCTGACACCGCCACTGCCACATATGTACAACTGCTGCACTGCAACTTCAGTTGCTGAGAGAAACAACTGAAACTCCTGCCCAATCTTTGACAGACAAGTCAGTTGGGCTGCCTCCTTTTCACTAAAGCTCCATAGGCTGCTGCTCTGTGTTGACATCTAGAGGTGCTGCATAGCTACAACTCTGCACTGTTTAAGCAATCCTCCTCTGCGCTGCTGAAGTCACATCAGCCTCTGCGTTGAAGTCCCCTACACTGCTGCTGTGCTGTGCTATCCTCTTGAAGCCTCTACGTTGCTGCAATTTTGCTCTGCGTAAGTCAGCCAGCACTGCGCTGCTGAAGTCACATCAACCCCTCTGCGCTGCGCTGCCACGCTGCTGTTGCATCTGCACTACGCTCCCTTCAGCGTTCAGCTCTGCCTCTGCTCCATCCGTGATTCTCAGCACCAACTGCTCCACTTGTCCCACTACTGTCTTAAGGCTCGCGTAGCTCGGATGTGATCAAAGAGATGAGCTGCTCAAGGATCCCGCCACCACTTTGTAGCTGCTCTACGAATCCATATCGCCCACTTTCGTGGTTCATGAGCGCTCATGGCTACGTCATCTTCAGAACCATCGTCTGCCACAACAACCTTGGAAGTAGAAGCTGCCTTGTCGTTCTTCTTCTGAGGACAATTGCTGGCGAAATGTCCTAGTTCGCTGCACTTGAAACACTTGATCTTGGATAGATCACGCTTCTTCTTCCCTTGCTGCCTCTTTGATGCCAAGGCTGCATCTTCTTCCTCTTCGTTCTTCACCTTACTTGATCCCGTGCTATACTGTCTCTTGGTGAACCGACCAAGTTCTTCTTAATGGAGGATCGCCCACATACTGTCCCAGTTGGGAAGGTTTGCTCTGCCCAAGATACTTTGGACAAAAGTTTCCCAGTCCTCTGTGACTACATTGAGTGCAGTCCTCACCATCATGTCGTCCTCCACCTTAGCTCCCATGGCAGACAACTGATCTCTGATCGCCTGTAATCTGAAAAGGAAGGGCTTAATTTCTTCTCCCTTGGCCATCATGAAAAACTGCATCTGGTTCTCCAGAAGCATTCTCCTTTGGACGGATCTTCCCTCATATAGGTCAGTTAAGGCTTTCCACATCTCCTGAGCCGTTTCCTTGTCGGCTATGTGTGGAACTATATGATCCTTAACCCCATCCATTATGAAGCGTCTGGCATGTGCCGCAGCATCCTCATGCTTCGCTAAGAGAGCAACATCGATTGGCGTGGCCAGGACTTTTTTCTGCATGGTCCCTTAAATCGTATGCCTCCATGATTACCAGGATTCTGGCCTTCCAGACTACAAAGTTGGACAGACCGTCCAACCTATCCAGATCATGTAGTCCATGAGGTGCCATCTTCTTAGCAAATATGTCGGAACTCCTCCTCTCTATTCTAGAGATTTGGATCTAGGGTCCTTGGCCAAACAAGCACCTTTTGCTCCCTCTGAAAACTAACGTCCTCTCTTGGAAGTCTGCCAAATCAAACAATGAGCTCTCTTCGATTCTCTGATCGATCTGCAAATTTCTTTGGCTGGAAACCCTTTGAGAAGCTGCTCTCCTCTCGCTCTTTGTCACCTAGGGCTTAGGCGAAATTCTAAATCTTCAGAAATTTAACCCCACCAGCAACTTCTGAAGCTCTGCAACACTGCTTCCGACACTCTGAATCAACAACGACTTCAGATCTGCGTCACCCTTGCTGGCGTCTGCGTGAGTAGACAGTCCCATTGTTGTCTCTGCGCAGTAAGTATGTGGGCCTGCGTGGAGATTGTGTAGGATTGCTTCACTCTGGCCTCTGCGTGGCTCTGCTCCCTCTGCTGCTGCGCTGTCCCTTCTGGTCTGACTTTCTGCGGCTGCTGCTGCTTTCTTTGCTCTTTTTTGCAACAAATATTTTTCAGTCTTCTGCTGGTGATCCTGCTAGATTTGTAATTGCTTTGATACCATGTGAAAATTTCTGAATATTACTTTATGCAGAAACCCTACTGTTAGATTTGGTTATACTTCTCCTACTTAATCAAGTTATTAATGCTGAAAATTCAGATTAACATCGAAGTAAACACATAATAGACTTTCACCGATTCAAATCTAAGCTAAAGATACATGCACACAGACAAAGTGACACACAAGATTTTCTGGACCACTGTCCCCGGAAAAATCCAATGTGGGAAAACCGGTCTTATGGCTGCTGGAGGGTTTATATTATTAAGTAGTTTCCGAATACAACAAATCTGGGCACCTTACTGGTTAACCCGATAGAGAAAATAGATTTGCAGCAATGCTTGATGTTCTAGAGACTGAAAACTTGACTAATCCACACCCTCAAACGGGATTTACAAGACTCAGCCAGTTTCTGCCTCTAGAAACCCTAGCGTTGCCCTTGAAGCTGCTTGCATCAACCCTGTTAGCCTCTGCGTTGGCCTGGAGAGGGCTGCGTAACCCAGACTGGGTGACGCAATCCCTATGCTACCCTGGATGGCCTTTGTGTAACCCTGGGGGCCTCCTGCTGGCTTAGTGCTGCCCTTTCTGGGCCTGCATAGCGGCTGAAGCCCTCTACGCTGCGCAGCTGCTGCGTAACTGTCCCTGCTTCTCTGCGCTGCTCCTGGTTGCTGCCTCTCTGCCTCTTGTTGATTCTTGGCTCTGGGATCAAACCATCCCCTTAACCAATACTACCTCTCGCTACAGCTGAAATGCTTCTGAAAATTCTTTGCAAACCCGCCCTAGAATTTCAGCTTAGTCTTGACTCTTAGTGCTTTGCCTCCGTGTGTGTTCTCCAACTGACCCCAAGCCTTTCCTTTATACTTTCTCGTTGGGAAACCAACGACCACGTTCTAATCTTGAATCAATGGCTAAGATTAAAATAAAGCTTGATTCGTGTGACTTGACTCATTTCCATCACATGTTTAAATTAATTACCTTTAATATTTTAATTTTCCTAAGTTAGACTTAGGGTCCTTAATAAAAAATATTAATTAATTAATTAGCTCCCAAACTGGATGGAATTTCCTAAATCCCTTTCTGGGTCTTGGAGTTCTCATGTACTCTAGTCCCTCCACAAATTTTGGGAGATAGAGCACATCCGATGCTACCCCTACACTCAAAAAACTCAACAGGGGGTACGACGGAAGCACGACGAAGTTGAGTTGATGTGTGAGGACAGGGCACGAGTGGCAGCAGAATAGTGTGGTGACATAGAGTGGTGAGCACACAGGATAGGAGGGAGTTGAAAGAGTGATGGACGATGGTGTGGAGAACTGTAGTGGGATGTGGAAGGATAGCGAGTAGAGTGAACATGCGGGATGGGTACAATCACAGGTTGGGGATCGATTGCTCTGATACCACTGTAAGATACAAAAATGCTAGTTTGGAATTTATGTAAATTCTGTGCAAGTATAAGTAATTATTTATATTCATAAAAATCTAAGTGTGTATAATACCCTTGTGGCGTTTTGCCTATATAGGCAGTGAATGGCCACGAGGAATGAATAGTCATGCCCTTTGGCTATTGTACCTCTTCACAATAATGTTTTTATAATTATGTAATTTTTTATTTAATTAGTTGTTATTTAAATATTATTTATATAATTAATATTGTTATGAATATTTTATTCATAACAATTTCCCCAGGCACCCTCCTGCCCTTGGTGCGTGGGAAACAGTGCGTGGGAAACATGAGGTGCATGCACCCCACCTTGGGGGATGTGTCCCCGTGAACATTGAACACTGCACAGTGTATTGTCAAGGTGTAGGGCATTGTTGTGAGTTCCAAATCATCTGGATGCCAATTATTTTTACTTTTTTCCAAGTAATACCTTGTGGGATCCCCCCTCTTCTATGGAATTTGACCAGATTTGAACTTGTGACCTATACCTTCCTTGTTGGCAACATGTATTGGGAAGATGGATTGAACTAACCCCTGGGGCTACTTGTGCATACTAAAAATTTCAATGGAAATCAATTTGAACTTCGTACTGGAAATTTCCTTATATTTTGAGAACTTTTAGGTCAAGGTGTAGGGCACTATTGTGAATTCCAAAGCATCTAGATGCCAATTTTTTTTTTTTTTCCAAGGAAAACCTTGTGGGATCCCCCCTCTTCTATGGAATTTAACTAGATTTGAACTTGTGATCTATAGCCCTCCTGTTGGCAACATGCATTGGGAAGATGGATTGAACTAACCCTTGTGGCTATCTAGATGCCAATTATGCCAGGGGGCACTGGTGCATACTAAAAATTTCAAGGACAAAATCAGTTTGAACTTTGTACTGGAAATTTCCTTATATTTTGAGAACTTTTAGAAATGCTTCCAAACACTTTCAATAACAAAGTGGATTTTCTTCCAGTTTCTTTGTCTAAATTGTGCAATATATGTAATTCTCATGTTTTAGTTTGAACCTGGGTATGATTTTGGCTTTTTTTTTGCAGATGGTGGAAAGAATCCAAGTTTCAATGAGAAATTTGTTCTTCGTTTGATTGAAGGCCTTCGTGAAATAAATATTTCTGTCTGGAATAGCAACACTGTAACAACTGATGATCTCATTGGCAGTGGCACGTATGTCAACATGATTGCTAACATTCTACCTGGTTTATCATCTTGTTTTGTTCTTCCTTTTCAATTCACATTCAATATTGAGTTGGAAGGCATATACGAGGCAAATTTTTTCTAATATATATCAAAATTGGTCAGAGTTCTTCTAGAGAAGGTGATCTCAAGTGGGTATGATGATTCAACATGGTCACTGCAGACAAAAAGAGGAAAGTAAGTTGTATCACTAGGATCTGTGTATTGTACGTTGGATGATGCACATTTTATATTTAAAAGATGCATACAGTTGGTATGCATCCCATCCAAAGAATTAAATATTAGCATATGCTTCGTTTGTTCTGCAGCACTAACTTTTGCTATATGCTAAAATTGTTTTTTGGCACTTGGTATGTTTATAACAGATATGGTGGGCAAGTGAGGCTCATCCTTCACTATGCAAATGCTGGGGTATGTAGACTGTCAGCCTTTTCGCTTGTTTCATTTTTGTACTTTTTCGTCTGAAATTTTTTCTGATATCTTCTAATAAGGTGATCTCATTTCTTTTCAGCAGAAAAGTAAAGTGCAATCTCAGCCTTCAGCTCCTCCACATACATGCTATTCGCCAGCTATTGCTCCATATGCACCACCGACAGGATACACACCATATCAGCAGCCATCTTCTTTCCATCCTGGATATCCACCAATGTCGAGTTATCAAACACCACCAACTAGTGCATATCCTCCGCCTCCAAGTAATGTGTATCCTCCTCCTCCAGCTTACTACCCTCCGCCAGGTCCTCCATACCTGTCTTCTCCATATGGAACTACTCCATCAACATATCCTCCAGCTGGGTATCCCCCGCCAGGACCACAAGGAACATATCCGGCACAGCCCTATCCAGGTAGTTCTTGCTACAACTTTAGTGTCATATAGGGAGTAAAGACGGGCATCTGTTCTTAACGGGGGATAAAGTTAAAATCTTGAAATCTTGCAGGCTATTATCCAGGACCATAAACGCCTTTTATAGATTGCTTGGGAGGTGCCTGGCTGGGGGTAAGGTGTTTATTATCCATCCTTAATTTGCTTTTCATTTTAAGAAATTGGATTGTGTTGGGAGTACTTTATTCTAGGTTTAATAGTTATTACAGGAATTGCATAAATAAACACAATTATGTGCAGAGGAGGCAACAAGAGGTAATGGAATTATGAGTATAGTTTTTTGCTGCAGAGAAGATTCCATCAAACTGGTCTTCACAGAGATGACACTGTCCATAATTTGTTTCTCCAACATCTGCAGGAGTGGATTGATTTTTTCTTTCTGAGCTTAAGAACAATTTTACTTCCAACATTCCCCATACCATTCAGAATTGATACACGGTAGATCTATTCTGTGAGATTCATTGTGTAAAGTAACTCCTTTAAGTGAAGGTGTTAACAAATTAAAGATTGTGCTTGTAGCAGCATTAGATTTTTTAAAGTTTGTACAGTTTGTGGCTTTTGCTTTGAAAGTGTCAATAAAGGAACCTCAAAATGTATGAACCTGTTTTGTGTTTGAGATTGCTGACCTGAAAATATAGCAATATTAGGGAGTTTGAAGAAAATAGTTGTGAAGTTTCCTAGAAAATGTGATAGTATGCATAGTAATAAAGTTGAATAGAAAACAAATTAATGATAGCTTGGCACAGATATGCATTTGATAGTTATAGTTTTAGACAGAAAAACCTATTACAGTTTCAGTGTAAAAATGATGTCAACGCTCGAGACCTGATATCAGAATTGATCCCTAAATTCTGATGCTCTGCAGGTCTGCTCTTCAAAAGGTAGAGACCAGTCCTCCTTTGAAGCCTCTAGAGATCATGTAACTAACCTAGAAGTGCAAGGGGGTATATCTTCCAATTCAAAAGGCGTTAGTCAAAAGTGCTGACATGGATTTGAACAATTACTGAATTGATTTCAAGGATTACTAATTTAGTACTTTTTAATGGGATGCTCTTATATTTATAAGAAAATAGGAAATTTACATGATTTTTTGAAAAACGTTAATATTTTACGATTATTGTTTATTAATATGGTCTTTAATTGTAAGATATTCCATTTGCTATTGGAGACATTGACCTGGCATCTGGATGGTGCACGCAGTTGGGAGAAGATAATATATATATTGATAGATAAGCCTTTTGATGATCATTATTGGGTTGATAAGCTTTTTGATGATTATTGGGAGTGGATGAAGTTTAAATTATATTGGACCCTATGAACAAATTCTGTATGACTTAGACAACTTCATGTAATTTCCCATATGCCATAACAGTAATGCTGGAAATAGTTGAGGATTAAGTCCCTTGTGCCGCCCTCTTGGAAACATGTCCCAAGGTTGGGGTTTTGTACTGAATAACAGACATCCTTTGGCTTAGGTGCTAAATTTGAGTGGTATCTTTTTTTAAGTTTTCAAATTTTAATATTTCATTTGGGTAGCACAGATCAGAAGGGCGACAGCTTCATCAATGAATCAATGCCCTGATGGAAAAGTTGTGCTTTTGAGATGTAAAATGTTGTTTGAATGAGTTTTAGTTTTAGTTTTAGTTATCCATATGTTTGCTGGTATATATGAGCCTAGTAAATATTAATCGCAAAGATATAATTGAAATAAGATAACACACTCTGGTAAAAGCTTAACAGCGTGTCAAGGAAACATCCATGGACAAAGTATCAATGTTATATTGCTCAATGAACAAGATTACAATTTTCTTAGATTAAGCTTGCGACTACATTACTATCACTCCCAGGGTCTATAGTAATATATCTAACTTGCCGCCTACATTACTATCACTCCAGGGTCTATAGTAATATATCTAACTTGCCACCATTACATGTGTTGCATGAATTGCCATCTACATTGTTATACAAACTACCAAATACTTACTTGAAATAAATTTTTGTTTTTACAATAGATTTTTTTTGTTAACTGTTCTCACGATTCCAACAATATCCACTTTGACAGCAATTTATTTGATACTTTGTTGAAGTCCATTCATCACCCTTTTTACAAGCCAAGAGAAGCCAAACACTCACAAATTCTTTAACCAAACATGTTTTGTCAGTGACCTGCATACAAAATGGTATTTAATATCGATCTGCTGTCTTACTATGATAAGTTGGATTAGTAGCCAAATGGATAGCACTTTTACTATCATGATATATATTCACATTGTCATATATTATTCCAAACTCACCCAAAATATTTCTTAACCAAATTGCCTCTTTGCATGCATGTGAGACCAATATATTTTGTCTTAGTAGTGGATAAAACAATTATTTCTTGAAGCTTTAACATGCAACTAATGGATCCTCCTACAATAATAAAGCCATAACCTGAAGTAGATGTCCTCTTGTCCAAATCACTTGAAAAATTTGAATTAACATAATCATACACATAATTACTACAACCATTAAAGGTGATGCAATAATGACTTGTGCATTTAAGATACCAAGATGCCCATTTCATAGGTTTTCAATGCTATCTTTTGGATTTTCCATATCTCTATTGATAACACTAATCATATGTGAAATATCTAGATTAGTATATACTATTGCATACACAAACTTTCTATTGCACTAACATATGGTAAATTAGACATTTAATCTTTTTCTTCTCACTACTAGGACATAAACTTATGAAAAACTTAACAATAAAAACTAGAGATTTACAGGTTTCACATTGGTCATATTGGATTTGGAGTATTTTCTCTACATATTTTTGTTGTGATAGCTTGAGCTTACCAATTTTCCTGTCTTTGCATGTTTCCATGCCCAAATTTTGTTTTGTTGTTCTTGGATTTGTCATGTCAAAAATCCTAGCCAATCGAGTGTTTAACTTGTTGATCTCAACCATGTATATCCTTGCAACAAGCATATTGGCAACATATAAAACCAAAATAATGGGTATATATTATTCAAATGTTTGAAGTAAACACAATCATACTCACTTCTAGTATAATTTTGGCTCACTACGCAGGAATCAAACTTCTTGTGCCATTGCATAGGAAATTGCTTCCGAGCATACACCAACTTCTTGAGCTACCAAACAAGTCCTTTTGTGATGTTACCCAAATTCTTTTGGCCGTTCCATATAAATCTAGATGTAAAAATGTTGTTTTAACGTCTATGAATGCTTTAATTCAAGATGAAATAAAACAACTAGTGATAATACAATACAAACATAAACAATTTTGACTAGTAAAATGATTTCATGGAAATATATAACTTCCATTCGAGAATATCCCTTTGCTAGTAGTCTAGCTTCGTACTTTCAATTTTTCCATCAACAATTTTTTTCAATTTATAGGCTCATTTACATCCAACAACTATTCCATCTTTTGGAAGTTTTATTGGGTGCCAAGTTTTGTTTTATTCCAAGGTATCCATCTATTCTTTCATTGCCATTTCCATTTAAAACTTCCAAAATCATATATTGTGTTTTGATAACAAGAAGGTTTCCAATTGTTAGCAAAAACAACAATAGATGAAAAATAATTGGTACACCTCTTCAGAAGATTTTTGTCTCGTGTAAATCTCCGCAATGTTGGATGTGGAATTTCCATGTTTTTATGGATATCTTCAGCTTCCACAATTACTTTTATCATTAGAAGCTTCTTCTTGCTTCCAAACTTTTGTAGATGGTTTGTTGGAAATACTGAAAGGGGGGGTGGGGAGGAGGGGTGTGTGTGAATCAATGTTTCTTTCCAATTGTTATGTCGGTTAAGATTTTGATCACAAATTAAAGTAGGACACACAAATATGATCAAGAACACAATAAATTTATTGATAAGATGACGAGGACTCCAATCCTCCTTTACAAAAACTAATGCTCCAACCTGTACAACAAATTAATTAATTTATCAAGGCTCCAACCTTGGGTGAGAACTCCGATCCTCACCACAAATCCAAGCCCCAACTTGGTCAACAACTAGGAATCCAATCCCTCTAAGTTCCAACTTGGTCAAAGACAAAATTTTATAATAAAAACTTACTTCACAAGAGATCCAAAATGTTTTCAAATGCTCCAAGAGTGCACAAAAGGTCTTCTCCAAAAAAGTCTTCAAATGCTTCAAGGTTGCACAAAAGGTGATCTCCAAAAAAGTCTTCAAGGTCTCTTCAAAGGCACTCTAAGAGGCAGACTTCAATATTCAAGTTTTTCTTCAACTATACTTCAAAGATAATTCCAAATGCTGATGAATGGTACTCTTCATGATCTCTTGGCCTTAATCTGTAATGAACAAAATAATATAAATAACGATTAATTAGTTAATTAGTAATTAGGTTGAAAGGGCATGTTTAAATGAGACATGACCTTTCGTGAAGAGGCATCTGCCTAGGTATATAAGCGGGCCTCATTTGTAACATTCATCATCAATTCATTCATACTTTTAATATATAATATTTGTATCATCAATGGATATTCTGATATTCCAAGTATTTGGGAGTATTTAACTTGAGAAGGAATCAGAGCAGTTCGAGCCTTCGACTGCTTAACCGCTGCATAGAGCCACACTCTCTAATCCAGGTTTTTGACCATAAAAATCATCAACTTTGTTGTCATCGAAGCGTTTTGCTACCAATCTTGGAGTTTCTCCATTTTCATTAGTAGGCCTTTGGCCATAATTAAAAATTTGAAGGAAAAAAAAGGGGATTTTTTGTAAAAAAAGAAAAGAAAGAAAGAAAGAAGTCAAAGTATATTACAAAAAAGAAAAAGGGATATATATATAAAAAGTGCATATACGTACATACAAAGACAAGTTAAAAAAAAGGAAAGTTATTAAAATATAATACCTGATCCACGAGTTAAAAGCATGTACACAGACTGCCGTTGAGGCCTTTCCACAACCTTCTCACATGTTCTACACTGTCGCTCACATTTTCGTCTCCTGTGTTCTACACTGCCATTGCAACCTGTCTATTTTTTCCGCCACCACACTTGTTTCGGCCACGGTCTCTCTTTCACTCGTTACCAATCTCGTTGCTGCAGTAACGCCACATCCAACACCTGCAGTTCCACCCTACAGTCTGGCCTTGTCAGCCATCCCTGTTGTCACTACACTGCCACCCTCGAGCCACTAACCCGAAATTGCAACAATTGTTGCTTGTGCAAACCAGCGAGACATTGCTATCGTTGTACATGACATTCTATTGCCACAACGAACCATCAATCGAACTGCAGGCTCATCATCCACCTCAGACTAGCAATTGAATTGGAAAAAAATAAATCGTGCAACCAACAACATACTCAGTTTGAAATTTGGAACCACAACCACGCCACTAACGCTGCCATACCTGCCATTAAACATCTCTGCTGCACCACAACGTACACGCCAATCGCTCTTACACCACCACGTAGTCGGAATATAGAACCTCACCTGCACAATAGTCGTTCGACGTCACCACATTTTGCCACCACCGTTACTGCCAACTTCCCACGACCACACACCCATTGTCTACCTACAACGGTCACTTTCCTATCTGCATCCACTCTCCACATCCCTCGAGTCTGCTCCACTGTTTGCTGCTACAATTAATTACTTGTTGCCTCCCAATGCTCAGAAGAAGCTGGTCATCGACCAACCACTGCCTACACGCACCTCCAGTACGCTGCCTTTGCCGAGGTGTTCACCTTACCTCTGCGCCCGCCGCCTTCTGCGAACCGCTTTCCGTAGCTACTCTTGACGGTACCGCCGATAGAAGGCACATGAAGAACAATCATTGTCGGTCCGCATAGCTGACACATTGGGGGCGTGGAACAATAGTCACCACCACTGACGCACGAGACAACGGTCGCTGCACTGAAAATTATCCCAGTCATGGTCTAGAGTTGTTGCCATCTTGCAGCCATAGGCTTCACCGCCGCAACAAGTTGTTGTTACCTCTCTCATCGTTGTTCTGCATCCATTACCTACTACCTTACACTCGCTTTCTGTTCCACGTCATTTCCCAACCACTTATATTCTCGTTGGAAATTCTTCCTACACCATTAGTCACATCATAACCTCGTTTTCATTATCTCTCGTACAGTCACGTTAGTACCTCTACAACCATCCATAACTAACTAAAGAAGATAATTTTTTTTTAAATATAAGTGAAGGACCAATTTCAAAAAAAAAAAAAGTCATATAAAATATATAATAAAAAAAAACTATTATATTAGTATTTGAAAAAAGAGAGGGTATTTTAAATATAAAGGAAAAAAAATTTATATAAGAAGGAATTATAAGTTTAAAAGGGTGAATTTGAATAAAATTCATCTCAACAAGCAACATGACATCTAATATAGAAATGAAGGCAGGAAGATTTTTAGAAACCTTACCCATCGACGTTAAAGTGTTGTTTAAAATTAAATGAAATCTCGTTGGAAAAGATGTCACTATTGTTATATCGCCTACCGAAGATAAAAATTATATAAACCCTAAAATTGCAAACCAGTTGGTGATTCCTGAGTCAAATATAATTGAAAAATTAGATTTTTTGGACAAAAAAATATGACATAAAAAGTCCACAACTAAATATTGGGGATTATACCTTTATCTCTCAATTTACCATGAAATATTTACTTTTTGCCAATAGTGACATTGTGTTGGGTTCACCATGGATGGAAACCCTAGGTTCATTTATCCTAAATACGAAAAAGAAGTTTTTGACATTCTCCTACAAAAAGAAGAAAATAACGCTACAGGATGTTAACTTGAAGCCAAATTCAGTAACGCCTGAAGACATACAAGAAATTTCGAAAGTAATTTTTCAAGAAGGTAAAAAGGTGATACAAAATATGCAAAAGGAAATTGGCAAAATCACCACTAACAAGAATGAAGAAGTTGCTCACCTCGAGGACCACAATGAAAAATTACTAATGCAAATAAAGAAACTTAAGAAGGATAAGAAGTTGTTGGAAAACAAGGTGCAACAACTTGTCAAAAATAAAGCATCGAATGTAGAAATCCAAGTTGAAGAGAAAGAAACCGATACTGATGTCGTGAATGTTACAACTAAAGTAAAAGACAAGAAAGTTGCAGAAAATACAAATTTAGATGTTGTAGTTTAGAGGATGAACATTCCAAGTGAATGTTTTGTAACCAACTCAATAACATCATCGCCAGAGGAAAATAAAAAAATTACCACACATCTAATAAGGGCAAGTCAAATCGAAAAAGTTCCCTATCGACATCCAAATCATGGGAGCAGACAACTCGACCAAGCTATGTATTCGGAACAGAAACAAGAAGCTGATGTTTTGAAGAATACTAATGCCAGTGCAATCCGCTCAAGTGATAATTCAACACATATTTAAAGTCGCCATAAGATTCCACAGAGGATTGATTTAGGATGGTCCGATCCATTCTCAGTGCGAAAATTTTGTTTGTCACTTAGAGGATCATATCAACTTGTATCGACAAGGATGACTTCCCTGAGACGAGAAGACATGTGTAGCAGAAAAAGAGATCAAGCCTTTTCATCAACAAGCTTCGAGGAAAAAGCTTTTTGAGGATGAAGGCAATGTAATGAATAAAATAATATAAATAAAGATTAATTAGTTAATTAGTAATTAGGTTTAAAGGGCATGTGTAAATGAGACACAACCTTTCATGAAGAGGCACCTACCTAGGTATATAAGCAGGCCTTATTTGTAACATTCATCATCAATTCATTCATACTTTTAATATATAATATTTGTATCCTCAATGGATATTTTGATATTTCAAGTATTCTGGAGTATTTAACTTGAGAAGGAGCTTCACTTCATAATCCTTCTCCAAAATTCAACTCCAAGTCTTTACATGACTACTGTTGGAAATACTGAGAGGGGGGTGAATCAATATTTCTTTTCAACTGTTATTTTTACCAGTTAAGATCAGTTATATTTAGACACAAAATGAACAATATAGAATAAGGATTTTATTAATAAGATTTAATGAGGACTTAAATCCTCTTCTTTACAATGAATCAAGTACAATAATAGTTTAGGGCTCCAACCCTAGATGAAGACACCAATCTTCAGTCTCCCAGGCTCCAACATGTACTTTTCCAAGCACCAACTTGGAATTTACGAGGCTCCAACTTCTAGGGCTCCAACTCTATCTCTGGTACAGGCACCAACCTAGTTTTCTTGAGGACTCCTATCCTCTAGGGCTCCAACCCACAACTTCAATTCGTCAGGACAAGTTTTAAAGTGTTCCTTCAAGGCTCCCAATATCTCCTTCAACGAGTCTTGTCAATCTCTTCACCTTCAACATTGCCCTAAAAAAATCTCCAAGGCAGTCCACTCATCAATGACAACTTTGTCTTCACATGAAAGTGTCTCCACAAATCTCCATTGCACCCAAACAAAATCTCCAAGGTCACCTCATGATGGCTTCAATGCATCATGGTCTCCAATAGTATCTCCAAGACCAACTTCTACAAGTCTTCCAAATATCTTCAAGTATCCTTCAAGGTGTCTTCAATAGGTAGCCCCAAATGAAGGTCAAATCAATACTCCTCAAGGTGTGCTCCAAAATTGATCTTCAAAATGTTGTCTTTAAAACAATGGTTCCAACACAAAATTTGTCTCGAGGTGGCTTCAAGGTTGCTCAACAAGAATGCTCCAAGAGTTCCCAATAATGCTCAAGAAAAGTCCTAAAACTTCTTCAAAGTATCTTCAATATTTGCTTTAGAAATGACAAGGAAGTTACTTCACAAGAGATGAGAGTTGCACTTTCAAAACTAAGGATATGCCTACAATTTCTATGGTCAAAAGTCTTCACATCATAAGTCTGCTCAAGGTTCAAGATGCCCACAAATAAGTTATTCCAAAGGGATATTTAATAGGTTTGCACACCACCCTTAACAATTCTAAGCTTTTTTAACACAAGAAGAACGAATTTGAAGTCTGTATAATTAGTCCAATATCTAAAAGAATTTCCAAACAAGAGACTGCTCCAAAACACTAAAGTCTAAACTCTGCTTCAACAAGGGCCCCAAGATATCCCTAATTGTCTTCAATATTTCATCACAAGAATGGCTTTAGAAAAATGTTGTAAGATGTCTTTGAAAAATGATTCTAGATTTGATGTCGAAACTCTATCCTCCAAATGAAGCTTCTGGTTTTCTTTAAGGGATTCCCAAGAATACTCTTCAAATATACCTTCAAAGACTGCTTCAAAGTATTGTCCTAGATTTTTTGTCTTGTCTTTTCAATTAAATCAGGTTTAAGTTTTTTTAATAAGACAACAAGATTTTCTTCAAGAAAACAGTCTTTGTTTCTCCTCAAGAGCTGTCCAAACACAGGTTCAAGTTCTTTTATTTATTCCTTCACATATTTGAGGCTGCAATTTAGTGCTTTAAGGGAGCCTTTGCTACAGGATCCGAGCTACAATAAGGAGCTGGAATTATCATAGGTTGCTGCCCGAACCATAACGTTCACCCACCACAAATTTGACCCTTTATATGTCACTAATCTGAACTGTTTAATAATCTGAGGTGAGATGCTAACTGAGTTTTTAAAGCAGTCAACAATCTCAGTTTGATTGTTCACAATTTTGAGATGAGAAGCTATAGGTGGTTGTTTCACTGTTTTTTTCCCAACACAAAACAAAATATGCCCACACAATGAACCTCAACCTCCTTTAATTTCTAATCCTTTGTCTCTGAAATTTTCACTGAAATTTCTTGCTTGAAATGAAGTATATTGACTTGTATTTATACTGATTTAACCATGAACAAAGGGACACATCTCTTGGTGGTCGAACCTGAGCCTACAAAAGTCGGCTTAGGTCGGCTAGGATAAATAATATAATATTTCATCTTAAAAAATCATTTTCTCTCAAACTAGAAGGAGTTAGAGGGCGAGTGATAACTTGTTAGAAAGGGAAAATTTCCCTCTACAAGACTATGGCAGTTCAATTCTTAAGTAAGGTCATTTTCATCAATACTTGTTTTATTTTTTCTGTGAACTGTCATCATTAATTTATCCATGGTAGCCTTAGGATTTTATGCTTTGGATAGTTCTAGGGCTCATATATTTTAGGCCTTCAAGCTTCTAGGATTAGGACATCTTTAAAGGCATCATGGGCATTTATGGCTTCATTTATTCATGCTTGCATCATTCTAGGGAAAATAATCTAAGGTTTCATGTAGCTAAGAAATGTGCCTAGGAGGGTTTCATGGAAAAGGCTCCTTCATTCATCATTAGATCATACATCATTAGATTAGGTAATTGTCATCATGCATCGTCTCATGCTTAGGGTTTTCTCCTAGGGTTTGCATGAGGTTAGGGCAACATCTCAAAGGGTAATTCATGCATCACAAGAATATTTTACATCTCCAACAATGCCATATTGACATCAATGACATCTTTGATCAACAATCTCCCCCTTTGTCATTGATGGCAATATTCTTTCCTTTTCAACAATTTCTCCCCCTTTGACATCAATGGAAAATGGGGTACCTAAGTACTTCCCCTATCAAGATGCTTCTTGATATGCTGCTCCATCATATTCCCTTCATCAATGTTAGTTCTCCATGATAGATATGTTGCTCCCCATGTCATGGTGCTCTTATATAATGAAATGGATCCCCCTAAGCCTTTTTATGCCTTCATGGAAATGAATGAGGTAGATGATCAACCAACTCCCCCTACCTGCATAAAATCCTCTAGCTCTTCTTTTTGCTTTAGACAAGAAAGGTTGCTTGCTTTTTTATCAAGTGGAAGACATCTTCAACAATGATCCATCATATGAGTATAGGATTATGTTTTTCAATGGAGTTTCTCCCAAGATATGATTGATCAAAATATGATTTTCCATGTGTGACTTCATCAAGGATTTCATAGGGATATTCTCAGATAACTTCCACAAGAATGGTTAAGAATCATAAGTCTCCCTTATTAGTATGCATGGTCTCCTTTTTGGCAGAGTTTCATCATCAAAACTTGGAATATCATATCTGTCAAACATGTCTTCATCAAATCAACAACATGCGTTGCTGGCTTGAGTGTTCAAGAGACCTTATGATCCAATTTGTTTCCTTCTCCATATTTGTGTAACTTTCTTTTCTGGCTTGGTAGGCATGGTTTTAGCTTGTTTAGGGACCCAAGTCAAGTTACAATCACGAGCCATATGTCCAATTTTATGAAATTTGAAGCACTCCATCATGTTCATGAATGAGGAATCATGACTTCTTCTTGAAAAGTTTCTTCTAGGGAGCTGACGGGGCCCATTATATTTTTCCTTGTGGTATGCCTTACAATCCTTTTCCATGTGACCAAAATTTGTACAAGAATAGTAATAACCAAAAAATATACTTTGGTACCTGGGAGCTGGAGATTGTCTTGATGTACTTCTGAAGTCTTTTTTCCTTGGGATTCTTTGATGATATCCATTGCCTCTTGTATCCTTTATACCTTTTGAAAATCGTCTTGGAGTAGGGTTTCTTCCAATGTCATCTTGACTCTTTTCCTTGCCTTTGTTGGAACTAGGAGCATCAACATTTCTTCCAAGCTTTTCGACATCCTTTTTGTTTGAAGCATTAGGGTTTGCATCATTCTTGCTTGAGGGTTCACTTGCATAGCCAAGACCCGATTTATCAAGAGGGGATATTTGATGACTTAGGATGTCATCTAGGGTTTGAGAACTCTTCAAGTTCTTATTCAACAAGTCAACTTCCTTTTTAAGAAAGAAAATTTCTCCTTTCAACTTTTCACTGTCTTCATCTTTCATAACTAGTTGGTTCTTCATTTCTTCCATCATCCTTGTTACTTCATGTGTTTCAATTTTTAGAGAGATGACATTTGATTTTAGTAGGAAAATATCTTCATCCTTTTCTTTTAGTTGACATGCCATAACCTTTTTATCTTTTTTGACTTTATCAACTTGTCCTTCTAGGAGTGCCAAAGCTTCCATCACCTTTTCAGCTTTTTGTGTTTTTTCTTTGCTTCTTCTAATTTTCCTTCAAGGCTCCCAATATCTTCTTCAACGAGCCCTTCCAATATATTCACCTTCTCACTTCCCTCAAATGATCTCCAAGGAAGTCAACTCATCAATGACAACTTTGTCTTCACATGAAAGTGTCTCCACAACTCTTCATGGCACCCAAACAAAATATCCAAGGTTGCCTCATGATGGCTTCAATGCATCATGGTATCCAATAGTATCTCCAAGATGATATTCTACAAGGATTCCAAATACCTTCAAGTATCCTTCAAGGTGTCCTCAATATGAAACCCCAAATGTAGGTAAAATCAATACTCCTCAAGGTGTGCTCCAAAACTAATCTTCAAAATGGTGTCTTTAAAATAATCCTTCCAACACCAATTTTGTTTCGAGGTGACTTCAAGGCTTCTCAACAAAACTGCTCCAAGAGTTCTCAACAATGCTCAAGAAAATTCCCACAACTTCTTCAAAGTATCTTCAATATTTAGTTTATAAGTGACAAGGAAGCTACTTCACAAGATATGAAAGTTTCACTTTCAAAATTGAGGATATCCCTACAATTTCTATGGTCAAAAGTCTTCCCATCATAAGTCTACTCAAGGTTAAACATGCCCACAAATAAGTTATTCCAAAGGGGCATTAAATAGGTCTGAACACCACCCTTAACAATTCTAAGATTTGTAACAAAATAAGAACAAATTTGAAGTCTGTATAATTACTCAAAGATATACAAGAATTTCCAAACAAGAGACTGCTCCTTAAACACTTTAGATTGCTCCAAAACACTCAAGTCTGAACTGTGCTTCAACGAGGGCCCCAAGATATCCCAAATTGTCTTCAATATTTAATCACAAGAATGCATTTAGAACATTGTTGTAAGATGTCTTTGACAAATGGAAAAACAATTGTAAGTTGGAATTGAAACGCGCGCTGCTGCCTGCGCCTCTCGTGCTTCGCACTCACTACCTTGGCCTCCTGTTGCCGCCATGGCCCCTTCAGAGTCTGCTCCGAGAGGGGTTACTCCCCATGAACCTCCTCTCATGACCCAACATCCTCTAGACGAGGCCGACACTACCTTTTCCAGTCTCATCTCTTCCTTGGGACCTCCACGAGTTCACCCAACTGTCTCAATTTTTTTTTAAAAACTAGAAAACATTACTGAAATAGTGTTGCATCCTCCTTACCTCGAAGAGAAATTGTTTCATTATCAGAAAGAGGCCTTGTTGGCCAGTTCATTGGTCTCTAACCCTCTCCAAAGACAATGCAGAAATGGGTTGAAAGGAACTGGTCACATTCCACCTCTTGTACCTTAAGAGACAATCCCTTGGCTGTGGTAAGGAATCCATGCTTAATAAATTTATATAAATATGTCATAGAATTATTGGTCTTTGTTTAATCAACTTCATATATTTATCCTTAAACTCTCAAAGATAAAATACAATGAATGTCCCACAATGCTATTATCTGTTGATATAGAATGGAATGATCAGAAGAACATGAAAGAAAAAGCCCAAACTGATATGCTGATGTACATAATATATCACCTCAAACTTCAGAAGAACTATAAGAAAAGGAACAATTAAAATGAAGGAGCGCCTATTAAGGATTTTAACTCTTATTTACACAAGTAAAAAGAGAACTGCAACTTCATTACTTCATTTTATTCAAGGAAAGAAAGAACACAATGTAAACAAGAAGACACATCGATATCAATAAATGCCAAAAACTTGCTTTTCATTCATTAATCATTTGAAAAATGAGTACAAAATTTGCAATCTGAAGGTCCAAAACTCGGAATCTTTTTACTTCTTGTTTTTTTCTTTAAATACAATAGAAAGCAGTTTATAACTGCTGCAACTAATCCTAACTGCTTTAACTACTTAGGACTTCGTCAACCAACTATTACATGTCATAAAAAATGTCTTATTACAATTACATTCTCTTTGAAAGAGGTAAAAAACATTAAACATAAATCCTAATATATTTGCTGAATGTGAACTGATGATGCTGTTGTTGCATTTCCTTGACTGGCTGGTTTATCTTTCTTTGAAGTTGAAGGATCCTTTGGCAGATCTGTCATCCAGGCTTTGCATTTCTTCCATATCTCAATGTTTGTCTTAGGAGAATGAACTAGCTTGTGATATTCCAATCTAAAGGCAGTAATTCTGTTGATGACCTCTCTGTAAATAAAGTCTTCACTAACCACAACAACTGAAAATGTCTTTGAAGGAAATTGATCATTGTTGCTCCTTTAAGAATCTGGGTCTTTTCATGACTATTGTCTACCTTGATTTTTGCCAACACCAGTAAGGGTTCATAAGAATCCCATGATAGAAGACTACCTCCAAGACCCCAGCATGAGGGCAAACCTTCTCTAGCTCTTTTGTCAAATAAATTATCAAACTGTCTCACTGCTTCTTTAAGCTCAATCAACTTCTTCTCTGTAGACTTTCTGCAATCATTTTTGACAATCATCTTATTAATTTCCACAACATATAAAATCATGTCTTTAATCTCATTCTCTTCCAATTCTTGATCGGTTTTGGAATCAATGAAATCAATGAATTTTCTTGCCCAAATGGCTTTGCTAATTGTCTTTTACTTGTCTGCCTCGACTTGTTCTTCAAAATCTCTGATGATACTTCTTTCCTCTACTACAACAGTCAGAAAACCCCAAATTTCTTTCATTTCTTCAATAATATCACTCCAGATGATATCTTTAGCCTGTATTAGGGATATGTTTCCCTTCAATTTTTCCTTGAGATTTTTAATCTCAGCATCAACAGTTTGAAAATCTGTTCTTTATTTACTAACTTCTCCCTCCTTGGCTTGTAAGATATTTGTTGCTGTCTCCAAATCAGCTTGTGCCTTTTTGCGGTGTCTCTCTGCCATCTTCAGTTCAGTAGTCAATTGAGATATTTGTGCTACTGGATCTTCATTGCCAAATGGAAAAACAAAAGTACAAGTATGAGATTCAATGTGATTCTGCAATGATAATGCAGTTTGCTTCAATTTGGTGATTTCTTCTTCCTTTTGCAATAGTTGTTGAAGAAGTTTCTCTTTCTCATTTTCTACTTTTGCAACCTCTGCTGCCATAGAGTGCTCTCCTGTAGGCAATTTCAACTTTTTCTTTAGCATAGAAATTTCAGATTCAACACTTTGCAGCAGTTTCTGTACAGCTGACCTCTCATTGGGATCTACCCCAATCTTCACAATAATATTTTTAAGATCTTCATTCTGGATTGTTAAAGCCCTGGAATTTTCTTTCTCCAGCCTCAATTGCTTGATCACTTTTCCAAGCATGTTTTCAGCCTTAAGTGCCATTGCATTGGTTTTGGTCAAGTCATTCACAATCAGTTGACTTGTTTGCATATGTAGATTTACCTTGTCAAGAAATGGAATTTTCTTTACATCCACAATTAGATTCACAGTATTAAAATTATTGGATGAACCAATAGACATATAAGAAGGATGTGAAAGGGAAATCTTAAATTTATCCTTTTCAACATCCATTGCAGTTAGCAGTCTTGTTTGGTCTGGGGTTATCTGGTACTCAGCTTGAGCCTCCATGCTTGCCTTAATTTTCTGATTTCTTTCTACAATCTGAGCAAACATTTGTTTAATTAAAGACACTTGTTCTCGAGTGATTTCATGCCTTCTTGGTGAAGCAGAGACATTTTTCTCATCTCCCAATTGTAGTGAAAAATCAGGTTGAGCATCTACAAAATCCTCACTGAGCTTTGTCCTCTTTTTAGTCCTTTGTTCTTCATCCTCTGAATCAATCACTGTTTCTTTACCTCTCTTGTTTGAATTCTCTGCTATGACAGGAGTTTGTATATTTGAGCTCATAGTACCTGAAAAACCCCTATTTTCCATCTTTTCCATATTAGGTTTGCTTTCATGAATGAATGCTGAATACCCATTTTCAATTCTCCTACTAGAAATCACACTATGAGGGTCATAAGACCACTTCTCTCCTAACAATAGGTACATTTAATCTAACTTCTTAGTGACTTCATCAGTTGCCTGTCTCATATTAATTATAAAAGGACCAACAGTCATTGGCAATTTAAACATATGACCTTTATTCATAGGTACAAAATGTATTTGATCAACATTTAAACTTTGCCTAATGAATTACAAAGAAAACAATCTCATGGGTACAAATACTAGAAGCCTATAAGGTTCCACACCAGCTCCATAGAGTTTAATCTCAGAATAATCTTCAAAGACATACCAATCACCAAACTTACAATTCGTCCCCAGCTGCAAGAACTCTTCAGCCTTTGGCAGGAAGCATGGGGGAGATATTCCATTCAAAATTTTATATGCAGTAGAAATAAAATGACTTGCAAATTCAAACAAACCTTCCTCATTCTATTATCTCCTTACTATGTCTGTCCAAGACACTACTGACTGTCTCTTCTTATTCATATCCATTATTTTTAACCCCAAATGCATGAATTATTCTACATTTTGATATAAAAACAGATAAATAACAAGAGAGGGAAACCTGAATGAACCCGTAAGTGATAAGCTCATAAGCTGGGAATTGATATCTTCTTGCCAATAGGAAGGGATATCCAGCACTACTCCTGGCTTCATCATCAAGGTGAACATTCCCATAACTGATTTTTCCACTGTACTGTCATCATCTTTTCCCAAAATCCTTGAAATGCACCTCAGCACTGGTCTGACTTCTACATCAAAAGCCTCCATGGAGAATTCTTTATTATCATGTGCAAACTGCTTTGTATATGGATTTAGAAAAAATATGAATTGGTTGAACTCTTGATCTGCAAGACTATCATAATGCACCATCAACGAATCATCAGTGAATTGGACATACGACTCTGACTCAGGGTAACACATAGCTTGAAGAATTAACTGGGCTGAGACTTGCAGAATATTTTCTCCTTGACAATTCATTACAAAGCACTTTCCAGGGTACATGACAGACACTAGCCAATACACAAATTCAAGAAAAAGGTGTGTTCTTGGAATGCATGCAGACAACACACCAGTTTTAACCATGGTGGTATAAATTGGCGAAGTTTTATCGTTTAAGCAGACTTGCTGATAAAATGAAAGGTGGTCTAGAGAACAGACAGTATCCTAGATGTCCCTCTTAGTGTCCATGAGAGGAATGTGACTGGAAGAACTTGAAAGGGATGGAAGCTTGGCCATAGTTTAGCTTGGGGTGATAGACAATTGACAATGTGGCAGAATGCAAAGAAAGACACAGCGCAAACACAACTTCAAACACAAACTAACAACAATAACCTTAGAAAAATGAGAATCCATCTTAAATAGGTGGCACGGGCTTAAGAATTAAATGCTGAAGAGATGCACCCAAAGACCGTTAAAAGTACTCCGACGTGGACCACATCTGTCACCAGCTGGCTGCATAAGTCACTGCGGGAGGTCTCAAGGTACAGAGAGCTTGTCGGGTTCATGCCCCCGCAGTGAATCTTGACCGTTGATCTAGATTGGCCCCGCAGTCAACAAGGTCAACTGTGAAGGCACCCTCCTTGTTAACCCACGCACTGAAAGTGCCTGGAGGTTGACACTTTTATTCCTTGTCTATCAAATCATTAGATCCCACTCCGTAAAATGCTCGATATTTATTCTGTGTACTGGGACCCGCTTCCACAAAGATTTAAAGTATTAAACTTTAAAATTAATGTAACGAATATTACATTTTTATGCTAAAGTATATGAAACTTTATACTCTAACACATTTTTCAATAATTTTCTATTTTTTTTTGTATTTTTGAAAATTAAAAATAAAGGATATTGCAAGTGAGCCACAACATCTGGCTTCACCTGGGGATAGTGTTTTTTGCCACGAAACACTAAGAACTACAGATTAGTGCCTTCACTTCGGGCATGGAGTCATATGCTGTTTGATGAAAAATATACAATGAAGGAAACTGAATATGTACAATGGTGAACCATAAAAATTCAATGCTGGAAGTAATGTTTTAGATACTGCCCATTCACAGGAAGCTCTACTGTTTCTCCATCAAGATTCTCCAACATGAAAGTGGTATTCAATCTAGCTTCAATAATCCTCTATGGGCCATACCAGAGAGGATCAAACTTACCATGCTTTATTTTTTCTTCTCTTCTGGTATCCCATCTTAATACCAAATCTCCAGTTTGAAAAAGAATCTCCTTTTCTTTTCTATCAAAAATGGATTTCATTTTTTCTTGATAAGTGACCAAGTTTTCCCTAACTTTATTCCTGCTCTCACTCAATTCTATCACCTTGTTCAACCTTCTTATCAATGCATTAGGTTCTTCTTGTGCTTCTTGAAGAAAATAAATTACTGGTCGAGCTAGTTGAGTAGGAAACAAAGCTTGAGTACCATATACCAATTCATAAGGGGACTTACCAGTGGATCTTCTAGTAGTCATTCTCACTACCCAGAGAGCAAATATCAGCTTTGAATCCCAGTTTTTCTGATTTTCATTAATTGTTTTCTTCAAAATATTAACCAATGTCTTGTTGGAAGATTTAGCTAGCCCATTCCCTTGAGGATGATATGCTGTAGAATGGGACAAAATGACATTATATGTTTGACAATAAATTTGACTGAATTGAAAACTTGAGCATTGTCTGTTACAATCTTGACTGGACAGCCAAACCCGCTGAAGATGTTTTCTTCCAGAAACTTCATTACTACCAGATCATTTTCTTTTCTGGTAGGTATTGCCTCCACCCATTTTGTAAAATAATTAGTGGCAGTCAGAATCCACTTGAACTACTGACTTGATGGTGGATTTATTTCTCCAATAAAATATGATCCCCATTGTCTAAAGGGTTCTTCAAAAAATACAGGGAGAAGAGGTAGAGGAGCTAACCTTTTATTCTCTGCAAACAATTGACATTTCTGGTAGCTTCTAACCAATCTATATACATCAGCAAACAAGGAAGGCCAATAAAAACTTGATTTGAGGATTTTATGAGCAATAACCTTCCATATATAATGGCCTCCACACAGACTTTCATGTTATTCTTTGATAACTTCCATTGACTCTCCTTCTGTCAAACACAACAACAAAATGCCTGCAGGATCCTTCCAATATAATTTGGCATCAATTATAACATAAGGTTGAGCTTTGAGTTTAAGAGCCCTGTACTTTGTTCTGTTTATTTAGGGAGGACAAGAGAAAAAGCACAAGTAGTGAATAATATCCTTATACCAATCAGAGAAGAGAAATTTGTATTTAATTGCTAAGTTTGTGCTACTTTCACTTGTTTCATCAACAACTTCATCCAAAGGTGCAAGCAGATTAATTCTTAGAGCTTGAAAATTAGATTATGTTAGCATCTTTTCCAAGCCTTGTCCTTTTTCCAATTTAGTAGGTTTAATGTCTAAGTCATACTGTTGGATTTTAGAAATCCACTTTCCTCTCTTTCCTTCAACATCACTTTGAACTAGCACATCTTTTACAACCGAGTTAGGTACATATGCAACTATTTGAGATTGCAGCACATAAGTCCTAAAGGCTTTTAATGCTTTAACTAAGGCATATAACTGTTTCTCCAAGATATTGTATTTGAGTTCTGCATATCTGAGAACTTTACTGAAAAATGCCACAGGTTGCTCTTTTCCCTCTTCATTCTTCTACAACAACTCAACAGCAATGGTAGAAGGTGATGCAAATGAAAATATTTGGAAAGGCTTTTGATAATCTGGACTGATTAAAATAAGAGATTCTTGAAGAGCTTATTTGATCCTGGCAAAGGAACCTCTTGCATATTTGTCCCATTTTACTTCAACATTTTTCTTCAGCATATCTGTTATATTTCTGACAATCTCAACATAATTTGGGACAAATCTTCTGAGGAAATTAATTTTTCCTAGAAATTTCTGGATATCTTTCTTACTTCTAGGCAACAGAATTGTCTGTATTGCTTCAACTCCTGTTGGATCAATTTTCACCCCCTGATTAGAAACTATATGTCCCAGTAACTTACCTTCTTCCAAATCAAACAAAGATTTCATAGGATTCAATGATAACCCAAACTTCTTGCATTTCAGGAAAGCCTTCTGCAGATGCTCCAAGTTCTCATCATCAGAACCTAAAAAAATAGTCACATCATCCAAATATATGACTACAAATTTGTCACCCACAAGTGCTATGTCCATTTCCCTTTGAAAAGTAGCCCCTGCGTTCATGAGACCGAATGGCATCCTGACATACATGAATGTTCCCCAAGGTGTGGTAAAAGCTGTTTTCTTCTAATCTTCCTTTTCAACAGCTACTTGGTTGTACCCTGAGAAACCATCAACCATAGATAATCTATAAGCTCCTGTCACTTTTTGTAAAACATAATCCATCTTTGGCAAAGGATAATTGTCTTTTAGAGAAGCTCTGTTCAAATTCCTGAAATCAACACATAACTTTATCTCTCTATTCTTCTTCCTCACAAGAACCAGATTAGAAACCTAGTCTGAATATCTAGGTGGGACTGTGATTTTTGCTTGCAGCAATTTCTTCACCTCCTTCTCAATTGGGGCGAGGAGCAGTGGATTAATCTGCCTGAGCTTCTGCCTGTGAGGCTTGATCCCATCTTTTAATGGTACTTTATGCTGAATAATATCTAAATCATATGTCTTCAAATCTTCATAGGACCATGCAAATACATCCATATATTTCCTGAAAATATCTATATACCTTTCTTTATAATTCTTAGGAACTCCTGTAAATAGCTTGACCATCTCGGGCTCCTGCTGAGTTCCTAGATTACAGTTCTCCATCTCACCTTCTTGAGATACCTTCTTTTTATCCAGTGCCACATCATTAGCATCAAACAACCTTTCAAGGGGAACCAAACCTCTGGGTAATACATTGTCTTTCAATTGTATTATCTTCTGATCACCTATTGATTCCTTAAGGATTGTCAAGCCCTCATTCTGATTAGTCTGCTCACTTTCCTGATCTATTTCACTATCTTCAAAGTTTCCAATCATTGTTAGAAAATGATTGATCTGCTCATCATCTTCGAAAACCTGCCAGTGTTTAACATTATTAGGGATTAAGGGTCTATGCCTCAATTGAATCTCATATCTCAGTCTAGGATTGATGGGTGGCTTGAATGTACTGGCTGCAACTGCCAATGAATCTACCATTCTGTTTTCTTCTCTTGGAATAAATTGAAGATTCAAAGCTTCAAAGTAATTTTCAATAAGGTCCCATACCTCATTCCTATATGATCTCAACTTCGGATGCTTGGTTTGACACAAATTTTTAATCTGTCTTATAATCAACTCAGAGTCACCTAAAACGGAAATACATTGAATTCCCATTTTTTTAGCAGTTTGGAGACATAAAATTAATGCCTCATACTCAACTACATTATTTGTCGATTCAAATTCAAGCTTAAAAGAAAAAGGCAAAAGATTACCTTATGGAGAAATCAGTAAAAATCCAGCTCTTGTGCCCTCCTTTGAATAGGCACTATCAAAATAACACTTCCAAATTTTATTTGAATCTAGCTCCTTATGTACAATTGTTGAAGAGAGATGCTTCTGTGAGTCTTCAGGAAATTCTGCATCTTCATGCAGCATAAAACAAGAAAGATCTTCCTTCTCTTGGCCATAGATAGGGGAATTTTCTGCATCTTTCTTTGTGGTAGTCTTAACAAATCTAGTTTCTTTGTATAACCTTCTTTCTTCCCCATTAAACACAAGAATGATAGCATATGTGAAGTCCATATTTAAAACACCTCCAAGATTTACTCCCCAAGATCTGGACAAAAGCATACCAAATCTGGCTGGAATATCCACAACAACTACATCCATCATAATACTCTTGGCTGGAATTTGGGCTAAGGATACCACCATGTCCTTGATAAGGCCAACACACTTCACCCTTTTTGAATCAAATGAATAAAGGTCTCTATAGGGCTTAGTGATTTGTAAATTTAATTCTTTCATCACAGATAATGGCATAAGATTATGTGATGCACTAGAATCTAACATACAATTATGCAGAATGAAATCATGAAGAACCACCGATATATAAAATGGAGGAATAGAAGAATCTACCTCTTCAACATGTGGACCAAAAGTGACCAATGGCTTTTATTCTTGCAAATTCACAGTATCACCAATATCATCTGACTGAGAAAGATTAATAAATTCTGCAATCTCCTTCTTATAACCAGGTGTCTTAGCTAACTCAAGCAAGGGTACTTGAATTTTGATCTTTTCTAATTATTTGGAAAGACTGAAAGTTTTATTTTGTTTAATAATATTCTCATGTTCTTATTGATTCTTGTTAGGATTAGAATTCTAATCAGGTACAGTGACAATATTATCCAAAATATTAGAATCAATAGACTTATTCTGGGAAGCCTCAGCCTGTTGTTTTTCATTTCCACTCACTGAATTCATAGGCTGTTTCCCCTTATCTGATTGTTTTACTGAGTTCTTTGGTTGTGGAGTTGCCATTGGAGAAGGGACTGACTCAGGATTTTTTTCCTCATCATCCTAAGTTCTTAATCTCTTTTTTGATCTTAATTCATACTTCTTATGCAGCTCTGCTTGCATAAAATCAATGAATTTCTTACAATAATTATCCATTTCTTCCTGATAAAATGACACATCAAATTTTGTGCATTCTTCTTCTCATTTCTCTCCTTCCTCATCATCTTCCATATAAACATCAGATATTTGATCTTCAATATCTTTCTGATCATCCTCAGCAGACTGTGAAGGTGCTACTTCTATATAAGGGTGCTTGAACTTGATCCTGGTCTCTTCTTTCTCTCTGCAAAATCTGCAAGGGTTACTTTCTGAACTGTGGATTGAAAACTCCTCTGTTTCGCTGTGCATGTTTCTTATTGTCCAATTCCATCTTCACTAATTTATTTGATAAGTTCTTGATAACCTTAGTCATGTCATCAATCCTTTGATCCTGTGATGAATCTTCTTTGGCCTTACCTTTATCTTGAACTGACTGCTTTTCTTGTGTTTTTCCAACAGTAGTCATATTTGCTTCAATCTCCAAAGCATCAGTTTGGATTTTTTCAAGAGTAGCAAATCTTCTCTCTCTCAAAGTGAAACTAAAATTTGATACAAAAGCTCAAGCAAAAACAACTCTTGCTCCAACAGGAGGAGGTTTCATTTCTGTGGGCAAACTAGTATACAATTTGTTGAATATTTTAATGAAATCATTCATGTTTTCATCAGAATTTTTCTTAATAGCATTAAACTCTGCCAATGAATAACCATGATCTCTCTTTTCACCCCATATTTGGGTGAATTATCTTTATAATTTGTCCCAATTATTAATTGAGATATTTGGTAATCCTTTAAATCATTTTCTTGCCTCTCCATTCAGAGACTGTACAAAAAGGCTCATTATTACATCTAGATGTTCAACATTTAAATTTTTCAGCAAAAGTGAAAAACAAAGACAAGTGTTGTTCTGCAGTTATTTCATCTTCACCAGTAAATCTATGAAGCAATTTAAGGTATTCTTGAGGCATTTCATTCATAGGTTGTGGAAGATTTAATGGTGCATATCTATTCATCAAGAAAGCAGGGACATGGGCTGCCATGTTTATGCCTTGATTAACTGCTCCTTGAGTAGGTGGGGTTTGTATACCAGTTGTAGATGTGGGTGGATGAGGTGAAACAACTGATATGGGAAGGGGTTGATAACAATGGCATAATAACTGGCAACTGTATTAGGCCGAGTTTTTGTAAATGTGAATGAAACAGACTCAAAAGATTGTTCTTCTATCTTTGGTTCTTGGAAATGAATAGGTGGGGAAAAGGATTCTTGCTCCGGGAAAATGAGTTTCTTGGAAATATCCTTGGATGAAAGGTTATGAGAACTGCTGCCTGGTGCAGGCAGTGTAGCATCAGGTGTAGAAAGTGCTCTTGACTTCTGGCTTTTTTTAGAAACCAGTTTTTCAGGATCTAACAGAATAGGAGCTTTCTGCTGAAAGGTATCTGACCTCGTATGTGGCCCTTTTATACGCCAGAATTATGAAATAAAGACACAGCCTGATATTTCCTCCTCTCTGAACAAATAGAGGAAATATAAAATAAACCCAGGGAAAAAACTTCGCTTCTTCATCCCCGACAACGATGCCAAAAAATTTTGTACCTTAAGAGACAATCCCTTGGCTGTGGTAAGGAATCCGTGCTTAAGACATTTATATAAATATGTCACACAATTATTGGTCTTTATTTAATCACCTTCATATATTTATCCTTAAACACTCAATGATAAAATACAATGAATGTCCCACAATGCTATTATCTGTTGATATAGAATGGAATGATTATAAGAACATGAAAGAAAAAGCCCAAACTGATATGCTGATGTATAGAATATATCACCTCAAACTTCAGAAGAATTATAAGAAAAGGAAAAGTTAAAATGAAGGAGCGCCTATTAAAAATTTTAACTCTTATTCACACAAGTAAAAAGAGACCTGCAACTTCATTACTTCATTTTATTCAAGGACAGAAAGAACACATTGTAAACAAGAAGACACATCGATATCAAAAAATTTCAGAAACTTGCTTTCATTCATTAATCATTTGAAAACAGAGTACAAAATTTGCATTCTGAAGGTCCAAAACTCGAAACCTTTTTCCTTCTTGTTTTTTTCTTTAAATACAATAGAAAGTAGTTTATAACTGCTGAAACTAATCCTAGCTGCTTTAACTACTTAGGACTTCGTCAACCAACTATTACATGTCATAAAAAATGTCTTATTACAATTACATTATCTCTGAAAGAGGTAAAAAAAATTAAACATAAATCCTAATCTATTTGTTGAATGTGAACTGATGATGTTGCTGCTGCATTTCCATGACTGGATGGTTTATCTTTCTTTGAAGTCGAAGGATCCTTTGGCAGATCTGTCATCCAAGCTCGACATTTCTTCCATATCTCAATGTTTGTCTTAGGAGAATGAACCAGCTTGTGATATTCCAATCTAAAGGCAGTAATTCTGTTGAATGATGGCCTCTCTATAAATAAAGTTTTAACTAACCACAACAGCTGAAAATGTCTTTGAAGGAAATTGATCATTGTTGCTCCTTTAAGAATCTGGGTATTTTCATGAGTATTGTCTACCTTGCTTTTTGCCAACACTAGTAAGGGTTCATAAGAATCCCATGATAGAAGACTACCTCCAAGACCCCAACATGAGGGCAAACCTGCTCTAGCTCTTTTGTCAAATAAATTATCAAACTGACTTATTTCTTCTTTAAGCTCAATCAACTTCGTCTCTGTAGAATTTCTGCAATCATTTTTGACAATCATCTTATTAATTTCCACAGCATATAAAATCCTGTCTTTAATCTCATTCTCTTCCAATTCTTG
Organism: Pinus albicaulis; assembly: GCA_034641835.2. Classification (NCBI taxonomy): domain Eukaryota; kingdom Viridiplantae; phylum Streptophyta; class Pinopsida; order Pinales; family Pinaceae; genus Pinus; species Pinus albicaulis. Next base: position 23,241,465 of record CM076578.1, on the reverse strand, counting down.
CTCGGTTTTAGAATCAATGAAATCAATGAATTTTCTTGCCCAAATGGCTTTGTTAATTGTTTTTTGCTTGTCTTCCATGGCTTGTTCTTCAAAATATCTGATGATACTTCTTTCCTCTGCTACAACAGTCAGAAAACCCCAAACTGCTTTCATTTGTTCAATAATATCACTCCAGATGATATCTTTAGCCTGTATTAGGGATATGTTTCCCTTCAATTTTTACTTGAGATTTTTAATCTCAGCATCAACAGTTTGAAAATCTGTTCTTTATTTACTAAATTCTCCCTCCTTGGCTTGTAAGATATTTGTTGCTGTCTCCAAATCAGCTTGTGCCTTTTTGCGGTGTCTCTCTGCCATCTTCAGTTCAGAAGTCAATTGAGATATTTGTGCTATTGGATCTTCATTTCCAGATGGAAAAACAAAAGTACAAGTATGAGATTCAATGTGATTATGCAATGATAAAGAAGTTTGCTTCAATTTGGTGATTTATTCTTACTTTTGCAAGAGTTGTTGAAGAAGTTTCTCTTTCTCATTTTCTACTTCTACAACCTTTGCTGCCATAGAGTGCTCTCCTGTATGAAATTTCAAATTTTTCTTTAGCACAGAGATTTCAGATTCAGCACTTTGCAGCAATTTCTGTACAACTGACCTGTCATTGGGATCTACCCCAATCTTCACAATAATGTTTTTAAGCTCTTCATTCTGGATTGTTAAATCCCTGGAATTTTCTTTCTCCAACTTCAATTGCTTGATCAATTTTCCACGCATGTTTTCAGCGTTAAGTGCCATTGCATTGGTTTTGGTCAAGTCATTCACAATCAGTTGACCTGTTTGCATATGTAGATTTACCTTGTCAAGTAATGTAATTTTCTTTACATCCAAATTTAGATTCACAGTATTAAAATTATTGGATGAACCAATAGACATATCAGAGGGATGTGAAAGGAAAATCTTAAATTGATCCTTTTCAAGATCCATTGCAGTTAGAAGTCTTGTTTGGTCTGGGGTTATCTGGTACTCAACTTGAGCCTCCATGCTTGCCTTCATTTTCTGATTTCTTTCTGCAATCTGAGAAAAAAATTGTTTAATTAAGGGCACTTGTTCCTGAGTGCTTTCATGCCTTCTTGGTGAAGCAGGGACATTTTTCTCATCTCTCAATTGTAGTGAAAAACCAGGTTAAGCATCTACAGAATCCTCACTGAGCTTTGTCCTCTTTTCAGTCCTTTGTTCTTCATCCTCTGAATCAATCACTGTTTCTTTACCTCTCTTGTTTGACTTCTATGATATGACAGGAGTTTGTATATTTGAGCTCATAGCACCTGAAAAACCCCTATTTTCCATCTTTTCCATATCAGGTCTGCTTTCATGAATGAATTCTGAATACCCATTTTCAATTATCCTACTAGAAATCACACTATGAGGGTCATAAGACCACTTCTCTCCTAACAATAGGTGCATTTAATCTAACATATTAGTGACTTCATCAGTTTCCTGTCTCATATTTAACTATAAAATGACCAACAATCATTGGCAATTTTAAGATATGACCTTTCTTCATAGGCACAAAATGTATTTGATCAAAATTTAAGCTTTTCCTAATGAATTTTAAAGAAAACAATCTCATGGGTACAAATAATGGAAGCCTATAAGGTTCCACACCAGCTCCATAGAGTCTAATCTCAAAATTATCTTCAAATACATACCAATCACCAAACTTACAATTCGTCCCAAGCTGCAAGAACTCTTGAGCCTTTGGCAGGAAGCATGGGGGAGATATTCCATTCAAAATTTTATATGCAATAGACATAAAATGACTTGCAAAGTCAAAAAAACCTTCCTCATTCTGTTCTCTCCTTACTATGTCTGTCCAAAATACTACTGACTACCTCTTCTTATTCATATCCATTATATTTAACCCCAGATGCATGAATTCTTCTACATTTTGATATAAAAACATATAAATAACAAGAGAGGGAAACTTGAATGAACCCGTCAGTGATAAGCTCATAAGCTGGGAATTGACAGCTTGTTGCCAATAGGAAGGGATAACTAGCACTACTCTTGGCTTCATAATCAAGGCGAACATTCCTAGAACTGATTTGTCCACTGTACTGTCATTATCTTTTCCCAAAATCTTTGAAATGCACCTCAACATTGATCTAAATTGTACATCAAAAACCTCCATGGAGAATTCTTTATTATAAGGTGCAAACTGCTTTGTATCTAGCTTCAGAAAAAATATGAATTGGTTGAACTCTTGACCTGCAAGACTATCATAATGTGCCATCAACGAATCATCAGTAAATTGGACATACGAATCTGACTTAGGGTAACACAGAGCTTGAAAAATTAATTGGGCTGAGACTTGCAGAACATTTTCTCCTTGAAAATTCATTACAAAGCACTTTCCAAGGTACATGACAGACACTAGCTAATACACAAATTCGGGAAAAAGGTGTGTTCTTGGAATGCATGCAGACAACACACTAGTTTTAACCATGGTGGTGTAAATTGGTGAAGTTTTATCGTTTAAGCAGACCTGCTGATAAAATGAAATGTGGTCTAAAGAACATACATTATCCTGGATGTCCCTCTCAGTGTCCATGAGAGGAATGTGACTAGAAGAACCTGAAAGGGATGGACGCTTGGCCATAGTCTAGCTTGGGGCGACAGAAAATTGACAAGGTGGCAGACTGCAAAGAAAGACACAACGCATACACAACTTCAAACACAAAATAACAACAATAACCTTAGAAAAAAGAGAATCCATCTTAAATAGGTGGCTTGGGCTTAAGAATTAAATGCTGAAGAGATGCGCCAAAAGACCGTTAAAAGTACTCTGACACGGACCACATCTGTCACCAACTGGCTGCATACGTCACTGCGGGAGGTCTCAAGGTACGAAGAGCTCGTTGGGTTCATGCCCCCGCAGTGATTCTCGACCGTTGATCTGGATTGGCCCTACAGCCAACAGGGTCAAATGTGGAGGCACCCTCCTCATTAACTCGCACGCTGAAAGTGCTTGCGGGTTGACACTTTTATTCCATGTCTGTCAAATCATCGGATCTCGCTCCATAAAATGCTCGATATTTAGTCTGTGTACTCGGAACCTCTTCCACAAATATTTAAAGTATTAAACTTTAAACTTAATGTAACGAATATTACATTTTTATGCTAAAGTATATGAAACTTTATACTCTAACACATTTTTCGATAATTTTATATATTTTTTTTTTATATTTTTGAAAATTAAAAATAAAGGATATTGCAAATTAGTCATAACACCGCCCATGGGAAAATATCCATTCGGTTTTGTGGAAGAGGATTTTTCACATTCCATTTTTGAGACCAAAGAGGACAAAGATATGATTTTCAGGAATGGACCTTACTTCATGGACATAAGAGGTATATACCTGAACAAGTGGACTCCATATTTCACCCCTGAGTTGGATGTCCCAAGTGCAGTTCGAACATGAGTGCGCCTTCCCCATATTGCACTCCATTGCTGGGGAGATGAGTCAATTAAATCTATAGGAAATGCAGTTGGGAAATACATAGACAGAAGCAAGCGCAAGAAAATCATGCATGCATGTTCAAGGATTTGTGTCGAAGTCAATCTAGGAAAAGGGCTCCCCGAAGCGGTAAATATCAAGGTGGATAGATGGACACACATTCAACAACTGGAATACTAACAAATCCCTTTCAAATGAAAGGTATGTCACGATTATGGTCATTTCGCTAATATATGCAATAAAAAAGAACCAGAATCAATAGAATCCCAAGAACCAAAATGGGAACCTGTAAAAAAGAAGAATATTGGGAACAAATCATCTGCCCTTCAGCCCCTTCCTCAGCTACCCATCTCCCCTCGAGAACTCCATATCACTCCCCAATCCCCCTCCTCGACTCCAGTCCCCTTTTCAGATTCGAACCCCTTTGGACATGTCGACTTTCCTCCAGATCCTCCTTTAGCTTCCCATGTCCCTCTCGTTGATGACCCCTATTCATTCCACCCATCCTCCCCTCCCGACCTCACCACCCTTGTTCCTTCTCTTTATCTCACCCCTTCCATCCTGCTTAGTCCCCCCCCCATCCTTCCTTTAATATAATTCTCATGAGAAACCAGTATAAAGAATCTATTTTATCTTCAGGAAACCATAAAAAGCAAGGAAGAAAGTCAAATTAGGAAATAAGGGATGAAGAAAATACAAATAAAATGGAAATGGGAACCTAGCAACCTATGGATTCCTATCTTGAAAAGAGTACATGGAATAAAGAGAAAGGTCAGCAAGCCTTCTGAGGGAAATGTCCCTCTGTTTTATACCAAAGAAAGTAATGAATCTGGTTTCCTGCAATTGTAGAGGCCTTGGACACCCCTCAAAATTCAATACAACAAAGGACCTCATAACAATGGAAAAACCTGACATATATATGATCCAGGAGACCAAAACCAATGAGCAAGCAATGAGAAAAATGATTCAGAAATTAAGGAATTATGATGGCACAGTTCTCCCGACCATTGGGGCATCGAGAGGAATTTTCACAATATGGAAGAAGGATAAATGAGAATTGTAGAATCAAAAAATAGATTTGCACTGGATAAAAACTGAATTAAAAATAAAAAAATTAGATATGCAAATCTTCCTCTTCAATGTATATGCCCCATTTCATTACAAAGATAAAGAGATCTGCTGGACATCACTCAAAGAAAACCTTTTGCTGGACCAAAACAAGAATATTATTTTGGGAGGAGATTTAGACTTAGTACTAAACACTGATGAAAAATTAGGGGGAATTTTTCATGCTGATCCTTCTTGAGATTCCCTCAAAGACATAATCGAGAGTTATAATCTAATGGACATCCCACCAAAGAATGAGAAATATACCTGGAACAATAAGAGGATTGCGAAAGATAATATAAAATAGAGTCTAGACCGAATCCTAATAAAATACAACATCATATCATAATTCAGTCTTGTTACATAAAAATTATCGCTTCATCAGCTTCCGATCATAAAACTGTGGCTATTAGCTTAGGAACAATTGAAAATCTGGGTGCTCTCCCATTTAGATACAATCCGCTATGGAACAACAAAGAAGAAGCTAAACACATAATAACAACAACAATGAAACAAAGAATCACGGGCTCGCCAAGTTTCATTTGGGAAAAAAAATTAAAAAGTGTTAAGAACAGTCTTAAGAATTGAGAAAAACCCAACTACAAGGAATCATAGAGATTAAAGGTTGAATTACAAAGGGAAATGGAAAAATTCCAGGAGCAATTTGATGGCATGGAAAACACAAAAGAGAATCAACAGAAAGAGAAAGAGTTACACCGAGATATCTATAGGAACAATAGGAAAGAGGAAGAAGAATGGAGATTCAATTCTAGAGATTTATGGATACATGTGGGAGATAAAAACACCACCTTCTTCCATAACACAACAAAAATGAGAAGGATAATAAACCATATTGAAAAAGTTAAAGGAGAAGGAGACTCTGAGATCAAAGGGCAAGAGGCTCTAAAAAAGGAAGCATATCATTTTTAGCGAAAAGGTTTCAAAATATGTATTTTTTAATTATATTTATATGCAAAATGAGTATTTTTTTCAAGTGTTTAAACAAATTATTTTTTAGTGACAATTATTTTATATGTATTAAAGAATCAATGAACGATATATAAATATATAAAAAATCCTAACTTCAAAATATTATTTTTATTATTTCTTTTAAACTCTGAAAAAAATTTAGAAATTTCATTATAAGAAAACATTTCCAAAAAAACAAAAAACACAAGCTTGAAAAACCCTTAAAAAACATACATCTTAGGACGAAAAACAAGAATATGAATAAGACAACTTGAAAAATGATTACATAACCAACACTTAAAAAATGTGTGTGTACTTCAAAAATTTGTTAATAGTTGAACCTGGAAACTTAGGTAGGAAAGAATTCACAAAGCATATCCCAAGGAGGATAAATGATGAAATAAACTTAGAACTATTAAAAGAAGTTACATAAAATGAGATCATGGCAGCTGTATGGGGCCTTCAACCTGTCAAAGCTCCAGGACCAGATGGGTTTTCCATAACATTCTATCGCACCTTTTGGCCCATAATAAAAAAATACCTCTTAAAAATGTTCAAATATGTCTTCCAGAAGAAGAAGATAGGAGGATATACAAATTCAACTTTTTTTTTTTTTAATCTCTTATACCAGAAGAAACAAGACCTTCAATATTCAACCGATTTTGACCCATATCTCTCTACAACTCATCTTACAAAATCATCTCAAAGATCATTGCAAACCGCATCAAACCTCTTCTCCACAATTTAATCTCAAAAAATCAAGGGGGATTTGTCCCCAACAGGCAGATCGTGGGCAACATGATGATTATTCAAGAGGATCTGCATTCCATTTTAGCAAGGAACGAGCAGGGATTTATTCTAAAAATCAACACAACAAATGATTTTGATAGAGTCAATATGTCATTTCTTGTAGAAGTTGTAGCCAAATTTTGTTTCTCCACCGAGTTCATAGAGATATTAAACACCCGTTTTATCGGTACATGGATAGCCCCTCTTATTAATGGAAAAAATTGTGAATTTTTTCAAAGTTCTTAGGGCCTAAGACAAGACTGCCCCCGTTCCTCTATATTTTGATGGCAGACTCGTTGAGAAGAAAATTGGAACACTGTAGAAGAAAGCATACTCTAACAGGACTCTTGTTGAGCACATGCATCAAGAGTATAAACCACTCCTTATTTGCAGATGACACTCTTATAATGGGAGGTGCATCCTGCATTGTAGCAAGAATATTCAAGAAAGTGATAGAAAACTTCATGGAAGCTTCAGGATGTTTTCTCAACAATAACCAGAGTATAATTTATGGTTGGAATGCCCCATATTGCACCCTCCAGAGAATATCACAAATCCTAGAAATACACTTTCAAGCACACACTTCCCCTATCTTGGTCTGCCAGTCACAAAAAAATATGAACGCAGAAATATGGAACAAATACTTAGAGAAAATGAAAAAAAGATATAATCTTGGGGAATGATCTGGCTCAACCTTGCTGGAAGAGTCATCCTAATCAAATCAATCCTTGCATCGCTTCCCCTCTACCAATTTTTTACCTTACTTGCTCCGAAAAGTATTCACAAGAAACTTGAGCTAATCATTAGAAGCTTCTTTTAGCAAGGAGGAAAAACAAAGAAAAACAATTTAGCCTCATAAAATGGGAGCAAGTCACATCACCCTATGAGAAAGGAGGACTCTCAATTAGACTTCTAGGACTGATGAACTTAGTCTTTGAAGCTAAAATAGTATGGAGATTCATCAATGGAGATAACTGTTGGTGGAAGCAGGTACTGGAATCAAAGTATCTCAATGCCTCTCGAACCTCCCTTCTAGCAAGAAAAGCTCCAATAAGGCCCTACACCCAAATATGGAGACTCATAAACAAGACGCTTCCTCTCATTAAGGATAATATTTCAAGACTTTCAAGAGATGGTCGAAACACAAATATCTGGAATGATAGTTAATGAGAATGGCACCACTTTCCAATAATCAAGAAATCCAAAGAATAAGGAGGTGGATGATCTCAAAATAGCTTCGCACACTGGAGTCAATATATCAATGGGACCATGATAGATCATGGAAATAATGGAAGTCTCGAGACCTCCCTTAGGGTCTTAAAAACCAATCGTATTCACTCATTTCCCTCCTCAAAGGAGCAACATCAATCAAACAAGGAAAACAAGAATATTTCATTTGGAACCCTTCTGGAGGGGATTACATAGTGAAATCAGGATATTTAAAATTGCAAGAGAAATAAGGACATCTTGATGGGCATCCATGGAAATCAGTGTGGAAAAAAAAGCCTCCCAAAAATTAAGATCTTCATATGGACTCATTTAAAAGGGAAAATCCTCACAGCTAAGAGCCTCATGAAAAGAGGTATTATTGGGCCCTCCCGATGCCCTCTGTTCCTCCATGTAAAAGAAACCATTCAACACCTCTTCCTTGATTTCATTTTTGCAAAAGAATGTTGGAATCTTTTTGTGTGCCCTCTAGAAACAACAATGAACTTCTCTCTTCCCTTTAATGACTTATATGTAGATTGGAAAGACAAGTATCCTTATTCTCCTAAAAACAAGAGTACCATAAAAATATTTTGGACAAGGCTCCCCTCATTCCTTGCTGGAAAATTTGGCTTGCAAGAAGCAATAAATTTTTCCAGAACACTAAACCAGCTGTAAGAAATGTGCTTTCAAAAAATTGGGTATTAGATACATAATTTATATTAGTAAAGGGAACTAGGATAATAGATTTAAATTAGCTACAACAAGAATAAATAGATTGGATTAGCTACACAGACAAAAGAACAAAGTTACCAAACTTTCCCATGCGCAAATAGGACAATCAAAACTAGAAAATTCTACTCAAGGAGGAAGAATTCATATTATCGATGAATGCACTCAAAAGGCCATGTCTCTTCTTTGATGGTGCTTCAAAATCGTATCTAGGGAAAGAAGGAGTAGGAGGCATAATCTACAACCAAGGAAAGAAAAACACCATCCCCTTTGAATGGGAATTGGGAACAATGTCAAACAATAAGGCTGAGGCCTATGTGTTCCTTTTGGGAGTCAAAATTCTAAAAAAAGGAATTTAATGAATCCAGTAATCTTGTGTGGCTCCTCCATTCTCATCTAGGAAATTATCAAGAAGACTAAATTGAAAAATGCAGCTTTAGGCCACATCATAACCAGGATCAACCAACAGCTAAAAAAAGGTTAAAATCACCTTCTTTCACATCTTAAGGGATAGAAATAAAATGGAAGATATCCAAGCAAACAAGGAGGTGGGTCTGTCTCCTAGAGAAGCCTAGATTGATAATGAAATTTTTACGCTCTCCAATTCCTTGATCATTCACTCTAGCCTCATATTTATCGAAACTGGAGCTGGTATTTTTCAAATATTTAACCCCTCATTTTCTTCCTGGGGCATGATCCTCTCAAAATCTACCGCATTGCTGCACTTTTCCCTATGTGGATTCATCTATCTGCACACTTCTCTATGGGAGATCGGCCTCCCTCACCACCTACCCATGAGTGGATCTCCTCTCCCTCCTGACTTCAACCTCCTCCCCTCTCTTCTTCCTATATATCTTGCCCTCCATGCTCTCCACCATACTCCTTCCCCTGTCTCCCTTCTCTCCCGTCGTGTTACCCCCTGTTATATTCTCTCGACTTCTCCCGACAACCTATTCTCTTTCACCTAGCCATTCATTTCTCACCTACCCTACGTCCCCTCCCTATTCTAGCTCCACCTTCCCATTTTCTCCTCAACCTGCTGTTACTATTCCTTCATTCTATGAGATCCACTTTCCTATTAACCCCTCCTCCTCCAGTCACCATCCCTCCTCTGTCTGCATTCCTCCCCTCTCTATTATGCTGTTTCTCCCTCTTGTTCCCTAGAACAAGCTGTCTCTATTTCTGCAGGTTCTCTGTAAGCTGCAATCTAGTTCCTCAATAGATTAGCCATGTATCCCATGGTGTCAAATACAAAGTCACACGTCCACTGCTGATCCAGGAGGATCCTCGAAATGCTAAAAATTTAACAGTCTCATATGCTCATGAAACCAATTCCAAGTCGAAGAGATCGTCACGCTGATTTCAGTGGTATATTTGGTTCGAAAAATGGCCTTCGTATGAGGGAGAAAATGCGTTCTGAAGTTTTCATTCAACAGGAAAAAAAGGGGCCAGAGCAGGCCAAGTGGTAGTCTGAGAACAGGGCACATGGAATTCTCACAACAGGACACATGGCAAGTCAAAGTCAAACTACCAAGCGGTCAAACAGGCGCAAGTCAAACTGCAAGGTCGGGGGTCGAACTTCCGACCTCCGAAACGACACTACAAAACTTTACCAATGGGCCACGGGTTCATTTGTTACAACCATATTGAAATATTTAGCATGGCACATAAAATAGTTGTTAACAAAGTGTTAACATTGGACCGATGGTGATATGCCCCAACCATTTTTAGCATATGCTTTGTAAATATAGTCTGACGGTGGTATACTGTTTCAACCCGTGGGATGTAGTTTCAAAGTGTGTGTATATATATACATATCGACGTTAATATATGGTTCATAACCATATACTAGCGGATATATGTGGCATTTCAACATTAGACTTTGGATAACGGTTATACCATATGGTTGATACCTACATGCTAACTTTGGAGTCTTATTTTGAGTGTGTTAATATATACCAAGGGTTTGGCGGGCCACCGGATATGGTGGGATTTTCCAACCCTTCCCCCTAAATGAATTCATTAACAAAATTAATTATAATATTTTCATTATGCTATAAAAAATGAACCTGTGGCCCATTGGTAAAGTTTTGTAGTGTTGTTTCAGAGGTCGCGAGTTCGACCCCCGACCTTGCAGTTTGAATTGCCCTTGGTTTAACTGCTTGGTAGTTTTACTTTGAATTTCCACATGTCCTACTGTGAGAATTCCATGTGCCCTGTTCAGAGACTGCCACTTGGCCTTCTCTAGCCCCTTTTTTCCCATTGGTAAAAAACTTCAGAACAAATTTTCTCTCAAATACAAAGGCCATTTTGCAAACCAAATATACCACCGGAATCAGCGCGACGAGCTCCTCGACTTGGCACTAGTTTCATGAGCATGGAGAATAATCATGGAATTTTTGAGAAGTGTCTCCTATCAAAGCTATTAGAGATTTGTAATAAGGTCTGTAAAGATTATCTCCTAATTTTAACAAATTGGTTATACCTACTTGAGAGAAAAGTGGATTTGGATTTTTTAGTTGCTTATGCCCTTCTCAAAACAACTCATGTATAAATAAGAGAGTTTTATCCATTTGAGAGGAGAGGAAGGGAGAATAAATTTATAATTTGTAATTAGAACACTTGAAGAGATATATTTGTAGCTAGAGTTCAATATTTTGGAGCTTGCTCTAAGCCTATTTCATTTAAAATATGATGTTATTCTAATTTTCAATTTTTAGTGTGCTAGTTGAGTATTGGAGGGCCCCCTTTGCTAAGCATGTTCACTCTTTCCTTTCTTTTCTTATAGTTATATATTTTAATCATTTTGTTGTCGCTACTACAACACCCTCCAAAATTTTGGTTTAATTCCAAATTTCAGAGCCTACTTTGACTTTGTATGCTGTCGTCATAAGTATTAAGAGTTATCGCATGTGTTTCATTTAAGTATCATTGTCCCATTTTGAAGAAAATCAAAGTGTCGTATTTTAACATAGGCAAGCGTCATACATCACATATATGTGGTTTTGGTTTGTTTCAAGGGACGATATTTGTGTTAATGAGTCACTATTATCATGTAGACATGTATCACACTCATTTCCAAAGTTTCAAGCACTCTCACACAAGTATCGTCACTATCGTTCCAAAGTGTATCTTTATTGTCACACTTGAGGTAAGTCGTCGTGATGTCGTTACATTGAGGAAACAATGTTGTCTACGTGTTGCAGGTGATATATGTTATGTTTTCAAGTATTCTAAGTTTGTGATCATACTCAAGTCTTATTACTGGTCACTTTGGCCTCACCGATCCCACACTTAGCCAAATCTGGAAAAATTCCTGATTGAGAAACCTGGCATTACTCAACCTTCCTAAACTGTGCACTACATAGTATCAGTCCTCAAGCCTCAACCTTGCCTCTTGGCACTGTGAAATTCACAGACCTTGCTTTATATAACTACATACTGGAAAATCTCAAGGTCTACCCCTAACCTCTGACCTCCTGCATTGTGCAACTGCGCAATCCTTGAGCTTGTCTCCTAGCCTGCCACTCAGTTCCATCTTAGTAAAACGTTACCACGAAGCACGTTATATTAGGGGTTTATCTGAATAATGTCATCTTGTCATGATTTTATTTTAGTTGTAGGTATTCTATCATCTTATGACAAGATGCTAATGAAGGAGATGGAGAAGGAGACCCTACTAGAAGACGCGTTTGAAGCTGCGAAAAAATTTGATCAATCAAGAGAGACAAAGGGACAACAAATTGTGACAAAAACTGAAGATATAGATCACGTTTAAGACTCCTTATATTCAATCCATGAGGAGGTGGAAGAACAAGAGAATCTTCCATCTCTCAAGAAGATAGAAATAAAGTATCAACAAAGAGTGGCTTGACATTTCCATGTCATCATGAAGTCCATGTCATCAGTGTCATGTCATGAATCATCACGTGCCACATCATTTTTTGGATTATGTAAATTCAATATTGGAGAAATGTAATGTAAAGTGGAAGTCAAAGAGTCATCCATGTAATGTGAAAAGTCATGTCGAAATTCAAAAGGTCATTGAGAAGTCAAACAATAACGAGGAAAGTCCATGTTGAAATTTGCAACAAGAAACAATGAAATTGGAATCCAGAAATGAAATCTAGAAAATGGTACCCAAAAATGGCTACCATATGAGGCTTTTGATTTAATTTTCCCTTAATTAAATTAAAAGAAAAAATTGTAATTTCATCTCATGACAACTTGAATTAGTTAACTGAGTCAGGACAACTTAGTTAGCTTAGGAAAATCAAGTTGAGGGTCTAAGAGGATGCCTTCAAAGGTATTTTATATTTTTAGGGGGTCCATATATAGTTATTTGTGAGTTGCAATTAGTTAACTCAATAAATTGATTTAAAGTCATTTTAACTAGTTCTAACTGAGAGATGAGATAGTGATAGGTCCAGTGAATTAAATTTGATTTAATTCACAAGTAGTGATTAATCAGTTAACTGATAATTCTCTATAAATAGTTTTTACATGTAAGTTCTAAGGAAGAACCATTTGAGACTGGGGTTAAAGGGAAGAGATCTATTAGTTTTTGTTGGCTTGAGGGGTCCTAACTCAGGTTCGGAGTTAAGGTTAACCAGCAAAACCCTCTTACTACTGGCCCTTTCGGCAGTGACCTGCTTGCGCAAGTAAGAGTCTCACCCGAAGCCATTAGGTGAATTTTGAGGTCTAAAATGGGACTTCTAAGGAAATTATAAAATAATAGTTGAAATAATAAAATAATATTTGATTACATCACCAAATTTTAGAGGGAAAAAAGAAAAAAACTACTTTTTCAACTTGTATTTTCAACTTATCTCCCAAAATTTTTACTCAAATTTTGAGTGGGAGTACTCGTTCGATGCAAAATTTAATTTCTCATCCAAGGAGTTCCCATGTTGCATAATTTCTATGGATCCTGCTACACCAGAAATGACAAATACATGAAAAATGTGATTGCAATCATGTTTTTTCATGTATTTCTCATTTTCCATTTAGCAGGGTCCATTGAAAGTATGCAACATGGGTACTCCTTGGATGAGGAACTAAATTTTGCATCCAATGAGCATTCCCGCTCGAAATTTGAGTAAAAAATTTGTGAGATAATCTGAAAATACGAGTTGAGAAAGTAGTTTTATTATTTTATTATTTTTTAATCTTTTTACCCTTTTACTTTAAAAAATGGTGAATCATCCCCCATGGTGGAGATCATCATCTTGAATCCTATTGGTTCTTATGAAGTTTATTTTGGTTGTACATTTTTCTTAGGAGGCCCATTTTAGACCTCAAAATTCCTCTAATGAGTATTGGGGGGTGATGGAACCAGGTTTCCACACCCTGACAGAGAATTAAATGATGTGGGTGCCTTTAGATCTAAAACAAATATGAATAGACCTTCGCAACAGAGCCCTAACCAGAAAACCATAACCAGACATATTTAGGTCAATTATACAGAATACCTTGTGCGCATGCTAAAATAGAGTCTGAAATGCATGTAATAATCCTTAATACATATTATTAAATTCCAACAGTACTAGATCCATTCAATAAGCATTCATCTAAAGCCAGAAACAATTGTGTAATAGATCTGAATAAAAATAACACTGTAATCGGAAATAACATGCATAAACGATCATAAAGCAAATAACAGATGAATTTCATACTTAGATATCATTCAAAATAGTTCTTCATTCATTAACAGTTCATATCTCCCTTACAATGCCTTCAGTTCACCTGCGCACACAACCAATGGGGTCCGCACACAACAGGACTAAGGTCTCAATGCACACAACTAGCAGGAGCCTTCTAACCCAGAAAATTTCGCTAAAATATCAAAATACAGTCATATTTCTATCATCAACATTATCGCCTCTTCTATCGACTCAATCTACACTCCTATTTATACTTTTAGCCTGTGCTCATCTAAGGTCCGCAAACTGTGGTTTGCAAACCCTAGTTCTACGCTTTTGGCCCATTACAACCCATGAGGGGATTTGAACCACCCTAAATCCCCTTAACTTGTGCTGCGCACGACTAAAATTACAAAAACTGTACAAAAATGTATAAAAAATATATCAAAATTCAGTCCTAGGGGACCCCGCTCCAACATGCCCCCAACACAATCTTGTGACTCATCCTAAGTCACAGAGGCACTGGGTTCTTCATCTCATTCTGCAGCTCTTCAATGGTAGCAACAAAGGGCTTCAGGATGCCTGCACTCTGATCTGTTGTGCTCTATGTAGTATCTACCAGCTTCTGCGATGTCAGCCCTTCTACGACTAGGTTGATACTTTGCAGGGTCTGATTTAGGTTATTAACTGTTACATCTAGGTCTTGAGACAAATTCATTGCCTCGTCTGCCCACGAATTCATATTCTCAGTTACAATTTTCTTCTTCATGTTGTATTTCTTTACTCTGTCAAAATAACCCTCATCTGGATAACCATAAAATTAGGATCTCAACATTGCCTAGCCCACACGCCCACGACATCGGCTCAACCTTGACTACATCATCATAGAGCACCCTCTCAAAATATTACTCTGGTGCTAGCTCAGGGAATGTTTCTTCTTTCGCCAATCCATGATCATCAAACTTGATGCTTGGTATCTTTCCAAACACATCATCCACAAGGGGAATAACTTGCGGGACCAGAGGTGTTTGAAGGTAGTCTCGCACTGTGTCTACATTCTTTGGGGCGCGCATGGAGGGTATGTGCGGCTTGAAATATATCGGTCACCATGAGATGGGCTCGACGAACACAACCTCTTTAGTGGCGCTCATTGTTCTCTTCAAGGGGTCACCGATAGGCAACCTGTCCTTAGTAGTTGGACGCGGGGATGTCACATTCCTCGGGGAGGTTCGCAGTTTCGAGGTGGACCACTTCGATATCTTTTCTTTTCCTTTAGCTGGAGTGGACATGACTTCTTCAACCTCAAGGGTCACTTCATGGACATCATCCGATCCTGGCTCAGTCGATGCTGTGAGGGGCACAAAGTGCTCCTTAGGAGGTGCGCTCTCTGGATTGGTGGCCATCATTCTCGGGCGGAAGATAAATTCAGGATTTCTCACGTCAGATGGGGTCTCTCGGCCAGAAATAAAATACTTATAGACAATTTTACAACACAAATCATGGATAAGCTCAGGGAACAGTGTACTCGTAAAGCAAAGGAACCAATTGTGACTCGCGCCCTTCCTTTTATAGGCAATCCAAGGTAAAAATGGTCAGATCTTCATTAAATGAAACTTACCTCCATAAAAACGAAAAAAATCCCCCAAGATCATCTCATTAAATGCATAAAACCCACTCCATCCAACGGTAAAATCACTTTTTACCAAGTTTCACTGTTCCAATGGCTAGTTTCTATTCCTGCGCATCACCCCTGCGCTCCCGTCGCACCTATCTGGGCCTTTCTTCTGCACCACACACATACCACTAGCTTCTTATGCTCTAGTTATATAGTCATTTGGTCAACACCAGATTGTCCCTATATGGATTCATATGACTTCCATTGAAATACCCAGGAAGATCCTCATTGCGCAGCATAGCCAAGCGCACCGTAGCTCCATCAATGATTTCCTTCACAATGTATGGCCCCAACCAATGTTTCTCGAACTTCCCTGGGTGGCACAAACTGACTATCATATAACAAGACCAAGTCTTCCTCCTTGAACACCTTTAGTCGGATGTGCCTATCATGCTAAGCCTTTTTGTGCACCTTCTGTACTTGTTGATGGAAGTTAGCGATGAACCAATCCTCTTCTAAGGCAACCAATTGCTCCAACTATTCCTCCATGATATCAAGCTCAACCATATTAGCGAAAGATGCGATGTGTAGGCTTGGGGAAATATACTCCATTGGAATGATTGCTTCTTTCCCATAGACCATCCTTAAAGGTGTTTTTCCAGTAAAAATTTTGCAAGTGGTCCTAAAAGCCCATAACACAGAAGGGATGCGCACGTCCTAGTCATTCCGATTGGCATTATAGAAATTTGTGAGTGCATTCTCCAAAATTTGTTGAAAGCCTCTACCGTGCCATTTTATTGTGGGTGATAAGGGGTAGTCTTCTGGTGATGGATATGAAATTCCTCTGTCAAAGCTTCAATGGTTTCATTAACAAAGTGCATACCTCTATCACTCATCTATATCTTCAGACATCCAAATCTAGTCAAAATATGTTCAAAAATGAAGTGCACAGTAATATCTGTAGTAAAATCCTTAACTACCTTAGCTTCTGCCCATCTGGTTACATAATATGTGGACAAGATGATATAGCATGCTCCAGTCTTCTTCCCTGGATGATTAATTGGTCCAAAAAAATATATAACCCATTTATCAAAGGCCTATAGGGCCATATATGGATGTAGGGGCATTTCATCTTTGCGCGAGGGCTTCCCTATCCTTTGACATGCATCGTAGGCTTGGTAGTATGCATGTGCATCACTGTGCAGTGTAGGCCACCATAACCCATCACACAACACCTTCTGCGCAGTAGATTTCCCCACATAGTGGTCTCCTGCCACCCCTCCATGAGCCTCAACCAAGATATCCTGCCTCTCATGTTCCAACACATATCTTCTCAATACTTCATCTGCTCCCAAATTATACAACTAACCCACAATCTGGGTAAAATCAGCTGCGTGCGCAACCAAATCCTTCTTTTTCTGTATTGAATATTCAGCAGGCACGCTTCCAGTAGTCAGGAAGAGAATAATATCAACGAAGTTCTCATCAACCACCTTGATAGCAAAGAGTTGTGCATTAGGTAACCTCTCCTCTAGACTAGTTGGATCTTCCCCATTTTTGATTTGTGACAAATGATCGGGTCCAACATTTAGTCTTCTAGGCTTCACAATGATTTAAAATTCATTCTCCTGAAATAACAACAACCATCTGCAAATCTTCCCCCCCAACACAAGCTTATTGATTAGGTATTTCAAATAAGAATGGACAGTGAACATTTTGAAGTGCCCTCCTAGTAGATAGTGCCTATATTTTTGTAGAGCATAGACCATGGCCAATCCTTCCCTTTCTATGGTTGAGTAGTTGCGCTCTGCACTGGAGAGCTTCCTACTGGCAAAAGCAACTGGGTGATCAATGTATCCTTCTCCTGGGTGTGCTAGAACAACCCCAAGTGCTATACCAAATGCATCGACATGTACATGAAAAACCTTAGACAAGTTTGGGAATATAAAAATAGGTGCAGTGACCATTTTCTCCTTCAGCAGTTCAAAACTCTTATGACATTCCTCATCCCAGAAAAATGACACATCCTTCTTAAGTAACTTCTCCATCGACGCAGTGATCAGAGCATAACCCTTAATGAACTTCCTGTAATAACCAGTGTGTCCTATGTTGATAATTTTGGAGGGCTAAAGGTTAATACAAATTCTCTTCTTGATAATTATTTGTGAGCTTGCTTATGTCTTCCCTTAGTTAATCTTTCATCAAGTCAATTATCAAAATGTATAGGGTACAAATGTTAGACAGAAGTAACAATTTTATTGTGGGAAGGTAAATCGCAGGTTTACCTTCCTTACTTTACACTTCAGAATTCATCATAACCCTTACGCTTGTATTTTAGTCTTGAGACATTTTCTTGTATTGACGTTGTATGATCGCAATCCTGTGCTTCTTAAAATCTGCAAACCTCCTCCTGTATCTTTATTACATATCCGCATTCTATACTGTCATTTATCTGCACTTGCATCCTTCCTTCATTCATTCTGTGTTCTACCCTTATCCACACTGTAACCTCTTCCTTTTATCATGCTGTCTACTTGTAAATGTCTGCACTATATCCTTGCATATATTCGCACTATCACCTTGTAGGTACTCGCTTATCCCAAAGCAATATGATAGCAAGACATGTTGTGGTGTCCGCAATGTATATATATATATATATATATCCACCATCTTTGCTGTGGTAACTGAAGTTATTCGTATGTATATTCTTTGTCTTTTACTGTGTTAACCGTAAGTCTGCACCTATAAAATAATCCGCATTGTATTGTGTGCTATCTACGTTTTATTGTGTCTTGTATGCGTCTTTCTTGTGTGCTATCTACGTCTTTCTTGTGTTCTATCTACGTCTTATGTCAATCAAATGATCCGCAGAACTGACACATATATAGTGGAAAGTTCACACCCTTTTAGGCCAACCATCCAATGCTGTTTTCATGAGAGCCGGCCATGACTTGTAGTTAAGCGGTGTTACTCCAGCATAATGTATTTACTTGATTATAGCATTATATGAGGGTTTCAAAGTCAAACTGAATCCTTTATGAATATGACACCATATTTTATTTATTCCTAGAAGAAATCTTCTATACATAAATACATAATTACATAGCCAACATGAAGACCGACCTAGTTACACTTTTCAACACTCCCTCTTAACTAGGGAGGTATTCATACAGGTACATGGTCACTTTCAAACTGAAGAATCTCATAAGAATAATCGGATTGGTAATCTTATCTGTATAGCATCATATCAACCAGCATTGTACTAGTGCAAGGCCTTGACTAACAACCCCATATCTTCAATGAGACAATGGGCTTCAATGCTGGCGAGACACATGACTTATAAACATGTTCGTCATTGTCTCTCCAAGGTACATACTCCACTCGGGTGTTCCCAAAGTATGACCTTCCTGGACTATTCTTCTCTTGGGTAGATAGCCCTCAAACAATATCATTCCCTGACTACTCTTATCTTGAATGCCCAATCACATTCTCAAAGAGTATCAAATGCCAGATGATTACCCAATCCTCCATTCTGTCTTCCCAAGACTAGAATGATGTGTCTATCTCTCCCTCCCAAGGAGGACCTATTCCACAAGGGAATGTACTCATTCTTATACAAAGAATGTACCTAAGATCATCCTTAGGAATTACCAATTTTCTTCCAATTAAGAAACTTACCATCAGGCTCCCTCTTAATCAGGGGCCTCTAGCATCAATGGTGAGACACCCAGCTGCTCATGAAGAATTCCTGTCCTTGATGTCATGGATTTCGATATTGCGGAATCTCCATATTTTAGCTTCATAGGGCACAGATCATCCATCACTTCCATCCTGAGTCATGTAAACTATCAGAATGATTCACCAGACTTCCTTTACCTGGTCCATTTTTATGCCATGCTGCTTTCCTTCGAGTCATTTCCAAGGATCATACATTCTTTCTTATGATTAGCAACCCTACACAGATTCATCCAGATAAACATATTTATATTAACTTTTAGAACGAAAGTTACCTCAGTGATGATATTTCACCTTGACATCTTCCTGTAGGCATCAATATCCTTCATATAGATTGACACATCTCCTAATGATATGTTTTTGCTAGGGGTTTCCAAAATTTCATCAGAGTCTACGTATCTTCCCAGGAGATCTTCTAGTCACATCTACTTGGCCTCTGAATGATACATACATCAAGACATGGTTGCATTTCATGATGTCTTCCTTTCTTCATATTTTCCATTTCCAGGAACTTTCAACAACCACCTCATATAATATGAGGACATATTATGTTGATTTTAGTTTGTCCGTGTACTAAGAGATACTCTTTTATAGTTCATACTTCTAAGTACATAATTTCATTACCTGCAACCATATACCAGACATCACAACATCCAATGTCAGCATATAAATATATACATACCTCATACCTTTTTTCACTTGAGTCATCCTATAGCAATTTATTAAGAATGAAGAGCTTCATTCTCTTGGCATGCTCCATCAATATCCCAGAGATCTGTTTCCATGATGACCATTGCTCTTGATGACTGCTTACTTAAAGTTCGTCAAAGAGGTTTTTCCCGAAGCTGATTCACCAGGAGCTCCTGCCATGCTTAAATCAAGATGCTACATTGCTTCCTATCACATAACCAAAAAAAGTCAATTCCTTATTCACAAGTTTGTGAGATTTTCCTTGAATCTTCTTTTTCCTTTATCCTATTGAGATTGTCCCTTTAGAACCAACTTTCTTGTAATGTCCGTAAGTCTCCCACTTAAACTTTCCTTTTCCTTCTGCGAATGTTTGAGTCTTTTATCCTTCAACATTTTTAATTTATTTTATTGTCTTTTTCCATCTAGCATGGAAACCACAAGTTGAGTGAGGTAATTTTCTTGTCTATTTTTTATGTTGTTCATCTTATCATCTTTTCCAGATCTCACAGTTGAGATCTTATGAAGATATCCCTTCATTCTTTGATAATTCAATTTAGTGTAATTCTGGTCTAAGTGACATAACCTTTCTTTCTTCAAGGACTGTTACTATTCTCCTCATGCAAGGAATCTTGGTAACCTAACTAGCTTATAGGTCTCCCTGCAAAACCAAGTCATTTAACCAAATTTGATTATAGAATGAAAGATACTTACTTGATAAGTGAAGATAAAGTCTTCTTTTCTGCATTCTATTGCACTAGTCCTAGGAAAGCTCGGTTCCTAGTTTTTAGACAATATGATTCCTTGACCAAGTCTGGGATCCTTTATAGTGATGCTGCTCTTTAAGTAATAGAGTTATAGTCCTTCCCTTTTCATAGTAGATCATCATTCAAACTTCATACTAGAAAAAACCTTTGATGTACTGTGGTGACCAAGAAACCTTGTAGATCTTATTTTCGCACTTTTGCTTCAGATTTGATTTCTTCTTCACATGCTTTGTAGCCTCTCTCTTTGCAGTGCATCGTACTGCTTCTTTTCAACAATTATAGACTTGTCTCTTATTAAGGCAACCCTCGGCTTGCCAGAAACATGTGTGGTAGACCAGCATGAGAGGTATGTATGCCTCTCTTCCTTTCGTAGATCAGCCTTGTATCTTTGCATCAAAACAGACACTTTAACTCACACCTTTTATCAGAGAACTTGATCCGTACTTCAAAAAAGTATCCAAATTGTTATTTCTTAAAAATTTCAGATCAAACAAAATTTCCTTTCTGCGTAGTCAAGTTGAGAATTTGTATCACTGAAAATTGCATCGAACTTATTTCAGTGTCTGCATTGTCTTACTGTCAATTCACTCGAAGTTTCCAAGGATGTTCGAGCTCTGTGGACTTGTACCTTTAAATGCCCTTTCTTTGTTTTTTCACCATAGCTCTGATACCATGTTGATAATTTTGGAGGGCTAAAGGTTAATACAAATTCTCTTCTTGATAATTACTTATGAGCTTGCTTATGTCTTCCCTTAGTTAATATTTCATCAAGTCAATTATCAAAATGTACAGGACACAAATGTTAGACAAAAGTAACACTTTATTGTGGGAAGGTAAATCGCAGATTTACCTTCCTTACTTTACACTTTAGAATTCATCATAACCCTTATGCTTGTATTTTAGTCCTAAGACATTTTCTTATATCAGCGTTGTATGATCGCAATCCTGTGCTTCTTAATATCCGCAAACCTCTTCCTGTATCTTTATTACATATCCGCATTCTATACTGTCATTTATCTGCACTTGCATCCTTCCTTCATTCGTACCATGTTCTACCTTTATCCGCACTGTAATCTCTTCCTTTTATCGTGCTGTCTACTTGTAAATGTATGCACTATCTCCTTGCATATATTCGCACTATCACCTTGTAGGTACTCGCTTATCCCAACGCAAAATGATAGCAAGACATGTTATGGTGTCCGCAATGTATATATAGATATATCCACCATCTCTGCTGTGGTAACCGAAGTTATTCGTATGTGTATTCTTTGTCTTTTGCTGTGTTAACCGTAAGTCTGCACCTATAAAAGAATCTGCATTGTATTGTGTGCTATCTACGTTTTATTGTGTGTTGTCTGCATCTTTCTTGTGTGTTTTCCGCGTATTTCTTCTGTTCTATCTACGCCTTATGTCAATCAAATGATCAGCAAACCTGACACATATATAGTGGACAGTTCACACCCTTTTAGGCCGACCATCCAATGCTGTTTTCATGAGAGTCGACCATGACTTGTAGTTAAGTGGTGTTACTCCAGCATAATGTCTTTACTTGATTATAGCATTATATGAGGGTTGTCAAAGTCAAATTGAATCCTTTATGAATATGACACCAGATTGTATTTATTCCTAGAAGACATCTTCTATACATAAATACATAATTACATAGCCAACATGAAGACTGACCTAGTTACACTTTTCAACATCCTAGGATGGAGCACAATTGTTTCTCATTAGTGGGAACTTCTAGGTTGATGATAAATGCTACCTCGGCTGGGTCTACCATCAATCCTTTCTGACATACTATATGCCCTAAAAAAATTCCAAAAGGCACAGAGAATATACATTTCTTCAGGTTAAGAGAAATATGTTGCTTCCTACAAGTGTCAAGCATCATGCGAAAATTTGACACATGTTTCTTTACCAATCTAAACACTGTCCAGTCATCAAAGTATACCTCCAAGAATTTATGCCTGAATTATTTGAACACAACCATGAACACGCGTGAGAAGATCATAGGTGCATTTTTCAATCCAAAAGGCATGAAAATGTACTGGAAATATCCCCACTCTGTTGCAAAGGTGGTCTTGCTGCGGTCTTCAGGTGCGATTATGATCTAATGATGCCCCGAAAATCCATCAGTAAATGAATAAGCCTCTTGTCCTCCTACATTATCCAGGATCTCATCAGAAAATGGAGTAGGGAAGGGGTCATGCACATAGGCATTATTAAGCTTGCACAGATCTACACAAATCCTTATCTCTCCTTTGGTATTCTTCTCTTGAACCACCATTGGGCTTACCCAATCAGACTGTTCTACAGGCTCGATGATGCTTGTAGTAACCATCTTTTATAATTCCTCTTTTACTTTCTTCTTATATTTAGGATTCAATTGGTATGGCTGCTGCTTGACAGGGCACACATCTGGTTTCAACGTGATCTTCATAACACCCAGGTCTCCTACAATTCCCTTGAGCTCAAAGAACTTTGTAGGAAATATATCTTGATACTCTGTCAGTAGCTCCACAATCTTCCCTATTGTATCATCATCCCAATAATCCCCAATTTTGGCCAACTTGGGCTGCTCTTATGTCCCAATGTTGAATTCCGTTAACTTCAGAGGTTTACTTACTCCTACCATTACTAATGAGGGCCCTGAAACTACGCGCTCCCCTTAAGACTCATGGATATTGAAATTTATTGGATCATCTTCATTATCCTCTATTGACAGGTTCCTGCAGTTGACAATGTCTTGCAGATGTACATCCCATGCTATCACAACACATTCTTTTCGAGGTCAGGATTCATCAAAGACGAGGGAATCTATGTCCTGCAGGGCTTCATCCAATTTTTCCAATCCCCCAATCAAGCCTAAGGTTGATAGGAAACACCATTCATTGTAATCCAATGGTGATTTCCTCAGTGCAACTCCGTCTCCAGATACCAAGTGGTAGGTATCAGCCCTAACGAGTGAATAAACATATGAACCCACTCATTCCAAGTCTTTTCCTTCCAAACATCCACCCACATGGTCAGGTGATTGCACGGGTCACCCTGACCATAGAAAAGCTCAATTGGTGGGGTAGTGGGAGGTTCAAAGCGAAAATTCGTCATTTTTCTACATTCCTCCCAATCCTTAAAGATACCATTGTGCGTATCCCACCAACGTGCTGGGGTTGCGCGCATAGCTAGGTCAAGTGCCGAGAACCTTCATTCTTCTGGGACAACCTTTTTTGATTATTCCATAAATAATTTTACACTACCCGAACCATCAAAATAGGGTATTTCTCTTACCTCTAAGGAGATGCACTGGAAGTTCTTCATGATCGTGAGGCAGCGCAGCACAGAAAAATCGTACAACTGATTCTGCCAGTTATCCATCTCGTCATCCAAATCGGAGAAACACAGACTATCCTTCTCCTAATTCAGCGTCCCATCAGCTGTAGGGTTGATCCAATCTTCATCCCGTGCAGTTAGCTTGTAAATATAGTCAACATCATCTCCTTCGCGTACTGACTCTGTATATATTTCCCTTTCTGCTGGATCCAGTGGGACTATCACACACGTACCATCATTCTCAAAGATCATGCTTCTATGCTTCAGGTTGATGATTCCTCCCATATCGATGGCCCAATCCAACCCTAACAATGTAGGGTAGGGGTATGCATCATTCACAATTTGTATCAATTCAAAATCCGTGCATACCTTTACTCCAACAATGTCTACCAGGACTTTTGTAAGTCTTCCAAGTGGAATGATCTTCTATTGATTAGCCATGCATAACTGAATGGTGGACCACTCCAACTTTGGTTCTCCCATCTTCTGCCAGGTTTTCTTGTGTGGAACATTTGCATCAAACCCAAGATCTAGGATGACTTGGTCCATCTCATACTCTCCAATCTGCGCAATCATGCGCATCTCCCGACCAGTTCTCTTCTTGTTCTTATAAATCGTATTCACAAACTTAGTCTCCATTCGAGGTACTTCTTTTTCCGTGTGGTTGTCTATCAGGGCCCGCAGATTATCTACTGCCTTCTGATTGCGTAATAACTTACTGCAAGCTTGTAGGAATGGTTTGACTTCATCATCCTTCAGTTCCATGATAGACTTTGATGCGGATGCTCCTGCAACAGAAAAATCCTTCCTAGCTTCAATGAAAGTCTCCTTTTCCTTCTGCAGGGTTAGTCCTTGTTTCTTGTTAGATGCTTTTCTGATTAGTGGCTCTGCATCAACCTTCTTTTCCTCATCTCCTCCAGTGGCAACACCATTGCGTGCAATTACATTTACAATTGGACCATCATCGCATGGTTCATATTTAACCATTTGTATGTTTTGCGTAGGTGTCTGCTATTGCTTTTCCCACATTTTATCAATTAACACAGGAAAATCTTCAATTACATGATCAAATTTCATACAATACTCGCAGGACTATCGTGCTGGGTTTGGGCAGTCCCACACATAGTGTCCAGTGTTTCCATAGTTATAACATATTAACTACCCTCTTCCTCGACCTACACCTCCACCTCTCCTCCCTCCCCTTCCTCTTCTGGGGATCCTCCCCATCTAGAGGGAGATGCTGGTGACGAAGGGTCAGCTTGCACTCTATAAAGGTTAACACTACCAATCATTAGATCGAATGTCTGGTAGTGCTTCTCATTGTGACCAACTGAAGAGAAAAATATGCACCACTACTGCTTTAGCTCTGGCACATAGGCTTCTAGTCGAGGGAAATGGTCTGTATCATGTCGTCCAACTACCCTAAAATCAATGCACCATAGTGTGGGGTACTTGGCCCAACAACATCCCTAAGACGCAACGGATTTGGTCGCCTGCTTGCAGGTAATCCAAGAACAGAGGGAACTGATCTTTGGTGTGGTCAGACCCTTTACATCATATGCACCAGACATCTGCGCCAAATTATTTACCCCGGTCTCTGTGTAAGTTTTGAATTTCTAAGTGCATAGCCTCCAGTTGGCTTCGAATTTGTAGCTCTCCGAATTGAGCATCTTCCCTAGGTGCAACTTCTAATTTCATAGCAATTTCCAGGGCTTCGACCTGAGAATCAATCTTCTATTGACCCATAGGCCCATGCAGATGTCGCAAAAACATGGAAATAAACCATTCCTTATGTTGCTTATCATCGTAAACAAATCCTCCATCGCTGATGGTGCACTTCAACCGTTGGTCAGCTTCCCAAACCGTTTCCTTCGGCCCTTGTTTGATATTTTTTAATTCTATTACGCACTGTGAATAGGACTTCAGCTTCCGGAATTGCTGTTTCAGGGCATCCTTAATCTACACAACAATGGGATCTATGTTCTGAGCAATATATCCCATGAACCAATCCAACGCATGACCTTCGAATGCCATAGCTAGTTGTGCTCTCTTAACAACATCCGTATTAACATTTTGTGCAGTCCACACTGCATCAACCACAAACCAAAACCGATCAATACCCTCATCTCCCACACCCTTAAAGATGGTTAGCTTCATATGCGCGGCCATATATTATGTAGGTGGCAGTGGTGGTCGGGTAGGAGATTTCTTACCCCTGCGCGAGTTTGACTGTGGCATAACAGGAGGGATACCTTTAGCGTGCGCAGCCTCACTACTTTCTATATTAGGTGAATTTATCAGAGGAATATATACAAATCTGTCCCCTTTATAATTGACCCGATAATATTTTCCACTGCACGCAGTACTTTCTATCTCATCATGGGTCATTCACTCAGTGTGGCTGCACAAAAGACCATTTTCACACAATAAAATATTAATCAACAAAGGAAAATTTCGTATAAATTTACCTCTCAGTCCCCTAAAAAATATCCTTTCAACTTCAGAATACAACACAAAATGATCTACTGCAAATTTTGTTATAAACCCACCCAAGTTGTTGTTAACCCAATGATCTACAGTCTGGGTGATGGAATTAGAAGTCTTTTCCAACTGTTGGATCAATTCAGGTGTCCATTGCTGACCTTGTCGTCCTTCCAACAGGTTTGGAACTCTGTTAATCTTGATAACCACTCTTGCAATTCATGTGAAAAGGTCACAAAGAAGATCTTGTGAACCTTTGTGAAGATATACTTCTGTTTCGAATCTTCAGTAGACAACGTCCTACTTTTGTTTTCCTTTAGGGAAAATTCTTGAATCTATTTCTCAAACCAATCCTCTAGTTCAAGCTTTAATGGTTGCCACAACATCTGATATCTCCCAAAATGATCCCAGTCCCGGCAACAGAACCATTTGTCGGCTTGAGGGGTCTTGACTAACGTTCAGAGTTAAGGTTAACCAACAAAACCCTCTTACTACTGGCCCTTTCGGCAGTGACTTGCTTGCGCAAGTCAGAGTCTCACCCGAAGCAGTATGGGGAGGTGCTGGAACTAGGTTTCCACACCCTGAGAGAGAATTAAATGATGTGGGTGCCTTTAGATCTAAAACAAATATGAACAGACCTTCGCAATAGAGCCCTAACCAAAAAAACCTAACCAAACAGATTTAGGTCAATTATATAGAATACCTTGTGCACATGCTAAAATAGAGTCCTAAATCCATGTAATAATCCTTAATACATATTATTAAAGCCCAAAAATACTAGATCCATTCAATAATCATTCATATAGATCCAGAAAAAGTTGCGCAATAGATCTGAATATAGATAACACTGTAATCGGAAATAACATGCAGAAACAATCATAAAGAAAATAACATATGCATTTCATACTCAGATATCATTCAAAATAGTTCTTCATTCATTAATAGTTCAAATCTCCCTTACAATGCCTTCAGTTCACTCGCGCACACAGCCAACGGGGTCCGCACACAATAGGACTAAGGTCTTAGCACACACAAGCAGCAGGAGCCTTCTAACCCAGACAAGTTCTCTAAAATATCAAAATACATTCATATTTCTATCATCAACATTACCACCTCTTTTATCTACTCAATCTAGACTCCTATTTATACTTTTAGCCTGCGCTCATCTAAGGTCCACAAAATCTGGTTTGCGGCCCCTAGTTCTACCCTTTTGACCCATTACAACTCATGAGGGGCTTTGATCCGCCCCAAATCCCCTTGAAGTGTGCTACACATGACTAAAATTACAAAAAATTTACAAAAATATATCAAAATTCGGTCTTGTGGGACCTTGCTCCAACAATTGTACTATTAGAAAATTGTACAGGTCATGCATGAGGTCATCGGGAATGCATTGAAGTATCACACAATAATTTATTAGGGATTTTCATAATAAATAGGGGCTTAATTAGCCCAAGAATGCGTAAGCCAGGAAGGCCAGGCATAAGCAAGAAAAAGGTTAAATACTTGACCGATTTTGCTTAGATTGCAAGCCATATTCGAGAAGAATTAGAGTGAGAGAGTCAGTAGAGTACAGAGGTTTCTCAGTGTGAGGAATAACAATGTATTATTTCATGATCTTGACCATATGAAATATAAATATAGAGGGGGTTTGAGCAATTTATTTCCCCATATGCATCTTATGTTGTGCGATTGCTTATTTCTTTTTCTTGCTTATATGTGATTATGTGATCGTGTTTTCTTTCCGCAAATTGTGGAAGGATTAAATATCTTGTTTTAGTACATTACAAGATTATATTGAATCTCGTTGGTAGAATTTATACATGGTATTAGGGCGCTAGGAACCACGATAGAAGAGAATAAATTAAGTTTGTCTTGAACAGGTTCGAATTTTCAGATTTATTCTTCAGGATCCAACAACATATCAAGATGTATTTCAATGGCTTGAAACTCAAATATTCTCTTGAGGGAAATTCGAATTACATAGCAAGGAAGGATAGGATGGAGGAACTGTTGGAGGAAAATGGGTTGAAGGAATTCATAGATACTAATATTCCCAAGCCCGCAACAACAAACGCTCAAAATCTTGATGCATGGGAGAAGAAGGTAGAAAAGGCAAGAAGGATCTTGTTAGAGTGAGTTTGAGATCATATTGTCTTGAGTATCCATGGGAAGGTGACTCCATATGCTATGTGGAAGTAATTGAAATATATATTTCAGAATATTAGTGACCATAGGAAGTTTCCATTCAAGTAAAATCTCAGAAAGATCAAGATGGAGGAGGGTGACACGATCCATAAATACTTGGAGAAGTTCACTCAGTGTCGAGATGAGATTGTAAGTGTTGGGGTGGCTGTTGTTGATGATGATTTGGTGAGCTTAGCACTTCTAGGCCTTCCCAAGAGCTAGAATAGTTACCAAGACTCTGTGAATGGGAGGGATAATTTACTAGGATGGGAGCGTTTATGGTCCAACTTGGTAATAGAAGAGATAAGGCAGAGCATAGAAAATGGGACCTCTAGAAAAGACAAAGAAGAATATTTTTCATTGGAGGGAAAATGAAAGAAAGCCAAGGGAAATAAGTCCCAAGGCAAAGAGGGCAAGAGATACTTGTCCAAGTTCAAGTGTTTTCACTATCATGAGCACGGGCACTATGCCTCGAATTGTCCACAGAAGAAGGCAAGCAAGAATGATCCTGTAGTTGCAACGGGTGAAGCACTAGCTTCACAGTTCGAGCTTGATTTTACTCTAATTGCATGCATGGCCAACACTGTAATTGGATGCATGTGGTATATAGGCAACGATGCCTATTTTCATACGATGAGGAATATAGATCTCTTTAGTGACTTGGAGGAGAAGGACCTCCAACATAACATAGAGTTTAGAGATTACAAGAGGTATAGCGCGACCAACATAGGTACAGTTACCTTTCAGAGGAATTTTGGATCCCTTCTCAGAATGAAATATGTTTTGTATGTTCCATGACTAAGGAAGAATATTATCTCTTTAGCGGTAATGGAAAACCATGGTTATGATGTCATATTTAGAAAATGAAAGGTGTTCCTTAGACACATTGCCATGGGACGGGTGAAACAGATAAGTACAAGAGTCAAGAACATGTATGCACTCAAGGTCGAGGATGCATGCAAATATTTGAGGAGAAAAGAAGAGGTTAGTGACTTGGTGGTTGAGAGGGAGCACAAATTACCTCTCAACATGCAGTCTTAGAAGCAGTCTCAAAAGGTTGCGGAACAACCACAATTGGAGAAGCAGAGAGGAGACCGAGTGGAGGTGTCCACTCAAGTAGAAACCTCCAGTAGGGGGAAATTTCGAGCCAGATGGGTAGAGGGAGCACATGCAACCATACCTCCAGGTGAGAGGTGGGGTGATGTGTAGACATAATCCCAAGAGAAGACATTTGGGCAAGATCAATTGAGATGGATTTTCTCATGGATCAGACCTAGCTACGAGGAGCCAAAAGTATATAGTAGCAGGAAGGATCAGTAGGATTGATACAGTCGGATGTCAGGGAGAAAAAAATCAGTGATATATGTCAGATACTGGAGCGCAGATTAGAGTTGGAAACATTGCAGAGGGCACAGATGCAGATTCAATAGTAGCGTAGATTAGAGTTAGAAACAATGTAGAGGGCACAGATGCAGATTCAACAGTAGCGCAAAGATTTCAGTAGACAATGCAGTAACCAGTAGCAGTTAGAGAATTTGATGGTAGATGCATCATATTGATTCAGTTTTTTTTGGAGACTATTCAGTTTTTGGAGTTACAGGAGAAAACAACACTAGAGAAGTGTTGCATGTAGAACATTCCAAAGGCATCAGATAAGGATATAAATGAATTCATTTTTTGCTGAGAGAGAGTGTTGAATTTTGCAACAATAAACAGTGAAATTTGCATCCAAAAATGAAATCTAGAAAATGCCACCCAGAAATGGCTACCAAATGAGGCTTTTGATTTAATTTTCCCTTAATTAAATTGAAAGAAAAATTGTAATTTCATATCATGAAAAATTCTATTAGTTAACTGAGTTAAGAATACTTAGTTGGCTCAGGAAATTCAACTTGAGGGTCTAAGAGGATGCATGCAAAGAGATTTTCTATTTTTAGGGGGTCCAAATATAGTTATTTGTGAGTTCTAATTAGTTAACTCAAGAAATTGTGTTAAAACTAGTTTAACTATTTCTAATTGAGAGATGAGGTAGTGATAGGTCCAATGAATTAAATTTGATTTAATTCACAATTAGTGTTCAATCAGTTAACTGATAATTCACTATAAATAGATGTTGCATGTCATTTCTAAGGAAGACCCAGTTGAGACTGAGGTTAAAGGGAAGAGATCTATTAGTTGTACTATTAGAAAATTCTACAAATCATTCATGATGTCATCGGGAAGGACTTGAAGGATTGCACAATCATTTATTATGGATTTTCCTAATTAATAGGGTCTCAATTATCCCAAGAATGCATAAGCAAGGCAGGATAGGCAGAGTCGAGTAAAAGGTTAAATACTTGACCGATTTTTCTTAAATTGCAAGCCACATTCGAGCAAGATCGAAGTGAGACAGTCAGCACAATGCAAAGGTTTCTTAGTGTGAGGAATAACATTGTATTGATTCATGATCTTGACCATATGCAATATAGAGATAAAGGGATTTTGAGTAGTTTCTTTCCCTAGATACATCTTGTGTTGTGCGATTGATTATTTCTTTCTCTTGCTTATATGTGATTGTGCGATCGTGTTTTGTTTTGGAAAATTGTAGAAGGATTAAATATCTTGTTTTAGTAAATTAGAAAATCAAATTTAATATTGTTGGTAGATTTTATACAGTCCAAGAGTCAAAAGGGAGGTGAATGATCATCCCATTTGTTATATATACACCCTCATCGCTCATGTAAAGGAATTTTCATCTTGGATCCTCCTACTAGGCATTAGAGAGGAAGATAGTTCTTTTGGAGGAGCAACTGGTTTCTCTAATGCACCACTATTGGAGTTAGTGCGGTTCATTGTCTTAGTGTATATTGGAACTTTGCTTAATTTAGAAGTTCAATGAGCCAACACACTTCCATGCATATATCGTAAGTATTGCATGACTATTCTTTGAATCTTTGTGATGTATGTTGTTTTCATTTGCACAAAGGAATCTGAACTATTTCGGTGGATTTGGTACTTATCTTGTTTCATTAGAGGAAATTTCAGCCTAAAAGTGGCCTCCTAAGGAAAAATTATAAAATAATAGTTAAAATAATAAAATAAGAGTTATGATTTTTGGAGGGAAAATAATTAAACTATTTTTTTTAATTACATTTTTGGCTTATATCCTTATAGGTTTACTAAAATTTCAAGTGTAGACACTCATTGGATGCAGAATTAAATTTTTCATCCCGCGAGTACCCATTATGCATACTTTAGAAAAAACCCATATTGATAAAAATGCGGATACATTAAAAAAACGTGTTCAACACATTTTTTTTAATGTATCTGCAATTTTTATCAATGTGGGTCTTCTCAAAAGTATGCATAATGGGTACTCGTTAGATGTGAAAATTAATTCCACATCCAACGAGTGTCTACACTTGAAATTTTAGTAAACATATAAGGAGATAAGCCAAAAATACACTTAAAAAAATAGTTTTTGTTCTTTTCCCTCCAAAATATTTACATGTGCCTCTTTTTAAATTTAAAGGATTTTGATTGGTTTACATATTATGACATGGAAATTAATTGAAAAATTCATGGGCACTTTCAGGCTAAAATTTCCTCTAATGAAAGTGTGTTGTATATGTTTTAACAATAATTGATTCTATGTGAACTATTCTTCTAGTTGTCCAACGATTAATTTACGTGTACAATCTTGTGTGTATTTTCTAGATTATTACTATTACTTGCCTTTAAAAGGCTCACTTTTATTTCCCCTTTTGGTAGAAGAACCCTGATACATTATGTAGTTGAACATTCCACAAGGCATACTCACTTGTTAATTCAAAATTACCTCTGTATTACTCTCCCACGCTGGACATTGAAGCTAAGACATGTCTCTAAGAATATCGAAACCGAGCCTTATTTTTGGAAGGGCTCCTGTTACATAGTAATTTGTCACCGTGCTCACTTCTCGTACCTGATCCTGAAGTGCCCCGTGATAGACCCCGTGCAACGTTTCCACCATGAAGAAATATGTAAAGACATCTCTTGAACACTCAAACAAAACTACCTTGGAATATTACTGAAGGAACTTGGTCAAAATCCTAGTTTCCCGGGTCAACGCATTTCCTATTTTCATGCTTGCGTTGATTTCAGATTGATAGTTCTGGCTTAACGCTGTCAACACTCCTATTTATTGGAAAACTGTGTTGATCCCCTTCTGGCAGTGTTTCCTCAAATGGAGGAGAAGCTTCAACCTCTAGAAGTTCCAGGGCGACGAGTTGGTTGTTAAACGGTGGTGATAGAGTCAAGATCTCTGATTTTAGAGATTTGATCTCATCCACGGGGGTTTATCCCTTAGAAAGTGGACCTTCCTCCTCCTTTCATGGGTTCCCAACCTCTTCTCCCTTCCTATAAATTGGTCCCCATCCTTCCACTACTGGTTGGTCATTGTTGGGCTAGTATGAACTCTTGTTCCCTTTACATTATTGCACTGTTATAATGCCTAAGTTGTTTGGGAAAAGGAATGCTTTAGAGCTTCGGTGAAGGACTCAGATTTTCACCAAAGGGAGGCCCCCAACATCAAGGGTTGTAAGCTCTTCCTTTCATATTTATCAATAAAACATCTGATGTTTTCTTTCTATATTTTTTTAATCTTTTATGCAAATATTCTGGTACTCGTTGATCTGCTAGATAGCTAGTGTTTATGATTATTATGTATTGTATTACATTTGTTGTTGCCTCTTGATCATCCACAAGTACTTGTGTGCCACCAGTAGCGAGGAGTGAGCCTAAAAGGATTGTGGATTAAGGTCATCATCAATGGGTTCGAACATAACATTAGGAAAAATGTACCTCTATCTCTTTTCTTGTCACATTTTAAATATTAGCTAAGAAAGCTTTGCATTAGAAAGTATCTAAAGTTTCTAGACCCACTCTAGGGCTAGAGAGATTGCCTCTGTTCGTAGAGGGGATTTATCTTGAAAAAAAAATTGGCGACTCCACTAGGGAGCTTAGCCTCTTAGCCTTCCTTTCCTAGACTAATCTTGGATTAGTTTGACCGATCACCAAAATCTAAGCTTGCTTAGGTATCTGTTAGTTTGCATAGGTTTTGATAGTCATTTCATTGTGTCAGGTTTGGTTTTTGTGTGAAACTCATTTTTGTGTTTCCTTGTTTTTAGCAACCAACACGTTTTCTATTTGCACAATAGCACTTCCAGCATTGTTCTATATAGCACAGTTGTGCTGATTTTTATTTCAATACACTTCTTCTTATCACAGAAGCGTTGATCTCTGACCTAGGAAAAGATAGGGTTTCCCATTATTTTTTCCAGTGTGTCCTGGCCCCTGAAGCATGTATGTAGAGTCTCAATGAAATCCTACTTGTGTGTTTGAATTTATTGTCTTCTTTGAGCGAGTGTTTTTGTCTCTTTGACTTGTTTGCGGGTTGGGAAAATTTACACCATTTCAAACACCCTTTGTCGCATTTCTTCTGACTTGGTTTGAAGTAGTTTGTCGTATGCACTGTTCATCACTGCATTTTTGATCTTACCTTCAACTTAGTGTTAAGTCCCTATATTACTAGTATAGTCCCTTATTGTTGTTAGTGTAACCCCCTTATTGTTATTGTTGTACCCCTGTAACCCCAATATTGTTATTATTGTGCCCTTACATTATTATTGTTAGGTCGAATAGGATTATATTGTGGCCCCATGGACGCCTATATATAGAAGGAGGTTTTTTCATTTGTATCATCCAAGAATTGTTCATTTATGTAATGTATTTGGAGGGTGCCCCCTTTTAGTGGCTATTTATAAGGCATTGATATCTCTTTTCTTCTATTTTTGGAGATGGTTTCATAACAATGGGTATCAGAACTTGGATTCTAGGGTTTCGCTGCTCCAAACAGGTCATCGTGGAATTTTCGCTATAACATTTTTTATGTGAAGGTTCAAAAGTTGAAATTTTTACAAAGAGAAGCCAAAATCCTAAGGAACATCGTGGAAATTTTTAGATCTTGGTTCGCAATATTTTTAGAGATATGATCTATGCACGTTAGGGTTTTTTCAGGCTCCCTAATTTCACCTAAAACAGGTCATTGTGGAATTTATGCTATAACTTGTTTTCTACGAAGGTTCAGAAGCTGAAATTGTTACAGAGCGAAGCCGAAATCCTGAGGAACCTCCTATAAACATTTCAGATATTTTTTTGCAATATTTTTGAAGATATGATCTGTGGAAATTAGGGTGTTTTCAGGCTCCCGAATTTCATCTCATAGAGGTGACAGTGGGAAAATTGTCATAACTCTCTCTCTGAGCATCGGATTGGAATTCTGTAAAAAGTGGCCACAAGTACACGAAATGTAATTGTTGAAAATGCAGCAAGATGATAGAGCTTAGTGAAATGAAGTCGCCTTCACTAAGTGGGCCTGCAGGCAAATTTTGGCGCAAAGTCTATTTTTAGACATATGGAGCATGGTCCAGGGGTTGCAGTATGTTATTCTTGGAGTATTGGTCATGTTGGTAAAAATAGATGGACCTCTATTTTTAGACATTTAGGTCGAAGTCTATTTTTAGGATAGGCAGTCTAAAAATAGAAAAGTCAAATATTATTTACCCTTAATAATATTTGGACTCTAACAGTTCTCTCTTGGAGGCACTTGATTCGAGCTACGAAGTGGATCATGCATGTCCCCGACGAGAGGAATTAAGCTATCCTAGGGGGTTTGGTGAGCTCATGCATGGTTGACTTCGAGTTAGGACTTCGGTGGCGAGAAGTTTGGTGTAGTTGATGAGACGATTGGTGGAGTTGTGTTCGGTTTAACTTAGTTGAACTAGTTGTGATTGATTTAACTAGCTAATAAACTAATAGTAATGAGTGGAGTGAATTAAATATTATTTAATTCACTAATTAGTAACTCATTATTCAACTCGAGAACACATCAGTTCACTACAGAGTGCATGGACGATTCGGTGGAGACCGATTGAAAGAAGTAGATGAAAGGGGTTGAGATAACTGCTCCGGTTGTGACATCAGTTGTGCATGAGATTTGCACCACACTTGGAGGAATTTCCCATGATGATTGCACTGTCAAGCCAAGGAGATTCGAACCTTGGATCTCTATTTAGACAGGCCATGATTGCGCAATAGAGGCGAGGCAATTAGAGGTGAGTTTTGAACCAGTGACTTGTTCAAAACCAAGCTAGTTTGTGTGTAACTTCATGAGAAAGTACTAAGTACTTGTGAGGAGTATTGTACTAAGTTTGTTACATGATTTCTCCATTATAATATACACAATAGCTGTGGGTTTTTCAACTATAAGCTTTCCCCATACATACTGTGTTAATTTGTATGATGAATTGATGTGATATCGCTTGTTTTATTTCCGCATGTGTAATGATCTGAGTGGAAGAGATTATGTGTTGCATATGAATTCGAATTGATATGTGATCAGGATAATCTCGGTGGATAAATCTTCTTTATTCAGAAAATTTCTACATGGTATCGGAGCTATTGAAGCGAGATATTGATCATCACAGTGAATACAAACATATCGGTAGACAAAGTCTGCATGCGGGCCGAGTAGCCTCCGATCCATCCTTTCCTTTGAAAGGTGATATATCCGATAAATTCCTATGAGTTGATCTGTGCCAAAATAATTTGTTCTCACAGATCTAGAGCGGTTGAGCTTTGAAGTGGAATTTGAAATTTTGCAGCAGTTTTGTTTTCTTGGTGCCGGTGTTGAAAATGTCTTTCAACGGTTTGCGACTCGAATATGCTCTTGAAGGCAGTTCGAATTATGTTGCATGGAAAGATCGCATGGAGGAAGTATTAGAAGATAATGGACTAAAAGAGTTCGTAGATACGGATGTCCAAAAGCCCACTGATCCTGCTGAAGTCGAGGCTTGGCAAAGGAAGATGGCGAAATGTCGAAGGATTCTGTTGGAGGGCGTAAAGGATCACATTGTATCCAGCCTGCATGGAAAAGCTTCTCCATATTTAATGTGGAAAGCGTTGACAGATCTATTCCAGAGTAAGAGCGACCAAAGGAAGCTGGTGCTCAAGGATAAGCTCAGAAACATCAAGATGGAGAAAGGCGACAGTATCACCAAATACCTCATGAAGTTCACTCAATGCAGAGATGAGCTGGGAAGTGTGGGGGTGACTGTCGAAGATGAGGACATGGTGGAACTGGCTCTCCTTGGTCTTCCGAAGGCTTGGAATTCATATCAAGATAGTGTCAATGGTCGAGAGAAGTTGCCGGGATGGGAGCGCCTTTGGGTGGATCTCATGCAGGAGGAGTCTAAAAGGAGAATACCGAGGCATGAAATCATCGAAGGGAGTCGATGAAGAAAATTGTAACTTTGGTACGCCAAAGCGAAAGGAAGGGTAAGGAAACTTCTCATTCGGTGCAAAGGGAAAGAAGCAATACATGGCGAAAGTGAAGTGTTTTCACTGCCATGATCACGGACATTATCCTACACAAAATTGCAATAGAAGAAGAAGAAGAAAAAGCAATGACGGGAAGATGCGCGGATGGAAACGGCTTCGCGGTTCGAGCTTGAATTTTCCTTGTGAATTTTCCTTTGATCGCATGCTTGGTTTCAAGTGTGATGGGATCGGTGTGGTTCTTGGACGGTGGTGCGTCATT
This sequence comes from Pinus albicaulis, assembly GCA_034641835.2. Classification (NCBI taxonomy): domain Eukaryota; kingdom Viridiplantae; phylum Streptophyta; class Pinopsida; order Pinales; family Pinaceae; genus Pinus; species Pinus albicaulis. The sequence continues at coordinate 23,204,083 of CM076578.1, read as the reverse complement.
CCACATGACGGGAGATTGATATTTGTTTTCAGATCTGGAGGACAAAGATCTGGGCATGCACACCGAGATGGGCGATGATGGTAGATATAGTGCGACTGGTATCGGTACCATATCCTTTCAGAGGGAGTCGGGTAAACCCTTCATGTTGAAGGATGTCATGCATGTGCCTGGATTGAAGAAGAACTTGATCTCTATGGCGATATTGGAAGATAAGGGGTATGATGTGGTCTTCAGCGAAGGAAAGGCTTTCCTGCGCAGTAAGACTATTGGAGAGACCCGGAAAATCGGGGTTCGAACCAACAACCTTTATCAGTTGCAAGTAGATGGCTGCACAGCAATGGCATGCAAAGCAGGAGAAGTGGTGAGTCGGGATGATGAGGGCGAACTGTGGCACCGGAGATTGGGCCACCTTCACCATGGAGCTTTGAAGATCCTGCAACAGATTTCTACTGGGCTTCCTAAGGGCACCCTTGCGCAGTCAGATCAGTGCAAGGGGTGTACTTTAGGAAAGTTTGTGAAAGCCACCTTTCACGAGAAGGATAGTCGCGCCACGGCGATCCTTGAGAGAGTTCACACAGGTCTACGTGTGTGGTCCTTTCTCAGTAGCTTCGACAGCAAAGCACAAGTACTACGTGATCTTTGTTGATGATTTCTCTCGAAAGTCCTCAATCTTCTTCATGCAGAAGAAGAGCGATACATTCGCGAAGTTCTATGAGTTTAAAGCACTGGTCCAGAAGGAGTCGAGGAAGAAGGTGATTGCTCTAAGGAGCGACAATGGTGGTGAATTCATCTTGGAAGTGCCGAGATTCAAAGGATTCTGCCTTGTGTGAAGGGATTCAGAGAGAGCTCATCGCACCCCATAACCCACAGCAGAACGGGGTGGCTGAGCGGAAGAACAGAACGATCGTGGGTGCTGCACGGGCGATGTTGCATGATCGGGGCCTACCCCTTCACTTGTGGGCTGAGGCATACAATACAACAGTGTATGTGCAGAACCGTTTTCCTCACAAGGTTCTTGGCATGAGTACATCGGAGGAGGCTTATTCTGGCAAGAGGCCTGATATTTTCCATTTGCAGATTTTTGGTTCTCCTGTCTACATGCATGTGACGAAGGATGCGAGAAGGAAGCTGGATCCAACCGCTGAGGTTGGAATATTTGTGGGGTACACTGATACACCTCACAAATATCGGGTGTATTTGTCAGACAGTCAAAAGACTGTTGTGCGACGGGATATAAAATTTCAGGAGGAGAAAGCCATGCAGTGTTCTCTTGAGAGGGAGCTCCACTTGCATGCAGATGAGGAGCTATTAGTTCCTAAGGAGGAGCTTCCGGATGTGGATCAGCCACAAGAGGAAGTTCAGGAGGTGGAAGAAACCACCCAGGCAGCGCCAACCATCCACCATCGAGGAGGGTGCAAGGCTCGCCATCTCTTGAGTCCACACGAGAGATGCAGAGAAGGTTGTAGGACCACCTACAGCACAGCGCAGACAGAGGCAGTCACCGGATCGGTACACTGGATACATGGCTCTTGTGAGTCAATGTGTCGTGAAGGAGCCATCCTCTTTTGAGGAAGCTGTGGAGGAGCCCACATGGGTTGATGCCATGATTGAAGAATATGATTCGATCGTCAGGAATAGTGCATGGGAGAATGTCCCAAGACCGGAGGGGAAATGAGTGGTGGGTTCGTGATGGATCTACAAAGTGGAGCAGGCGGCAGACGGGAGTGTGGAGAAGTACAAGGCGAGATTTGTCGCCTGTGGCTTCTCACAGATCGAGGGGATCGATTATGAGGAGACCTTTGCACCTGTCGCAACGTACTCTTCCATACGGACGATCCTTGCTCTCTCAGCGCAGATGGGATGGCACATCCATTAGATGGATGTGAAGACTATGTTCCTCAACAGAGTCATTGAGGAGGAGGTGTACATAGAGCAGCCTGAAGGTTTCGAGATCTTCAGCAGTGAGTTGCATGTGTGCCGACTCAAGAGAGCACTGTACAGGCTGAAGCAAGCACCTCGTGCTTGGTACACACGGATTGACAGTTATTTCACCGGGCTTGGATTTTCCAAGAGTGAGGCGGATCCTAACCTGTACCAGATTGTGGTGGAGGGGAAGATGTTGATCATCGTATTGTATGTAGATGATCTGATTTTGACTGGCGATGAGCAGTTGATACTTTCATGCAAGGAAGATCTTGCACGAGAGTTTGAGATGAAGGACTTGGGCATCCTTCATTATTTCCTGGGATTGGAGATTTGGCAGCGCAGCAGAGGACTGTTTGTTTCTTAGGGCAAGTATGCCCAGGAGATTCTGGAGAGGTTCAACATGCAAGGCTGCAAGCCTGTTGACACTCCTATTCCTGTTGGTTGGAGGAAGGAGGATGCTACTTCAGCGGAGGTAGTGGATGCCATTGTCTATCAACGATTGGTAAATTCGCTTATATGTCAGGTATTCACGACTTGGAAATATACATGCTATCTTGTTAACCGGCGCAAGCTATGGTTAAGCCTACCAAGCTCTTTTGGAAGGCAGGAAAGCATGTATTGCGTTATCTTAGTGGCACATCGAGATATGGTCTATGGTACTGTTGTCCTCTTCAACAACCCCCCCATTTCATATAATTTTTATTCACAACACTATAATATGAAATGGGTCCCTTTTAGTTTTAATTGGTATCAATTTTGTATTATTCAAAAAGGTCCGAAAATGAAATAGAAAACATTACAAAAACCTTTTTGACAAACCAATAATGGATTTTTGATATAAATAATTAAATCTTTTATCATTGCGATAAAGCGATCGCAAGATCGCATATCGCAATGACAAAGGAGGCATAACTTAATAATCATTGGTTTGCTCCGACGCGATAACACGCAATAGGCGATCGGCGATATACCATGCATGCTTTTAAAAGAGCCCCAGTTAATGCTCCCGATGCGATGCGATATCGCTATCGGCGAACGAGGATTCCAAGAGATGCCAATATAACAAAAGCGCCTTTTCGCCCTGATGCGATGCGATAAAACCAAAAGCACGAACTTCAAAAAAGTTGTTAAAACGGGGATATTACGATTAATTCGTATTAAAAGCCTTATCTTTCTAATAGAGATTCACCTGCGCTCAACCGCCAAAACGACCAAGGCACGCTTAAACAAATCATTCCACCAATAAACGACGTGATGGACATTTAAAAGATTGACAGGTTTTTACGGCCATTTAATGAAATAGTAAGTCTAAAATCTTTTCACGGATTGGATCCACGGCCACCTTAAGTTAATTCTTCATCATGCATTAATCAATATATTTCGCTCGTATTTGGTTTTCTCTACCAATTCTCTGTGTTAAGCTTATTTTTACTCCTGTGCAGAATTCTTCCAAGCTAATAGATGCAAGCAAAATGGGGAAGAAGTCCAAGAAAACTGCAAACGCTTCCGCTTCGCCAGCCATAAAACAAGCCATCACTGATCCAGGAAATAAAAAGAAAGGATTGATATTTGATACTACATGTTCAGGTCTCGGCAAAACTTCTTGGCAAAGTACCTATAATTTGATAGAAGCTGAAGAACCTGAAGTGACAACAGTAGAAGCCACAGTAGATACGACTCAAAAATCTGAGGTACTTTAAAGGACCTAGCCGACTCTTTCCTTCATCGGATAGCAGCTCGGGAACAAATTCTCCCATATACGGATGTAGTAAGGTGGGCAATTGAGGAACTCCCAATCACAGACAGAACCTTCTGCACCAGAGATGGGAGAATCTTCGGTTCATTTCAAGCTAATGATTTGAGGCAAATGTATCATTTGCCTGAGCCAGAGAAGAAGTACAACAAGGCATTTCTAAAGAAATTCCGAAATGAGAACGAAACTGAATCCGAACCCATTCGGAATTGGAGGCAGAATCCGGCAAAACACAAGCATAAATATTCCGGTATGTATTATGTTGATTCTCTATGTTCTCCTTATTGTTATGCTGGGATCATGATGTGTAGATTATGGGGTTTGCACGACTCCTCTAATTTCACTATAGAAATGGTTCCTTTGATAGAGGCAGCGTGTAATAGTGAAATTATGGATTGGGGAACTATACTGTCCGATAAGTTAGCTACCGCAGTTCTTGATTTCAGAAACAAGACCCGCATTACTGAAAGGCTTATTCCCCCATTCTACTATAGCGCTTATATCTTGGACACCCTGTGTTTTAATTCTGAATTTCCCGTGCTCGGCTGGAGGTGGACTCCACAAGACCCCATGCCCATTCACATATACCATCAGAAATTGTGGAAAACCTCCTATAGGCACCATTTATACAAAATCTACAATGGCTTCATGTTACCCATTCATTACTCTATTTTTGATAAACCTGCTCCCAAGATTTCCTACCAAGCAGGGATTGATTTAACTGGCATAGGGAGATGGTTTGCAGAGGAAAAATTTACTTATATAAGAATTTTCGGCAGCCAAGCCAAACCTCATGTTCTTCCTTTGTACATACCTGATAAACTGCTGGCAAGGGAGATAGCCTATCAGATTATTTCCGAGGGCGTTACACAAACTCTAAAGAGAAATAAGAAGCAGGTCTGGCCCTCTTTCCCTCTTAGATGTGGTGTCTACACCTTGAATGATCTCAAACATGCAGAGAAAGAAGCTATAAAGATGAAATCATTAACTCTAGCAACTCTCCCTAATAGGCAATTTGATCCCGACAAAGTGGCCTATAATGCCCTTGAACAAGCCAAATTGGCAAAGTTTGATCATAAAGAAGATATATTTGATGACCTGTTCTCCACAGCCGAATCAATGTCCCAAGTTAGATCGTTGGCCAGAATGAAATATCAAGATGAAGGGTTAGTTGAATTCAACAGACTTAGAGAACAGAGGTTGCAAACTCTGCCCCTAGATCTGTTAGCAACAAGCCCAGCAGCAGGATTAAGCGAGCCTGAACAGTGACATACTAAGGAACCTCCAGTTATAACAAAAGAACAAGAGAAAGTGCAAGAGGAAACCCGGACGAAAGAGCAGGAACAGAGCACCATAAAGGTAAATCAAGATACTCAAATTGATCCCAAATTGCTCCAGGAATGGCAGCAATTCGATTCAATTATCAACAATCCTGAGGGTTCAAAGGAAGCCCAAACATCAAGAGTAGCAGACACACAGGAGACCATTTCAAAACAAGTTCTAGGTGAAACCAGCGGCCTACCCAGTTCTAAAGGAGTAGAGATAATCCCAAAGTATCCCTCCGATCAAATTATTTTGCAGATAGAAGAAATTCCTCCCTTGGATGTCTTCTATAGCCCGAAACACAAAGCTGTGGTAAAACGACAAAGGAAGAGGAGAAGAACTGATCAGCCTTCCCTATTTCCAGAACAAACAATGACGGGAAATATAGTTTGGAAGGAGGAATTTGACCCCTCTGAAGACCTAACAAAACTATCACAATTTGCTGGAGCCTATTCGGCAGCAACAATAAATAAGGCATCAGAGGTGAGTCTTTTATTAAAAACAAAAGACCAGGAGATTTTCTCATTACAAGAACAATTATCAGAAGCACGGCAGAAGACATAGCAGGCAGAACTGCAATTGATAACACAACAGCAAACCAATAATCAATTAACTCAACAATTGCAGGAAGAGAAGCAGAGGATTGATCAGAGTGCAGTCCAGAAGCAGAAAGAGTTGTCAGAGGCATTGGCACAACTCAAGGTGGCCAATGAACAAATGCTGAAGATAAAAGATGAGCAGATTGCTCAACTATCAGCCCAGCTTGAGAAAACAAAGAATCTTCCACAGGTAGATGAATTCAGGGCAGAGGCAGTGCAAATAAACAAAACATTATTAACACAGATAAAGCTGTTATGTCAACAAATCACCCAGGCAGAACCTTTATGTGACTCAACAACATCTCTAAGTGATAAATCGGCTGATGCTAGAACAGACTTCGAGCAGGCCGATGAGACATTGACCAATTATCTTGAGTGGCAAGGTACTGAGGAAGGACAGTCAGCTAAATTGCCAAAGATCCTAGAATCGCATAAAGAGATGTTATTTATGGAATGGCAATCCCAGTTAATGAAAGCAGAGAGGGCAGTTTCCAGATGCAAATTAACCACAAGTAATTTGGTTGAATTGATTAATGACACTCTCTACTTATCTAACATGATTTCTCAATGTACCCCGGGTAAATTGACATCAGCTAAAACATTGGAACAGTCATGTTACCCAGAGCTGGAGAAAACTGGCAGATTAATCGCAGGAATTAACAGTTTGACATGGGACACCTATTGGATGTTCTTAGTCAAACCTTACAGCCAGAGAGCCGCCCTCAAATGCCTCTCAGATGCAATCGGGTGCATCATTCCCGAAATACAAGATGCCACCTATGATGCCCAACTCAATTCTCGCCTTAACCGACCACCAGAAGTGGAGCCGATGCTTGCAATATGCCAGCTCAGGACTAAAGACGAACAACCTAAGTGATGAATCATGCTGCCGATTACCAGATGGCCATAGAAGGAGATATTCCAGATCAAGTTATACCAACTTAGTAGCATTTTAATTTTGTAGTTTGTTAGTTTAATTTAGTATTTATAGACCCTTTCATGTATTTAGAAAGGGTCGTAAGTTTTTGTATATGACTGAAACCTGAAGTTGCACTACTGTACTTCAGGCATATTTTTTTTATGAAAACTGGACCAATTTTTCCAAATTTTGATAACGAAGATTTTATGTGGATGTGCACTACTGCCTTTATCTAAAAGTATTTCTGAGTCGGAAGAAGGAATTCAAATTGCGATTGAAGTTGAGAATGATTGCAGCTCATATGGTACTATTATCTATGTCTAAATTCATTCTTTTATGAAAATTGTTGTTTGATTACTTTTGCTATTATTGAATATTTAAATGTGTTTTAACAGTAATCTTTATACTTTCCACTATTGGATGTTTACAGTTTGCTATTCTTTCAATCATTTACGTATCAGTAATATAAAGATAAGTGTAACAATGTTTTATCAATTACTTCATTCAATTAATTGAATGAAGTAATTATTATTTAAATGAATATCTTTGTTTATTGAATAGTGTCATCTATATGCCTATTGACAAACACAGATCATCAAACGTTGCACTTAAGAATAGAAGCTTCCCGGGATAAAATAGTCATTTATATTTTTTGTTTATAGATTAAGTATTCCATTCACTATCACTTATTATTAAACCAATCACTCATTCACCCATTTCTATTCTTTATCGGGAAACTGGTCCCATTATATCCAGTCGGAGCCACCATCCCAAACGGAAAAGGAGTTGTTTAAGGTCTGGACCGGGTGGTCATCCCCCAATGTTGTTGCAACGATTTTCGAGGCATCAACATTTTTGGCGCTAGAAGGAGGGCCATCAACTGTGAATGGCAAGCAAACCCAAATCTGCAAACCATTCTAAGAGTAATTCTCCCTCCACATCACCTCGTACTTCCCAATTACATGCTGGTTCTCCAGCATCCAAGCAAGAAGAAGAGGTATCCACTATCACTACTCAAACCCACCATACTCCAAAACAATTAAGTCTTGAATCTCCTGAAGTTCAGTCTCTCATCCAAAAACTTCAGAGTTTCTCGATTTCACCACAGAAATCTGAGCTATCTCAAAGCAGTGAGACTTCGCAATTCAATCTACCTCACCCTCTCACTCGACTTCAGAGTGGGAAGCTCGGTATTGAACCTACTGAGTTCCCTTTACCTAAAAGGAAAAGGGCAAAGAAAAACACTGAAGATTCTGACAGTGAAGCACTTTCATCCACATCCTCCATCTCATCCTCCCCAGTGCGAAGTCAACCATCCACTCCTTCATTACATATTGTTGTTCACCAGGAATTTGGAACTTCAACATCTCAACTTGCTCACTCCTCAACATCAATTCCTTCCCAGACATCTGGAATCTCAACAACAGTATCATCCACCACTGGTATTACAATGGCAGATCCATGGACCAGACCTGGTGCAGTCCATATGCCCGCACCATTACATGCATTACCAGATGCTCCTGAAAAATGGCTACCCAAGTTTAATCCGGAAGATGGAACCCAAGCTGAGGAACATATCAATAACTTCATGTTAGCGGTTAATTTGAAGGGAGTAACAGAGCAAGATGTCGTTGTTAGGCTTTTCCCTTATACGTTGCAAGGATCAGCAGGATCCTGGTATTTTTCCCTGCCTTCTAGTTCTATTACCAGTTGGAACATTTGCCAAGAACAGTTTCTCACTAAGTATGGAGATGACGGATCTTTAGCTACACTAATAAATGATCTCTCCAATCTTAGGATAGAGCATAGGGAACCAATTAAAGAATTTAATGCTCGTTTCAATAAACTTTTGAATAAAATCCCAACGACCTCCAAACCAAGTGAACAAATCAGAAGTGAGTGGTATATTACTGCCCTACCTGCCAATATAGCTATTTTTGTAGACAGGGCCGGAAAACCAACACTCGCTGAAAACATGAAAGAAGCACTTGCTGTGGAGAAACGTATCAATGCTCTAGAAAAGAAAGCGGCTCTTGAGGAAAAAAAACCAAAAAAGTTTCGTTCAAAGATGACTCAAAGAAGAAAACCTCGAAAGATCCATATGACATGGAGGGCCTCCAAAAGGTCCTCAAGACCATGTCAAATGAAATGGTTGAAATAAAGAAACAAGTCACTGAAACTTCAACCACAAGGCCTTTTAAGAATTACAAGAAAACCGAATCAAAACCACCGAATGTCATATCTAATGCAGATTCAGATCAAGAAGAAGAGGAAGAGGAAACAATCTCACCAACTGATAATGAAGAGGAAGTTGTTGAATGCCATGGCATGTGGGATTTCATTCTGCACAACTCCGATACAGATAATGATGAAGAAGCTTTTCCTGTCTCTACTAGGAGTAAAAGTACCTTTGAACCAGTTCAGGCAACTTCAAAGAAACGGAGTGCAGGTGCTGCTACAACAAAGGAAAAAGTACCTACAAAGAAGTCAACTGCAGTAGTTCCCCAAAACCAACCTTCAACTTCAAGTACTCCTTCAACATCTAAAACATTAGTAGTGTCCGATTCAATGGATTACAATATTGTTGATGATATGAAGAAAACTAAGGCAAACATTACTATGTTTGAACTTAGCAAATTAAAACATCAGCAGAAATTGCTTCTCAAAGAATTGAATGTTGTTCCCTCTTCACCTCTTCCCAGTGCTAAAGCCGCAAATGATTCGGGTCAACCACCTTCTGGTATGATAGAAGCTACTGATTCAGTCCTGATTGGAGATAGATCGAATTCTCATACTCCACCCTTCCTTTTGACCTTTGAGATCTACAACAAAAACCTACACAACTGTTTGATTGACTCAGGGGCATCATCCAATATAATGCCGGCTTCAGTTTGTTCCAAACTGAACATAGAACCCCAAAAGTCTTCCATACACATTGTACAGTTAGACAGAACCAAGGTCCAGGTTTTAGGAGAGATTAACTCTGTAACTATCAGGTTATCAGCTGATCCACGGGTAGTTCAATGAATTGATATCCTAATAGCTGATATACCTGAATTTTATGGGTTGATCTTGAGTAGGGATTGGTCTGAAAAGCTCCATGGGTATATTTCTACCGATTGGTCTCACATGTGGTTACCCTATAGGGGAAAACCAAATCAAATAAAAATCAATCGAGAGAAACACATGACCCACACTGTAACAGATTTTGAACAGGAAAATCAACCAATTGCATTTAATAACAACATCTTGGGAAATTATTCATCGGAGTCATTTTTTGGAAATCTCACTGCCCAACCATCTCCTTTCTCAGTAAACAATTTAACATCACAGATTGAAAACTATTCACAAACAGATAGGTCAAGATGTTTTAATGATACTGGGGAAACTGTAAATAAGATTGTTAATACTTCTTTATTTTGGTCTTTATATTTTGATGGCTCCAAATCTAACGAAGGTTCAGGAGCAGGGTGTATCTTGGTTAGCCCGCAAGGAGAAAAAACAATGCTGTCCTGTAGGTTAGAATTTGAATGCACAAACAACACATCCGAGTATGAAGCCTTAGTCCAAGGTCTGTATAAAGCAATTGGCCTTAAAGTGCAATATTTGAAGGTATTCGGCGATTCTGAAATCATTGTCAAATAGGTGAGAAATACAATTCATTGTCTTTCAAATCACCTCAAACATTATCAGTCGCTGGTACAAGAACTCACCACGCACTTTTCTGCATTCAATATTTCTTCTATCCCTAGGTCTCAAAATTCAGCAGCAGACTTGCTAGCCAATGTTGCTTCCAGACTCATACCCTCAGAAGATTATAGCCCAGATAGATTTTCAATAGAATTACTTTTTAGGCCGACAATTCCTGACAATATCACTAATTGGAGAGTATTTAATCACGATGAAGACATTTTACAATTTTTGACTTCAGAAAAGTCCTATGATGACCAGATCATTGAGGAAAGCAAACATGACCTTCAAATGAGAGGTAAATCCGAGGAAAATTCAATTCCAAAGCCTGTGGTGAAGCTTGAGGATCTTTATGATATTAAAGACAGATTTAAACCCGAGACTAATGCAAAGCTCCAAAGCTCTACTTTAAGGTTTGAATTGATAAACCTTGGCACTGAACAAAATCCTCAAAACATTAATCTAGGATTAGGACTTTCAGTAGAATAAAAGGAAGCATTCATTAAACTCTTAAAGAAACATAAACATGTTTTTGCTTGGAAATATGACGATTTAAAGACATATGATACAACTATTATCCAGCATACCATTCCAATGCTTCCCGATCAGAAACCAGTTCAGCAGAAATTAAGGAAAATACATCCGAACTTAGAGAGTCAAATAAAATCGGAACTCAATAAACTCTTGAAAGCTAAGATTATTTTCCCGTTCGGCACTCAAACTGGGTCTCTAATATGGTGCCTGTCAGAAAGAAAAATGGCGACATTAGAATTTGTATAGATTTCAGAAATATGAATAAAGCAAGCCTCAAAGATAACTTCCCATTACCTACTATGGAGCAGATACTCCAATCAGTAGCAGGCTCTGAATTAATGTCCTTTTTAGACGGTTTTTCAGGATATAACCAAGTTTTGGTTCATCCTGATGACAGACTTAAAACCACATTCAGAACAAAATGGGGAACTTATGCTTATCAGAAAATGCCTTTCGGACTTATTAATGCAGGAGCCACATTACAAAGAGCGATGGATATCGCTTTCAAAGGATTGATTAATAAAACAGTAGTTGTCTACCTAGATGATATTACTGTATTTTCTAGAAAGAGATCCAATCATTTGTGTGACTTAAATCAAAATTTTCAACGCTGCAAAAGGTATGGTATCTCACTCAATCCTAAAAAATCTTTCTTCGCTCTTGATCAAGGGAAGCTCCTAGGTTTTATTGTTTGCAAAGATGGTATTTATATTGATCCTGACAGGATTAAAGAAATTTCTGAAATCCCATTTCCTCATAACAAAAAATCCATGCAGTCATTTTTAGGTCAGATCAACTTTGTCAAAAGATTTGTTCCTGATTTTTCTCAGATCATTTTACCATTACAAAATATGATTAAGAAAAATTCAGTGTTTAAATGGGGATCTGTGGAAAAGGAAGCATTTGATTCAATCAAACAATCAATAATCAATGCCCCCGCTTTAAACACTCCCAATTTTTCTAATCATTTCACATTGTATACTATCGCATCCGATTCATCTTATGCAGCAGTACTCACTCAGATTAATGATCATGACCTTGAAGCACCGATTTCATTTTTTAGTTCAAATTTCCAGGGTGCAGAACTAAATTACTCCAAAGTTGAAAAACAAGCCTTTGCTGTGTATAAAGCCATTAAACACTATAGGCCTTTCCTTTTAAAAGCTCATACAAAGGTTATAGTTCCTTTTTCTGCAGTAAGACAATTACTGATCCAAAGGGAATTAGGTGAGAAAAGGGCCAATTGGGTTACAGCACTTCAAGAGTATGACTTGGAAATCAAACCAGCAAAGATTGTGAGGGGTCAAGGTTTTTTCAGGTTGTTAGCAGGAGCATCCAACATTCCAGAATCAGGTGATACAGAACATATGGAAGAAATCAATCAGATAAGTATTACCAATTCTGAATCTCAATACGCAGATTTAATCTTTTATTTGAAAAATGGATATACACCTCCTAATCTTTCTTATAAAAACAAACGGGCCATTAGATTAAAAGCAAAAAACTTCATAATCATTGATGATGTACTTTTTAGACAAAACTATGATTCAGTTTTATTAAGATGCCTAGAAAAACCTGAAGCACAAAAGGTTTTGCAGGAGCTACATGATGGACCAGCCGGAGGACATTTTGGAGATGACACAACAGCTCACAAAATCATTCATGCTGGGTATTATTGGCCCACTTTATTCAGAGATACTCACGAATATGTAAGGAAATGCCAAAGTTGTCAAACCTCCAGTGGAAGACAAAGAAAATCAGCTTTCCCTTTGCAACCAGTCAACATTGAGCAACCTTTTGAACAATGGGGATTGGATATCGTTTGGGAAATTTCTCCACAGTCTTCCAAACAACATAAGTATATCCTTACTGCTACTGATTACTTTACCAAGTGGGTTGAAGCAATTCCGTTAAAAACAACAAACTCTGAAGGAATTATAGAATTTATAGATCAATTCATTATTACCAGGTTTGGTGTCCCAAATGCTCTTGTTTTTGATAATGCATCTTATTTCTCTGGTAATGCCATGTTTGAGTTCGCTATTAAAAGAGGTTTTAAACTGAAATATTCTGCAAATTATTATCCCCAGGGTAATGGTCTAGCAGAGTCTACCAATAAAAATCTCCTTAAAATCATTAAGCGAACTATTGAACAGAATCATAAAAATTAGCATAAATCTTTAATATTCGCACTATGGGCAGATAGAATAACACAGAAGGCCTCCATAGGTACTTCTCCATTCAATCTTGTATATGGGAAAGAAGCAATACTACCAACTAATCTAGCACTTCCTTCTCTAGCCCTAGTGCAGTTTATTGAAGAAAGCCCCTCTTCTTCTATCCAACTTAGACATGATCAAATTTTAAAATTAGAAGAAGAAAGAGAAAAGGCCAAAATTACTCATGCAAAACATCAGCAGATAATCAAAAAATCATTTGATTCAGCTTCATCTAGTTCTAAACAGTTGCAGGTTGGTGATATAGTGCTGAAATGGGATAAAGCCCATGAGGATAAAGGTAAACACACCAAGTTCCAAAAGATGTGGCTTGGACCATTTCAGATCAGCGAGAAGATAGGCCATTTGACATTCATGTTACAAGATCTAACAGGAAAGAGGGATTCTCTTCCTATTAATGGCCTCATCTTAAAGAAATTCTTCAATTGAGAAGGTAATCCCTTCTCCTTTAGTTCTAAGTAGGATTTATTTTTTAGGATCATTAGGAAATAAAGTTGTAAGGTATCTTCCATTGACCTTTGTTGTATTTAAAAGTTGCTCAAAAGAAAGGATTGTTGATATTCACTTTTAAATAAATAGAAGTCTTAAACAAGAGGAACAATTTCTAGGAAACTAAGTATAATTGCATTCTGAAGCCACCTTTCAATTTTTGCGAACTCTTCTCAAAGTTTAGAAGTATTAAAAAGTCATTTTATGTTTTTAAATTGGTCAACAAAAAGGTTATCAATATCAAAACAGAAACTAATCCAATTTCAGCATCTTCAACTCTTACCCTGTCATCCATTTACTCTTAAGGAGAAAATTTTCCATCCCATTCACCAAAAGTTTATGATTACTCAGAGTGTAATTCTAAAATTTTGATATAAAAGATAAGAGGTCTTATTACAAGCCTTCTTACCATGATCATAGGGAAATAGTTTAACCGACATTACCAATACTGCATACCAAAACAGGGTAATGGCTTATAATTATAAGACAAGGGGTCTCATCACGAGCCAGCTTGTTCGGTTAGATTACTACTAGTGAATGGCATTGTCAAACAGCTGGCCACCAAACCAGGACAATGGCTTTTTATCTTAGAAATAACAGAAAAAGTAAAAAGAAATACAAAATATGAAAGCATATTTTGAATTCATTCTGTTAATCATACTCTAAGATGGATGGGATAATGGACAATAACATGGTTAAAAGGTATCCCTGTCGGAACTATGAACGTTTGCTGGCAGCAGAGGCTCTACCTATGACAGACGAGTTAACTATAAAAGCTGCTTTGGAAAGGTTTTATGTTTTATCATTATAAACCAATAGAGGCCTATTTAAAACTTAGAATGTATTTAATTTTAAACAAAGAGAGGAAATTAGCAAGAAATAGTTTCATTTTATTTGGAATGCATATATACTTAGTTATATTAGAATTTTCCCTTTTGATTGAAACTCTATTTTGAAAAAGTTTAAGTATTTCCATACTTTTCAGAGATAACTGTTTCTTCCAGCGAATCGCCAATTGTTGTCCTCTTCAACAACCCCCCCATTTCATATAATTTTTATTCACAACACTATAATATGAAATGGGTCCCTTTTAGTTTTAATTGGTATCAATTTTGTATTATTCAAAAAGGTCCGAAAATGAAATAGAAAACATTACAAAAACCTTTTTAACAAACCAATAATGGCTTTTTGATATAAATAATTAAATCTTTTATCATTGCGATAAAGCGATCGCAAGATCGCATATCGCAATGACAAAGGAGGCATAACTTAAAAACCATTGGTTTGCTCCGACGCGATAACACGCAATAGGCGATCGGCGATATACCATGCATGCTTTTAAAAGAGCCCCAGTTAATGCTCCCGATGCGATGCGATATCGCTATCGGCGATCGAGGATTCCAAGAGATGCCAAGATAACAAAAGCGCCTTTCGCCCTGATGCGATGCGATAAAGCCAAAAAACACGAACTTCAAAAAAGTTGTTAAAACGGGGATATTACGATTAATTCGTATTAAAGGCCTTATCTTTCTAATAGAGATTCACCTGCGCTCAACCGCCAAAACGGCCAAGGCACGCTTAAACAAATCATTTCACCAATGAACGACATGATGGAAATTTAAAAGATTGACAGGTTTTTACGGCCATTTAATGAAATAGTAAGTCTAAAATATTTTCACGGATTGGATCCACGGCGACCTTAAGTTAATTCTTCATCATGCATTAATCAATATATTTCGCCCGTATTTGGTTTTCACTGCCAATTCTCTGTGTTACGCTTATTTTTACTCCTGTGCAGAATTCTTCCAAGCTAATAGATGCAAGCAAAATGGGGAAGAAGTCCAAGAAAACTGCAAACGCTTTCGCTTCGCCAGCCATAAAACAAGCCATCACTGATCCAGGAAATAAAAAGAAAGGATTGATATCTGATACTACATGTTCAGGTCTCGGCAAAACTTCTTGGCAAAGTACCTATAATTTGATAGAAGCTGAAGAACCTGAAGTGACAACAGTAGAAGCCACGGTAGATACGACTCAACAATCTGAAGGTACTTTAAAGGACTTAGCCGACTCTTTCCTTCATCGGATAGCAGCTCGGGAACAAATTCTCCCATATACGGATGTAGTAAGGTGGGAAATTGAGGAACTCCCAATCACAGACAGAACCTTCTGCACCAGAGATGGGAGAATCTTCGGTTCATTTCAAACTAATGATTTGAGGCAAATGTATCATTTGCCTGAGCCAGAGAAGAAGTACAACAAGGCATTTCTGGAGAAATTCCGAAATGAGAACGAAACTGAATCCGAACCCATTCGGAATTGGAGGCAGAATCCGGAAAAACACAAGCATAAATCTTCCGGTATGTATTCTGTTGATTCTCTATGTTCTCCTTATTGTTATGTTGGGATCATGATGTGTAGATTATGGGGTTTGCACGACTCCTCTAATTTCACTATAGAAATGGTTCCTTTGATAGAGGCAGCGTGTAATAGTGAAATTATGGATTGGGCAACTATATTGTCCGATAAGTTAGTCACCGCAGTTATTGATTTCAGAGGCCAGGCTCGCATTACTGAAAGGCTTATTCCCCCATTCTACTACAGCGCTTATATCCTGGACACCCTGTGTTTTAATTCTGAATTTCCCGTGCTTGGCTGGAGGTGGACTCCACAAGACCCCATGCCCATTCACATATACCATCAGAAATTGTGGAAAACCTCCCATAGGCACCATTTATACCAAATCTGCAATGGCTTCATGTTACCCATTCATTACTCTATTTTTGATAAACCTGCTCCCAAGATTTCCTACTAAGCAGGGATTGATTTAACTGGCTTAGGGAGATGCTTTGCAGAGGAAAAATTTACTTATATAAGAATTTTCGGCAGCCAAGCCAAACCTCATGTTCTTCCTTTGTACATACCTGATAAACTGCTGGCAAGGGAGATAGCCTATCAGATTATTTCCGAGGGCGTTACACAAACTCTAAAGAAAAATAAGAAGCAGGTCTGGCCCTCTTTTCCTCTTAGATGTGGTGTCTACACCTTGAATGATCTCAAACATTCAGAGAAAGAAGCTACAAAGATGAAATCATTAACTCTAGCAACTCTCCCTAATAGGCAATTTGATCCCGACAAAGTTGCCTATAATGCCCTTGAACAGGCCAAATTGGCAAAGTTTGATCATAAAGAAGATATGTTTGATGATCTGTTCTCCACAGTCGAGTCAATGTCCCAAGTTAGATCGTTGGCCAGAATGAAATATCAAGATGAAGGGTTAGTTGAATTCAACAGACTTAGAGAACAGAGGTTGCAAACTCTGCCCCTAGATCTGTTAGCAACAAGCCCAGCAGCAGGATCAAGCGAGCCTGAACAGCGACATACTAAGGAACCTCCGGTTATAACAAAAGAACAGGAGAAAGTGCAAGAGGAAACCCAGACGAAAGAGCAGGAACAGAGCACCATAAAGGTAAATGAAGATACTCAAATTGATCCCAAATTGCTCCAGGAATGGCAGCAATTCAATTCAATTATCAACAATCCTGAGGGTTCAAAGGAAGCCGAAACATCAAGAGTAGTAGACACACAGGAGACCATTTCAAAACAAGTTCCAGGTGAAACCAGCGGCCTGCCCAGTTCTAAAGGAGTAGATACAATCCCAAAGGATCCCTCCGATCAAATTATTTTGCAGATAGAAGAAATTCCTCCCTTGGATGTCTTCTATAGCCCGAAACACAAAGCTGTGGTAAAACGACAAAGGAAGAGGAGAAGAACTGATCAGCCTTCCCTATTCCCAGAACAAACGGTGACGGGCAATGTAGTTTGGAAGGAGGAATTAGACCCCTCTGACGACCTAACAAAACTATCACAATTTGCTGGAGCCTATTCGGCAGCAATAATAGATAAGGCATCAGAGGTGAGTCTTTTATTAAAAACAAAAGACCAGGAGATTTTCTCATTACAAGCGCAACTATCAGAAGCACGGCAGAAGGCAGAGCAGGCAGAACTGCAATTGTTAACACAACAACAAACCAATAATCAATTAACTCAACAATTGCAGGAGGAAAAGCAGAGGATTGATCAGAGTGCAGTCCAGAAGCAGAAAGAGTTATCAGAGGCATTGGCACAACTCAAGACAGCCAATGAACAAATGCTAAAGATAAAAGATGAGAAGATTGCTCAACTATCAGCCCAGCTTGAGAAAACAAAGAATCTTCCACAGGTAGCTGAATTCAGGGCAGAGGCAGTGCAAATAAACAAAGCATTATTAACACAGATAAAGTTGTTATGTCAACAAATCGCCCAGGCAGAACCTTTATGTGACTTAACAACATCTCTAAGTAATAAATCAGCTGATGCTATAGCAGACTTCGAGCAGGCCGATGAAACAGTGACCAATTATCTTGAGTGGAAAAGTACTGAGGAAGGACAGTCAGCTAAATTGCCAAAGATCCTAGAATCACATAAAGAGATATTATTCATGGAATGGCAATCTCAGTTAAACAAAGCAGAGAGGGCAGTTTCTAGATGCAAATTAACCACAAATAATTTGGTTGAATTGATTAATGACACTCTCTACTTATCTAACATGATTTCCCAATGTACTCCAGGTAAATTGACATCAGCTAAAACATTGGAGCAGTCATGTTACTCAGAGCTGGAGAAAACTGGCAGATTAATTGTAGGAATTAACAGTTTGACATGGGACACTTATTGGATGTTCTTAGTCAAACCTTACAGCCAGAGAGCCGCCCTCAAATGCCTCTCAGATGCAATCGGATGCATCATTCCTGAAATGCAGGACGCCACCTATGATGCCCAACTCAATTCTCGCCTTAGCAGGCACGGAGGTGGAGTAGATGCTTGCAATATGCCTGACTCCAGGACTAAAGACGAACATCCTAAGTGATGAATCATGCTGCCGAATACCAGATGGCCATAGAAGGAGATATTCCAGATCAAGTTATACCAATTTGGTAGCCTTTTAATTTTGTAGTTTGTTAGTTTAATTTAGTATTTATAGACCCTTTCATGTATTTAGAAAGGGTCGTAAGTTTTTTGTATATGACTGAAACCTGAATTTGCACTACTGTACTTCAGGCATATTTTTTTATGAAAACTGGACCAAATTTTTCCAAATTTTGATAACGAAGCTTTTATGTGGATGTGCACTACTGCCTTTACTTAAAAGTATTTCTGAGTCGGATGAAGGAATTCAAATTGCGATTGACGTTGAGAAAGATTTGCAGCTCATATGGTACTATTATCTATGTCTGAATTCATTCTTTTTATGTAAATTGTTATTTGATTACTTTTGCTATTATTGAATATTCAAATGTGTTTTAACAGCAATCTTTATACTTTCCATAAAAGGTGAGGAGATCCCTCCTTTGGATGTATTTTACAGCCCTAAACATAAGGCTGTTGTCAAAAGACAAAGAAAGAAAAGAAAAACAGAAAAGGGTATATTTTCTACTCCATCAGATGAGTTTATGAATATTGTTTATAAGAACAATGAAATGAATCCATTTGAAGACCTTACGAAATTGTCCCAGTATACAGGAGCTTATAGTGCTGCAACAGTGGATAAAGTTGTAGAAGTTTCTCAACTAATAACTCGGAAAGATCTTCACATAGCTTCACTGGAAGAAAAAGCTAAGGAGAATCAGCAACTGATCAGCCAATTGCAACAACAACTACAGGATCAGACATTCAGGTCTAAAGAATTGGAGAAACAGCTTGCTGAAGAAAAGAAGAAGGTTGATGAAAAGCTTTTAGGCAAACAAAAGCAGCTAAATGAAGAAATTTCTAAGTTACAGAGTTTGTTACAAAATGAGGAAAAGGCAAAAATGATTCAAGAAAAGGAATTTCAAGCAACTTTGGATAAGTTTAAAGATTATCCAAAGTTATATGAATTCAAATCGGAAGCCCTTGAGGCTAATAAATTATTGACTCAGCAGTTAATTGAATTTTGCTCAAAACTGTCACAAGCAGAACCTTTTTGTGAGATTACTTCATCTTTGATCCAAACTATCATAACTCTTAGACAAGAAATAGATGATGCCGATGAAAAGATTTATGAGTTTCTCAACTGGCAGGATACAGAAAAGGGAAAAGAAGCAAATCTTCCTAGGATAGAGGAAAAACACAAAGAAATCTTGTTTACAGAATGGGAACATCAATTAATGAAATCTGATAGAGCAATATCAAGGGCCGGAAATATAATGAATAATCTCACGCAATTCATAAATGACAGCTTATATTCAATTAATCTCATTTCAGACTGTGTTCCTGGCAGTTTGCCAAAGATAAAAGAGACTGAAGACAGGTGGAGAGAAGAAATGGAAAGGAAAAGTCAACAAATCGGCAAACTTCAAACTATATC